>OVBL01000484.1:0-605616 GCA_900406555.1 Pseudoturritis turrita
CCTCATTGTGAGTTCGATGATTGGCAAGCCCTCTTTGTTGCTCGTCTGTTTGATAGTGATATGCTCCCTTTATCTCGCCTTTCAGATATTTGGAGAAGAGAAACTCTTGTAGATTACGGCATTGTGAGGTGAGGTGGCCTCGTTTTTGTGGAAATCACATTACGGCTGTAAATTCTTTCCTTCATCATTCCGATGTTACTTGTTCCATGGTTGTTGTTGTTGTGCATTACTGACGTAATAAGTGGCCGCTTTCTTACCTCTATCATCTTTTTGATAATTTATGTCGTAGTGTTGACGAGGTTCGTAGTAATCATCATGTGGTTTATCCTTCGAGATCGATGTCTTTGAAGGTGCGTGTTTTTTTTCCATCGCAACTCGTTCTTCCTCAACCTCAATAAATCTGGTTGCTCTATGCATTGCATCTTCCAACGTGGGTGGTGTGTTAAACATCAGGTCGTCATGAAACCTTGATTCATACCAGAGTGCATTTCGTAGTGCGGCTATAACCACATCATCCGCCACCGTTACACGAGAGACCACAGCTTTGAATCGGCAAATGAAGGCTCGTAAGGGTTCCTTCTGTCCTTGTGCCAAAGTCTACAAGTCGGCGTTAGAAGCTCCCTTTTGAATAAACATGGGCCCTAAATGGTGACAAAGTATTTGAGGAATATGGAAGAATTCATCTAACACCAGTTAGATAGTGGAGGAATTTGGAGGAAGTGGGAAGATTTTTTTTTTTTCATATCCAAACAAAAATTACATTTGATTAAATCTAATATCATATTTTGTTATTTACATTAAGCCATTAAATCTTGTTTGAAAACTTTGATTAAATACAATTTACTTTTAACAAAAAAATAATAATTAATAATTATTTTTGATAGCTTATAGTTTTATATGATCATTATGTTTGATAAATTATTAAATATATTTATTACAAATTCCTCCAAAATCCATCTTTAATTTTCTACGAATTTTAAGTTTTTTTGGTTAAATTATATTGTTATTTTATGTTTAATAAAATTATTAAATATATCAAATGTAAAAATTTAGAATTTAATTAGTTTATTTATCTAAGCTTGTTAACAAAAAAGGGTTTTAACTAATTTTTCATAAGTTTATTTAATCAATTTTTCTTTTTAAAAAAATCAGCCAGATTCAGCCGTTACTATTTAATTTTAAGTTATTCCGCCAGATTCCGCAAAAAATCACAAAAAATTCAGTCAAATTCTGCAATTCAGCCATATTCAGCCGGTACCATTTAGACCCATGAGTAGTGCTTGAAGAATGCAGTTGAGAGTTGATGGAAGATGTCTATTGAATTTGCTTCGAGTCGGGAGAACCAACTCAGCGCGGCGCCACTCAAATTCTCCACAAAAAGCTGGCAATAACCGATATCTCGTTCTTCGGGGGAGAAGTGGGCCCGTCCTATCGCGATGCTGAAAGTAGTCATGTAATGGCGAGGGTCAGAGTTTCCTTCATAGATTGGAAATTTGATCTTTCTCGTACGTCGTACTGGAATATTAATGATTCGAGCCGTAAACGGAGTCTTCTGCATTTTTTTTAGTACGCGTTCAATTTCCGGAGCCAGACTAATAGCTCGGTGAACCTTTGGGCTCATATCTCGAAGGCTGGTCATCATACCTTCGATATCGCGATCCCATTCGTGGGTGATGTCTTCGGTCTGGCAGTTAGGAGTCTCATAGACTAGCTGCCGTTGTCTTATTTGATTGTCCACGGAGACGAGCGTTGCTGGGGGAGGCAGATCGCCGAAAAAAGTTTGTCGTAACGGATTTGTAGTCTTGCTGGGTAGTTGTGCTGATGTTCGATTATTTAGAGGTTGAATATTATCAATTCGATTATGACAGACAACTTGCACGGTCGATAGTGCATCGAGTCGCTCGTTGGTTTCGCGGGTCAATGCGTCTTGATAATCTAATCTTGCAAGTAAGGTATGGAGGAGAGCGAGGACTTCGGGTTGCTCTCCTATTGGTAAAATGTTATCGGCATTTGTTGTTCGCGGGTGTTGGTGGCATTGTAGTGTTGCCGCCAGTGTCGTCTGGTGTAGTTATATGGACGTTGGTCCCGATGTTGCCATTAAGCAGTGTTGGAGGTCATGATCCTGTCATCGTCGACCTACGGGCTTTTTGAGTTAGAAATATCTCAGTTCCCACAGACGATGCCAATTGTTTAACTGGGTATTCAACAAAGTATCAGATAGTCAAAAGAGTTTAGGGATTCAGATAATTTCGTTATATTAAAGCTCAAAGTTCGGCCAATTACAAGACAGAGTGAAGTCGTCGAAGTGACGAGTTAACTTAAGAAAATAAGAACTATTAAATCAAAAGAAGAGAGTTCATAGTTTCTAATTTCCAAGCTCTCTAGAACTAATGATTGATCCCTTTCTTCCATGAGGGTGTTACTTTATTTATACACCTCCTTTGTCGATCGTCCCTGTTTCCTTTTCCTTTTGTTAATATGTTTATTTTATTTTTTCTCGTAGATGTCTATGTCGAACTTAGTGGGCTTCGATGGGCGGAACTCGATATGGGCAGAGTTTTTAATGAGGGTGCGCAGATCATCTCCAACATTAAGCATAATATCAAACTTCTTTGCTTTTAAACAAAGATATTATCTCCGCGCATGACACAGAGAAACCACTAGTAAATAATTATTTTATTTGGTAATAACAAATTTGAACACAAAATTATGAAAAAATAATGTAGGAACTATAAAGTTGCCTACGTTATTAGTGTAAGAAATCAGAGAATAAGAGTGAATAATAATGGTGGAGAAGAGGATGGACGAAATAGAAAGAGAGTATAGAGTTTTAGAGAGAGAGAGTATATCTGAATTGTTCTTGTATTTCTGTGTGTTATTTCTTTACATGTTGGATCTATTTATATAGAGAAATTTCAGACTGTTTATATGCAGATTATATTGACTTCTAAGGCAGCAGCCTATATTGACATTTTAGGCAGAGCTTCTAGAGGGAACTGGTGGAAAACTTCTAGATGGAGGTTCTGATTTTTCCACTTGAATTTCCTTAACAGATTTAACATTCCCCCTCAAGATTGGCTGGTGGATGTCCAATAAGCCGATCTTGCCATGAATATTATCACATACCTTGGACGTGGTTGCCTTTGTGAAAATATCTGCAAACTGATCAGAACTCTTAACAAAGGAAGGAGAGATAATACCTTCTTGTACCTTCTCACGAATGAAGTGGCAATCAACTTCAATGTGCTTTGTCCTCTCATGGAAGACAGAATTAGATGCAATGTAGATGGCAGCCTGATTATCAAAGTGTAGTGTAATAGGTTCAGTCCTATTGATTCCAAGATCTTTAAGAAGCTCCTTCAGCCAAATCAACTCTTTTGCGACATCCTTCATTGCTCTATACTCTGCTTCAGCACTTGAAAGGGATACCACTTTCTGTTTCTTACTTCTCCAAGTAACAAGATTTCCTCCCACAAATGTACAATATCCAGTTGTGGATTTTCTGTCCATATTGTCTCCTGCCCAATCAGCATCGCAAAACCCAATAATCTCTGTATTGTTATTGCAGCCCATCCATATACCTCTTCCCGGATTACTCTTCAAGTATCTGAGAATTTTTCCACCATACTCCAATGATGTTTAGTGGGAGCTTGCATGTGGTGGCTTGCTTGGTTCACAGCAAAACAAATATCAGGTCTAGTGATTGTAAGATAGATTAGTTTACCTACATGCAAGTCTCTGATATTGTTTGATATCAGCCAATGGTTCCCCCTCACGAAAGTTCTTGTAACTTTCTTCAATGGGTGTCTTGACTGGCTTTGAACCCAATTTTCCTGTTTCAGCTAACAGGTCCAAAGTGTACTTTCTCTGAGAGACGAACATTCCTTCATCAAACCGAGATATCTCTATACCTAGGAAATACTTCAACTCTCCCAAGTCCTTGATGTCAAACGAAGATTTGAGTAGGTCTTTTATCTTCTTAACTCCAGCAACATTATCACCTGTAATGATAATATCATCAACATATATGAGGACAGCAACAATACCCTCTTCCCCCTGAGTTGTGAACAAGGAGTGATTAGCTTCAGACCTACGAAATCCTTTCTCAAGTAGACAGCTACTCAACCGCTGGTACCAAGTTTGGGGAGATTGTTTAAGACCATAGATAGCTTTCTTGAGTTTTCACACTCTGCTACTGTTGGTTGCATCATGGAAACCCTGGGGAGGCACCATGTATACTTCTTCTTCCAAATCTCCTTGGAGGAATGCATTCTTAACATCCATCTGCCATAAATCCCAAGAGAGGTTAGTAGCTACAGAGAGGAGGACACGAACCGAGTGAAGTTTCGCTACCGGAGCAAATGTTTCTGTGTAGTCCTCTCCATAGACCTGAGTATATCCCTTGGCAACTAGTCGAGCTTTATACCTCTCAACTTCTCCACTGCTTGTATACTTAATTGTATACACCCATCTACTACCAACCATCTTCCTATCCTCGGGTAGATCAACCATATCCCAAGTATCGTTCCTCTTCATAGAGTCAATTTCTTCATTCATGGCTTGAATCCAAACTTTGCTCTTGCCCGCTTCTTCATAGGTAGTTGGCACAGTTGCCTTGTCAATCTTGCTAAGAAATCCTTGGTGTTCTTCTGGAAGATGTGCAACAGAACAATAGGCTTGAATGGGATGAGCCACAGCCTGATTGTTAAAGTAGACTCTTGTGTTCTTCCACTGAGAAGGAGGAACTTTAGCCTTGTACTTCTACGAAGAGGAAGAGCAGCAGTTTCTGTTGATGCATCCTCTTCTTTTTCTTCAGAATCTTGGACAACAACTTCTTCAAGTGATTCTGGGGTCAAATCTCCTTCTTCTTCTTGAGTTTCTTCCCCTTTAGAACTTTCATCACGTTCTTGTGAAGAAGTTTCTTCTTCAGTGTTTTCATCTGTGTCTTCCACTTCATGACAATCACCACTACCAGAATCTGAAGTCTCTCCTGAATTGCTTCAGTTTGATTGTCTACTCTCTCTTCCTCTGGAGCAGCATTCTTGTTTTCTATCAATGAATTTAAACCATTGATTATAAATTTCAAGGTGGTAGCACGATCAATTCCAGAGGATGTCATATCCTTCAAGCTATCCCAGTTCTTCTCACCATAATAACTTCTTTCCTCATCAAATTTGACATCTCGGGAGACGTGCACTCGCTTTGTCTCTGGATTGTAACACTTGTACCCTTTTTGTGTTGAGGAGTAGCCAATAAACATACACTTGGTACTTTTTGGCTCCAGCTTGTTCCTCTGAGCTTCTGGTACAAACACATAGCATACACATCCAAAAACTCTCAAATGATCAATACTTGGCTTAATATTATTCAATACCTCATATGGAGACACATCTCCAAGGAGTCTTGTTGGTAGCCTGTTGATCAAATAACATGCTGTCATTACTGCATCTCCCCAATAGGACTTTGGAACATTTTTGTCAAACATCATTGTCCTAGCAACCTCCATTAAGTGCCTGTTCTTGCGCTCAGCAACTCCATTTTGTTGAGGAGTGTAGGCACATGATGTTTGGTGAATGATCCCCTGCTCTCCCAAGTACTCTTTGAACTGGGTACTTAGGTACTCTCCTCCATTATCACTCCTCAAGATTTTGATCTTATCCCCAAACTGTGTAGAGACATAGCTTTGGAACTTTGAGAAGGCTTCAAACACATTACTTTTTGAAGATATAAGAGTGACCCACGTATACTTGGACTTCTCATCAATGAATGAAACAAAATACTTATATTGATCACGAGAAGCATAAGGTGCAGTCCATACATCAGAGTGAACAAGACCAAAGCAGTCATCATAGACAGTGGATGATTCTGAAAAAACAGTTCTACAATGTTTTCCAAGAATACATGCTTCACATCTTTGATGATCATGGGTCAAGTTTGGTATGGCTAGACTGAGGGTCTTGGAATGAGGATGACCAAGACGAGCATGCCAAATCGAGCTGGAGCAGGCTGAGCTAAGAGCAGAATGAGAAACACCAACAGTGTCATTTTTATTCAGAACATATAGACCATCTTTTGTGCTTCCATCACCAATGGTCTTTCCCGACTTAATGTCCTGAAATCGCACATCATTAGGACTGAAAACAACCAAGCAATCAAGATCTTTTGTTGCTTTCTTAACTGATATCAAGTTTGAACTGAATTCAGGCATAAATAGAGCTTTAGAATTCTTTTCAAAAAGTTCCAGATTTCCAATGCCTCTAATTGGGACATCCTGCCCATTTGCAATGGTAACATTGCCATAATGAGGTTTAATGTTGGAGATGAGTTCAGCATCACTAATCATATGATGAGTGGCACCTGAATCAACTACAATAGGCTTTTTAAATAAGGAAGTGAGAGCTTTACCAGATCCAGTTAGCTTGGCGATGCTTTTTATGAAATTTTCCAAATCTGATTTCCTCACAACATCATCATCTCCTGGTGTTGCTGCCATGGCAACATTTTTGGGACTTTGAACCAATCCTCTTAGCTTCATTGGCTTCAAATGAGGATGGAGAGTCCAACACTTTTCTTTGGTGTGCCCCTTCATCTTGCAGTGGTCACACCATACATTCCTCCTTTCTGCCTGCTGATGAGTACTACGGCTCATATGGGCAGTTTCACTTGTCCCTTGAAAGAGACTCTTTGACCCTTCTTCCTTCTGGATCATCATACACACTTCATTCAAGGTGGGTAGCTTCTCAAATCTGAGGATATGATGGATCAGTCCTTTGAACGACCCATTGAGAGTTATGAGGAGTCCAAAGACCTGATCCTGCTCACACCTTTCATTTAGCTCCATTTCTGCCCACAATGCTCTGAAGTCTCCAAACAGTTCTTTGAATGTTTTCTCCTCTTGTTGAAGATCATTCAAAGCCCTTTTTACCTCAAATATTCTGCTGATAATAGAGGTATTACCATACACACCTAAGAGTGTGTCCCACAATTCCTTTGCAGTTTCAGCATATGAGTAAGCTGCAAGGATTGACTGCTCCAAAGAGCTCTGGAGAACAGCAAGAACATACTGATCTTCCTGGATCCACTTGGGATCTTCTTTGCTGGTTCCGGATCTGACAGGAGTTACTTTCGGATCTTCTTTGCTGGTTCCAATTTTTTCAGAAGTCCCTTGGGTTTCCTTATCCGCTACAGCTTTTTCTTTGTCCATAGACACCATTAGAGAGGCATCGATGTGCCCCCATAACCCACGGCTCCTTAAGGCCGTTCTGGTTGTCCTTGACCATAATAAATAGTTATCTCCTTTAAGAATAACTGGTAGAACAATCTGCTTCTGATTTTCCATTTTAGAAAACGAATAGCTTTGCGGAAATATAGGTCTCAATGAGCGTGTTGCTCTGATACCCTCTTTTCCGCGTCCGAGCTCGTAAACGGACCGTGGCAACTTTTTTGCCGTTCCGGAATGGCCGTGTGCACCACCCTCCCACCCTTATTTTCCGCGTCCGAGCTTGTAAACGGACTGAGGAATCACCCTCTTTTCCGCGTCCGAGCTCGTAAATGGACCGAGGAAACTCCCCTCTTTTACGCGTCCGAGCTCGTAAACTCCCCTCTTTTACCGGACCGATGCATCACCCACTTTACCGCATCTGAGCTCATAAATGGACCGAGCCAACTTTTTCGCCGTTCCGGAACGGCCGTCTGCACCACCCTCCACCCTTATTTTCCGTGTCCGCGCTCGTAAACGGACCGAGGTATCACCCTCTTTTCCGTGTCGGAGCTCGTAAACGGACCGAGGCAACTTTTTCGCCGTTCCGGAATGGCCGTCTGCACCACCCTCCACCCTTATTTTCCGTGTTTGCGCTCGTAAACGGACCGAAGCATCACCCTCTTTACCGCGTCCGAGCTCGTAAACGGACCGCAGCAACTTTTTCGCCGTTCCGGAACGGTCGTTTCCACCACCCTCCATCCTTATTTTACATGTCCGCGCTCGTAAACGGGCTGAGGCATCACCCTCTTTTCCGCGTCAGAGCTCGTAAACGGACCGAGGCAACTTTTCGCCGTTCCGGAACGACCGCCTCCACGACCGTCCACCATAATTTTCTGCGTTCGACCTGGTAAACGGGCCGAGGCATCACCCTCTTTTTCGCGTCCGAGCTCGTAAACGGACCTAGGCAACTTTTTCGCCGTTACGGAATGGCCGTCTGCACCACCCTTTACCCCTCTTTTCCGCGTCCGAGTTCGTAAACGGACTGAGGAATCACCATCTTTTCCGGACCCAGGCATCACCCTCTTTTTCGTGTCCGAGCTCATAAACTGATCGAGGAAACTTTTTTGCCGTTCCAGAACGGCCGTCTGCATCACCCTCCACCCCTATTTTCCGCGTCTGAACTCGTAAACGGACCGAGGAATCACCCTCTTTTCCGCGTCCGAGCTCATAAATGGACCAAGGCAACTTTTCGCCGTTACAAAACGGCCGTCTGCACCACCCTCCACCATTATTTTCCGCGTCCGAGCTCTTAAACGGACCGAGGCAACTTTTTCGCCGTTACGGAACGGCCGTCTCCACCACCCTCCACCCCTATTTTCCGCGTCTTAGCTCGTAAATGGACCGAGGAATCACCCTCTTTTCCGCGTCCGATCTCGTAAACGGACCGAGGCAACTTTTTTGCCGTTCAAAACGGCTATCTGCACCACCGTCCACCATTATTTTCCGAGTTCGCGCTCGTAAACGAACGAGGCATCACCCTCTTTTCCGTGTCCGAGCTCGTAAACGGACCGAGGCAACTTTTTCGCCGTTCCGGAACGGCCGTCTCCACCACCCTCCACCATTATTTTCCGCATCCGAGCTCGAAAACGGACCGAGGCAACTTTTTCGCCGTTCCGAAACGGCCGTCTCCACCACCCTCAACTCCAATTTTCCGCGTCCGAGCTCGTGAACGGACCGAGGAATCACCCTCTTTTCCGAGTCCGAGCTCGTAAACGGACAGAGCCAACTTTTTCCCCGTTCCAGAATGGCTGTCTGCACAGCCTTCCAGCACTATTTTCCGCGTCTGAGCTCGTAAACGGACCGAGGAATCACCCTCTCTTCCGCGTCCGAGCTCGTAAACGGACCGAGGCTACTTTTTACCCGTTCCAGAACGGCCGAATCCACCACCCTCAAGCCCTTATTTTCCGCGTCCGAGAACGCAAACGGACCGAGAGATCTTTTTCGCCGTTCCGAAAGGCCGTCTGCACCACCCTCCCACCCTTATTTTCCGTGTCCGAGCTCGTAAACGGACCGAGGCATCACCCTCTTTTCCGAGTCCGAGCTCGTAAACGGACCGAGGTATCACCCTCTTTTCCATGGCGGAGCTCGTAAACGGACCGAGGCAACTTTTTCGCCGTTCCGGAATGGCCGTCTGCACCACCCTCCACCCTTATTTTCTGAGTCCGAGCTCGTAAATGGACCGAGTCATAACCCTCTTTTCCAAGTCCGAGCTCGTAAACGGACCGAGGCAACTCTTTCGCCGTTCCGAAACGGCCATCTCCACCGCGTCCGAGCTCGTAAATGGACCGAGCCATCACCCTCTTTTCCGCGTCCGAGCTCGTAAACGGACCGAGGCATCACCCTCTTCTCCGCGTCCGAGCTCGTAAACAGACCGAGGAATCACCCTCTTCTCCGCGTCCGAGCTCGTAAACGGACCGAGGAATTGCCTTCTTTTCCGGACCGAGGGATCACACTCTTTTCCGCTTCCGAGTTCGTAAACGGACGGAGGCAACTTTTTTGCCGTTCTGGAAGTCCGTGTGCACCACCGTCCACCCTTATTTTCCGCGTCTGAGCTCCTACACAGACCGAGGCATCACCCTCTTTTCCGCGTCCGAGCTCGTAAACGAACCGAGGCAACTTTTTTGCCGTTCCGGAACGGTCGTGTGCACCACCCTCCGACCCTTATTTTCCGCGTCCGAGCTTGTAAACGGACTGAGGAATCACCCTTTTTTCTGCGTTCGAGCTCGTAAATGGACCGAGGAAACCCCCTCTTTTACGCGTCCGAGCTCGTAAACGGACCGAGGAATCACCCTCTATACCGGACCGATGCATCACCCACTTTACCGCATCTGAGCTCGTAAATGGACCGAGCCAACTTTTTCGCCATTCCGGAATGGCCGTCTGCACCACCTTCCACCCTTATTTTCCGTGCCCGCGCTCATAAACGGACCGAGGTATCACCCTCTTTTCCGTGTTGGAGCTCGTAAACGGACCGAGGCATCACCCTCTTTACCGCGTCCGAGCTCGTAAACGGACCGCGGCAACTTTTTTGCCGTTCCGGAACGGTCGTTTCCACCACCCTCTACCCTTATTTTCCACGTCCGCGCTCGTAAACGGGCCGAGGCATCACCCTCTTTTCCGCGTCGGAGCTCGTAAACGGACCGAGGTAACTTTTCGCCGTTCCGGAACGACCGCCTCCACCACCGTCCACCATAATTTTCCGCGTTCGACCTGGTAAACGGGCCGAGGCATCACCCTCTTTTTCGCGTCCGAGCTCGTAAACGGACCTAGGCAACTTTTTCGCCGTTACGGAATGGCCGCCTGCACCACCCTTTACCCCTCTTTTCCGCGTCCAAGTTCGTAAACGGACTGAGGAACCACCCTCTTTTCCGGAACCAGGCATCACCCTCCTTTCCGTGTCCGAGCTCGTAAACGGACCGAGGAAACTTTTTCGCCGTTTCGGAACGGCCGTCTGCATCAACCTCCACCCCTATTTTCCGTGTTTGAACTCGTAAACGGACCGAGGAATCACCCTCTTTTCCGCGTCCGATCTCGTAAACTGACCGAGGTAACTTTTCGCCATTACGGAACGGCCGTCTGTACCACCCTCCACCATTATTTTCCGCGTCCGAACTCTTAAACGGATCGAGGCAACTTTTTCGCCGTTACGGAACGGCAGTCTCCACCACCCTCCACCCCTATTTTCCGCGTCCGAGCTCGTAAACGGACCGAGAAATCACCCTCTTTTCCGAGTCCGAGCTCGTAAACGGACAGAGCCAACTTTTTCCCCGTTCCAGAACGGACATTAGCACCACCTTCCACCACTATTTTCCGCGTCTGAGCTCGTAAACGGACCGAGGAATCACCCTTTTTTCCGCGTCCGAGCTCGTAAACAGATCAAGGCTACTTTTTCCCGTTCCAGAACGGCCGACTGCACCACCCTCAAGCCCTTAGTTTCCGCGTCCGAGTACGAAAACGGACAGAGGCAACTTTTTCGCCGTTTCGGAACGGTCGTCTGCACCACCCTCCCACCCTTATTTTCCGTGTCCGAGCTCGTAAACGGACAGAGGCATCACCCTTATTTTCCGAGTCCGAGCTCGTAAACGGACCGAGGCATCACCCTCTTTTTCGAGTCAGAGCTCGTAAACGGACCGAGGCAACTTTTTCGCCGTTCCGGAACGGCCGTCTCCACCACTGTCCACCCTTATTTTTCGAGTCCGAGCTCGTAAACGGACCGAGGAATCACCCTCTATTCCGTGTCCGAGCTCGTAAACGGACCGAGGAATCACCCTCTTTCCCGAACCGAAGCATCACCCTCTTTTCCGCGTCAGAGCTCGTTAACGGACTCCATTCCTTTTCCACTGTTTCTGAGCTCATAGCGGGGCCGTGCATTTGGCGATTCCCCGGGACTCCATTCCTTTTTCCACCGTTTCTGAGCTCATCACACCCTCAACCCATATTTTCCGCGTCCGAGCTCGTAAACGGACCGAGGCTACTTTTTCGCCGTTTCGGAACGGCCGACTGCACCACCATCAACCCATATATTCCGCGTCAGAGCTCGTAAACGGATTGAGGCTACTTTTTTGCCGTTCCGGAACGGCCATCTCCACCACCATCAACCCTTATTTTCCGGGTCCCAGCTCGTATAACGGACCGAGACTACTTTTTCGACGTTTCGGAACGGCCGTCAGCACCACCCTCAACCAATATTTTCCGCGTCCGAGCTCGTAAACGGACCGAGGCTACTTTTTGCCGTTTCGAAACGGCCGTCTGCACCACCCTCAACCCATATTTTTCGCGTCCGAGCTCGTTAACGGACCGAGGCTACTTTTTCGACGTTCCGGAACGGCCGTCTGCACCACAATCAACCCTTATTTTCCGTGTCCGAGCTCGTAAACGGACCGAGGCTACTTTTTCGCCGTTCCGGAATGGCCGTATGCACCACCCTCAACCCATATTTTCTGCGTCCAAGCTCGTCAATGACCGAGGCTACTTTTTCGACATTCCGAAACTGCCGACTGCACCACCATCAACCCTTATTTTCCGCGTCCGAGCTCGTATAACGGACCGAGGCTACTTTTTTTGACGTTCCGGAACGGCCGTCAGCACCACCCTCAACCAATATTTTCCGCGTCCGAACTCCTAAACGGACCGAAGCTACTTTTTTGCCGTTCCAGAACGGCCGTCTACACCACCATCAACCCTTATTTTCTGCGTCCGAGCTCGTAAACGGACCGAGGCTACTTTTTCGCCGTTTCGGAATGGCCTACTGCACCACCATCAACCCATATATTCCGCGTCAGAGTTCGTAAACGGACGAGGCTACTTTTTTGCCGTTTCGGAACGGCCGACTGCACCACCATCAACCCATATTTTCCGCGTCAGAGCTCGTAAACGGACCGAGGCTACTTTTTTGCCGTTCCGGAATGGCCACCTGCACCCCCTCCCAACCTTATTTTCCGTGTGCGAGCTCGTAAACAGACAGAGGCTTCTTTTTTGCCGTTCCGGAACTGCTGTCTCCACCACCATCAACCCTTATTTTCTGCGTCCGAGCTCATAAACGGACCGAGGCTACTTTTTCGCCGTTCCAGAACAGCTGTATGCACCACCCTCAACCCATATTTCCGCGTCCGAGCTCGTAAATGGCCGAGGCTAATTTTTGACGTTCCGAAACGGCCGTATGCACCACCATCAACCCTTATTTTCCGCGTCCGAGCTCGTATAACGGACCGAGACTACTTTTTCGACGTTCCGGAACGGCCGTCTGCACCACCCTCAACCTATATTTTCCGGGTCCGAGCTCGTAAACGGACTTTGGCTACTTTTATGCCGTTCCGGAACGGCTGTATGTACCACCCTCAACCCATATTTTCTGCGTCCAACCTCGTAAATGACCGAGGCTACTTTTTCGGCATTCCAAAACAGCCGTCTCCACCACCATCAACCCTTATTTTCCGCGTCCGAGCTCGTAAACGGACCGAGGTTACTTTTTTGCCGTTCCGGAACGGCCGACTGCACCACCATCATCCCATATTTTCCGCGTCAGAGCTCGTAAACGGATCGAGGCTACTTTTTTTCCGTTCCGGAACGGCCGCCTGCACCCCCTCCCACCCTTATTTTCCATGTCCGAGCTCGTAAACGGACCGAGGCTACTTTTTCGCCGTTCCAGAACAGCCGTCTCCACCACCATCAACCCATATTTTCCGCGTCCGATCTCGTAAACGGACCGAGGAACCTTTTTCGCCATTCCGGAACGGACGTCTGCACCACCCTCCCACCCATATTTTCCGGATCCGAGCTCTGAAGCGGACCGAGGCTACTTTTTCGCCGTTCCGGAATGGCCGTCTGCACCACCCTCCCACCCTTATTTTCCGCGTCCGAGCTCGTAAATGGACCGAGGCGTCACCTTTTTTTCCGAGTCCGAGACCGTAAACTGACAGAGGAATCATCCTCTTTTCCGGACCGAGGCATCACCCTCATTTCCGCGTCCGAGCTCGTATACGGACAGAGGCTACTTTTTCGCCGTTCCGGAACGGCTGTCTGTACCACCCTACACCCTTATTTTTCGCGTCCGCGCTCGTAAACGGACCGAGGCATCACCCTCTTTTCTGCGTCCGTGCATTTGGCGATTCCCCCGGGACTCCATTCTTTTTTCCACCGTTTCTGAGCTCATAGCGGGGCCGTGCATTTGGCGATTCCCCCGGGACTCCATTCTGTTTTCCACCATTTCTGAGCTCATAGTGGGGCCGTGTATTTGGCGATTCCCCGGCATTCCGTTACGTTTTCCACCGTTTCTGAGCTCATAGCGGGGCCGTGCATTTGGCAATTCCCCGGGACTCCATTCTTTTTTCCACCGTTTTTGAGCTCATAGCATTGGCAATTCCCCCGGGACTCCATTCTGTTTACCGCCGTTTCTGAGCTCATAGCGGAGCCGTGCATTTGGCGATTCCCCGGGACTCCATTCCTTTTTCCACCGTTTCCGAGCTTATAGCGAGGCCGTGCATTTGGCGATTCCTTGGGACTCCATTCCTTTTTCCACTGTTTCTGAGCTCATAGCGGGGCTCATCACACCCTCAACCCATATTTTCCGCGTCCGAGCTCGTAAATGAACCGAGGCTACTTTTTCGCCGTACCGGAACAGCCGACTGCACCACCATCAACCCATATATTCCGCGTCAGAGCTCGTAAACGGACCGAGGCTACTTTTTCGCCGTTCCGGAACGGCCGTCTCCACCACCATCAACCCTTATTTTCCGCGTCCGAGCTCGTAAACGGACCGAGGTTACTTTTTTGCCGTTCCGGAACGACCGACTGCACCACCATCAACCCATATTTTCCACGTCAGAGATCGTAAACGGATCGAGGCTACTTTTTCGCCGTTCCGAAACGGCCGCCTGCACCCCCTCCCACCCTTATTTTCCGTGTCCGAGCTCGTAAACGGACCGAGGCTACTTTTTCGCCGTTCCGGAACGGCCGTCTCCACCACCATCAACCCTTATTTTCCGCGTCCGAGCTCGTAAACGGACCAAGGCTACTTTTTTGCCGTTCCAGAACGGCCGTATGCACCACCCTCAACCCATATTTCCGCGTCCGAGCTCGTAAATGACCGAGGATACTTTTTCGACGTTCCGAAATGGCCGTATGTACCACCCTCAACCCATATTTTCTGCGTCCAACCTCGTAAATGACCGAGGCTACTTTTTCGGCGTTCCAAAACAGCCGTCTCCACCACCATCAACCCTTATTTTCCGCGTCCGAGCTCGTAAACGGACCGAGGTTACTTTTTTGCCATTCCGGAACGGCCGACTGCACCACCATCAACCCATATTTTCCGTGTCAGAGCTCGTAAACGGATCGAGGCTACTTTTTTGCCATTCCGGAACGGCCGCCTGCACCCCCTCCCACCCTTATTTTCTGTGTCCGAGCTCGTAAACGGACCGAGGCTACTTTTTCGCCGTTCCGGAACGGCCGTCTCCACCACCATCAACCCATATTTTCCGCGTCCGATTTCGTAAACGGACCGAGGAACCTTTTTCGCCATGCCGGAACGGCCGTCTGCACCACCCTACCACCCATATTTTCCGCGTCCGAGCTCGGAAGCGGACCGAGGCTACTTTTTTGCCGTTCCGGAACGGCCGTCTGCACCACCCTCCCACCCTTATTTTCCGCGTCCGAGCTCGTAAATGGACCGAGGCGTCACCTTTTTTTCCGAGTCCGAGATCGTAAATTGACAGAGGAATCATCCTCTTTTCCGGACCGAGGCATCACCCTCATTTCCGCGTCCGAGCTCGTATACGGACAGAGGCTACTTTTTCGCCGTTCCGGAACGGCTGTCTGTACCACCCTACACCCTTATTTTTCGCGTCCGCGCTCGTAAACGGACCAAGGCATCACCCTCTTTTCTGCATCCGTGCATTTGGCGATTCCCCCGGGACTCCATTCTTTTATCCACCATTTCTGAGGTCATAGCGGGGCCGTGCATTTGGCGATTCCCCCGGTACTCCATTCTGTTTTCCACCATTTCTGAGCTCATAGTGGGGCCGTGTATTTGGCGATTCCCCGGCATTCCATTACGTTTTCCACCGTTTCTGAGCTCATAGCGGGGCCGTGCATTTGGCAATTCCCCGGGACTCCATTCTTTTTCCCACCGTTTTTGAGCTCATAGCATTGGCAATTCCCCCGGGACTCCATTCTGTTTTCCACCGTTTCTGAGCTCATAGCGGAGCCATGCATTTGGCGATTCCCCGGGACTCCATTCATTTTTCCACCGTTTCCGAGCTTATAGCGAGGCCGTGCATTTGGCGATTCCTTGGGACTCCATTCCTTTTTCCACTGTTTCTGAGCTCATAGCGGAGCCGTGCATTTGGCCATTCCCCGGGACTCCATTCATTTTTCCACCGTTTCTGAGCTCATCACACCCTCAACCCATATTTTCCGCGTCCGAGCTCGTAAACGAACCGAGGCTACTTTTTTGCCGTTCCGGAACGGCCGACTACACCACCATCAACCCATATTTTCCGCGTCCGAGCTCGTAAACGGACCGAGGCTACTTTTTCGCCGTTCCGAAACGGCCGTCTCCACCACCATCAACCCTTATTTTCCGCATCCGAGCTCGTAAACGGACCGAGGTTACTTTTTTGCCGTTCTGGAACGACCGACTGCACCACCATCAACCCATATTTTCCACGTCAGAGCTCGTAAACGGATCGAGGCTACTTTTTCGCCGTTCCGAAACGGCTGCCTACACCCCCTCCCACCCTTATTTTCCCTGTCCGAGCTCGTAAACGGACCCAGGCTACTTTTTCGCCGTTCCGGAACGGCCGTCTCCACCACCATCAACCCTTATTTTCCGCGTCCGAGCTCGTAAACGGACCGAGGCTACTTTTTTCCCGTTCCAGAACGGCCGTATGCACCACCCTCAACCCATATTTCCGCGTACGAGCTCGTAAATGACCGAGGCTACTTTTTCGATGTTCCGAAACGGCCGTATGCACCACCATCAACCCTTATTTTCCGCATCCGAGCTCGTATAACGGACCGAGACTAGTTTTTCGACATTCCGGAACGGCCGTCAGCACCACCCTCAACCAATATTTTCCGCGTCCGAGCTCGTAAACGGACCGAGGCTACTTTTTTGACGTTCCGGAACGGCCGTCTGCACCACAATCAACCCTTATTTTCCGTGTCCGAGCTCGTAAATGGATCGAGGCTACTTTTTTGCCGTTCCGGAACGGCCGTCTCCACCACCATCAACCCTTATTTTCCGAGTCGAAACTCGTAAACTGACCGAGGATACTTTTTTGCCATTCCAGAACGGCCGTATGCACCACCCTCAACCCATATTTTCTGCGTCCAAGCTGATAAATGACCGAGGCTACTTTTTCGGCATTCCGAAACGGCTGACTGCACCACCATCAACCCTTATTTTCCGCGTCCGAGCTCGTATAACGGACCGAGGCTACTTTTTTGCCGTTCCGGAACGGCCATCTGCACCACCATCAACCCTTATTTTCTGGGTCCGAGCTCGTAAACTGACCGAGGCTACTTTTTCGCCGTTCCAGAACGGCCGTCTGCACCCCCCTCCCACCCTTATTTTCCGCGTTCGAGCTCGTAAACGGACCGAGGCTACTTTTTCGCCGTTCCGAAACGGCCGTATGCACCACCCTCAACCCATATTTTCTGCGTCCAAGCTCGTCAATGACCGAGGCTACTTTTTCGACGTTCCGAAACGGCCGACTGCACCACCATCAACCCTTATTTTCCGCGTCCGAGCTCGTATAACGGACCGAGGCTACTTTTTCGACGTCCCGGAACGGCCGTCAGCACCACCCTCAACCAATATTTTCCGCGTCCGAGCTCGTAAACGGACCGAGGCTACTTTTTTGCCATTCCGGAGTGGCCGTCTGCACCACCCTCAACCCATATTTTCCGCATCCGATCTTGTAAACGGACCGAGGAACCTTTTTCGCCGTTCCGGAATGGCCGTCTGCACCACCCTCCCACCCATATTTTCCGCGTCCGAGCTCGGAAACGTACCGAGGCTACTTTTTCGACGATCCGGAACGGCCGTCTGCACTACCCCCCCATCCTTATTTTCTGCGTCCGAGCTCGTAAATGGACCGAGGCGTCACCTTTTTTTCTGAGTCCGAGCTCGTAAACGGACAGAGGCTACTTTTTCGCCATTCCGGAACGGCTGTCAGCACCACCCTACACACTTATTTCCGCGTCCGCGCTCGTAAACGGACCAAGGCCGTGCATTTGGCGATTCCCCCGAGACTCCATTCTTTTTTCCACCGTTTCTGAGCTCATAGCGGGGCCGTGCATTTGGCGATTCCCCGGGACTCCATTCTCTTTTCCACTGTTTCTGAGCTCATAGCGGGGACATGCATTTGGCGATTCCCCCGAGACTCCATTCTCATTTCCATCGTTTCTGAGCTCATAGCGGGGACGTGCATTTGGCGATTCTCCGGGACTCCATTCTGTTTTCCACCGTTTCTGAGCTCATAGCGGGGCCGTGCTTTTGGTGATTCCCCGGGATTCCATTCTGTTTTCCACCGTTTCTGAGCTCATAGCGGGGCCGTGCATTTGGCGATTCCCCCGGGATTCAATTCTCTTTTCCACCCTTTCTGAGCTCATAGCGGGGCCATGCATTTGGCGATTCCTCGGGACTCCATTCTCTTTTCCACCTTTTCTGAGCTCATAGCGGGGCCGTGCATTTGGCGATTCCCCGGGACTCCATTCCTTTTTCCACCGTTTCTGAGCTCATAGCGGGGCCGTGCATTTGGCGATTCCCCGGGACTCCATTCTCTTTTCCACCGTTTCTGAGCTCATAGCGGGGCCGTGCATTTGGCGATTCCCCGGGACTACTTTTTCGCCGTTCCGGAACGGCCGCCTGCACCCCCTCCCACCCTTATTTTCCGTGTACGAGCTCGTAAACGGACCGAGGCTACTTTTTCGCCGTTCTGGAACGGCCGTCTCCACACCATCAACCCTTATTTTCCGCGTCCGAGCTCGTAAACGGACCGAGGCTAAATTTTTGTCGTTCCAGAACGGCCGTATGCACCACCCTCAAACCATCTTTCCGCGTCCGAGCTCGTAAATGACCGAGGCTACTTTTTCGACGTTCCGGAACGGCCGTCTCCACGACCATCAACCCTTATTTTCCGAGTCGGAGCACGTAAACGGACCGAGGCTACTTTTTCGCCATTCTAGAACGGCCGTATGCACCACCCTCAACCCATATTTTATGCGTCCAAGCTCGTAAATGACCTGAGGCTACTTTTTCAGCATTCCGAAACGGCTGACTGCACCACCATCAACCCTTATTTTCCGCGTCCGAGCTCGTATAAAGGACCGAGGCTACTTTTTCGACGTTCCGGAACGGCCGTCAGCACCACCCTCAACCAATATTTTCCGCGTCCGAGCTGGTAAACGGACCGAGGCTACTTTTTGCCGTGCCGGAACGGCCATCTGCACCACCATCAACCCTTATTTTCTGGGTCCGAGCTCGTAAACTGACCGAGGCTACTTTTTCGCCGTTCCAGAACGGCCGTCTGCACCCCCCTCCCACCCTTATTTTCCGCGTCCGAGCTCGTAAACGGACCGAGGCTACATTTTTGCCGTTCCGGAACGGCCGTCTCCACCACCATCAACCCTTATTTTCCGCGTCCGAGCTCGTAAGCGGACCGAGACTACTTTTTCGCCATTCCGAAACAGCCGTATACACCACCCTCAACCCATATTTTCTGCGTCCAAGCTCGTCAACGGACCGAGGCGACTTTATCGACATTCCGGAACGGTCGTCTGCACCACAATCAAAACATATTTTCCGCGTCCGAGCTCGTAAACGGACCGAGGCTACTTTTTCGCCGTTCCGGAACGGCCGACTGCACCACCATCAACCCATATTTTCCGCATCCAAGTTCGTAAATGACCGAGGCTACTTTTTCGACGTTCCGGAACGGCCGACTGCACCACCATCAACCCTTATTTTCCGCGTCCGAGCTCGTATAACGGACCGAGGCTACTTTTTCGACGTCCCGGAACGGCCGCCAGCACCACCCTCAACCAATATTTTCCGCGTCCGAGCTCGTAAACGGACCGAGGCTACTTTTTTGCCGTTCCGAAACGGCCATCTGCACCACCATCAACCCTTATTTTCTGGGTCCGAGCTCGTAAACTGACCGAGGCTACTTTTTCGCCGTTCCAGAACGGCCGTCTGCACCCCCCTACCACCCTTATTTTCCGCGTCCGAGCTCCTCAACGGACCGAGGCGACTTTTTCGACGTTCCGGAACGGCCGTCTGCACCACAATCAAAACATATTTTCCGCGTCCGAGCTCGTAAACGGACCGAGGCTACTTTTTCGCCGTTCCGGAACGGCCGACTGCACCACCATCAACCCATATTTTCCGCATCCGAGTTCGTAAATGACCGAGGCTACTTTTTCGACGTTCCGGAACGGCCGACTGCACCACCATCAACCCTTATTTTTGCGTCCGAGCTCGTAAATGGACTGAGGCTACTTTTTCGACGTTCCGGAACGGCCGTCAGCACCACCCTCAATCAATATTTTCCGCGCCCGAGCTCGTAAACGGACCGAGGCTCCTTTTTTGCCGTTACGGAACGGCCGTCTACACCACCCTCCCACCCATATTTTCCGCGTCCGAGCTCGCAAATGGACCGAGGCTCCTTTTTCGCCATTCCGGAACGTGCATTTCGCTATTCCCCGGGACTCCATTCTCTTTTCCACAGTTTCTGAGCTCATAGCGGGGCCGTGCATTTGGCGATTCGCCCAGGACTCCATTCTCTTTTCCACCGTTACTGAGCTCATATCGGGGCCGTGCATTTGGCGATTCCCCCGGGACTCCATTCTGTTTTCCCCCGTTTCTGAGCTCATAGCGGACCGTGCATTTGGCGACTCCCCCGGGATTCCATTCTCTTTTCCACCGTTTCTGAGCTCATAGCGGGGCCGTGCATTTGGCGATTCCCCCGGGACTCCATTCTGTTTTCCCCCGTTTCTGAGCTCATAGCGGGGCCGTGCATTTGGCGATTCCCCCGGGATTCCATTCTCTTTTCCACCGTTTCTGAGCTCATAGCGGGGCCGTGCATTTCGTGATTCCCGGGACTCCATTCTGTTTTCCACCGTTTCTGAGCTCATAGCGGGGACGTGCATTTGGCGATTCCCCGGGACTCCATTCTCTTTTCCACCGTTTCTGAGCTCATAGCGGGGCCGTGCATTTGGCGATTCCCCGGGACTCCATTCTCTTTTCCACCGTTTCTGAGCTCATAGCGGGGTCTTGCATTTGGCGATTCCCCCGGGACTCCATTCTCTTTTCCACCGTTTCTGAGCTCATAGCGGGGCCGTGTATTTCGCGATTCCCTGGGACTCCATTCTATTTTCCACCGTTTCTGAGCTCATAGCGGGGCCGTGCATTTGGCGATTCCCCGGGACACCATTCTCTTTTCCACCGTTTCTGAGCTCATAGCGGGGTCGTGCATTTGGCGATTCCCCCGGGACTCCATTCTCTTTTCCACCGTTTCTGAGCTCATAGCGGGGCCGTGCATTTGGCGATTCCCCCGGGACTCCATTCTCTTTTCCACCGTTTCTGAGCTCATAGCGGGGCCGTGCATTTCGCGATTCCCCGGGACTCCATTCTGTTTTCCACCGTTTCTGAGCTCATAGCGGGGCCGTGCATTTGGCGATTCCTCGGGACTCCATTCTCTTTTCCACCGTTTCTGAGCTCATAGCGGGGTCGTGCATTTGGCGATTCCCCCGGGACTCCATTCCTTTTTCCACCGTTTCTGAGCTCATAGCGGGGCCGTGCATTTGGTGATTCCCCCGGGACTCCACTCTATTTTCCACCGTTTCTGAGCTCATAGCGGGGCCATGCATTTGGCGATTCCCCGGGACTCCATTCTCTTTTCCACCATTTCTAAGCTCGTAGCGGGGCCATGCATTTGGCGATTCCCCGGGACTCCATTCCTTTTTCCACCGTTTCTGAGTTCATAGCCCGGCTGTGCATTTGGCGATTCCTGGGACTCCATTCCTTTTTCCCCCGTTTCTGAGCTCATAGCGGGGTCGTGCTCGTAAATTACCGAGGCTACTTTTTTGCCGTTCTGGAACGGCCGTCTGCACCACCCTCAACCCATATTTTCCCCTTCCGAGCTCTTAAACGGACCATGGCTACTTTTTCGCCGTTCCAGAACGGCCGTCTGCACCACCCTCAACCCAAATTTTCCGCATCCGAGCTCGTAAATGGACTGAGGCTACTTTTTCGACGTTCCGGAACGGCCGTCACCACCACCCTCAATCAATATTTTCCGCGCCCGAGCTCGTAAACGGACCGAGGCTCCTTTTTTGCCGTTACGAAACGGCCGTCTACACCACCCTCCCACCCATATTTTCCGCGTCCGAGCTCGCAAACGGACCGAGGCTACTTTTTCGCCGTTCCGGAACGTGCATTTCGCTATTCCCCTGGATCCATTCTCTTTTCCACCGTTTCTGAGCTCATAGCGGGGCCGTGCATTTGGCGATTCGCCCAGGACTCCATTCTGTTTTCCACCGTTTCTGAGCTCATAGCAGGGCCATGCATTTGGCGATTCCCCGGGACTCCATTCTCTTTTCCACCGTTTCTGAGCTCATAGCGGGGCCGTGCATTTCGCGATTCTCCGGGACTCCATTCTCTTTTCCACCGTTACTGAGCTCATAGCGGGGCCGTGCATTTGGCGATTCCCCCGGGACTCCATTCTGTTTTCCCCCGTTTCTGAGCTCATAGCGGGGCCGTGCATTTGGCGATTCCCCCGGGATTCCATTCTCCTTTCCACCGTTTCTGAGCTCATAGCGGGCCATGCATTTGGCGATTCCCCAGGACTCCATTCTCTTTTCCACCTTTTCTGAGCTCAAAGCGGAGCCGTGCATTTCGCGATTCCCCCGGGACTCCATTCTCTTTTCCACCGTTACTGAGCTCATAGCGGGGCCGTGCATTTCGTGATTCCCCGGGACTCCATTCTGTTTTCCACCGTTTCTGAGCTCATAGCGGGGACGTGCATTTGGCGATTCCCCCGGGACTCCATTCTCTTTTCCACCGTTTCTGAGCTCATAGGGGGCCGTGCATTTGGTGATTCCCCGGGACTCCATTCTCTTTTCCACCGTTTCTGAGCTCATAGCGGGGTCGTGCATTTGGCGATTCCCCTGGGACTCCCTTCTCTTTCCACCGTTTCTGAGCTCATAGCGGGGCCGTGCATTTTGCGATTGCCCGGGACTCCATTCTGTTTTCCACCGTTTCTAAGCTCATAGCGGGGCCGTGCATTTTGCGATTCCCCGGGACTCCATTCTCTTTTCCACCGTTTCTGAGCTCATAGCGGGTCGTGCATTTGGCGATTCCCCGGGACTCCATTCTCTTTTCCACCGTTTCTGAGCTCATAGCGGGGCGGTGCATTTGGCGATTCCCCCGGGACTCCATTCTCTTTTCCACCGTTTCTGAGCTCATAGCGGGGCCGTGCATTTTGCGATTCCCCGAGACTCCATTATGTTTTCCACCGTTTCTGAGCTCATAGCGGGCCGTGTATTTGGCGATTCCCCGGACTCCATTCTCTTTTCCACCGTTTCTGAGCTCATAGCGGGGTCGTGCATTTGGCGATTCCCCCGGGACTCCATTCTCATTTCCACCGTTTCTGAGCTCATAGCGGGACGTGCATTGGCGATTCCCCAGGACTCCATTCTCTTCTCCACCGTTTCTGAGCACATAGCAGGGACGTGCATTTGGCGATTCCCCGGACTCCATTCTGTTTTCCACCGTTTCTGAGCTCATCGCGGGGACGTGCATTTGCGATTCCCCGGGACTCATTCTTTTTCCACGTTTCTGAGCTCATAGCGGGGCCGTGCATTTGGCGATTTCCCGGGACTCCATTCTTTTTCCACCATTTCTGAGCTCATAGCGGGGCGTGCATTTGGCGATTCCCCGGGACTCCATTCTGTTTCCACCGTTTCTGAGCTCATAGCGGGGCGTGCATTTGGCATTCCCCGATTCCCGGGACTCCAGTCTCTTCTTTTTCCACCGTTTCTGAGCTCATAGCGGAGCCGTGCATTTGGCGATTCCCGGGACTCCATTCTCTTTTCCACCGTTTCTGAGCACATAGCGGGACGTGCATTTGGCGATTCTCCGGACTCCATTCTGTTTTCCACCATTTCTGAGCTCATAGCGGGACGTGCATTTGGCGATTCCCCCGGGACTCCATTCTCTTTTCCACCGTTTCTGAGCTCATAGCGGGCCGTGCATTTGGCGATTCCCCGGGACTCCATTCTCTTTTCCACCGTTTCTGAGCTCATAGCGGGGCCGTGCATTTGGCGATTCTCCCGGGACTCCATTCTGTTTTCCACCTTTCTGAGCTCATAGCGGGGCGTGCATTTGGCGATTTCCCGGGACTCCATCTCTTTTCCACCGTTTCTGAGCTCATAGCGGGCCGTGCATTTGGCGATTCCCCCGGGACTCCATTCTCTTTTCCACCGTTTCTGAGCTCATAGCGGGGCCGTGCATTTGGCGATTCCCCGGGACTCCATTCTGTTTTCCACCGTTTCTGAGCTCATAGCGGGGCCGTGCATTTGGCGATTGCCCGGGACTCTATTCCGTTTTCCACCGTTTCTGAGCTCATAGCGGGGACGTGCATTTGGCGATTCCCCGGGACTCCATTCTCTTTTCCACCAGTTTCTGAGCTCATAGCGGAGCCGTGCATTTGGCGATTTCCCCGGGACTCCATTCTCTTTTCCACCGTTTCTGAGCTCATAGCGGGGCCTGCATTTGCGATTCCCGGACTCCCTTTCCACCGTTCTGAGCTCATGCGGGCCATGCATTTGGGATTCCCCCGACTCCATTCTGTTTTCCACCGTTTCTGAGCTCATAGCGGGGACGTGAATTTGGCGATTCTCCCGGGACTCCATTCTCTTTTCCACCATTTCTGAGCTCATAGCGGAGCCGTGCATTTGGCGATTTCCCGGGACTCCATTCTCTTTTCCACCGTTTCTGAGCTCATAGCGGGGCGTTCATTTGGCGATTCCCCGGGACTCCATTCTGTTTTCCACCGTTTCTGAACTCATAGCGGGCCGTGCATTTGGCGATTCCCCGGGACTACATTCTCTTTCCACCGTTTCTGAACTCATAGCGGGGCCGTGCATTTGGCGATTCCCCGGACTCCATTCTCTTTTCCACCGTTTCTGAGCTCATAGCGGGGCCATGCATTTAGCGATTCCCCCCCGGGACTCCATTCTGTTTTCCACCGTTTCTGAGCTCATCGCGGGGCCGTGCATTTGGCGATTCCCGGGACTCCATTCTCTTTTCCACCGTTTCTGAACTCATAGCGGGCCCGTGCATTTGGCGATTCCCCGGGACTCCATTCTCTTTTCCACCGTTTCTGAGCACATAGCGGGGCCGTGCATTTGGCGATTCCCCGGGACTCCATTCTGTTTTCCACTATTTCTGACTCATAGCGGGGCCGTGCATTTCGCGATTCCCCGAGACTCCATTCTGTTTTCCACCGTTTCTGAGCTCATAGCGGGGCCGTGCAATTGGCAATTCCCCGGGACTCCATTCTGTTTTCCACCGTTTCTGAGCTCATAGCGGGGCCGTGCATTTGGCGATTCCCCGGGACTCCATTCTTTTTTCCACCATTTCTGAGCTCATAGCGGGGCCGTGCATTTGGCGATTCTCCGGGACTCCAATCTCTTTTCCACCGTTTCTGAGCTCATAGCGGGGCCGTGCATTTGGCGATTCCCCCGGGACTCCATTCTGTTTTCCACCGTTTCTAAGCTCATAGCGGGGCCGTGCATTTGATGATTCCCCGGGACTCCATTCTCTTTTCCACCGTTTCTGAGCTCATAGCGGGGCCGTGCATTTGGCGATTCCCCGGGACTCCATTCTTTTTTTCACCGTTTCTAGGCTCATAGCGGGGACGTGCATTTGGCGATTCCCCGGGACTCCAGTCTCTTATCCACCGTTTCTGAGCTCATAGCGGGGCCGTGCATTTGGCGATTCCCCCGGGACTCCATTCTCTTTTCCACCGTTTCTGAGCTCATAGCGGGGCCGTGCATTTGGCGATTCCCCCGGGACTCCATTCTTTTTTCCACCATTTCTGAGCTCATAGCGGGGACGTGCATTTGGCGATTCCCCGGGACTGCATTCTGTTTTCCACCGTTTTTGAGGTCATATCGGGGCCGTGCATTTGGCGATTCCCCAGGACTGGGCCGTGCATTTAGCGATTCCCCCGGGACTCCAATCTGTTTTCCACCGTTTCTCAGCTCATAGCAGGGCCGTGCATTTGGCGATTCCCCCGGGACTCCATTCTGTTGTCCACGTTTTCTTTTAAGAATGAGACAAGCTCCCTTTTTATTTTTTCGTTGAGGTCGGACCCAATCTCTATACATCGTTCCGGGTGTTCGTCATCAATACAAACTGATGTTACGGGGTCGCAAGTTAGTTCGGCCGTTTGTTCTTCGCGATCCTCCGCAATCTGTAATTGCTATAATAGTTTGAAGAGTTCTTTCACTGGCTCTTTGTCCGTCTTCATCTTCTTGCGTTCTAACTTGGCTATGGGATCGGTGACGGGGTTCCTGAGTTTGTGTGCAGTTAGGAAACACATGCCCGACTCCTTCTGACTCCCCAAGATTGTTTTCACTCCGCTAGGTGTTGGGAACTTCACGCAGAGATGATAGGTCGAGGCTACGACGCTCATTAAATTCAGCCAGGGTGTGCCGATGATGACGTTGTAGATCGCTGGGTGATCAGCTATAGAGAATTCAACGATCTTAACGACCCCTCTGGCTTGTACGGGTAGTTTGATTGTTCCTATTGTCATCGTCGTTTCTCCGGAGAATCCAGTCAATGGTTTTGGGGTTGCCACCATGTCAGACAGATCTTGACCAACACTCGGGCTATGTCATAACCACTGTTGATCAACTCGATCACGAGAGGGTCATCGTGCGGTTTGTCGATTCCGACTGTTTCTCTTTCTTCGAAGGAGATTACGTCATCAGGAAACTTGGAAGGTGCAGACCAGTTAACGCTGACATCGACTCGTTGTTGAAAAGCTTTAATCGATGAGACGGTATCCGAGCAATAGTGAGATCCACCCATTATCATGTTGATCCGTCTTCTTGGTCCAGATTGTGGGGCTTCGTCAATTTGCCTCCCTCGCTTTGGAAGATCTTCAGTCGCCTGTTCGGGGCGATTTGCGTTGGTATCCATGTCGAAGTCTTTGAGGCTAATGTCTCCTTTGAGTTTGCCAGCCGCCAGTCTTGCAGCGAGTTTCAAGCCTAGGATGCGGCAATTTGCAGTTGAGTGTCCGAAGATATGGTGATGTTCGCAATAAGCCATTTCGTCATAAGTTCCTTGGCCCCTGGTCCACGTGCTACTCCATGTACTTCTTCCTCGGCCTTGACCTCGTCCTTGCCCATGGCCTAACGAGTCCACTTGGTAGTTATGGGCTCCCTCGAATCCTCCTTCGTGTTGGATGTATCCAGAACCTTGGTTGCCCTTTCTGTTGTTCGGTGGGTTCGGAGTAGGGGGAGGATAGTTTGTGGACTTCGCCTTTTCGTGCTTCTGGGCTAGGATCTTCACTTCTTCTTCGTTGGAGGCAAAGTGCGTTGCTCGATGCAATGCATCCTGGATCGTGGTTGGTGCGTTCAGCGCAATCTCCTTCCGAAAATCTGAGTCGAACCACAGGGCTTTCTTCAATGCTTGCAGCGCGGCTTCGTCACTTATCCCTTCTACATTCGACAATACTGACTTGAACCGCTCGATGAAGGTGCGCAATGTCTCGTTCTGTCCTTGCCCCATGGTCCACAGATTCGCATCGGATGTTCGGCATTCCATGAATATAGCATAATGTCTGAGGAATGCTGACGACAGCTGGTTGAAATTGTCGACCGAATTTCTTCCCAGCCTGGAGAACCATTGGAGAGCTGGGCCTTTAAGGTGCTCAACAAACAAGAGACACTGACCAGCGTCTTCTTCTCCTTCTCTGAAGTTTGCACGTCCCATTGCTATTGCAAAGGCGGTCAAGTGCTCCTTTGGATCAGTTTTACCTTCGTAAACTGGTATCTTCATCTTCCCCGGATCAGAGGCCTTGCCTTAGTGATTCGGGTCGTGAATGGGGTGTTCTGTGCTTCTTCAAGCACTTGGTCGAGTTCAGGGGCCTTGCTAGTAGCCCTATGCATCTGAGATCGAACAAATTTCATCTTAGCGGCAGCTTGCTCCATGCCTGCCCGAATTTCGGCCATCTCCTCCTTCTGGGCTTGGATTATCGCTTTGCGTTCTTCTTCGATCTGGGCTTGTTGGGCCCAGAGGATGTTCTCTTCTTCCTCCGTAAGGTCTTGATCATGGCCGAGGTTAGCACTGCTTCGTTCGACTCGAGTTTGGGTCGCCCCTGCGAGTTCAGCTACGAGGTGCCTGTCCGAGTCGTGTCCGTCCTCTGGGTTGTCTTCCAGGTCGATCACTGGGTTCGTTCCGTCCACAGTCTGCGTGTTTGTCTCTTGTGCTGCCGTGTTCAGTTCGGCGGTTACGGTTGGTTGGACCGGAAGAGGTAATCCACCTGGGGTTCTCGGCGCGTGATGAGGCGTGGAGAAGTCGAGGGCCATTGGGTTGAGATGCCTTAGAGGGCGCCTGATTAAGTCAACTCCAAAACCCCTACCTCGGGCTTGGCTTGCTGTTGCGAGGACTTCCAGCTGGTCGGTCATCGTTGTGTTTAGCTTATCCTGCTCCTCCGCCTTTTTGAGCAGTGTCTCTAGCATCGTCTTTATCTGAGTTAGTGCCTCTGGACTTGTCTCCGCGACTGCAGGCGTTGGTGTATCTGTCGCTCCAGATCCATCAATCCCCGTGTCCTGCGGGTCGTTAGTTCATCTTGCTCCGTCGTTAGTCATCTTCTTCGAATCGTTCGTGCGGTGGTTCCTTGGAGTAAGAAAGTTTCAATTCCCCCTCCTCCTAGCGCCAAATTGTCGGAGTCGAAATCAACACAGTTAGAATTTGTCGGAGGTTTGTTAAGGGGATGGAATTTCTGCGTATGAACCACGGAAGCGAAGATTCAAAGATGGTTTTTATTTCACTGTTTCGAAAAAGCGTTTCGTACAAGTGTTTGAGAGCAAAAACTCTAGGGTTTTTTCTAAGTAAATTGCGGATCCCATTTTCAAAGAATGTACATAGATATATATAATCGCTTGAGTCGGCCAGGTCAATCCTAAAGAGATAAGGAAAACTTGCTAATCCTTCGGGATTTCCATTTTGGTAAGTCGGCTTAACTTCATGGGCCTTTGCATCGTTGTGGGCAGAAGATGGGCTTGTTGTCTTCGTATACATTTGACTTCGGCCAGACAGCTCTGTATGGATTTGACTTCGGCCAGACAGCTCCGTATGGATTTGACTTCGGCCGGACATTCCCATATAGATTTGACTTCGGCCAGGCAGTTTCGTATGGAAATAACTTCGGCCAGGATTGTCTTTGACAGCTTTGACTTCGGCCAGACAGTTTCGTATAGACTGGACTTCGGCCAGGCAGTCTCGTATAGATTTGACTTCGGCCAGACAGTTTCACATAGATTTGACTTCGGCCAAACTATCTTCGTATATAAATGATTTCGACCGAAACGAGCTCGTATGGTGCCTAAGTGGAGGCTTGCCGAAGTGGGGCGTGGCCGAAGTGGATCGTGGCTGAAGTGAAGTGTGGCCGAAGTGGATCGTGGCCGAAGTGGAGACTTGCCGAAGTGGGGCGTGGCCGAAGCCGTTTGCCGAAGTGGAGCTCCTTCCGTGCCGAAGTTGAATGCTGAAGTCAAGCTCCTTCCGTGCCAAACTCAAATGCCGAAGTGAAGCTCCTTCCGTGCCGAAGTCGAATGCCGAAGTGAAGCATGGCCGAAGTGGATCATGGCCAAAGTGGAGACTTGCCGAAGTGGGGCATGTCCGAAGCTGTTTGCCGAAGTGAAGCTCCTTCCGTGCCAAAGTCGAATGCCGAAGTGAAGCTCCTTCTGTGCCAAAGTCGAATGCCAAAGTGAAGCTCCTTCCGTGCCGAAGTCGAATGCCGATGTGGGCTTTTGCCGATATGGCTTATCGCCGAAGTGGCCATGTTGGCCGAATTGGAGACAAGGCTTGCCTAAGTGGAGACAAGGCCTGCCTAAGTGGAGACAAGGCTCGCCTAAGTGGAGACAAGGCTTGCCTAAGTGGATACAAGGCTTGCCTAAGTGGAGATAAAGCTTGCGGAAGTAGAGCTTAGCCTTGCCGAAGTGAAGACCAAGCTTTCCGAAGTGGAGCTTAGCCTTGCCGAAGTGAAGACCAAGCTTGCCGATGTCTCTCCTTTCTTTGCCGAAGTGGAGACAAAGCTTTGTCGAAGTGGAGAAGCCTTTGCTGAAGTGGAGACCAAGCTTGCCAAAGTGGAGACCAAGCTTGCCGATGTCTCTCCTTTCTTTGCCGAAGTGGAGACAAAGCTTTGCCAAAGTGGAGAAGCCTTTGTCGAAGTGGAGACCAAGCGTGCCAAAGTGGAGACCAAGCTTGCCGAAGTGAGACCAAGCTTGCCGAAGTGGAGACCAAGCTTGCCGAAGTCTTCATTGGCCGAAGTCTTTGTGCTTGGCCGACGTCTCCGTGCTGATGTGATCCCTCTTGGACGAAGTCTTCATTGGCCGAAGTCTTCGTGCTCGGTCGAAGCCTCCGTGTGGCCGAAGTGGCCATGCTGCCGATGTAACACCCCCGATCAACGATTGACCGGAAATGTCACAGATGCGCACTTAGACATTCGATCCGAGGTTTCCAGAACTTATCCAGAGACCCTAGACCAAACGACCAAGCACACATTTCCTACCGAACAAAACTCAAGGCTTTTCAACCCGAGTTATGTCAAGTAGTTAGTTCGTCCGGACTAGGACTAGCATCACATGAAACCCAAGTTTAAGGAACACGTTTTTATACATCATAATACTTAGGTTCTAAACGTGATACAAGAAGATATGTATACATGCCGGCAGTGAGTCTAGTACTCAAAACATTATCATACATATTAAACATTAGTTCTTTACAAAAGGCAACATAAACTACCGCTGGTTTCCTAGCGTTCCTTGTGTACACCCGTATGGTTTACCCGCTAATGGTCACCTGTAAAACAAGTAGAGTCATAAACAACTAATTTTTTTAGTGAGTTAGGGCTCCCCTAACATTCATATAATATCCCAACCAAACCCAAAATAACAATCACACGAAATCATGCACAACATAAGCAGCGGAAATAGAATTATGCATATTTCAATTCATGAGTTTTAATCTTTAAGTTTTCATTAAGGCCTTTCGTGATTGACTACTTCCCAACCCTTGACACCACTAGGCATCACCCGACCCGTAGCCACTAAGGCTAGACAAGCCGATGATCCTTCACCCATTCCAATGGCCTTAATTATTAAGGTATCACACCCGAAATTCTGCATCGTCATGCAGTACACGACCATAGGCTGCAATCCCGTCTCTCCGTGTCTTCGTGTACTTAAACTAGTACTCATTATGACTAGTTAAGCCACGGTATTTAGGGAAGAGTCTTACCACGTCTTATAAGTTTATAAAGTTTACCGAACACTTAAGTTGCTAGAAAACTTATAAACGCATAGTATAATTTTCAGTCTTACCACGTTCATCACAATTTTATAAAGTTTACAAGACACTTAAGTCCAAGTAAACTTATAGCATATACCATAATTTTAATCTTATACGTATGGCACAAGTTAGAGCTTTTAAGCATCTAACAAGTGTAATAATTCAAACTTCAATGAATCTCACATGCTTAATAATCAAACACATAAACACATCACAGAAACGTATCACTTATAAACACAGAGCAATCATCAAGCATCAATGCAATCATGCACACTCATACTTGATTTGTAGTAAAACAACAAGCATTCACCAAGACTTACCTTTGGTTTGATGGAAGGTCCTGGTTTAACTTGGAAATCTCTATCCACGCTTCCGATTAATCTTGGATTTAGGATCTAGACCGAATAGGATCACTTTGGAAATTTAGACTTATTTCTTCAATCCAGCCGAAACTTTCACCTAAGTTTCGTGGTGGTTCCAAGCTTTGGATTAAGAAACTAAGGTCAGATTCATGCTCAGAACGCGAAAACATGTTGGACTGGAAAGTTTGGGTTCGATAGACTTACCCTAAATTTTTCCCCCGAGCAGTTCGGTAACGGTTCACGACGGACTGGATGGTCGGACTGTCTGGCTGTAATTCGGGGTACCCCCAACCACCAAATCAAGAAACTAAGGTTGGATTCAAGATCATAAGGCAAAATCGAGTTGGGTAGGTGAGTTTGGGTCGAACAGCTTACCCACAAAACCTTTCCGACGGACCACGGTTCACGGCTCAAGGTCACGGTTCACAGACAGATTTGGGAAGAGCTTTGCTATGGTTTTTGGATACGAAAATGGAAGCAACTGGGTCATTTTTATAGGAAAACTTTCGTCCAGCTGCTTGTGGTGAGTCATCGCTCACGGTCGCGACACCTCGTGCTTACCGATTTGTCGTGCTTACTGATTTGTCGTGCTTACTTAATATGCAAGACCAGGCGTGTGGATGACACACGCCCACACACAGCTGACACACGCCCAAGCAAGCACACAGGTAGGTGAGTCACCCAGCAGCTTACCCATGGTTCTCCGCAAAACTGCCCGATTCGGTCCGTTTCGGCCATCGAGCTAATCTCTTGATCCAAACTCATTTTTCTTCGTCCAATATATATTTCTAAGTCCTTTTTATCCTTCCCATAATCCTCTAAATGGGTTGGGAGCAATCTGGTTCTATCTCGATCAGATCGTATAAAGCTTACCGAGTTTTTGTCTTATGTACCGCGTGACCCAAATTCCATTCTCTTCGTACCAACTTGATAATCCCTAGATCCAAATTTACTACCTTAGCTTTATTTTCCTTTTACTTAACGTGTCTAACCTGATTTGGCTCTCTTATCCCAATCTCGACCATTTTGATCCACGATATGCCTTGTACGGTCCGTCCGACTATCTTTCTCAAACCATAATCTGATTCGGATGATCCAACTAAGATTTTCTTTGACCAAATGTCCTTTTAAGGTCTCTTATAACTTTCCCAATTCCACTTGGCTTTATTTGGAACTTTGGATCCAATCTATTTTGGCCTAGCCGTATCCACCGTCCTTACGAGTGAAAATTGAATGTGTCATTCCAGCCCAAGTGGAATTTCCCGGAGTCCACCGCAGACTTTTTCGGGGCAGGAAGGGCTCAATCATCTCATGTTACTTTACGAATTGGATTTGGTCAACGAACGACGAGACCAAGCGCTGGTTCGGATTCAAAATTATCAGAAGTCAGCGGCTAAATATTACAACACAAATGTCAGGAGCCGCAAGTTCAAAGACGACGATTTGGTTCTCCGCAAAGTTTTTCAGAACACAGCTGAATCAAACGCTGGCAAGCTAGGAGCCAACTGGGACCTTACAAAATCACCAAAATGATCCGACCAAGAGTGTACGAGCTCGAGAACATGTCAGGCGCTCCAATACCCAGATCTTGGAACGCAATGCATCTAAAGAAGTACTATCACTAAGTCACTTCGCATGAACTATGGGACGGCTTGATCCCTGTAAAGGGTACGTAGCAGCTCGTCTTCGGATGGGTTCAGCTGTCCCCCTCCTTAAAAAGGGGGGAGTGGGTACGTATACGTCTATACTCCCATGTCTTGAAAAATGCGACCTTTCGCATGACACTTCAAACTTTTTCAAACACAAACTTCTGTCACTCGGCCTACGCAAGTCACAAACTTTACATCCTTCACAGATATTCTATAACCTCATTTGTTGCTGGCCACAACAAATGGACAATCACATCCTTTACGGATTTTAACCACTATCTCTATACGGGATAGGGTTCTCAAACACCCTCTCATGGGTATAGTAGCGCGCTATACAAATTCTGACTGGGTATATCCTGGTCTAATATCCAAAAGGTATATCCTAAACGATATTCTTACAAGTTTAATTTCGAGAGGGACCCGTAAGTCGAAAACTCGCAAGTCTTAAAACTCGAAATAAAATCATAAACCTAGTAAACACCTCTTGGCACACTGGTCATAAACATCTCCTAAACATGAGACTGAACCTACCGGTTAGTATGAGATTTTAAACATGTTTCATCATCAGAAAACGGGACTGTAAGTCGGAACACCGTAAACCCTAAACTGACAAACAGAGCACTTAAAACAAAAACAACCATTGTAATGACCCTGATAAGGGCTGGATTTGACCAAGGGAAATTCACTTAGAATTATCAAGAGAAGTTTAAGATAAGCCTTTGGATCGAAACTAAAGAAAGTCGGGTCAAGTGAATTTCAATTTTCACTCGTAAGTACGGTTGATATGGCTAGGCAAAGATAGGTTGGATCCAAAGTTTCAAATCAAGCCAAGTGGAATTGGGAAATTTATAAGAGACCTTAAAAGGAAATTTGGACAAAGAAAATCTCAGTTGGATCAGAGGAATTTAATTGTGGTTCGAGTTAGTTGACCATATCGACAATACGGGGCATATCGTGGGTCAAAAGGGTCGAGATTAGGACAAGAGAGCCAAATCAGGTTAGACACATTAAGTAAAAGGAAAATAAAGCTAAGGAAGTAAATTTGGATCGAGAGATTATGAAGTTGGTACGAAGAGAATGGAATTTGGGTCACGCGGTACATAAGGCAAAAACTCGAAAAGCTTTATACGATCTGATCGAGATAGGACCAGATTGCTTCCAACCCATTTAGAGGATTATGGGAAGGATAAAAAGGACTTTGAAATATATATTGGACAAAGAAAAATCAGTTTATATCAAGAGATTAGCTCGATGGTCGAAACAGACCGAATCGGGCAGTTTTGCCGATAACCATGGGTAAGCTGCTGGGTGACTCACCTACCTGTGTGCTTGCTTGGGCTTGTGTCAGCTGTGTGTGGGCATGTGTCAGCTGTGTGTGGTCGTGTGTCATCCACACGCCTGGTCTTGCATAATAAGTAAGCACGACAAATCATTTAAGCACGACAAATCAGTAAGCACGACAAATCGGTAAGCACGAGGTGTCGCGACCGTGGGCTATGAGTCATCACAAGCAGCTGGACAAAACTTTTCCTATAAAAATGACCCATCTGCTCCCATTTTCGTATCCAAAAAAAAACCATAGCAAAGCTCTGCCCAAATCTGTCCGTGAACCGTGACCGTGAGCCGTGAACCATGGTCCGTTGGGAAAGTTTTGTGGGTAAGCTGTTCGACCCAAACTCATCTACCCAACTCGATTTTGCCTTCTGATCTTGAATCCAACCTTAGTCTCTTGATTTGGTGGTTGGGGATATCTCGAATTACAGCCCAGACAGTCCGACCATCCAGTCCGTCGTGAACCGTTACCGAGCTACTCGGGAAAAATTTAGGGTAAGCCTATTGAACCCAAACTTTCCAGTCCGACATGTTTTCGCGCTCTGAGCATGAATCTGACCTTAGTTTCTTAATCCAAAGCTTGGAACCACCACGAAACTTAGGTGAAAGTTTCGGCTGGATCATGAAGAAATAAGTCCAAATTTCCAAAGTGATCCTATTCGTTCTAGGTAAGACCCGTGATCTTTTGGATAGCTAGTTCACCTTAGAATTGTGTATTTTCCTATCGTAACTAGGGTGATCTGTTCCAACAGATCCTATTTCCAAGATTAATCAGAACGTGGATAGAGTTTTCCAAGTTAAACCATGACATGCCATCAAACCAAAGGTGAGTCTTGGTGATGCTTGTCGTGTGTTGATGAGTTGAACACACGTTGTTTGTTTAATGTTATACGTTTGATTATTAAGCATGTGAGGTTCATTGAAGTTTAAATTATTACTCTTGTTAGATGCTTAAAAGCTCTAACTTGTGCCATACGTATAAGATTAAAATTATGTTATATGCTATAAGGTTTACTTGGACTTAAGTGTCTTGTAGACTTTTATAAAATTGTGATGAACATGGTAAGACTGAAAACTATACTATGCGTTTATAAGTTTACTAGCAACTTAAGTGTTCGGTAAACTTTATAAACTTATAAGACTGAAAATTGGTAGTGTTCGGTAAACTTTTTAAACTTATAAGACTGAAAATTGGTATAAGTTTATTAGCAACTTAAGTGTTCGGTAAACTTTATAACCTTATGAAAACGTGGTAAGACTCTTCCCTAAATACAGTGGCTTAACTAGTCATAATAAGTACTTGTTTAAGTACACGAAGACACGGAGAGACGGGATTGCAGCCTAGGGCCGTGTACTGCATGACAATGCAGAATTTCCGGTGCGGCTCCTTATACATTTAAGGCCATTGGAACGATGAAGGATCATCAGTTCGTTTAACCTTTGTGGCTACGGGCTGAGTGATGCCTTTTGGGTGACGTGATGGGAAGTAGTCAATCACGAAAGGCCTTAATGAAAACTTAAAGATTAAAACTCATGAATTAAAATATGCATAATTCTATTTCCGCTGCTTATGATGTGCATGATTTCGTGTGATTGTTATTTTGGGTTTGGTTGGGATATTATATGAATGTTCGGGGAGCCCTGACTCACTAAGCAAATTAGTTGCTTATGACTCTACTTGTTTTGTAGGTGACCATTAGCGGGTAAACCATACGGGTGTACGCAAGGAATGCTAGGAAACCAGCGGTAGTTTATGTTGCCTTTTGTAAAGAACTAATGTTTAATATGTATGATAATGTTTTGAGTACTAGACTCACTGCCGGCATGTATACATATCTTCTTGTATCACGTTTGAGAACCTAAGTATTATGATGTATAAAAATGTGGTCCTTAAACTTGGGTTTCATGTGATGCTAGTCCTAGTCCGGACGAACTAACTACTTGACATAACTCGGGTTGAAAAGCCTTGAGTTTTGGTTCGGTAGGAAATGTCTAAGTGCGCATCTGTGACATTTCCGGTCAATCGATGATCGGGGGTGTTACAAAGGTGGTATCAGAGCATGGTTCTGACCATGTTCAAATGGGACTTGATTTTCAAATGATTTATCGAGTCAAAATGGGTCGCAAAAGGCAATTAGGATAAGCTGGATGGTTCCTGTACTTTAGAATAGGGTGGGTTAAGTACTTACCTTATTTTTTGATGCATCAATGCCACTGCGGTTGATTATTACGCATGGAGGACGGTCGTGGAGACAGCCATCGGTACCTCGTGCACCAAGTTATCAGTGTTCAAGTCGATATCCATGGGATGATTCAGATAGCCCAATTGAATCTGATCCACCAGCGAGTAACAAGGAAGAATCAGTTGGTGAGAATTCGGTGAATGCGGTGGACGACTAATGTGGTTATGTTCAGAAACGAACATATCATGGTCGATGGTTTTCCCCGGAATCATCATCCCCTGAATCCTCGTATCCGACGAACATGACACTTGGATCATATATACCTCTATTGAATAGCCAAGAACGAGGACGAAGAACTAGGTGCAGATATACAACTCCAATAGACATGACCCTAGAGTGCTATCATTGTGGTTGAGTTGGACATTATCCATGGGCTTGTCAAAGCATGAGACAACCCGGATTTGTTCCGAACTATGTCACTTGTTACTTCTGCAGAAGGAATGGTCATTACTCGATTAGTTGTCCGTGTACTTCGTTGACTCCTCGAGATCCTTCACAAACAATCCGAGAATCAAGGAGACGGTTGGTGATAAAGCTTCGACTTGGTGATAAGCATCCTCAGAACTCAACTAATCCTTAGATGTAAGTAATTAAACCTTTCTAAATCCATCAAAGTTTCGATTACAGGTACGTAAGGGTTTTAACTCATGATGTGATTGATTGAAATGATAATTATGTCTACTTGATGATTGATTGCATGATGAGTGTGAAGTTATAAATGAAAAGTTAAATACTTGTTTTGTAACATTACGTGTTAAGTGGTGTTTCCACACATCTTTTGTTTGACTTTGGAGTAACACATAGTTTTGTGTCTCCTAAGTTCGTTGCCGGTCATGAGGGGACCTTTACAATTGTAAAGGTGTGAGTGTGTGCCCTTTTAGAACAACCGAAAACTAAAACCTTCAAGCCAAAAGTTGTTTAAGAAATTCTAGTGTGCATCGATGAAGAAGTCTTCTTGGCTGATTTACTAGTTATCCTTGGGTTAGCGTGAGGCCGTTTGATTATGGAGGGGTATGAAGATTCCGAGTATTTGACTTATGAACAAGTGAGGAATTGTACAAGTTCAGAGTAACAAGTCTTCATCAGTGATTGTGAGATCAGTTTAAGAATCCAATATCAGTCAGACCCGAAGTGGAGAAGGAAAAGTTGGTTAGGAAGTGAAGAATACAGAGGAACGATTACACGGGAGGAATATGGATGATCAGTGAAGATGCATTCAAGAATCCATTCAAGATCAGGACTACATTTGGTTTAGCATTGAAGATTATGATGGGTTAAGAGAAAGGGAAGTCTACTTGGTATTAACCATTGTGGGAGAAGGACTAGAGGATAAATGGAAGCTTGAAGATATTTTAGTTATGAAGAAGTATGGGGATGCGTTCAAACTGTTAAAGGACTACATCCTCTCTGAAGTAATCATTTACCATTTTCCTTGAATCGAGTGCATCTCTGATAACCAAGGCACCAACCCAGATGATCCAGTTATTTTAGTTGAGTCAGAGGAACAGTGAGAAGATTTGTTGAAAAGGGAATTCATTCGACCAAGTTCATCACCGTGAGAAACTCCAGTATTCTGTAGAGAAGAATGATGGAAGCTTGCAGTTGAGTACAAGAATTACCATGTTCATGTAACATCAATGAATCTCTATATCAGAGTAAGATATGATGAAGACTACCTCTAGGATGTGTTAAAGGAGGAATGTAGCGGACGAGATTTAGTACCATTGGACAACTCTAAACCGTTAGAAAGGGAAGGAAAGAAGCAAATGATGGGGGATAGTGTATCAAGGGATCAATAGAACCAGAATCAAGAACAAGTATATGGCATCAAGGATTGAAGAATAATTGGATCCACCTAAAGGTGCAAGTTAGTTCTCTATGAGGGATTTAGCAACAAGTTTCCATCAAACTTGTATTCCCGAGACAAATGAAGTGAAATTTATTGTCAAGCATAGTGAGGATAACCAGTTAGGCTTGGCGGTTATACCATATTGTTTACCATTACACCAGCAATGCTTAGGAGATCAATAAGCAAAGTTGGTGGGAATGGGTAGGCAAGTACGACATCCTGGAGATTGCCGGTAGGACGCGGTATTGTCATCACGGCTTTATAGTCGTGATGTTTGGACCTACCAAGGCACCAACAACATTCACAAGATTAATGGATGAAGTTTCTTTGGGAATACTTGGACGAGGTGGTAATCATCTTTATCGATGATATACTCACGAAGAGACGAAGGTCGAGAATCATGAAAGATATGTGAGGAAAGTTTAGAAGCACTTAAGGAGCAAAAACTTTTGCTAAGTTTAGCAAATATCATTTCCAGAAGAGGGAAAATTAGTTGTGAAAACACGAAGTATCTGAATATGGAGTCTCTCCCGGTCAGGAAAAGATTAAGATGGTACATGAGTGGCTTTACCCAAATAATGCTATGAAAGGTGTAGCGTTTGAATAAAACGAAGAGAAAGATCGCATGTCTAACTGATTGAACATCCCGAGAGGATTTAAGATGTATGATAATGCAAGGCAAAAAGGTCATTGCATATGCATTGAGACAGCTAAGAGGACATGACACATCATTCCTTACTTAGCACCCATCCAGGAGGTACTAAAATGTACCATGACGATCATCGGTACAACTGTTAGCCGGGAATAAAGAGATTAGTTGCGTACTGGGTGATACAATGCTAGACTTGTCAATAGATTAGAGCTGAGCATCAGATACCGGAGAGATTATTACAGAACTCACTAATCCCATAATGGAAATGGGAAGCAGTGGTCATGGAATTGTAATCGGATTACCAAAAGCACCAAAATGAGTTAGCAATGCAATATGGGTAATTGTAGACCGATTGACCCAGAAAGATCATTTCCTACCCATTAAAACTTGTTGACAAAGTCGAAGTAATAGTTGAACTACACATAAAGCACATGGAGAAATTACATGAAGTATTTGACCGCGAACCAAGGTTCAAAGATTAATTTCGGTGGGCCTTGCAAGAAGAATTGGGAACCAGCCTTCATATAAGTAAATTATTCCATCCTGGGACAGATGGATTAACAGTGGTGAATTATAAGAACTTGGGAGAATTACTTCGAAAGTGTGTGTTAGTTTGGCCAGGGAGTTAGGAAGGCTACTTGCCGTTGTAGCATTTCAAACAACAATAGCTACCATGAAGGATTTGGCATGTTTCCCTATGAAGCTTTGTATGGATGGCCAAGGTATTCTTATTACAAGATGCAAAGAGAGCAATTGGGGTCGAGACAAGTGGTTTTTAGTTGAGTAGTTGGATGATGGTCAAGACAAAGCAACCTGATGGGTAGAATGGTACAAACAGTTGGCTTGATGGTAGATGACTGTTAAGTTCAGGCAAGACAAGTTTTCATAAATGAGTTTAGATCCATATAAGAGATTTAATCGAAGAAGAATCAGTTCGGTTCGAGACGAAGTGGTTTTGGTTCAAGAATTTTGAGTTTGGGTTAAGTAGACCAGTTCAGAGTACGACCGTGGGTTGACGGCAGAGGATCGGTTTATGTGGTAAGATCAGATCGTTAAAAGATAAAGAGTTATTGTGGTAGTGACACATATAGCAAACACAGGAACCACTAGAAGGAGGATAGTAGAGTACTTGTCACCGTGAAAGCTAATTTGGAGTCACTAAGACAAGTGTAACAACTTTGCGGACAAGGTAGATGTATTCATCAAGTATACGTAAGGAAGTGGTTAAGTTGCAAAGGGTAACATTCAATGTCGTATTTGAGCATGATCTACGGATCAAAGCATAGTTTCGTGAACCTCTCCATAAGCATTGGAAACCAATCTCCATATAAGTATAAATTTCCATCCTTAGACCGATGGACAGGGGTGGATAACAGAATGGGCATTAGGAAAGTACTTCTGTCGTGTGAGTTGGATACATTAAGTACTGGGAATAGTACTTACCCTTGGTAGAATTATCGTATAATATTAACTACCACTCAAGTATAAAAGAATACGGAGAAGGTACCCAACTGTCAAAAGCAATATGGAAACTATGGAAGAAGAAGAAAAAGAAGAATGATTTGAATGTCAGAAATGGGGTATAGTTGAAAGTAATTGCATTGCTTAGAAAGGAAAAGAGAGGTTTAGGAAAGATAGAAAAGTTTGCCACACGGTATGTTGGACCATATCGTGTTATAAGAGAAGTAGTAGGAGTCACCTATCATTCGGATATAACACTTGAGCCAGTATTATGTGTTCATGTAACGAAAATATTTTTCGTGATCTGAATATGATAGAACCCCAATGGACCTGCACAAATAAGAGAAGTGATAAGTTAGGAAGTTGAAGAACTGATACATTCTTCAAGATCAGACATTTTGGGAAAAAAGAACATTGGGTTGTGGTAGCATGGGAAGATAAAGAGAAATTTACAAACGACTTATCCAAAACTCTCTGTAGACCTGAGAACCCTTATGAATTCGGGACGAATTCTATTAAGGGGAGGAGGGGGGGGGAGAATGTAATGAACCCTGATAAGGGCTGGATTTGACCAAGGGAAATACACTTAGAATTATCAAGAGAAGTTCAAGATAAGCCTTTGGATCGAAACTAAAGAAAGTCGGGTCGAGTGAATTTCAATTTTCACTCGTAAGTACTGTTGATATGGCTAGGCAAAGATAGGTTGGATCCAAAGTTTCAAATCAAGCCAAGTGGAATTGGGAAAGTTATAAGAGACCTTAAAAGAAAATCTCAGTTGGATAAGAGGAATTTAATTGTGGTTCGAGTTAGTTGATCATATCGACGATACGGGGCATATCGTGGGTCAAAAGGGTCGAGATTGGGACAAGAGAGCCAAATCAGGTTAGACACGTTAAGTAAAAGGAAAATAAAGCTAAGGAAGTAAATTTGGATCGAGAGATTATGAAGTTGGTACGAAGAGAATGGAATTTGGGTCACGCGGTACATAAGGCAAAAACTCGGTAAGCTTTACACGATCTGATCGGGAGATGACCAGATTGCTTCCAACCCATTTAGAGGATTATGGGAAGGATAAAAAGGACTTTGAAATATATATTGGACAAAGAAAAATCAGTTTATATCAAGAGATTAGCTCGATGGTCGAAACGGACCGAATCGGGCAGTTTTGCCGATAACCATGGGTAAGCTGCTGGGTGACTCACCTACCTATGTGCTTGCTTGGGCATGTGTCAGCTGTGTGTGGGCGTGTGTCAGCTGTGTGTGGTCGTGTGTCATCCACACGCCTGGTCTTGCATAATAAGTAAGCACGACAAATCATTTAAGCAAGACAAATCAGTAAGCACGACAAATCGGTAAGCACGAGGTGTCGCGACCGTGGGCGATGAGTCATCACAAGCAGCTGGACGAAACTTTTCCTATAAAAATGACCCAGCTGCTCCCATTTTCGTATCCAAAAAAAAACCATAGCAAAGCTCTGCCCAAATCTGTCCGTGAACCGTGACCGTGAGCCGTGAACCATGGTCCGTCGGGAAAGTTTTGTGGGTAAGCTGTTCGACCCAAACTCATCTACCCAACTCGATTTTGCCTTCTGATCTTGAATCCAACCTTAGTTTCTTGATTTGGTGGTTGGGAATACCTCGAATTACAGCCCAGACAGTCCGACCATCCAGTCCGTCGTGAACCGTTACCGAGCTACTCGAGAAAAATTTAGGGTAAGCCTATTGAACCCAAACTTTCCAGTCCGACATGTTTTCGCGTTATGAGCATGAATCTGACCTTAGTTTCTTAATTCAAAGCTTGGAACGACCACGAAACTTAGGTGAAAGTTTCGGCTGGATCATGAAGAAATAAGTCCAAATTTCCAAAGTGATCCTATTCGTTCTAGGTAAGACCCGTGATCTTTTGGATAGCTAGTTCACCTTAGAATTGTGTATTTTCCTATCATAACTAGGGTGATCTATTCCAACAGATCCTAATTCCAAGATTACTCAGAACGTGGATAGAGATTTCCAAGTTAAACCATGACATGCCATCAAACCAAAGGTGAGTCTTGGTGATGCTTGTCGTGTGTTGATGAGTTGAACACACGTTATTTGTTTAATGTTATACGTTTGATTATTAAGCATGTGAGGTTCATTGAAGTTTAAATTATTACTCTTGTTAGATGCTTAAAAGCTCTAACTTGTGCCATACGTATAAGATTAAAATTATGTTATATGCTATAAGGTTTACTTGGACTTAAGTGTCTTGTAGACTTTTATAAAATTGTGATGAACGTGGTAAGACTGAAAACTATACTATGCGTTTATAAGTTTACTAGCAACTTAAGTGTTCGGTAAACTTTATAAACTTATAAGACTGAAAATTGGTAGTGTCCGGTAAACTTTATAAACTTATAAGACTGAAAATTGGTATAAGTTTATTAGCAACTTAAGTGTTCGGTAAACTTTATAACCTTATGAAAACGTGGTAAGACTCTTCCCTAAATACCGTGGCTTAACTAGTCATAATAAGTACTAGTTTAAGTACACGAAGACACGGAGAGACGGGATTGCAGCCTAGGGCCGTGTACTGCATGACGATGCAGAATTTCCGGTGCGGCTCCTTATACATTTAAGGCCATTGGAACGATGAAGGATCATCAGTTCGTTTAACCTTTGTGGCTACGGGCTGAGTGATGCCTTTTGGGTGACGTGATGGGAAGTAGTCAATCACGAAAGGCCTTAATGAAAACTTAAAGATTAAAACTCATGAATTAAAATATGCATAATTCTATTTCCGCTGCTTATGATGTGCATGATTTCGTGTGATTGTTATTTTGGGTTTGGTTGGGATATTATATGAATGTTAGGGGAGCCCTGACTCACTAAGCAAATTAGTTGCTTATGACTCTACTTGTTTTGTAGGTGACCATTAGCGGGTAAACCATACGGGTGTACGCAAGGAACGCTAGGAAACCAGCGGTAGTTTATGTTGCCTTTTGTAAAGAACTAATGTTTAATATGTATGATAATGTTTTGAGTACTAGACTCACTGCCGGTATGTATACATATCTTCTTGTATCACGTTTGAGAACCTAAGTATTATGATGTATAAAAATGTGTTCCTTAAACTTGGGTTTCATGTGATGCTAGTCCTAGTCCGGACGAACTAACTACTTGACATAACTCGGGTTGAAAAGCCTTGAGTTTTGGTTCGGTAGGAAATGTGTGCTTGGTCTTTTGGTCTAGGGTCTCTGGATAAGTTCTGGAAACCTCGGATCGAATGTCTAAGTGCGCATCTGTGACATTTCCGGTCAATCGATGATCGGGGGTGTTACAACCATGCATTTCCTAACACGATGGTTCGCAATATATCACAATGTAAAACAAGAACAATAAGCTAAAAACCCAACAAAGATGAAAGATGTCACGCCAACGGACGGCAGTCACTAAAAAAAGAAACTTAGCAGTAACATACAAAAACCCGCATGGATAAAGCCGTCAAGGCACTTATGTTCAAAATACCATAGAAAAGTTTTGAATCAAAGAAACAGAAAGAGAAAGGTCAGTTGGAAGGATCCAGCTCGGCAGTCGTTTCCTTGGCAAGATCCGCAACTCCGGGTGTGCCGATATTCGAGCCTGCAAAGTCTGTGATCCCTGCTGTCGCTGCCGCATTCTCCGTTAGTTCGGTACCAAGGAGAGCGTCCACAGAATCTGAGGAAACAGGTGAAAGCGTCAGATCTTTCTTCAGCTCCGCCTCAATCCTCTCAAACTCATCAGTCGGGTCGGCCAAGTCAGCTCTCCACCCCGCCAGCTTTGTTACCTCGGAGTCAAGAGCAGGCGCATCCTCTGTCTGTAAAATCTCAAGTAACTGAAGGTTGTTGTCGACCTGGGCTAGATCGAGCTCCTTCTCTTTCGCCGCCTTCAGCTCATCGATGCTCTTCTCAATCTTGGCAAGCCGCTCTTGAAACTTCCCCGACATCACTCGCCTCGCAGCCTTCTATGCCTTTTTAACATTGGCCTCGTCCAAAGCCTTTGCAGCATTGAGCTGTCTTTTAAGGGATTCAATTTCGGCAGCTTTCTTCTGCTTCGAGCGGTCCAACCTCATAGCCAAATCACCGGCCTTGTTCCACTCGTCCTTGAGAAATGCCTTCTCCTTCTCGAGGGCATCGATCCGATCTGAAGCAGTTGCCAGCTAGTCAGCGTGTCTGCTCTCCAGCTCGGCGACCTTATCCTTGAAGAAGGATGCGTCCTTGCGAGCATCTTCGATCCGGCGCCTGTCCTTCCGCACATCTTGCTCAAAAGTGGCAACAATTTTGTTGATGGACGCGACGAACTGATCATAGGAAGAAATAGTCAGTACTTAATCATTTTACTCAGCAAAATAAGCAATCTACAAATATACCTTGGTGCCTCGGATCGACATATCAGCGTATAGGTCGCCGTGAGATAACACATCCAGAGGCGGCAATCTATCTCCCGAGCAGCGAACCTGTGAAAAGAGAGTCGCTAAGGCTGCCTCGTCCTTGCATATCGACTCGGATCCTTTGTGCCTAAACGACGTCGGCACCGGCTCGGTAGTAGTTGGATCCGCAGGCTTATGTCGTTTTCTTTTCTCCTGCTTCTCCCTAGTTTTTACCTTGTCAGCTTCGGGGGTAGGACGTTTATTGGGAGTCAGCCTCTTGCTCCCATTATGCTGAGATATGGCCGAAATAGAAGGCCTGACGACCGAAACAAGAGCCGAAACCACCTCCCTAGCCTCGGCATAAAAAATTAGAGGCTCGGGAATAAGAGTTTGCCCCACCTCAGCGACAGTCTGGCCAGCCACCTTGGCAGTTGGCTCGGTAATTTTTTCAAACACGTCCGTCACTTCGTTGGCTCGGCTAGTTGCCTTTCTTGCTTTCTTCTCTTTTAGCGCCTGCTTATCACGGATCATAGGTCTCTTTCCCATTTTTCCTTGGAGTTTTTGAGATAGGGATTCAGATTCCGAGCTATCTGATACTTCAACTCCGGCGAAGACGGCTCGGGCTTTCTCAACTCTCCTTAGGGAAAAATGATTTTTCCAATGGCACTTTCCGGCAGCAAGCGTGTTCCGAAGCGTGAGCGTATCTTCTGGGAAACGTGGGAGAATCTGCCGAACTGCAAAAACAAAGAAGAAAAAGTATTGGTCAGCTCGCCAAAAGATAAAACCTTAGCAAATCTCCTGAAAAGTCTACGACTCGCCCACCAATAGTTCCCCACTCCGTCTTGACGTAATGGACGCTTTCGGCTTCTACCGTAGCATCATTAATAGGAACAAAGAAAAAATAATTCCCCCAGTCACTGTCTTTGCTTTGGAAGCCTTCGATGATCTTCCTCTGCTTCTTATTAGAAATATAGCAGGCTTTGGAGTTTTTGATCTTTCGAAATTCAAGGAACTGCCGAAGATGGGAGATGCGAATGGTTACATCACATTCGTTGCTCCGAACCAGAATCCCAACCAAGTGAAGCATACCCCGAGGAGTAATTTGGCTCGGCATTAACCCATGCTTGGATAGAAAATGGATGATCAGTCCAGGAATTGGAAACCAAAGCAGACTTTGGTAAAAGAAACTCTCATAAAGAGTAAAATGCCCAGGTGGCGGAGACTCAGCTCGATATGTTGAGGCAGGAGCAATCAGATCTATATCTTCTGAAATGTTGAATCGATGCCTCAATGCTTCCAAGGACTCAGCGGTGCACAAAGACGAACCAGGTGGACCAGGTCGTTTCTTAGGAACTTTCCTCTTAGGTTTTGGCCTCGTCGATGTGCTAGCTTGGTGGCTCACAAAAAGCCTCTCCAGACGCACCCTTTCTTCCTCGTCAATAATATATTCTGTTGGCTCGACTTTGATTTCTTCAAGAGCTCTCTGTATCAAAATTGCCTCGGCATCTGCCTCGGCATCGTGAGCTTCATCAATCAAAGATGGGACGACAATCTGCAACCGACCCAGCGGAGAACTAGGTTCGACTGGCTCGGAAACCTGAGGAGATAGAACCATCTTTCGACCAAGCAGCGAAGCAGAGTTTGCCGAACCGACAAAATCTTCCAGCTCGGCAGTATGAGACATCAGAGATCTTGGCTCGGAAACACACTGATACTTAGCAGAAATTTGAGAAATTTTGGCTCGTAGACAGAGAAGATCAGGGCAGCAGTGCAATCCGGATGATGATGGATCGGAAAATTCAAGCACACCGAAGATAGATGATGATGGATCGAGAAATACAAGAAGTCGTCGGATGGTGTTGAAGATGGATTAGATAATTTAAAGAACCGCCGAGCCACGTTTGAAGATAGATCGGAAAATTCAAGGGATCGGCGGCGGAAAAGAGGAAACGATAAAGACCTAGCCAATAACTTAAACAAAAAAAAGAGAGAAAAGAAGAGAGAGAAGAGGGTTACCTGTTTTTGAGGAAATGTGGAGAAATGAGTTATGAGGAGTGAGACGAGGATCTGAATTTATAGACGTTAAAAGCATGGCGCGTTGTTCCACCCGACCTCGGGAACAAGCGGAAACATTTGCAGCTCCCAATAAAGTTATGGTTGTGATAAGAAAAATACTGCGTCGAGGCGATATTATCTCCAGAGCCAAAAAAAAATCAAACTCAACAAGATGGCTCGGCAGCATGTCGCAGTGGCTCGGCAGCATGTCGCAGTGGCTCGGCAGCATGTCGCAGTGGCTCGGCAGTCAAGACAATCCAGACGGCATGGAAACTTTGGCTCGGCAAACCTGGCAGCCCGAAGTAATATGATGAACCAAAATGGCTCGACAATGCAGACAACGGAGTAGCTTGGCTCGGCAGCATGTCAAAGAAAACAGCTCAGCGATATGATATGCTAGAGTGGCTCGGTAACCCAGAGAACGTTGATCTCAATTTTGACTCTTCACCTCGTCACTATTATCAATAATACTACCTAGCTGGGGCTAACTGTTGGGGTCGGTTTCCACCCCACCGAGATCAACGGTTAAAAATACTAAGTATGTGTGTTATGCCTAGCCAAATGGAAGAAAGCCTAGCCAAATAAGCACAGATTTCTGGTCACATGACGAGCAGTAACCCCTGGTCCTGCATCAGGGAGTAGCGGCGATGAGCCGACATGCTCGGTGAGAAGATGGCTCGGTAGCATGTATAAATAAGTTGGCTCGGCGACATCACGAGCCAAAACAGCTCGGTAACACAAGCAAGATGGCTCGGTAGCACGTCAAAGTAAGTTGGCTAGGCGACATGACACACCAGTGTTGGTTTGGTGACACGACATGCCAGTGTTGGCTCGGCGACACGACACACCAGTGTTGGTTTGGCGACACGACATGCCAGTGTTGGCTCGGTGACACGACATGCCATTGTTGGTTCGGTAACAAACGCCTCGGCAAGTATTCCCACCACGGTGATGAGCCAACATGTTGGCAAACCAACGAACGGTGACGAGCCAACATGTTCGCAAACCAAACACTTGGTGACGAGCCAAACACTTGGTGACGAGCCAAACACTTGGTGACGAGCCAAACACTTGGTGACAAGCCAAACACTTGGTGGTGCGCCAACAAAAACGGTGATGAGCCAACATGTTGGCAAACCAACAAACGGTGACGAGCCAACATGTTGGCAAACCAACAAACGGTGACGAGGCAAACACTTGCTGGTGCGCCAACAAACGGTGACGAGCTAACATGTTGGCAAACCAACAAATGGCGACGCGTGTCGGCGACAATCCAAGCAAGTAACCGGCTAAAACAGAGTTCTATATAAGGTAAAGATACGACGAGCCGGATTTTCGGTGACCCGGCAAAGCAGCAAGCCCAACATCTTGTTGGTCCGAGGCAACGAACTACAAGAGGTCGGTGGGCCAAGTTAGCAAGTCAAAGTGGGAAGCCCATAACTGAGCCGACTTAGGAAGACCAGAGAAAAGGAAAGCCCGAAGAATAAGGAAGTTTTCCCTTATCTTTTAGGAAGAGGCCTACCCGACTTATTTTTGTATAAATAGACATGTACCTCTTTGAAAAAGGGATCGGCAATCGGACCTAGAAAAACACTTGTTACTTTCTCTGCAAACAGCTTTCTAAACAGTTTAAATAAAATCACCATCTTTGGCTCTGTTCTTGGTTTCTTTTCATAGAAGTTTTTCGAATCCCTAAACTTCCTTACAAAATTTAGTTGTGCGAGTTTCGACTCCCACAAGTACCTTAGTACCACGAAGAGACATGTCGGCATATGGTTTGCTCCGAACCAAATTATCGGAAGGAGGAAAGCAATCCTCGTACAAAGAATTTTCGAGAAAAGAGAAGACGATGCCGATGCATCGTCGCAAACCATTTCGGAGGAGAACGTCAGAGTTACAGGCTCCGTAGGCAGTTTATGCTTGGCAGCATCGCAAATTGGAGCGTTACGCCTTTTGCATTTAGGAACATCATCCTCTAAAGGACCTTTCCCTTTATTAGCCCTCGTTGCGGCATGCCTCCGGGCTGGCTTCACCAGGTCAACGTCCTCGCTCGTGGCCACAGTCTTACCATTTCTGCGCCGAATCGAAGACGAGTCTAGTCGCCTAAGACCCAACACGATCTCTCTTGCGTTAGGAACGAACGGGCGAACATGGACGGGTCAGCCGCGGGAAAAGCAAGGGCAGCACTTAGATGCTCAGCGGAAACTTTGGTTCTGCTAATCTCTGCTTGCTCAGTCTGGGCGCGGGCTTCAGCTTCCATCCTTTCACGAACCGATGATCGCTTCCCCATGGCTCTCCTCATACTGCTAGGAGAAGAAGAAGAAGTTGAGGTTGGATAACCAAAGTATCGGGATCGTGCTCTCTCTTCTCTCCGGAGAGTAAAGTCTCTTTGCCACTCACACTCATCGGAAGCAAGGGTCTCGCAAAGTGTAATTAAGCCAGGAGGACACGTTGGGATCGGGTTAGGAACTGCAAAACCAACAAACAAAGCAGAAGATTACGATATATTCAACAAACCAGAAAAATTCATGAAGTTACAGATCGGCTACCGATTTCTCTCCATCTGGTCTTAATCTTCTTAATCTAATCGGCACCAACCGAAGCTTCGGAAATGGGCACGAAGAAAAAATAGTCCTCCCAATATCTATCTTTACTTGGAAAACCTTCGATAATTTTACGGTGGACCTTGTTCGAGATGGAGTAGAGAAGCGAATCCTTGGAATGAAATTTCCGAATGGATAGCAAAGTTCAACAAGTGATCCACCGTGACCTCCTCGCCGCACTCGAAACTACGAACCACAATTCCAACCAAGTGCCGAATACCCTGAGGAGCTACTTGAGCCAAAGCCAACATGTGCCTCCATAAGTACTCAAGAATGACCCTTGGTATCGGAAACCAGAGAAATCACATGTAAAAGCAATTTTCGTACAACGTAAAACACCCCTTGGGTGATTCATCGGCTCGATCTAGCGGTGACAGGAGGATAAGCTTAATCTCTTCGGAGATATTGAACCGATGACTAAGACTTTCCTAAGATGTTGCGGTAGAAAGGGTAGACCCCGGAGGATCGGGTACCTCACGCTTTGATCCACTCTTAGAAGCTCATCGCTTTGAAGAACATGCTCGGAGTCCCGCGTGTAACACCCCCGAACCAATCTATACCAAGATGGCCCAAAGATGCCACAATATGATATCCGTAGACGGTCCAACCCAAGTTCCGGAACGAATCCAGAACCTAAATCAATCCGTCCACGGTATCATTCCTCTTGACCATAGCCTAAGGCTTTTCAACCCGTACTATGATCTTGAGTTGTGTTAGTATGGACAAGACTAATATCAGTGAACACTCGCCACCTTAAAAAAAAACATTTCATACATTAACATTATCCAAGAAAACATTACAAAATATATAGGTCCGGACGAAGCTTAACATCAAAGTAATACATACTATATACACCGAACATGATTTTACAAAAAGACATCAAATCTACTCCGATGGTCCTAACGTTCCGGTCTCCCCTAAGGTTTTCCCTCTACTAGTTACCTGCAAGAAAGAGGGGGATGAGTATTCTAGCAATACTCAGTGAGTTAGGCCCACTAACATGAAATAATTTCCCAGTCCAAACCCCAAAATAACAATCAACACGCAATCAATCAACAATTAATCAAGCATGCACAAGCGAAAGCTAAAACCTACACAAGGCACTAACATGAATGCAACACCACACATGCCTAATGCATCCTAGGGCCCAAATGCGAATCGGTTACTTCCTTCAACAAGAGAACACTTGCACTTGGTAGTCACAAAGACACCCAAGCCGCAAAAAACCTTTATCGAGCCACACCGTCGTGCGGCACTTGGTCATTGGGGATCAACCAATGCACCAACTCCAGAAGCTCCGAATACGCCCTCACCACAACATTGTCGTGGGGTGTTAACCACACACGCCAATCGCTCTCACCACACACGCCAATCGCTCTCACCACACACCACTATCAAAACATGGCCGTGTGGTCTTAACCAACCACGCCAATCGCTCTCACCACAACATGGTCGTGGGGTGTTAACCACACACCCCAATCGCTCTCACCACAACATGGTCTTGGGGTTTTAACCAACCACGCCAATCACTTTTCACCACACCCTTTCACCACACACCACGTAACATGCATGCAACAATCATAACATGCAAAACACTTAATAAAATTTAATAAATAACACGGTAAACCTCAAGCAACAAACAATCAGTGCGATTATACGCAAACATATAACCGACTCATGCTCAAACATCCCAACTCACCGATTTGACTCTGATGTTCCTAGACCAAAGCTTCACAACAATCTGATCTTACTCCTTGTGGTCTCGGCGAACCTGAAGCTAAGGATAAAGCTAGATTTAACATCTATTCGGTAAAGATCTAGTATGGAATTAACGAAACCTACTACTTACCGACTGGAACTCGACCCTGGATCACGTTTTATGCACCAACGGGTTTGGAAATTCGACCTATGGTACGATCTACACTGATCTGGATGGATTTGGACAGCGTTTTGATATGAAAAACTCGACCTAAGGTAAGGTATGGACTGATTTTGGCAGAGTTTTGGTACAATTTTGGCTCTGATTTTTCTAAGGGGGTAAGGTTCACGTATATATAGAAGATCCATGGGTGGTGATGTGGCGGCTTGCTTGACAAATGTCATGTTGGAGCTGCCAAGTGTTGCTGTGACCTACCATTTTTCATCCCACACGATCTGGTATGGACAAGTGTCCCACTCACTCCCCAAACTGCCTCAGACGATGACACCTAACCCTTTTTCCATGCGTAAATATGCACTTTAGTACTGATCTGATAACAAATCTTAACCATTGGGTCATACTGCGTCGACCACGGGTCACAAAAATCGACCCACATATAGCTTTTCAACCGTTAGGTCATACTTTTCCAACCCACGGGTCACAAAACTCGACCAGAACGTAATTTCCCTGACCCAATTGAATTTTACTGTGACTGAACATCTTCTTTTGACTTCATTGATTTCCTAACTCAATTCTTCTTTATTCCAACATTTTTTTTTTACAGCCTATTTTTAGTTTTGATATGGGGCATTACATTCTTCCCCCCTTATAAGAATTCGTCCCGAATTCTTAAGTTTTCGACTCCTCCTCTAGTCTTGTTTTTCCTTGGTCCTCTGCACGTCATTTTTGCCTTAACCGTCTTCACACGCCACCAATGGTTTTGGGTAACAGGCCAAGAAGGTTTACTTCTGGGTTCTATGGTTTCCTAATACTCATACTCCACTACTACGGTTTTGGGTCTCCGGTTAGACTCAAATAATTTTTCCTTGCACTCTAGGCTGCCTTTTCACTTACGGTTTCATTCTACTACTAAATACCATAGCTTCCGAAACACTTAACTAAATTACCACTATCATGCAATTATAAACATAAATGCAATTCATACTTATGAAAGCAAGAAAGCAAGCACTCAATCATTCAATCATGCCATCATTTCATCAAGAGAGTTAGCACCCAAACTTACCTTAAAAGGAACCTTTTGGAGGTCTTGGAGGTTTAGGTGAAGCTAACCCTAGGTTATAAACTCTTCCTACTGTCTCTTGCTTCTTCATCGGGGGTTCCTCTTCCTGCGGGGCCGATGGAGAATGATTTGCCAAAATTGATGCTAATGTTGGATGAGCTGTCGGGCATGATTTCGCGTAGTGTCCTTTCTCGCCACATTTGAAACATCTGATGTAAACTGGTACCGATGACTGGTAAGGACTGTTGTTTTGGAAATTTCGAGAGATGTGTCCTACTTGCCCACACAAGTAACACACTATTTCTGAGTCCTTTGATGGTGTACTTTGATTTTCCTGATGAGTTTGATCTCTTCCCCATTTATTTGATTTCCCTTGCTCAACTGGCTGTGTTACTTTCTGACCTTGTTGAGAAATTTTCTCCCCACTATTATCACTTCGTCTCTGAGGTGCCGCCTCCTTTCCCACAACTAAACTTTCTTCCACTTCCACAGCTCGCTCAATCAGTACATACAGATTGGTGTGTACCACTGCTTGGAGTATGCTACTAATCTGCGGTCGCAATCCCCTCAAAAACTTACGAATCAAGGAATACTCATCTCCCTGGCCATACAAAACGTATTTCCGAAGTCTAGTGAACTCGGCTTCATATTCTCTTACACTTTGGTTACCTTGTACCAAATCCAAAAACTCCCTTTCCATCCGGTCCCGAGTCTCCGGTGGAAAGTACTTCCTTTCAAATTCTTGTCTGAACTCCACCTACGTTGATACTTAATCCCCATACATCCTTTCCACGCCATCCCACCATCCTAGTGCTTCTTCCTCCAAGTAGTACACAGCTACGTCCTTTTTGAATCCTTCTGGACACCGGGTTGCCGCAAAATTCTTGTCGAGGTTCTGTAACCATGCATCCGCCTTGCTGATGTCGGCACCTCCTTTGGAGTGGTACGTACCCAAGGTCTTCATCATCATTACAATCTTGAGAAAGTAGGGTGGTAGATTGACATTCTGGTTAGCATTGCTTAGTGCTTGTTGTTGTTGATGTAGCATCTGTGTAAACATGTCTCTAAGTAGAGCTAAGTTCGGATCAATCCCTCCACCTACTGGTTGACCCAAATGATTTGCTACAGCCGGTCCTTGATACAAATTTTGTGGTGCAAACTGGCCATGCTGACCTTGCATAGAGCCGACTGGTTCCCAAGTAAAAGATGTGGGTTCACTTGGAGTTGACGAAAAAGATCCATCATACGTCCCTGACCAAGATGGTTCACCATACTTCACTCCACCCACCAACTGTAGCCAATTCCCATTATGTCCTGACCCATTATCTTCTGATGATGAACCCCACCATCCATTCCCGCATGATCCTTGATTAGACATCTGCATCGAATAATTCAGGTAAGTCCTAACCCCAACACCCAAATACACGGAACGTATCAGATTAACCTAAGTGTCTTTTTGCAACCCATTTTGACTCGATAAAACATTTGAAAATGCGAGTTCCGTGAGCATGACCAAAACCATTCTCTGATACCACCTTTTGTAACACCCCCGAACCAATCTATACCCAGATGGCCCAGAGATGCCACAATATGATATCCGTAGACGGTCCAACCCAAGTTCCGGAACAAATCCAGAACCTAAATCAATCCGTCCATGGTATCATTCCTCTTGACCATAGCCTAAGGCTTTTCAACCCGTACTATGATCTTGAGTTCTGTTAGTCTGGACAAAACTAATATCAGTGAACACTCGCCACCTTAAAAAAAACATTTCATACATTAACATTATCCAAGAAAACATTACAAAACATATAGGTCCGGACGAAGCTTAACACCAAAGTAATACATACTATATACACCAAACATGATTTTACAAAAAGACATCAAATCTACTCCGATGGTCCTAACGTTCCGGTCTCCCCTAAGGTTTTCCCTCTAATGGTTACCTGCAAGAAAGAGGGGGATGAGTATTCTAGCAATACTCAGTGAGTTAGGCCCACTAACATGCAATAACTTCCCAATCCAAACCCAAAAATAACAATCAACACGCAATCAATCAACAATTAATCAAGCATGCACAAGCGGAAGCTAAAACCTACACAAGGCACTAACATGAATGCAACACCACACATGCCTAATGCATCCTAGGGCCCAAATGCGCATCAGTTACTTCCTTCAATAAGAGAACACTTGCACTTGGTAGTCACAAAGACACCCAAGCCGCAAAACATCTCTATCAAGCCACACCGTCGTGCGGCACTTGGTCATTGGAGATCAACCAATGCACCAAGTCCAGAAGCTCCGAATACGCCCTCACCACAACATGGTTATGGGGTGTTAACCACACACGCCAATCGCTCTCACCACACACCACTATCACAACATGGCTGTGGGGTCTTAACCAACCACGCCAATCGCTCTCACCACAACATGGTCGTGGGGTGTTAACCACACACGCCAATCGCTCTCACCACAATATGGTCGTGGGGTTTTAACCAACCACGCCAATCACTTTTCACCACACACCACGTAACATGCATGCAACAATCATAACATGCAAAACACTTAATAAAATTCAATAAATAACACGGTAAACCTCTAGCAACAAACAATCAGTGCGATTATACGCAAGCGTATAACCGACTCATGCTCAAACATCCCAACTCACCTATTTAACTCTGATGTTCCTAGACCAAAGCTTCACAACAATCTGATCTTACTCCTTGTGGTCTCGGCGAACCTGAAGCTAAGGATAAAGCTAGATTTAACATCTATTCGGTAAAGATCTAGTATGGAATTAACGAAACCTACTACTTACCGACTGGAACTCGACCCTGGATCACATTTTAAGCACCAACGGGTTTGGAAATTCGACCTATGGTACGATCTAGACTAATCTGGATGGATTTGTACAGCGTTTTGATAAGAAAAACTCGACCTAAGGTAAGGTATGGACTGATTTTGGCAGAGTTTTGGTACAATTTTGGCTCTGGTTTTTCTAAGGGGGTAAGGTTCACATATATATAGAAGATCCATGGGTGGTGATGTGGCGGCTTGCTTGACAAATGTCACGTTGGAGCTGCCAAGTGTTCCTGTGACCTACCATTTGTCATCCTACGCGATCTGGTATGGACAAGTGTCCCACTCACTCCCCAAACTGCCTCAGACGATGACACCTAACCCTTTTTCCATGCGTAAACATGCACCTTAGTACTGATCTGATAACAAATCTTGACCATTGGGTCATACTGCTTCGACCCACGGGTCACAAAACTCGACCCACATATAGCTTTTCAACCGCTGGGTCATACCTTTCCAACCCACGGGTCACAAAACTCGACCAGAACGTAATTTCCTTGGCCCAATTGAATTTTACTGTAACTGAATATCTTCTTTTGACTTTATTGAGTTTCCTAACTCAATTCTTCTTGATTCCAACATTTTTTTTTTACAGCCTATTTTTAGTTTTGATATGGGGCATTACACCGCGTCTCGCTTCATCTCGGTGAAATCAAAACTCCAATTCCCCGTTTTGATTTTCACTTCGAAGGGATTCGCCATGTCGTCAATCAAAGGCACTTCGGCAAAGGCTTCACTTCGGCAAGAAAGACTTCGGTAAGGGCCACTTCGGCCAAAGGGCCACTTCGGCAAAATAGGAGATTTCGGCAAAGGGCTTTGGCAAAAGAGGAGACTTCAGCCAAAGGGCCACTTCGGCAAGAAAGACTTCGGCAAGGGCCACTTCGGCAAAGGTTTCACTTCGGCAAGGGCCACTTCGGCAAAGGCTTCACTTCGGCAAGAAAGACTTCGGCAAGGGCCACTTCGGCAAAGAAGAAGGTTTCGGCAAAAAGGACTTCGGCAACAATGACTTCGGCAAAGGGAAAGTCGTCAGTACGGAGAAAAATCACTTCGGCCAGAGGGCCACTTCGGCAAAAACAAGGGCTTTTCGGCGAAGTCACTTCGGCAAAGATAAGGGCACTTCGGCGGAATAATCTTTGGCGAAAATACAAAATAACTTCGGCAACGGCAAGGCACTTCGGCGAGAAAGAAAAAAAAAACAACAACAAACAAAAAAAAATCTTTGAATAAAAGAGAGAGAAGGGAGGAAGGGAGTTACCTTGTCTTCTTGGATATTTTTGAGAAGTAAAGAATGAGAAAGAAAAGAGAAAGAATGGAGATATATATAGACTCTTAAAGCGAAATGGTGATGTCATCATGCCTTGAAAATCGTGCAAAACACAGTTGCATGAAGAAATTTCTACTGGGTATGAGATTACTGATCTGAAGATAGAGAACCTAAAAGAACATCAAATGCAACGGACTCGGCACCACATCGGCTCGGCTCGTACCGATTGACGTGACGCATTGATCCTAGCTTAGACTTCCTTTACCTCGGCACTATCATAACTAAAACTACCGAGCTGGGGAGCTAACTGTTGGAGTCATAATCCACCCAGCTAAGATCAATGGGAAATTGCTAAGTATAAAAATATGAGGAATCGGACAAGGCCGAAGTCGCGGCCGAAGTTGTGGCCGAAGTCAATTCTATAGGAAGACAATTTGGCCGAAGATAACTTGGCCAAAGCTAAGGCGGCCGAAGACAATCCTGGTCGAAAACAGCTTGGCCAAAGCCATCATGGCCAAAGACAGCTTGGCTGAAGCCAGTGTGGCCGAAGACAGCTCGGCCGAAGCCAGCGTGGCCAAAGACAGCTCGGCCAAAGCCAGCGTGGCCGAAGACAGCTCGGCCAAACCCATCATGGCCGAAGACAGCTGTCCCGAAGCCAGCGTGACCGAAGACATCATGGCCGAAGCCAATCCTGGCTGAAGCCATCCTGGCCGAAGACATCATGGCCGAAGCCAATACTAGCCGAAGCCATCCTGGCCGAAGACATCCTGGCCGAGGCCAATCCTGGCCGAAGCCAAACTTAGCTGAAGACAATGTGGCCGAAGTCATTTCTATACGAAGTCAATTCTATACGAAGCCAGTTCTCTACGAAGACAATGTGGCCGAAGTCGTGGCCGAAGTCATTTCTATACGAAGCAAATTCTATACGAAGTCGTGGCCGAAGTCAATTCTATACGAAGTCGCGGCCGAAGTAAATTATATACGAAGTCGTGGCAGAAGCCAATTCCATACGAAGTCACGGCCGAAGCCAATACGGCCGAAGTCGATAAGGCCGATCTCAATCCTGGCATATGCAATGGGCCGAACATAATACGCAAACTTGCGGGCCGAGGCAACCAGTCCATCTTCGGCCGATGTCAAGACTAAGACCCATGAAGCCGAGCCGACTTAGCTAAACGGAAATCCCGAAGGATTAGGAAGTTTTCCTTATCTCTTTGGAATTGGCCTGGCCGACTCAAACTAGTATATATATCCATGTACATCTCTTGAAAAGGGGATCGGTAATTTTACCTAGCAAAAACTCTGTACTTTTGCTCTCATACGAAAAGCTTTCTAAATAGCTTAATAAAACAACCATCGTTGGATCTTCATTTCCGTGGTTTATATGCAGAAGTTTTAGATCCCACTAAAAGTCTTGACAAATTCAATTGGTGTAGATTTACACTCCCACAGTGATGCTGGGTAACGAGCCCGTCGTAGCGTTAGTGGCGAATGTTGAGGTTCATGTTTTCTCTGGATCCAACAGGGGTAATCCTGGTTTGTCTTCACTTGGTTTGAAGAAGGCTTTCGAATCCAGGACGACGACCGAATCCTCCGACTAGCCGGCTTCGGGGTCTGATGATGATGTGTCTTCCAAGGGTAAGGTTGCCGATGACGGGGATCGCCGAACCCGTTACTGAGGATGTACTGAAGACTATAGCTTGGCTTATCCCGTTTTATGACGTTGTGTTTGACTTTGCTTGAATATGGTGCCTGGACAGCTTTATCCATATTAACTTGTTATTTTTGCCTTGTGGCTTTTTGTTAATGTAGTGTTGTTTCTTTGTTTCCGAATCTCGTTGTTGAATGCTTTTTATCCGAGGTGGACCAATTTATTTCGGCTGCCAAGTATCATAAACTGTTTAACTGCCAATAAACCTTGATGTATCTCGCTTTCATGTTAATACCAACGATTCGTTTGTTGGGTTTAAGTTGAACATTCTGGTTTACGGATACATTACCGTAAACATATCCGCTCTGATAACGAGCATAGGTGTTTCGACCAACGATTTGTTTGTTGGCTTTAAGATTAACATTTCGGTTTACAGATACGTTACCGTAAACATATCCACTCTGATAATGAGCATAGGTGTTTGGACCAACGATTTGTTTGTTGGGTTTAAGATGAACATTTCAGTTTACGGATACGCTACCGTAAGTATATCCGCTCCCACAATGGACATAAACATTTATATAGCGCGCTTTTAATCCGTTAGGATGTAATAGTTAGATCTGTAAAGGATGTAGTAGTTCGTTGCTGTGGACAGCAGCAACGAGAGTGAGATGAGATGTCTGTTTAGTTAAGACTTTGAGTAATCCGTAAAGGATGTGAATGGGATGCCTGTTTTTGTTAAGCCTTTAATAATCCATAAAGGTTGTGATTTGATGATCTTAGCTTCGAAAAGCTTGCATTAAGTAGACGTAGAGTCTATTATAAAGATGGGAGTATACGAGTATACGTACCCACTCCCCCCATTTTTAAAGAGGGGACAGTTGAACCCATCCGGAGATGAGCTACCTACGTACCCTTTGTAGGGATCAAGCCGCCCCGTAGTTCATGTAAAGTTACGTAATGATAGTGCTTCTTGAGGTGGATTGCGTTCCATGGTCTTGGTATTGGAATGCCGACCATGTTAGCGAGCTCATACACTTCCGGTCGAATTGAAGTTAGATAGCTCGTTCTTAGGTCGCTGGTTCGGCTTGGCTTTCTTCTCCTTCATCTTCGTGTTAAGTTTTCTACGGGATTCCTGAGCTTATGCTCGGCCATAACACAAATTCGGGACTCCTTCTAATTTCACGAATGGTTTTGATTCTATTAGGCGTCGAGAACTTTATGCACATGTGGTATGTTGAGGCCAAGGCGCGCATCGTATTTAACCAAGGGGTTCCCATAATGACGTTGTAGATTGCCGGGTGATCGGCCTCCAAAAATTCCATGATTTTGGTTATTACTCCAGCCCGAACAGGTAGCTTGATTATTCCGATTGTCATTGTCGTTTCTCCGGAGAATCCAGTTAATGGTTTTGGAGTTGCTGTTACTTCGGATAAGTCGATGTTCATTCTTCTGAGGGTCTCCTTTAAAATTATGTCCATCATGCTTCCCGTGTCTACCAACACTATGGCCATGCCGCAGTCGTTGATGATTAGCTCGATTACGAGAGGGTCATCGTGTGGTCTGTCGATTCCGATAGTTTCCCTTTCTTCAAATGAGACTACGTCATTTGGAAACTTAGAAGACTCTGACCAATTGACACTGACATTGGCTCGTCGTTGAAAATACTTAATCGATGAGACGGTATATGAGCAGTAATGAGATTCGCCTATTATCATGTTTATTCTTCTTCTTGTTCCAACTTGTGTTGGTTCATCATCCCTCCTTCCGCGTTTAGGGGGCTCATCATTTGCATGTTCTGTTTGGGCATCGCTCTGCTCCAACTCAAAATCCTTGATGCTTACGTTGCATCCGAGTTTGCCGGCTGCTAGCTTAGCTGCGAGACTAAAGCCTAGCACCCGACAGTTGGCTGTAGAGTGCCCGTAGATGTGATGCAACTTGCAGTAAGCTTTCTTATCGTAAGTCGGATTTCTTGTCCAAACGGTTCCAAAGGCTCTTCCTTGGCCTCGGCCTCGTCCGTAATCGGGCATATCGACTTGATAATTATGAGCTCCTCTGAAACCTCCTTCGTGTTGGACGAATCCAGCTGCTTGATTATTCCTCTTCGTATACGGTGGGTTCTGAGGCTGAAACGTGTTGTTGGCTGTTCTCATTTTCCCGTGCTTTTGGGCAAAGACATTCATCTCCTCTTTGTTAGTTGCAAAAACCGTGGCGCGATGCAGAGCATCTTGGATTGTCGAAGGGGCGTTCAAGGCAATTTCTTTTCGAAAGTCTGAATCGAACATAGAGCTTTTTTCAAAGCTTGAAGAGCGGCTTCGTCGCTTATGCTCTTTACTTTTGATAGCACCACTATGAATCGTTCGATGAAACTTCGTAAAGTTTTGTTCTGTCCTTGGCCCATGGTCCATAGATCGGCATCCGACGTCTGGCGCTCCATGAATATGGCATAATGTTTCAAGAAAGCCGCGGATAATTGTTTAAAATTATCGATAGAATGCCTTTCAAGTCGGGAAAACCACTGGAGGGCTGGTCCTTTGAGATATTCCACGAACAAGAGACACTGGCCGGTGTTCTTCTCATCCTCTTTGAAATTAGCACGATCCATTGCTATGATGAATGCGGTGATGTGCTCCTTTGGGTCAGTTTTCCCTTCGTATGCCGGCACTCTAATTTTTCTTGGATCAGAAACTTTCGTCCTGGTAATCTGGGTGGTGAATGGCGTGTTTTGCACTTCCTCGAGCACTCGATCAATTTTTGGAGCTTTCCTGGTGGCTTTGTCCATCTGGGATCGGATAACTTTTAGGACGGCGGCTGCCTGGCTCAAAAAAGCTCGGATTTCGTCCATCTCTCTTTTTTGGGTTAGTGCTGCCGCTTTCCGGGCCTCCGCTGCTTCTAACTGCTGCACCCAGAGAACGTTCTCTTCTTCTTCAGTGAATCTTGATCATGGCCAAGATCTGCTCTGCTTTGTTCGACTCGAGCTCGGCCAATGCCTGCAAGCTCGGTCTCATCGAGGCTCTCCAACTTGCGATCGCCTTCCGGATTTTCCTCCAGGTCGATCCCCGGATTCGTTCCATCCACAGTTTGAGTGTTCGTTTCTTGCGCTCCCGGGTTTGGTTCGGCGGTTGTGGTTGTTTGATGCTGAGGCAGTAATCCTCCATGGGTTCTTGGCGCACCGATAGGTGTAGAAAAATCAAGAGCCGTTGGGTGGAGGTGTCTTAGGGGCCGCCGAGTTGGATCCAAGCCTGATCCAACTCGTCTAGCTCGGCTCACCGTTGCCAAGGCTTTCAGCTCGCCCATCATCGTACTGGTCAGCTTATCTTACTCCTCCGCCTTCTTGAGCAGTGTTTCTAGCATTGTCTTCATCTGAGTCAGGACCTCCAGGCTCGTCTCAAAAGCCGCAATTTCTGGTGCATCTTTTGCTCCGGATGCATCGGCCGCTGTGTCCTGCGGGTCGTCAGTTCGTCTCTCTCTGTCGCCGGTCATCTTCTTCGGATCGTCCATACGATGGTTCCTTGGTGTAAGAAAATTCCAAAGTCCCCACAGACGGCGCCAAATTGTGGGGGTCGAAATCAACATAATTAGATTTGTCACGAAACTTTTAAGGGATCTGAAACTTCTGCGCATAAACCACGAAAACGAAGATCCAAAGATAGTTTTATTGAGCTGTTTCGAAAAGCTTTTGCGTACAAGAGTTTGAGAGAAAAATTCTAGGGTTTTGCTAAGTAAATTACGGATCCCTTTTTCAAGAGATGTACATAGATATATATACTAGTTTGAGTCGGCCAGGCCAATTCCAAAGGGGATAAGGAAAACTTCATAATCCTTCGGGATTTCTGTTTAGCTGAGTCGGCTTGGCTTTATGGGCTTTCATCTTGACATCGGCCGAAGATGGACTTGTTGCTTCGTCCCGCAAGTTTACGCATTCTGCTCGGCCCATTGCCTATGCTAGGATTGGGATCGGCCTTGCTTTTGTCATCGGCTTAGGCCTTATTGACTTTGGCGACTTCGGCCGTGTTGGCTTCGGCGGCAACTTCGGCCGTATCGGCTTCGGCCACGACTTCGGTCGTATTGGCTTCGGCCACAACTTTGGCGGTATTGGCTTCGGCCACGACTTCGGCCATATTGTCTTCGGCCACGACTTCGGCCATATTGGCTTTGGCCACGACTTCGGCCGTATTGGCTTCGGCCACGACTTCGGCCGTATTGCCATCGGCCATGCCTTCCGCTATATTGGCTTCGGCCATATTGGCTTCGGCCACGACTTCGGCCATATTGGCTTCGGCCACGACTTCGGCCGTATTGGCTTCAGCCACGACTTCGGCCGTATTGGCTTCGGCCACAACTTTTGCCGTTTGGCTTCGGCCACGACTTCGGCCGTATTGGCTTCGGCCACGACTTCGGCCGTATTGGCTTCGGCCACGACTTTGACCGTATTGGTTTTGGCCACGACTTCGGCCGTATTGTCTTCGGCCATGAATTCGTCCGTATAGGCTTCGGCCATGACTTCGGCCGTATTGGCTTCAGCCGCGACTTCGGCCGTATTAGCTTCGGCCGTATTGGCTTCGGCCACGACTTTGGCCGTATTGGCTTCGGCCACGACTTCGGCCGTATTGTCTTCGGCCACGACTTCGGCCGTATTGGCTTCGGCCAGGACTTCGGCCGTATTGGCTTCGGCCATGACTTCGGCCGTATTGGCTTCGGCCATGACTTCTGCCGTATTGGCTTCGGCCACGACTTCGGCCTTATTGGCTTCGGCCACGACTTCGGCCGTATTGGCTTCGGCCATGACTTTGACCATATTGGCTTCGGCCACGACTTCGGTCGTATTGTCTTCGACCATGAATTCGGTCGTATAGGTTTCGGCCACGACTTCGGCCGTATTGGCTTCAGCCGCGACTTCGGCCGTATTAGCTTCGGCCGTATTGGCTTCGGCCACGACTTTGGCCGTATTGGCTTCGGCGACGACTTCGGCCGTATTATCTTCGGCCACGACTTCGGCCATATTGGCTTCGGCCATGACTTCGGCCGTATTGGCTTCGGCCATGACTTCGGCTGTATTGCCTTCGGCCACGACTTTCGCCGTATTGGCTTCGGCCACGACTTCGGCCTTATTGGCTTCGGCCACGACTTCGGCCGTATTGGCTTCGGCCACGACTTTGACCATATTGGCTTCGGCCACGACTTCGGCCGTATTGGCTTCGGCCACGACTTCGACCATATTCGCTTCGGCCATGACTTCGGCCGTATTGGCTTCGACCACGACTTTGACCATATTGGCTCTGGCCACGACTTCGGCCGTATTGTCTTTGGCCGTATAGGCTTCGGCCACGACTTCGGCCATATTGGCTTCAGCCGCGACTTCGGCCGTATTAGCTTCGGCCTAATAGTCTTCGGCAGCTTCGTTGGCTTAGGCCTTAGCTGCGTAGCTCCGGCCTTATAGTCTTCGGCAGCTTCGTTGGCTTAGGCTTTATCCGTTTCGTCGTATTTATGTACTGTCATTTTCCATTGATCTCAGCTGGGTGGAATTTGACCCCAACAAGCAGCAGCTCAAGAGGACGGGAAATACACGTCAAACTTATGGTTCGAGTTCATCCACCATGAAACCCAGCTATTCTAAGGAGGAGAAGATGGCCCCAAAACAAAAATTTGAAGCAAAGCCAATCACTTCTAGCCATGAAATCAGAGGTAAAACTGATTCTTCTAATGCACGTAATCGTGATGTGCAGTGCTTTAAGTGCCATGGCTATGCCAATGAATGTCCCAATCGGAGAACAATGGTGTTTAAAGATGATGGTGAGATAGAAATTGAAAATGAAGTAGAATCTAATTCTATGCCATCATTAGAAGACGATGTTGAAGAACTTCCTGCCAAAGGTGAATTGTTGGTTGCAAGGAGGTCATTGAGTATGCAAGTCAAAGAAGAAGAGAATGTGCAGCGAGAGAATCTGTTCCATACAAGATGTCACATTCAGGAAAAAGTGTGCATTCTGATTATTGATGGAGGGAGATGTACAAATGTGGCTAGCATTACTCTAGTGGAGAAATTGAGTTTAAAAACCAGGAAGCATTCAAAGGCTTACAAACTGCAATGGTTAAATGATAGTGGTGAAGGAAAGGTGACAATGCAAGTTCTGATTTCGTTTAGCATTGTAAAATATGAAGACGAGTTGTTGTGTGATGTGGCGCCAATGCAAGCAGGTCATGTGTTGTTGGAAAGACCTTGGCAATTTGATAGACATGTAAGTCATGATGGTTACACAAATAATCACACGTTTGGATACAAAGGCAGAAATATTACACTTGTTCCTATGGCACCACAAGAGGTTTACCAAGAAACATTCCAAGCCTTACACAAACTACAATGGTTGAATGATAGTGGTGAGTTGAAGGTAACAAGGCAAGTTCTGATTTCATTTTGCATTGGAAAGTATGAAGATGAAGTGCTATGTGATGTAGTACCAATGCAAGCAGGCCATATACTATTGGAAAGACCATGGCAATTTGATCGCAGAATAGTCATGACGGTTACACCAACAAACACTCATTTGGATTTAAAGGAAGAACTGTTACACTTATTCCTATGACACCACAAGAAATTTACCAAGATCAGCTGCTACTCAAACAAAAGGAGGAGCAAAAATCATTGAGTGACCCAAACACTTACCACCAAAAAGACAGTGGGAGCTTGAGAAAAACCCAGAAAAAGGCCTGTGAGAGCCAACCCGTGAGGAAACACACAAATTTCTTTGTGAGGTCTTGTGAGATAAAGAGAGCAATGTTTTCAAAACAGCCAATGTTTGTACTTATGTACAAAGGGGCTCATTTAAACTCTAACGATCTTGACCCTGTTTTGCCTAGTTGTGTTGTTTCTTTACCAGGATTATGATGATGTCTTTTTAGAAGATACACCTCATGGTTTACCACCAATTCGAGGGATTGAGCATCAGATTGATTTTGTACCAGGAGCATCCATTCCTAACCGGCCAGCCTATAGGACGAATCCAGAGGAGACAAAGGATATTCAAAGGCAAGTTAGTGAGCTGATGGAAAAGGGGTACATCCGAGAAAGCATGAGTCCCTGTGGTGTTCCAGTTCTGCTGGTTCCTAAGAAGGATGGGACTTGGAGGATGTGTGTTGACTGTCGAGCCATCAACAACATTATGGTAAAGTATCGACATCCCATACCTCGTTTGGATGATATGCTAGATGAATTGCATGGTTCTTGCATGTTTTCCAAAATTGATCTTAATAGTGGATATCACCAGTTCGCATGAAAGAGGGTGGTGAGTAGAAAACTGCTTTTAAAACTAAACATGGTTTATATGAGTGGTTAGTGATGTCCTTTGGTTTAACTAATTCACCAAGCATGTTCATGAGATTAATGAATCATGTTTTGAGATCATTCATTGGAATTTTCGAGGTTGTCTACTTTGATGCAATTCTGATATATAGCAAAAGCTTAGATGATCATGATGAGCATTTTAAATATGTTTTAGATGTTCTGAGAAAAGAGAAGTTGTTTGATAATCTGAAAAAGTGTACCTTTTGCACATATAATCTTGTGTTTCTAGGCTTTGTTGTGAGTGCACATGGTATACAGGTTGATGAAGAAAAGGTGAGCGCTATTCGAGAGTGGCCTAGTCCAAAGACTGTTGGAGAAGTGCAAATTTTTCATAGACTTGCTGGTTTCTACCGAATGTTTGTGAGAGACTTTAGTACCATTGCTACCCCACTCACTGAAGTGATCCAAAAAGAAATAGTATTTAAATGGGGAAAAGCTCAAGAGGAAGCATTCCAGCTGTTAAAAGAAAAATTGACTAGCGCTCCTCTATTGTCTTTGCCTAAATTTTTAAAACTTTTGAGATTGAGTTTGATGCTTCAGATGTTGGAATTGGAGCTGTGTTGATGCAAGAGAAAACGCCAATTGCATTCTTTAGTGAAAAGCTTAATGGAGCATCCTTGAACTATCCTACTTATGATAAGGAGTTGTAAGCTTTGGTTTGTGCATTGCAAACATGGCAGCACTATCTATCGCCTAAGGAGTTCGTGATTCACACTGATCATCAGTCGTTGAAGCACTTGAAGGGCCAACAGAAGTTAAACAAACGTCATGCACGTTGGGTGGAATTCATTGAGACATTTTCTTATGTCATTCGATACAAGCAAGGTAAGGAAAATGTGGTGGCTGATGCATTATCAAGAAGGTACGCTTTAGTTTCTACTCTTGATGCTAAGATACTTGGTTTTGAACACATCAAAGAATTGTTTTCTTTTGATCTTGATTTTATAGATGTGTATCAATATTGTGCGTAGTTTGCACAGGGGAAGTACATTAGGCATGAAAAATTTATGTTTGATGAGAATAAACTGTGTGTGCCTAACTATTCTTTAAGAGACCTTTGGGTTAGGGAATCGCATGGAGGAGGACTAATGGGACATGTTGGAGTTGCCGAAATGTTGAGTATTTTGGAGGAGCATTTCTTTTGGCCACACATGAAAAGAGATGTGGAGAGAATATGTGGCAGATGTGTAACTTGCAAACAAGCTACCGCATGGTATGTATACTCCTTTGCTTATCCCTACTAAACCATGGACTAATATCTCAATAGATTTTGTGTTAGGACTGTCTAAGACTAAGAAAGGAAGAGATTATGTCTTTGTGGTTGTTGTTAGATTCTCTAAGATGGCACACTTATTACATGTCATAAAGCCGATGATGCTTCACATGTTGCTGATTTGTTCTTTAGAGAAGTTGTTCGATTGCATGGCATGCCTAAAACCATTGTTTCAGATAGACATGCTAAGTTCTTAAGCTACTGATGAGGACATCTTGAGCAGCAAGGTTGGAGAATAAGATCCATTGCTTGTACCTGTTGGACCAGTTACAAGAGCCAAAGCTAAAAAGATGAATGATGCACTTAATGGACTGATTTGTGAAGTTCTGGACAAGGAGAGCATTCAAAAATCCATTGTTGATGTTATCTATCAAGTCCAGCATGTTTTGAGCCTAATACAATTCCAAGAAGAGCCCAAAATAATCACCTTATTTTCTAGTCAAGAGAAGTGACGAAAATCAGAGATGAAGAGTTATCAGCCTTATCTAGAAGCACCATCTAGAAGCTCCATTACAAGTCAATAAAATCCGCAATTAAAAGTCAGAATAATCTGCCATTAGAAGTCAATATAAGCTGCCTCAGAATTGGATCCTTAGTAAGCTTTATTTAGATCTTTCTCTATATAAAGAGAACAAACATGTAAGGAAAAATCAGACAGCAAATATAGAAATATTCAGAGCAAGAAAATCAAATTTCTTCTTTTGTGAGAGTGATTATCATTTTGTTCCTTGTGAACTTTTCGATCCTTGGTGTGTAATATCCGAGTGATCAACCGGCTTATCAAGCAATTCCCATCATTGTTTGTAGCGCCATTCACTAACCAAAGATTGTAGAAACTTTTTAAGTGAGCATTGGGTCTTAGGTTTAATATACCCCTGGTTCTTGCTACGCGGGTTCTTCAATTAGAGGTTCCCACCGCCTTGTTTCTTTGGAGCGTTTTAAGTTGAGTATTGGGTCTAATGTTTAATATATCTTAGGATTGTGTTTCGCGAGTCCACTGAAGTCGAGGATTTTCACATCATCTGGTATCAGAGCAAATCTCTAAGAAAGGTTTATCATTCCATCTAATATGTTCATCTTCTTGTCTATTCATCTTCATAATCCACCCTTTCATCTTTCTTTTCTTCCATTTTCAGTTTTCAATCTTTTCTGTTTTCATTTTTGAAAATCGAGCCAAAAAAAAAAAAAAGTTCCATTAAAAAAAAAGAAAAACAAAAAAAAATCAAAATATAAAGAAAAAAAGTCAGAAAAAGGATTAAAGAAGTTCTGGATTGTTTTTGCATTCTAAAATTTCATATTTCAACATTTGTTTTGTTAAAAGCTTGTGTGTAATCTGTTCTTGAAAAAAAAAATATATATATATATACATATATATATATATCTTCCTAGACACTTTGTATCTACGATCTCCTTATTTTGGTCTTTGATCTACTTTGGGGAAGCATACTGAGTTGTAGTGGTTAGTTCTATAAGAACTCTTTGAGAATCACTAGAGAGAAAAAAAAGGCAGAGTGTGTGAGGAAATTAGAGGGTAAAAACCAAATTGAGTGAAACACTTTTTGAGTGAAACACTTGAGAAATTGTGAGGTATTTTACTACTAACGTTTCTTTGCAGTTACAATCATGTCTAACCATGGAAAAAACAACAACTTCAACGATGATGAGAACCAACAACCCACCATTCCAAATCTTCAAATTCAAGCCTTGTTGGGAGAGATGCGGCGGCTGATGAGGGTTGAGTTGGAAGCCATTCATTAGAGGTTGGATCGCGTTCAAGAAGAGGCGCAACAGAGGCAACCGTGAAATTTTCCCATTAGGAGAGAAGGAAATCAACCTAGACAAGCACGGGTTGAAAAATAAGTAAATTACTACAGCCATGATGATTATTCATCAATGGGGAGCCCTAGGAGACCACGATGTACTAGAGAAGCAAGGGATCAAATTGATGAAAACTTGGGAGGTATTAAGTTGAAGATTCCATCATTTCATAGGAAGAATGATCATGATGCATATCTAGAGTGGGAGAAAAAGATTGAGCTCGTTTTTGATTGCCAAAACTATTCTGAGAAAAAGAAGGTACGAGTTGTAGCCACCGAGTTTTGTGATTATGCTATTAATTGGTGGGATCAGTTGGTGACAGGCAGGAGACGAAATGGCGAGTATCCCATTGAGATATGGGCTGAGATGAAGGCTATAATGAGGAGGCATTTTGTGCCCAGCCATTATCACCGAGAGCTACACCAAAAACTGCGACGATTGAATCAAGGCAATCGAAGTGTGGAGGATTATTTCCAGTAGATGGAGATCCTCATGATGAGAGCAAACATTGAAGAAGATAGAGAAGCTACCATGGCGAGATTTCTTAATGGCTTGAATCGTGAAATTCAAGACAGAGTGGAAATGCAACATTACGTGGAGTTAGAGGATATGTTGCATAAGGCTATTTTGATTGAGCAACAACTCAAGAGGAGGGGAAATTCACGTCAAACACTTGGTTCCAATTCATCCACAATGAAACCAAGCTATTCAAAGGAAGAGAATATAGCCCCTAAACCAAAATTCAAAGCAAAGTCATCCATTACTAGCCATGAAAAAAAACGGAATCTTCTAATGCACGTAACCATGATGTGCAATGCTTTAAGTGCCATGGCAGGGGCCATTATGCTAATGAATGTCCCAACAGGAGAACAATGGTGCTTAGAGATGATGGTGAAATAGAAATCGAAGAAGAAGCAGAATATGATTCTATGCCATCATTAGAAGACGATGTTGAAGAACTTCCTGCCAAAGGTGAATTGTTGGTTGCAAGGAGGTCATTGAGTGTGCAAGCTAAAGAAGAAGACAATGTGCAGCGTGAGAATCTATTTCATTCTAGATGTCTCATTCAAGATAAGGTGTGGAGCCTGATTATTGATGGAGAAATTTGTACAAACGTGGCTAGCACTACTCTAGTGAAGAAATTGGGTTTGAAAACCAAGAAACATTCCAAGCCTTAAACAAACTACAGTGGTTAATGATATTGGTGAGTTGAAGGTAACAAGGCAAGTTCTGATTTCATTTTGCATTGGAAAGTATGAAGATGAAGTGCTATGTGATGTAGTCCCAATGCAAGCAGGCCATATACTATTGGAAAGACCATGGCAATTTGATTGCAGAGTAATCATGACGGTTACACCAACAAACACTCATTTGGATTTAAAGGAAGAACGGTTACACTTATTCCTATGACACCACAAGAAACTTACCAAGATCAGCTGCTACTCAAACAAAAGGAGGAGCAAAAATCATTGAGTGACCCAAAAACTTACCACCAAAAAGACAGTGGGAGCTTGAGAAAAACCCAGAAAAAGGCCTGTGAGAGCCAACCCGGGAGGAAACACACAAATTTCTTTGTGAGGTCTTGTGAGATAAAGAGAGCCATGTTTTCAAAACAACCAATGGTTGTACTTATGTACAAAAAGGCTCTTTTAAACTCTAACGATCTTGACCTAGTTTTACGTAGTTGTGTTGTTTCATTGTTGTAAGATTATGATGATGTCTTTCCAGAAGATACACCTCATGGTTTACCACCAATTCGTGGGATTGAGCATCAAATTGATTTTGTACCAGGAGCATCCATTCCTAACCAGCCAGCCTATAGAACGAATCCAGAGGAGCAAAGGAGCTTCAAAGGCAAGTTAGTGAGCTAATTGAGAAGGGGTACATTCGAGAAAGCATGAGTCCATGTGATGTTCCCGTTTTGATAGTTCCCAAGAAGGATGGGACTTGGAGGATGTGTGTTGACTGTCGTGCCATCAACAACATCACGATAAAGTATCGACATCCTTTCCCTCGTTTAGATGATATGTTTGGATGAATTACATGGTTCTTGTGTATATTTTAAGATTGATCTTAAGAGTGGTTATCACCAGATTCGAATGAAAGAGGGTGATAAGTGAAAAACTGCTTTTAAAACAAAACATGGTTTATATGAGTGGTTAGTAATGCTTTTTGGATTAACTAACGCACCCAGCACTTTCATGAGATTAATGAATCATGTTCTGAGAACATTCATTGGAAAATTTGTGGTTGACTACTTTGATGACATTCTGATCTATAGCAAAAACTTAGATGATCATGCTGAGCATTTGAAATCTGTTTTAGATGTTCTAAGAAAAGAAAAATTGTTTGCTAATCTGAAGAAGTGTACCTTTTGCACAGATAAACTTGTGTTTCTAGGCTTTGTTGTGAGTGCACATGGTATACAGGTTGATGAAGAGAAAGTGAGGGCTATTCGAGAATGGCCTAGTCCAAAGACTGTTGGTGAAGTGTGAAGTTTCCATGGACTTGCTGGTTTCTACCGGAGGGTTGTAAGAGAATTTAGTGCCATTGCTGCCCCACTCACTGAAGTAATAAAGAAATATGTAGGATTCAAATGGGGAAAAGCTCAAGTAGAAGCGTTCCAGCTGTTAAAAGATAAATTGACTAACGCTCCTCTATTGTCTTTGCCTAACTTTTTAAAGACTTTTGAGATTGAGTGTGATGCTTCAGGTGTTGGAATTGGAGCTGTGTGGATGCAAGAGAAGAAGCCAATTGCATTCTTTAGTGAAAAGTTGAACGGAGCAACTTTGAACTATCCTACATATGACAAAGAGTTATACGCTCTTGTTCGGGCATTGCAAACATGGCAGCACTACTTGTGGCCTAAGGAATTTGTGATTCGCAGTGATCATGAATCTTTGAAACACTTAAAGGGCCAACAGAAGCTGAACAAATGTCATGCACGTTGGGTGGAATTCATTGAATTTTTTCCTTATGTCATTCGATACAAGCAAGGTAAGAAAAATGTCGTGGCTGGTGCATTATCAAGAAGTGACGCTTTACTTTTTACTCTTGATGCTAAAGCACTTGGTTTTGAACACATCAAAGAATTATATTCTTTTAATCTAGATTTTAAAGATATGTATCAATCTTGTGAGAAGTTGCACATGGGAAGTACTTTAGGCATGAAACTTTCTGTTTCATGAGAATAAACTATGTGTGCCTAACTGTTCTTTGAGAGACCTTCTGGTTAGGGAATCACATGGAGGAGGACTAATGGCGCATTTTGGAGTTGCCAAAACGTTGAGCATTTTGTAGGAGCATTTCTATTGGCCACACATGAAAAGAGATGTGGAGAGAATCTGTGGCAGATGTGTAACTTGCAAACAAGCCAAGTCCAGAGTGCAACCGCATGGTATGTATACTCCTTTGCCTATCCCTACTGAGTCTTGGACTGATATCTCTATGGATTTTGTGTTAGGACTGCCTAGAACTAAGAAAGGAAGAGATTCTGTCTTTGTGGTTGTTGATAGATTCTCTAAAATGGCACACTTTATTCCATGTCATAAAACTGATGATGCTTCGCATGTTGCTGATTTGTTCTTTAGAGAAGTTGTTCGATTGCATGGCATGCCTAGAACCACTGTTTCAGATAGAGATGCTAAGTTCTTAATCTACTTTTGGAAAACTTTGTGAGCTAAGTTAGGAACTAAGCTGTTGTTTTCAACTACTTCTCATCCTCAAACTGATGGTCAAACTGAATTAGTGAATAGAACTTTGTCTACTCCGTTGCATGCTATCATTAAGAAGAACATCAAAACATGGGAAGATTATTTGCCGCATGTTGAGTTTGCTTATAATCATGTTGGACATTCTGCTACTAAGTTTTCACCTTTTCAGATTGTTTATGGTTTTGATCCTTTGACCCCCTTGGATTTATCACCATTACCTTTGAATGAGCGTGTGAACTTAGATGGAAAAAGAAAGGTTGAACTTGTTTAGCAGATTCATGAGAAAGTAAGGCACAACATTGAGAAGAGGACTAAGCAATACCAAAAACAAGCAAACAAAGGGCGACGACAAGTTATCTTTGAATCCGGTGACTGGGTTTGGATTCATATGAGAAATGAACGTTTTCCAGCCCAGAGAAAATCCAAACTGATGCCAAGAGGAGATGGTCTATTTTAAGTCATAGAGAGGATCAATGACAATGCCTACAAGCTAGACTTGCCCAGTGAGTACACTATAAGTTCTAGTTTCAATATTTCTGACTTGACTCCTTTTGATATAGGTGACCAGCTTGATTTGAGGTCAAATCCTTTTCAAGAAGAGGGGAATGATGAGGACATCTTGAGCAGCAAGGTTGGAGAAGAAGATCCAGTGCTTGTACCTGTTGGACCAGTTACAAGAGCCAAAGCTAAAAAGATGAAGGATGCACTTGATTGACTGATTTGTAAAGTTCTGGACAAGGAGAGAATTCAAAAATCTATTGGTGATGTTATCTATCAAGTCCAGCCTATTTTGAGCCTAATACAATTCCAAGAAGAGCCCAAAATAATCACCTTATCTTCTAGTCAAGAGAAGTGACGAAAATCAGAGATGAAGAGTCATCAGCCTTATCTAGAAGCACCATCTAGAAGCTTCATCTAGAAGCTCCATTACAAGTCAATAAAATCTGCAATTAAAAGTCAGAATAATCTGCCATTAAAAGTCAATATAAGCTTCCTCAGAATTGGATCCTTAGTAAGCTTTATTTAGATCTTTCTCTATATAAAGATAACAAACATGTAAAGAAAAATCAGACAACAAATACAGAAATATTTAGAGCAAGAAAATCAAATTTCTTCTTTTGTGAGAGTGATTCTTATTTTGTTCTTTGTAAAATTTTCGATCCTTGGTGTGTAATATCCAAGTGATCAACCGGCTTATCAAGCAATTCCCAGCATTGTTTGTGGCGCCATTCACTAACCAAAGATTGTAGAAATGTTTTAAGTGGGCATTGGGTCTTGGGTTTAATATACCCCTGGTTCTTGCTATGCGAGGTCTTCAATTAGAGGTTCCCACCGCCTTGTTTCTTTGGAGCGTTTTAAGTTGAGTATTGGATCTAAGGTTTAATATACCTTAGGTTTGTGTTTCGCAAGTCCACTGAAGTCGAGGATTATCTCTTCTACCTCCTTAGAGAAAAACTTCCTTGGGTTTTCCGCATCAGCTACTTTTGGAAAAATTTGTGGGTTAAGTTAGGAACTAAGTTGTTGTTTTCAACTTCTTGTAATCCACAAACTGATGGTCCAACTGAAGTAGTGACTAGAACTTTGTCTACTTTACTGCATGCTATCATTAAAAAGAACATCAAAACTTGGGAAGATTGTTTGCCCATGTTGAGTTCACTTATAACCATGATGTCCATTCTGCTACTAAGTTTTCACCTTTTCATATTGTTTATGGTTTTAATCATTTGATCCCATTGGATTTATCACCATTACCTGTCAATGAGCGTGTGAATTTAGATGGAAAAAGAAAAGTTGAACTTGTTAAGCAGATTCATGAGAAAGCAAGGCTGAACATTGAGAAGAAAACTGAGCAATACCAAAAGCAAGCAAACAAAGGGCGACTCAAAGTGATATTTGAACCTGGTGATTTGGTTTGGGTTCATATGAGAAATGAATGTTTTCCAGCCCAAAGGAAGTCCAAACTGATGCCAAGAGGAGATGATCCATTTCAATTCTTAGAGCGGATCAATGACAATGCCTACAAGCTAGACTTGCCAAGTGAGTACAATATAAGTTTTAGTTTCAATGTTACTGACTTAACTCTTTTTGATGTAAGTAACCAGCTTGATTTGAGGTCAAATCATTTTCAAGAGGAGGAGAATGATGAGGACATCATGAGTAGCTAGCAAGAATGATGAAGAGTAGGAATTGCACGTACCAGTTGGAACAATTACAAGGGCACGGGCCAAGCAGCTAAGAGATGCACTTAACAGGCTGATTTATGAGATCCTGGACAAGGAGAACATTCAGAAGTCCATTGAGGATGATATATATCAAGTTTAGCCCATCTTGAATTTATTATCAAGTCAAAAAGGCCCAGAATAGTCACTTTGAAGATCAATGAAGAGTGACGAAAATGAAGATCAATAGTCACTTTGAAGTCAAAGAGAACACCAAGAGTTGGATTCACATTCAACTCGGATTTATTTCTATTCTGTTTTGAAGACAATTTATTATCTAACTTTCTTTTCAAATTTCATTTTCTTTTAAATACATGTAATCTCCATTGGAGAAGATATCCAACTTTTTAATCAAAATAATTTTCGTTTTTGTGAGAGTGATTCTCATTTAATTCCTTATGAACTTTTCGATCCTTCGGTCTGTAATATCCGTAGTGATCAACCGGCTTATCAAACAATTTTCCATCATTGTTTGTGGCGCCTTCCTGACCAACGATTGTAGAAGCGTTTTAAGAGAGATTGGGTCTTAGGTTTCATATACCTAGGTTTGTGCTTCACGAGTTCTACATTCTTAGGTTTCCACCTCATAGTTTCATAGAAGCGTTTTAAGTGAGTACTGCGTCTAAGGTTTAATATTCCTTAGGTTTGTGCTACGCAAATTCGTTGAAATCGAGGATTATCCCCTTCATCATCTTAGAGACTATCTCCTTGGGAATTTCTTCATCACGTGGCGAAGGGAAAGATGAGTGGGGCATCAGCTAAGATATATTCGGTAACGTAAAAAGGTAGCGGAGAAAGAAAAGAGGAAGAGAGCGCCGACATCGGTTGCCAAGAGAGAGACGATCGGCAGCCAAGAGAGTTAGGAAAGGGAAAAAAAAGAATTAGGGCCTGTTCTTTTACCAAACAATCCTAACTAACAACGTTACCGGCAATTGTTATTTTTGGCGAAAAAGAATTCTGCCATCGATGTCGCTGTTATCAACACCGAGCAATACCTCTCAACATTAGTCTCCACAGATTTGGGTGTTAAGCAACTATATGTACAATTTTTTTGTCGCTGAATTCGATCGCTGCATTTGGTAAAAGAACAGGCCCTTAGTGTTTTCTTTTAGGTTTTATAGCTTTCCACTTTTAGAAAACAATCAAAATAGCATGATTTCTAATTATGTAGTTTTAAAAAAGGAACAATATTTTCTCTTAAAATTTGTGTTGTTTGGACTGTCTAGAATCGTTTAGGACCGTCTGATTTTGCTTAATAATAAAAAGCGTCAAATTCCAATGCCTATAAAACAATTGCTATCATTTAGGGACATCTAGCTGACTGTCCGAAAAGCTTCCCATAAAGTGAGATTTCCCTTTTAAGAAAACATTTGATATGCCCATGTCATCACATATTGAGTTTCGTGTGTCCCAGACGGATCCTTGCTACACGTTACAATAGCGAGGGTTGTTTGGAGATTTTGTTGAGCTCGGTGAACTCAGTCCGATAATAAGAGAAGAAGAGTTCGGAGATTCTTGTTAAATTAAACTCAAATCGGAAATACAAGATGATGCAGAGTAAATTGGTTACAAGTTAGTAACTTAAACAAGACTTCCCGAGCTGAATCTTTGTAGCAGATGAGATCGGTAGATTGTGTGTGCCGCTTATCTTTCGTAGCTGGTAAGGTCGGATGCACGGTTTCGGACTCGAAGACGTACGAAGTTAGCGAGGATGATTTATCTTTTCTGGTCGGTCAAGATTCTCGTCCTTAGAGTTAGAGGCCTAAACGTTGCGTTTTGGGTCCCTTGTGCTCTCCAGAGAGTGATTAATGTCCTTCAAGAATAAGGGATACCCTCTATTTATAGGTAAATGTCGGTCAATAACAATAGTTTGATATGAACAATAGTTACCGATTTTAATTGCATCTGATTAGGCTTTTCTATCTTCCTGGGCCTTCCTGAATGGGCCGAAATGGTTTTGGGCCGAGCCCATTTGTAAAGAAATTATATTGTGAAGAAGTGGACAAGACTGTAATGCCCGTTCCCGATCACTTTGAGCCCTAGGTCTCGTGGCCTAACTTGCACAACAAGAAACACACCTGCACACACTGAAAACGGAAAAAGAGAGGGGTGAGTAATGAATTACTGAGTGAGAAGCGATCATTCCTGCTCACATGATTCACATTACATAATAATTCAAAAAAATATACGCATATACTAAGCCAAGAAATGGCACAACAAACAACCTACCATACTACTCATGCATCACGTTATCATCATAACATATCATGTAATCACATCATTATCTCATCATCTCATCATCACAAAACTATATAGCCAGCTTCCCTCACCGGGTCTTATTGCTATCCCGGCTCGTCAGCCTGGTTTACGAGCTGCATGGAAATTACCCTCACCGGCACCATACAAACCGACAATCAATACTACAACGAAATTACTTTACCTTCACTGTTGCCAACAGCCAACCCTACAGCAGAATTACCGTCACCCGCACGGTTGCCGGCCAAACAACAATGCAATGGAATTATCTTTCACGCACCATTATATGCTCATCTTACCTTAACGTCAACTATACCCATAACACTTCTTCATATCATTCACAATTCTTAACACATTCACAGTGCATACCTACCTCACACAATCCACTTGAAAACCTAGCATATAAAGGATATGGAACTGAATTAATTAGCAATGAGAATCCAAAAGTCCAACTCCTCACCTTGGCCACTTTAATGATGAAGAACAATTCTTCCTCTTTTCTCCTTCTTGGACAGATTCACTGCCACAACTTTGACATCATATTTCCTTATTATCTTCAAGCTCTAATCGGTTTTTCTTCAACCAAGAGTTAAAAATATGTGCCCTGAAAGTCTCTGAAAAGTTTCACCACGATTCGGATTGATCTGCTTGACCAAACATCACATTCCGCCGGACTGGTCTGATCTGCGCGCTGTGCAGAACAGTCAGGTAAAGATGTCATAACTCCCAAAATACAAGAGATAACACAGAGAAATTTCATAGAGACCTTGGGTTTTGAAACGTTTTACCAAAAATCATCTTCATTCGATCTCTGAAGAACCCGCAACAAAAATTCTCCTCTGACTGGTCACAAATTTGCACTGCAGATATCAACTCCGAGTAAACAACCATAACCTTCATATCAAAACTCCAAATGACAATCCGTTTTCTGATTTGGGTAAATAATAGAGTCAGAAAGGTTTTTACCAAGTTTCAGATCGATCAGAACAGTTTTGATCCTCGGTTTCCATTCACCACCGAAACTGGTCAGATCTACGATTGTTCGAGATTAGGACAGATTGCGACAGACGAGAAGAAAACGCCATAACGTCCACCATATACGTCCGATCTAGACTGTCCTGGACTTTCTGTAAACTTGATACTCGGGGCTTTCTATCGATATGTAGATCGTCTCTTATATATTTCATATGTGATCGGAATCTGTCTCACAAAGTCCCTCCTCGAAACTTAAAACAGATCTGAAACAGATTTGCACTTAAATCAAATTCGATCCCTCAGATTCAAAAGATGATAACTCGTGGAATATACCTTCAAATTGAGCGAGGCCAGCGGCGCTGAAAATATGAGAAGGAGATCTTTCTAATGGTAGGTAGATCGTCACGTGGTTCCAGAAGATTCGTCAGGAAAACGTCTCTCAAGGTGGCGGCGGCAGTAGCCCAATTTCATGTGGCGGCTAGGGTTCATGAGTTGAAGAGGAAAACGGGCAGGGCTTAGCTGCAACAACACTCTTGGCCTCTAAGTCTCACATCCTCTCTCTTTAAATAAGTATGAAGACATGTTTGGGTTCTGATTAAACATATGGGCTTATAGGCTAAATCAATTATGTCATTTGAAATGGTCTTTTTCTTTGGCCCATTATACATTCTTAGTCCAATAGAGATTTCCGCGCAAACAAATTTTAAATTTTCAAATTCACGGGATACGGCCATGACAAAGACGCTCTGAAATCAATCTCTGCAAACTGTCCTGTTTGGAGTCGATCAATAAAATGAGGGTTTCCTGCCTCGGATCTTTTACTCGATAACCTCAAACCTTGGTAATCCTATGAAGGCAGTAATAGTTGTGTGGAGTGTCGCATCAATTATGTTTTTGTTACTAATAAGTGCGCATCAAATATTTTTTTATAGCTAAAATGATTTGCTGTCTGATCGAACATATCTTTCTTACAAAAGAATTGACCCCTTAAACGAAATAAAAGAGAGAAAGAAAGTGTTTAAGCTTACATATTAGCAACACATTTATCCATGTCCTCCATCTGTGAAGCTGATCTATGTTCAATGATGTGATACAGATGTATTGTACTCTGGACCCTTCATTTCCTGTCTTCTACAACCTCTCTCTACAAGCACTACTAAGACCAACTCAACATCTCTTTGGTGTCATTCAACTTGCTCTCCAATCAGATCTAGACCCACCAGTAAGAAGGATATTCCCTGAAATAAGAGGAAGTAAAAATGAATTCCTTGAGCCGATAAGAGACTTCGAGTTGCTGCCGTCAATAGCAGAAACGCCAGTGACAGCTCCTTCATATATATCCTATTGTGCTTCTTCTTCTTTTCCTTCTTCTTCTCTTCAGCTTTATTCTGAACCTCTGTTTCGGGTGCAGACACGCCTCTCTGATGTCCCGTCTTCTTTGCATCTTTCTCAGCTAAAGAAGCCAGATCTCCCTCTGATGAGCGCCCCGATTTTTTTGTAACAACCCACTCATATGCACTTCCTAGCTGAAACAGACCCGAGACCATCGCGTTGAACTTGGTCACAGACATTGTGTTCTCAAAGAGAAGGTAGGGGACAATAAATGGGAATGATTTTGGGGCGGGAAGGATGTTGAGGAACGACATTGTGGCAGGTATGTAACATACAACCCAAGCAGGAAGCTCCGCCTCGGGCACAAACATAGTCATTGGCAGGATAATACAAAAGAGTGTGAATGAGTAGAAGGGCAAGATGAGCTTCCTCAGGAGGAAGAAGAGGAATATCAAATTGAATTTCTTGCCTAGGCTTATCTGCAAAACACACACACAGGTGTCAGAAAACCCAAATCTCAAATAGCATATACTACTCAAAGAGGTCTGTTTTTGGGGCACCTTTGATTTAATGACAGCAGGTAAACAAAGGCGGAATAGTTGCATAGGTCCTGAATGCCATCTGTGTTGCTGTTTTCTGTAAGCTTCATAAGATTCGGGTAATTCGCACTGGCACTGAGAGAGACAGTATGACATTAGCCAGGAATCACGCAAACAATAAACAGCTGGTAAGAATAACACGTATTGCTACAATACCTCGACGTCGTTGAGGAAAACAAATTTCCAGCCATGGAGGTGAGCACGAACAGCAATGTCCATATCCTCGACAGTGGTTCTCTCGAGCCAACCACCAGAGTCTTCCAAAGCCTTGATCCTCCACACACCTGCTGTCCCGTTGAATCCGAAGAAATTCAAGAAGACGCTGTTCACTTGCTGTTCAACCTCAAAGTGAAAAGCCAAGTTAATGTTCTGTAATCTTGTCAACAAGTTCTCTTCCTTGTTCACAAACGACCATCTTGCCTGGACCAGTCCTAGTTCGTCATTGTCCTGTTAGAATTTGTGATGGAAACCCAAATTTGATCAGATGGATGGTAAAAATAAAAATAAAAAGCTCCCAAAATTGGTAAGACCTAAACCGAACCCAATCATATAGGGGAAGTAGAAATTTTACCTTAAAATGAGGTATTGTCCTTTCGAGGAAATCTGGGAGGGGCTGGAAATCTGCGTCGAAGATGGCAACGAATTCGTAGTCCTTGACGTAGCTACAGTTCATGGCGGACTTGAGATTTCCAGCTTTGTAGCCCTGTCTGTTCACACGGTGACGATACAGGATGCGTGCACCTTCCTTCTGCCATTTATGGACATCCTCTTTTATCAAACTCTGCGTGATGGGATCGTCGGAATCATCCAAAATTTGAATCAGAATCTTCGTTTTTGGCCAGTCTAGGTTACACACAGCCGCGATCGATTGCTGATAAACCTGTAAAATCAAAAAAAATCCCAAAAGAAAGCCTTTAAGAAAAAAATCTCTGATTGAATTGTAAAAATTGCAATTTTACCTCTTTCTCATTGCACATGGGGATCTGAACGAGAACCATGGGGAAGAAGAAACCGTTGTCGCCGGATTCGAGATCGGAGATGGAGTGTGGTTTGGGGACGGGTTTGATCTTCTTGAATCTGATCCAGAAACAGCCGAGGCAGAGGATGAGCCTGTCCAGACTCTGAATAAGGAAGAGGACGATGCAGGCATTGGCTAGGAACTGAAGCGGCGGAGCCAGATACTCAACGCGCAGAAGAACCCAGCGCGAATAGGCCCAGTCGAAGAATCCTTTGATGCCAAAGGGCGTGGTGAAGATGAACTGAAGCTGGAGCTTTGGGGTCCCGAAATGCCACCCCTTGAAGTAAGCAGCAATCTCGAAACCCAGAAGCATTAGCGAGAGCCATAAGAACACCTTTATGCACGAGTAGAAGAAGCTCGATTTCACGGCCGGTGCGGAGGACGACGAAGACGAGACTTCAGTGTCTGTGCGGCCGGCGGCGACGCGACGACGGAGGGCGGTGCCGAGAGCAATCAATGCGGAGCCAAGGTAGGTGAGGCAGCCGGCGGCACGGTGGGCTTTTAGGAGGAGGACCCAGGTGAGCTGCCGTGCGTTCTTGTTCCGAGATTTCTCACGGGAACGACCGTCAACGAGAAAATCTTCCTCAGAGGGTGATTCAAGTTCCACCATTGACCAGTTGTTAGGGTTTTCCATCTTAACCACAACCGGAGTACCTTTACGGTTCCCCTTGGCCCACCATTCAAATTTGGGTGCCATTTTATTCCACAACAAAACCAGCGACTAGAGAAAGAGACAAGAGATATGGGAGAAGAAAATACAGACTAGAGATCGGATCCCATTGCCAGCAAGAAAAAATATGAAGCAGACGCGTGTAATTACGGTAGCCAAGGCGAGGAAGAAGTAATGAAGAGAAACTCTGTTCCCGAGAGGGGGAAATATGTACTTATGCGAGAGATTGGTTTCTCCAGTTATACAAGAAAATTTAAGGGAGAGAGAAACACAAAACAAAGTGGTAACAGCTCAACACCGTCCCTTTTGATTAACCAAATTTTCGAGGATATACAAAAACTAAAACCCAGAAAGATTAAATTGAGAGAAACCACACCCAGTGGTCAAAATGTTTGATATTCTGTTTTTCCGCCCATGATTGAATTTTTATATTTGTTTTTGATATATAAACAAAAAAAAGTTACGTCTTCACCCAAAGGAATTTCTTTATTCGAGCCCTAATAAGAGCTAGAGAAAGAGCCCATGGGAAAAAGAAATGATGTGCAGTGAGTAAAAGCCTGTTTTTGGCCTTTTGACATAAACAACAAAACACGAAAAACCTCTCTTTACCAAATCTTATGGCTGCTTCTTCCAAATGCTCCCCCAAATTCTCCAAATGTTGATACAATATACAGTTGTATCTTTGATTATTCCGCGTGTGATATTAACTGGGATAGATAATTCACCTCGAGTTAATGATCACACGCGAAACAAAGAAGGACAGTAATCTAAAAAGGATATGTCGTAGTTTTGAACAATATCTGCAAAGACACCGTAAGGAAGAAGAAAGCAAAAATAGAAAAATGAATTTGAGATATGGATTTTCTGTTTTTACTGTGATTAAATTGTAACGAGTGGGTGAGACAGAAACGAAAGACCAAGTCTTTTGCCACACCGTTCATTTAGACATTTGCCTCCTAATAAAGCGTTTTTTGGTTTTTTTCTTTTTTCCTTTTTTAAAATTTGTCTCCAGCCCTTCATGTTACTACCCTTTTAATCTGGTCCTTATCCTTAAATTCAATTAATTCTCTCTGTTTTCTCAGTTGATTCTTACATCACAATTGTGTGGATATATGGTTTTGGTTTTATCCTAACAAACCTCTATTTAAACATTGCATGTCATGTGCAGATCATGAAGAATCGAAAATTTACCATTTTGTCATCCTCCTTGTCCACATGCAAGAACAAACACATGCAAATATTCAAGAAGACAAAATCGATAGAAAAATAATTAGAGAAAACCAGAAATAATAAATTGTACATAAAATGAGTAAAATATCTACATATTAATTTTGTAAATTCACGTTAAAACTCTTTTTATGATAATCGAGTTGACTAGAGAATGTGAGACCTCGAATAGACAATACAAATGGTCTCGTCATAGTTATATTTCTCTCTCAAAGAACAGCCGCCGCATACTGTAGTTCTCACTCGGAAATCTTGCCGCTGGACCGGCGATCGGCGGCTTCAACAGCACTGTCGCCGGTTCCTTTTGCTTTGCATCTTCGTGTCTTTCTTCTTGTAGCTTTCCTTTTGCTTGGGTATTGATCTATAGTCCTTTTTTTCGAAAGATGGTTTGGGTCAAGTTTTAGAGTTTTGCTTTGGTGAAGGTTGGGGTCACTGCGTCTGTTTGATTTCGTGGTAGTGGTGGAAGAAGCGTCGGACCTAGGTCGGTGGCGTGAGGGCTGGGTTTTGCCTTTGCGCAAACGCTCTTGTCTTCCTCGGCTTTGGATCTCACATCGGAGCTTGTTTCCCTCTCACCAGGCTTGGTTGTCAGCTTTTATCTCACCAAGGGTCTCGACGAAAACAAGGGACGTTGGGCCGACGAATTAGAAGGAGTGATGTGGTCTCACCGCACAACTCCACGACGAGCAACTGGTGAAACCCCATTCGCCCTTGTCTACGGAAGAGCGTGTGTCATTCCACCAGAAATACATTTTCCCTGAATTATCCGCAGACTTCTTCCAGAACAAGAAGGACTCAATCACTTATTGATTCTCAATGAGTTGGATTTAATCAACGAAAGATGAGATCAGGCCTTGATCAGGATCCAGAACTATCAAAACGCAACAACAAAGTACTACAACTCCAACGTTCAAAGACGAAGATTTTACAAAGGAGACTTAGTTTTGCGAAAAGTTTTCCAAAACATAGCAGAAACAAATGCTGGAAAACAAGGAGCAAACTGGAAGGACGTTACAGAATTACAGAGCTAGTCAAACCCAGAGTTTACAAATTGGCCAGCATGTCTAATGTTCCAGTACGAATATCATGGAACGCGATGCATCTCAAGAAATACTATCACTAAGCTATTTCTCACGAACTACGGGGCGGCTAGATCCCTACAAAGGGTACGTAGGCAGCCCATCTTCGGATGGGTTCATTTGCCCCCTTCCTTCAAAAGGGGGGGGGGGGAGGGGGAGGAGTTGGTACGTATACTCGTATACTCCCATCCTTATAACAGACTATATATAATTAAATCAAACTTTTTGAAGCTAGGGTCTTCAAATCACATCCTTTACGGATTACTAAAGCCTTAACAAAATAGGCATCCCACTCACATCCTTTACGGATTAGTCAAAGTCTTAGCTAAAATGACATCTCATCTCACTCTCATTACTACTGGCCATAGCAATGAACTACTACGTCGTTCACGAATCTAAAACTATCACATCCTTCTTAGGATTAAAAGCGCGCTATACAAGTATTTGCCCATTATCGAGCGGATATGTTTACGGTAACGTATCCTTAAACCGAAATGTTCATCCTAAACTATACAAGCATATGTCCATTGTTGGAGCGGATACGTTTATGGTGACGTACCCGTAAACCAAAATGTTCAAACTAAACTATGCAAACATGTGTTCATTGTCGGAGCAGATATGTTTGTGGTAACATATCTGTAAACCAAAATAGACATCCCGAACTACACAAGTACAGATCCATTTGTCAAAACGGATATGTTTATCAAGGCAATACAAGCAAAGCACTCAGACTTATTGCCAAACAAAAGAAACACACTTAAAGTTTTTCGGACACAAACACATTTATCAAACACAAAGCGTTTCCTTAAACTGATGTCCTGAAATTATACGATCGATCGATTGAAAGACAAAAAATAGTAGTTCTCAAAAAGACTACAAAGCGGATAAAGCCGTCCAGGCGCCAACTAAAGTTTTAAACTATACAAAGAAGAGAGGATCGTAGACTTCCGTCTCCTCTGGGTTCACAGTCTTATCCTACTCTGGCTCAGTGGAGCGCTCGATTCCATCTTCATCTCCTCCGCACTCTTCAAGCACTTTCTCGGCAAATTCCTCTGACTCCTTCTCGATGTCAGGATCTACAACCTTCTACGGCTCGGTGGTTTCTTCAGGAGATGGCTCGGGGTTCATCTTCGGAGAAGAATTGCCTTCGCCTGAAATAAAAGACGTTGGATCCTTCGAAGTCTTCTTCGAACTTAGCCCAGCTAAGCCCGACGTTCCCCTATTTGAACCGGAGAAATCCTGAATACCGAAGCTTGCAGCAGCCATCTCGATGGGCTCACCATCATCGAGCTCCTTCAGGATGTCAGAACACATGGGAGACAGCCTCAGGGTCTCCCTCATATCAGCCACGAGCTTAGCAAATGCCTCGTGGGCACCTTCTAGATTTCCCTTTTGCTCGGCCAGATTCTTAGACTCAGAGTCAAGAGATGGCAGCTCGTCCCTTTGGAGCAATCCTATGAACTGAAGATTTCCTTCGATCTGAGCAAGATCAAGCATATCTTCTTTCGGCTCGCCATCAATCTTGTCAAGATGTTTTTTGGCTCGGAAGACTTTGTCTTCAAACATCGTCATCATCTCACGCTTAGCCTCTAAAACTAATTGCTCCATCTTGGCCTCGTGAAGCTCATTTGCCGCTTCCAACTACCTCGTCAGACTGGCTAATGAGCATCACGCTTCGCTCTACCAGACTCCAGCCGCATGATCCGCTCATCAGCTTCTTTGCAGTGCTTCTCGTGCCCCTCTGTCTCGGCTTCGAGATCCTTAACGCTTTTAACAGCCCTTTCCCGTTGGGAGACACGACTTGCCTTGGCCTCTTTGAGCTTCCCTCTAGCTCAATGGCTTTCTTCCTGGCATCATCAACTCTTTCCTTATCCTTGCGGGCATCAGATTCATACCCCAGAACCATCCTGTTAAGATGTGCTATGAACTGCTATCAGCATACAGCAACGACAAGACAAACTTAAATGGCTCGGGTCACAGTGACAAGACAAACTCAAACGACGACCAGAAATATACATTAACGCCTCGAAGAGACACCTCGTTGTAGACCTTATCCCTAAGTAGGGTATCAGCCGGGGGGAAGCGATCCCCTGGGCAAGCGATCTTCGAGAAGTGGTAGAGGATGTAGCAGCATCGTTGTAAGCTCCATCAGCAACAACGGGTAGGATAGGCGCGGCAGAAGAAGCATTTTCCTCGGGATAGTCCGAAGAGATTCAGCACGTCACCGCCTCTTTGGCGCTTCGGCAAGTCCTTTGCCTCTGTCATCTATCAATGACTGGCATTTTCTGCTCGGACCCTTCCTCTCTTTGGCTTTGCCTTGTCTTTATGCGATAATAATTGAGAATCCGAAGGACGAAGACCCAAGGAAAAGCCTTGCTCGGGAAGGTTATCAGTAGACAGAGTCGGCTCGGAGATGGAAGCATTTTTGGCTCGAGGGTTCGGGGTCGGAGTTGACCCAATTCCTCTGCTTGGTTAGCTCTCTCAATGGCTTATGCTTCAGCTTTGGCTTTGCTTCGGCTCTGTCTCTGAACGTAGGTCTTCCCATGGTACCGTCTGAAGAGCGAGAATAAGAAGATTGTTCAACAAATTGACCTTCAAAAAGGGTTGGGGTCTCTTGATTCGCTGAAGATTGAAGTCCTTCTTCCAACTGCACTTCTGAACCGAGAGTTCTTTATGGATTGAAGACAAGTCGGGGGGCAGCGAGAGTTGGAGATGATAAGCTGCGAAGGAAGGGTACGAACAGAATAAGAAAACCTAAAAAAGGATATATATAAAAAAACCCGAGCCATAGCCCAAACCAAGCTACGGGTCGGTTACCAAGTTCTCCCTAGCTCGTCTTAATTAAGCGAAGGCATCTTGGCCTACTGACGCCTCGGTGATGGAGACAAAGAAAAAGTAGTCTTCCCAATTATCATCTTTGCTCGGGAATCCTACTATGATCTTCCTCTTGGATTTACTCAATATGTAGTATTTCAACTCCTTCGCCTTGGCACACGGCGTCTGAATTCAAGTAAACTTCTCAAATGTTCGACCCCAACTCCTACTTCGCATTCGTAACTTCTAACTAGGATACCGACCAGATGTCGGATCCCTCGAGCATTGATTTGTACAATGGCCAAGTTGTGCTTCATAAAAAAGATCACTTCAGGGATCGGGAACCATAGGAAGCCTCGGTAGAAAAAACTCTCATAAAGAGTGAAGTGATCGGGAGGAGGATGATTGGCTCGGTCTGTCTTCGAGGGAAGAACAACTCAACCTCTTCTGAGATGTTAAATCTTTGCCTAAGAGCCACCAATGAATCTGGAGTCGAGAGAGTTGAGCCTGGCGGGTCGGGACGCTTCTTAGCCTTCCTCTTCCTTGGGGCTCTTTTTTGAGGCCCTACCAGACGTTCCAATTCTAATCTCACCACAGCAGGGTCGTAAAGCCAATCCTCCGGCTCGGGTTTTGCGTCTAAGGGATCTACTATGTCAGCAAAAGGATTCACCATTTCGTCAAAAGGAGAATCGTGAAGGCGAAGCACTTCAAACTCCAAGGGGTTTTCGGCATTGCTTTCAGCTCTCAAAGAACATATATGAATCCTCAAACGATTGCCAGAAAACTCAAGATCAACGGCGAAATGATTTGAAGATGGATCGGGAATTTTGTGGGAGTGTAAATCCACACCAATTGCATTTTTCAAGACTTTTAGAGGGATATGAAACTTCTGAGTCAAAACCACGAAACGTAGATCCAAAGATGGTTTTATTAAAGATATTTAGAAAGTTGTTGCAGAGAAAGAATACAAGTGTTTGCTAGGTAAAATTGCCAATCCTTTTTCTCAAGGATGTACATGAGTATATATATTAGTTTTAGTCGGCTAAACTTATTCCTAAGAGAGAAGGGAAACTTTCTATTTCTTCGGGAATTTCCTTTCTTAAGTCGGTTCGGAATGTTGGGCTTCTTGTCCAGGTTTGGTTCACCTTTGCTTGTGGGCTTTTTTACGAGTTCTCTATTGTCTTGGGCCTCGCTCGATTTGCCCAATCCGTTTGCCTTGTCACGGATCGGGGTACCCGACACATTTTGCTTCACCGCGGATCAGGGTACATTACCCATTTTTCTGCACCGCGGGTCGTGACGTCCGTTCCATTTTACTGCACCAAGGGTCGTGGCACCCGATCCCTTTTGCTTTGTCACGGATCGGGGTACACGATCCAATCTGCTTCACCACGAGTCGTGGCACCCGATCCATTTTGCCGCACCGTGGGTCGTGGTATCTGATCCCTTTTGCTTTGTCACAGATCGGGTACACGACCCCATCTTCTTCACCGTGGGTCGTGGCACCCGATCCCTTTTGCTTTGTCACGGATCGGGGTACACGACCCAATCTTCTTCACCGCGGGTCGCGTCATCCGATCCATTTTGCTGCACCGCGAGTCATGGCACCCGATCCATTTTTGCCGCACCGCGGGTGGTGGCACCCGATCCCTTTCGCTTTGTCACGGATCGGGGTACACGACCAAATCTTCTTCATCGCGGGTCGCGGCACCCGATCCATTTTGCTTTGTCATGGATCGTGTGTCCTTTCTCCTGTGGCTCGGGTGGCATTGCTTCGCGGCTCGGTTGTCATCTCTTCACGGCTCAGGTGGGATTGCTTTGCGGCTCGCGGCTTGGGTGACATCACGGTTCACGGCTCGGGTGGCATTGCTTTGCGGCTCGGGTGGCATTGCTTTGTGGCTCGCGGCTCGAGTGAAATCGCAGTTCACGGCTTGGGTGACATCGCGGTTCACGGCTCGGGTGACATCTCGGCTCACGGCTCGGGTGACATCTCGGCTCGCGGCTCGGGTGACATCACGGCTCGTGGCTCGGGTGGTTTTCATGTGACACCCGAACCATTTTTTGTCGCGACATCCGATCCGTTTCTTGGTGTGACACCCGAGCCATTTGAGTTTGGCTCGGGTGTTCGCGACACTTTGTTGACACCGAGCCATTTATATCTTTTCTCGTTCGTTAACTTTAGGTGGGTGAAAATTGACCCCAACAGTTAGTCCCCCAGCTTGTCAGTGCTAAAAGTGCCGAGGTTAAGAGCATTATGAAGTTAACATCCCTAGCTGAATTATCGTGGTGATCCGAGCTATTTCTCACTATCACCCCAAGCTATTCTTCACCGTGACCCCGAGCTGTTTCTCTCTGTCACCCCGAGCCATTTTTCACCGTGTCACCCCGAGCCATTTTTTACCATTCTTCACAGCGAGGGTGTCGTACTGTTCGAGTAAGTCCCTGATGCGCTGGAATATGCCACTGGCCAGTTATGTTGCTTAGCTCGGCTAGGCTAATCAAGAGTTTGGATCGGGGATCATAAATCTACAGATATTTCCTGGACCGTCTGTGAATTAGCATTCTACCCAACGTTGTCATATTAAAGACATCCGGCTCGGGGTTGCTAACTTTTTTCGGGGAACTTTGGCAAGCTATCACCTTTCTTGGGGAGTCTAAACGTTTCTGCTGATGCCCGAGGCGTATGACATCACTGCTTGCCTATATAAACTGTGATGCCTCCCAACTTTTCACTACTTCATTTCTCCGAAAACTTCTCCAAAACAGGTAACCTCTCTCTTCTTTCTCTCTCTAATTTTTGCTTAAGTTATTTCTAGCTAGGGCCTCCATTATTCTTCCTTCGCCGCCGATCCATTTGAGTTTCTCGATCCATCTTCGAACAGCTCCGCCGCCGTTCTTGAGTTTTCTGGTAGTTTGCTTGAGGGTTTGGATCTGACTTTTAATTTATCTAGAGGAACCCCGATCTGTTTTCAATCCTCAGAAGGCTTCGATCCGTTCTGATAAGCTGTTGAGAACCCCGATCTGTTTTCTGATTCTTCGAAGATTTAGATCCTTCCTCCGGAGCCATTAGGGATCCCGATCTGCTTGTCCGTCTTCCAAAGACCCCGATCCGTTTCCGAACACAAAGGATGTCTCAGTCATCTGCGTCTATGTCACCCAATCCGTATGCCAGGTTTTTTGATAGTCCAGACCAGTCTTCATTTTCTGAGCCGTCATTCTCCACCGATCCGTTTCTCGCTCGAAGTTGTAGCCAAGCAGATTCTTCTGGTGCGAATGTTTCAGAGGATTTTGATGATTTAAACGGCTTGGGGGGGTAGGACCTTCCGTTATTGGTATGAAAGTTGTGTTCTCTGATTCCTCGAGAGCCGACAGTAATGCCGGGAATCCTTTGGAATTTGAAGTCCTCCATCTTCATGATTCTCCTTTCGACAAGACTGCAAATCCTTTTGTTGACACAGTGGATCCCGAGCAGGCGAAATTTGAACCAGAGGATTGGTTCTATGATCCTGTTGTGGCTAGACAAGAGTTAGAACGTCTGGTTGGACCTATCCATCGAGCCCCATGGAAGAGGAAAGCTAAAAAACGACCTGACCCGCCTGGTTCAACTCTCTCTACTTCAAATTCGTTGACAGTCCTTAGACAGAGATTTAATATCTCGGAAGAAATTGAATTTGTTCTTCCCTCAATGACTGACCGAACCAATAAACCTCCCCTCGATCACTTTACTCTTTATGAGAGCTTCTTCTATCAGTGCTTGCTATGGTTCCCGATCCCTGAAGTAATCCTGCGATTTTTATGGAAGCATAATCTGGCCATTGCCCAAATCAATGCTCGGGGAATCAGGCATCTGGTCGGCATTCTCGTCAGGAGTTACGAATGCGACGTTGAGGTTGGGGTCGAACACTTGAGAAGTTTTCTCGAATTCAGACGTCGTAACAAAAGAGAGTTGAAATACTATGTGTTGGGTAAAGCCAAGAGGAAGATCATAAAAGGATTCCCAAGCAAGGATGATAACTGGGAGGATTTCTTCTTCTTTGTTCCCGTCACCAAGGCGTCAGTGGGATCAAGATGTCTTGGCTTAATCAAGACGAGCTAGGGAGAACTTGGTAGCCGACCCGTAGCTTCATTTTTGGCTACAGCTCAGTTTTCTTTTATATATTGATTTTGTTTACGTCACTTATATTGTTTCCTCTTTTTGCAGTACGCCATCTCCAACTCTCATTGCCTCTCGACCTGTCTACAATTCACGAAGTGCTTTTGGCTCGAAAGTGTAGTTGGACAAGATATTTCACTCTTCAGCGAGTGGAGAGAGCTCGAGTCCTTTTTGAAGGTCAACGCCATGGGAAGACCCATATTCAGGGATAGAGTCGCAGCCAAAGCAAAAGCGGAAGCCGAAGCTAGGGAAAGGGCAAAGCAGGCTGACGCGTTGTGTCAACATCGACCCCCGACCACTTTGACTCCCGCCGCTCTTGTCCCCGAGCCATTTTCCTCCCATAAGCACACCGAGTAGATTTCTCATCCCGCGGCTTCTCAAGGGATCGTATTAGGTCTTTGCCCTGTGGACTTCTAGATGTTGCCGCATAAAGACAAGGACAAAGGGAAGGCTAAAGAAAAGAAGGGCCCGAGCAGAAAACGTCAATCGTCGGTAGATGACAAGGTCGAAGGATTGGCCGAAGCGTCAAAATGGCAACGATGCTCTGAAATACCTCGAACTATCCCCGAAGCGATCCCCCTTTCTGCTGTGCCCATTAACGCTGACGGAGCTTACAATGACGCTGCGACATCTGAAGTTATCTTCTCGAAGATCACCTACCCCGGCGATCGTCTCCCACCATTCGATACCTTGCTAAGGGACAAATCCTATAACGAGATTTCTCTTCGTGGTGTTAAGGTATGCTGTTTGTTATTGTTTCTCTTATTGCTGCCACCTGAGGCATTCTTGCTCGTCTCGTTGTTAAATAACTTCTTTATTTATGTGCAGTTCATAGCCCATTTTAATAAGATGGTGCTGAGGTATGAGTCTGATGCTCGTAAGGATAGGGAGAGGGTTGACAATGCCCGGAAAAAAGCCATCGAGCTTGATGGGAAGCTCAGAGAAGTTGAGGCAGGTCATGCCTCCGAGCGGGAAAAGGCCGCCAAGAGGATTAAGGACCTCGAGGCTGAGGCGGAAGGGCACAAGAAGCATCGCAGGGAAGCCGATGAATGGATCCTGCGATTGGAGTCGGGTAAGGCTCATATTGCCAGTCTTACGAGGCAACTTGAGGCGGCGAATAAGCTCCACAAGGTTAAGATGGAGCAAGCGGTTTTGGAGGCTAAGCGCGAGATGAAGTCATCATTTGAAGACAAAGTTTCCCGAGCCAAAAAGCTTATTGGCAAAATTAATGGCGAGCCCAAAGGGAATATGCTCGATCTCGCTCAGATCGAAGGCAACCTTCAGTTCATAGGGTTGCTTCAAAGCGACGAGCCGCCATCTCTTGACTCCGAGGCAAAGAGTTTGGCTGAACAAAAGGGGGATCTAGATGGAGCCCACGAGGTGTTCGCCAAACTCATGGCCGAGACGAGTGAGATTTTGAAGTTGTCTCCCGTACGTTCTGACATTCTGAAGTAACTCAAAGATTTCTCTTGTTCGAATAGAGGAACTCCGGGCTTAGGTAGCCTAGGTTTGAAGAAAACTTCAGAGGATCCAACATCCTCTAATTCAGGCGAAGGTAATTCCTCTCCAAAGATGAACCCCGAACCGCTTCCCGAGAAGAGCACCGAGCCGGAGAAGGTCGTGGACCCTGTTTCTGAAAAGGAATCAGAGGAGTGTCCCGAGACTGTGCCTGAAGAATGCGGAGGAGATGAGGACAAAATCAAGCCTTTCACCGATCCGGAGCAAGAGAAGACCATAAACCCCGAAGAGGCAGAAATTTATGATCCTCTCTTCTTTGTATAGTTAGAAACTTTTAGTTGATGCCTGGATGGCTTTATCCACGCTTGTAGTCTTATTTAAGAATTATTTCTTTTGTTTTCTTATCACTTGATCTATTCAAGATATCGGTTTAAGGAAAACGCGTTGTGTTTGATAAATGTAATGTGTTTTTTATTTGGCAACCAATCTGAATGCTTTAATTGTATGGTTTGTTTAGATGAACGGATCTAAGTATGGGTTTGCATAGTTGTATTTGAATTGAACAATTCGGCTTACAGTTTAAGTTGCCATAAACTTCCCTGGTCCGAAAATGATTCTTAAGTTTGCATAGTATAGTTTGAACATTTCGGTTTATGGATGCGTTACCGTAAACGTATCCGCTCCGACAATCGACATATGCTTGTACAGTTTAGGATGAACATTTCGGTTTACGGATACGTTACCGTAAACGTATCCGCTCTGACAATGGACAAATATTTGTATAGCGCGCTTTTGATCATAAGAAGGATGTAATGGTTTATCCATAAAGGGTGTAGTAGTTCGTTGATGTGGCCAGCAGCAACGAGAGTGAGATGAGATGTCTGTTTAGTTAAGACTTTGAATAATCCGTAAAGGATGTGGGTAGGATGCTTGTTTCGTTAAGGCTTTAGTAATCCGTAAGGGAAGTGATTCGAAGAATTTAACTTCGAAAATTTTGCTTTAGTTAGACATATAGTCTATTGTAAAGATGGGAGTATACGAGTATACGTCCCACTCCCCCCCCCCCCCGCCCCCTTTTCTAAGGAGGGGGAAACTTAACCCATCCAAAGACGGGATGCCTACGTACCCTTTGAAGTGATCAAGTCAACCCATAGTTCGTGTAGAATGGCTTAGTGATAATACTTCTTGGGATGCATTGCGTTCCATGATCTTGGTACTGGAACTTGTCATGCTGGTGAGTTTGTAAACACCGGGTTTGACTACCTCTGTGATTCTCTAAGGTCTTTCCCAGTTTGCTCCCAGTTTTCCGACATTCATTTCTACTGTGTTTTGGAAAACTTTCCGCAAACCTAAATCTCCTTCGTAGAATCTTCGTCTTCGAACGTTGGAGTTGTAGTATTTTGCTGCTGCGTTCTGATAGTTCTAGATCTGGATTAAGGCTTGATACCATTTTTTGTTGATTAAATCCAATTCGTCGAGCAGTAACAGGTGATTGAGTCCTTCTTGCTCCGGAAGTAGTCTGCGGCGAACGCTAGGAAAGTGTATTTATGGTGGAATGACACATTCCGTCCCGTAGACAAGGGCGAATGGGGTTTCACCAGTTGCTCGTCTTGGAGTTGTGCGGTGAGACCACAACACTCCCTCTAATTTGTCTGCCCAACGTCCTTTCTTTTCGTCGAGACGCTTTTTTAAACCATCAAGGATTGTTTTGTTGATTGCTTATGCTTGACCGTTCCCTTGTGGATACCTTGGAGTAGACTTGCTAAGTCTGATCTTCCATTTTTCGCAGAAAGCTTCGAAACAATTAGAAATGAACTACGAGCCATTGTCCATCACGATCTCGTATGGTACTCCATGCCGACATATAATATTCTTCTAGACAAAGGCCTCCACTTGTGCGTCTTTAATGCTAGCGTAGAAGTCGGCTTCGACCCATTGGTGCGTGGCGTTGACATTTCTAGCATTTGGCTGAAAACTCCTTGCAGTCTTCGATCATCGTTGGCCAATAATAACCGTGACGTTTGACTTTTATTGCTAGTGCTTTTCCTCCTAAATGATTGCCGCATGAACCATTGTGAACTTCTTCCATGATCTTCCTTGCGTCCTTTCCTTCTACACAACTTAACAATGGTCCCGAGAATCTCCACTTAAAGACATTTCCATCGAGTAAAACGTAACATGCCACCTGGGCCCGAAGCTTACGAGCCGCCCACTTTTCGGTCGGTAAGACCCCATCGTATATATATTCTCTGATTGCATCAAGCCTGCTTGTCGCAGCCATATTCTGCTTCATCGTTGATCTCGCTTGCTTCTTCATCGGGTTGTGATTCAACGATAGGGTCGTCATTGCTTTCGATGATTGCTGACTCTTCGAGAATGTCCTCCTCCATTGGACCAGTATCGGGTTTGGTGGACGGTGGGTTTACCGGTCCTTCCTGCATCTCATCTATCTCCTCTTGCCCGATTGTGACTTTTGTTGCTTGCTTAGCTGCTTGTGAACGAGTTATGGCATTCACCGTGTCGGAAAAATTGATGCTTGGGTGCTGGATGAATTCTACCGGGATAATTCTAGATCAGGATCGGATGTCGATGCAAGGGCTGCAAGCGCGTCAGCCAAAGTGTTCTCTCCTCGTGGGATGCATGTCAGTATGAATTCTTTGAACTGCACAGCCAATTCCTTGACGATCTTTAGGTAAGCTCGATCATCCTTTGCTGCGTACTCGCCACTGAATTGATTTGCGACCAACTGGAAGTCGCAGAATGCGTGAAGTTGCTCGATCTTCAAGCCACTAGTGAATTTCATTCCGACAATTAGGGCTTCATACTCTACTTCGTTGTTGGATGAGCGAAAACCCAAGCGAAATGATTGTTCCAGAATTTCACCGGTTGGAGAGGTTAGACGTATCCCTACTCCCGAACCATTTTTGGAAGATGAGCCATGGATGTGAAGCTTCCAAAGCGGGTTCTGTGTTTCATTGTCGACGCTTTCTTCAGGGAGTTCGATCAGGAAATTAGCCAGGACTTGAGATTTTGCACACGTGCGCCCGCGATACTCGATGTTGTATTCACTCAGGTTAGTTGCCCATTTTGCTAACCTGCCATATTGACTCGGACTGTGTAAAATCGATCTTAACGGAGAGGTACTCAGGACCACGATTGAGTGCGACTGGAAGTAAGGCCTCAGCTTTCTCACGGACATTATGATAGATAGTGCCAATTTGTCCATTTGCGGGTACCTCATCTCGGCGTCTGTAAGAGTTTTGCTGATGTAAAATATTGGCTTCTGTTCACCGCGCTCATCTCGAATCAACACGCCACTTACTGCTGTGGCGTAGATCACGGTGTACAGAAAAAGCGGCTCTCTCGCTACTGGTTTTGCGAGAACTTGAGGGGTAGCCAGGTAAGTCTTCAGCTGTTGAAAAGCCTCTTCGCATTTTTAGTCGACTCAAACTTCTTGTTCCCCCCTCAACGTATCATAGAAATTCAGGCATTTGTTGGTGGATCGTCAGATGAATCTATTAAGTGCAGCTACTCTCCCGCTAAGTCTTTGCACTTCCCTTTTCGTCTTTGGTGAAGTTATATTGATGAGCGCATCGATTTGCTTAGGGTTTGCTTCGATGCCACGGTGAGTGACTAGGTATCTGAGGAATTCTCTTGATGTGACCGCGAATCTGCATTTGGTTGGATTTAACTTCATGTTGTGAAAGTTCAGCTGTGAGAAGCATTCCTTGAGATGAGCTACATGATCCTGCACTCTTAGTGATTTCACCAGCATATCGTCTATATAAACCTCCATTGTCTTTCCGAGTTGATTAGCGAACATCTTGTTCACCAGCCACTGATACGTTGCTCCGGCATTTTTTAGGCCGAACGGCATTACCTTGTAGCAGTATATTTCATGATCTGTTATAAAAGCTATTTTCTCCCGATCATCAGGGTTCATCAGGATCTGATTATAACCCGAGAAGGCATCCATGAATGAGAGGAGTGCGTTCGCTGCAGTGGCTTCGACTAGGCGATCAATGTGTGGGAGGGGGAAGCTATATTTTGGTAGGCTTTGTTCAGGTTGGTGAAATCCACGCATACCCGCCATTTTCCATTCTTCTTTTGGACAGGCTTTGTTCAGGTGGCTTCGACTAGGCGATCAATGTGTGGGAGGGGGAAGCTAGCTAGCCAGGCTGGGTACTTCACCTTGGTTATCGACCCGATACGCAAGAGTCTTTCTACTTCATCGTTGACTGCTTTGGCTCTGGCTGGTCTATTTTTTCTCCTTTTCTGCTTCACTAGTTTGAACGTTGGGTCAACATCCAGCTCATGGATTGTTATGCCGATATCGATGCCGGGCATGTCCTCCGCTGCCCACGCAAAAGTGTTCACATTCTTTTTCAAAAACGAAACGAGCTCTTCCTTGATTTTTCCGTCGAGCATTGCTCCAATCTACCCGCATCGCTTCGGACGTTCGCTCTCAATGCAGACTGATATTACGGGATCATACGTCGGCTTAGTTACTTCTTCTTCATGATTTTCCGCAATCTGTAATTGTTATAAGAGTTTGGAAAGCTCTTTAACTGGTTCTCTGTCGGTCTTCATTTTCTTGCCCTTTGAGTTTGCCACCGGATTTCTGAGCTTTTGTGCGGTTAGGAAGAAGACACGAGACTCCTTTTGGTTCCCAGGAATTGTTTTTACTCCGTTTGGGGGTAGGGAACTTCATGCAGAGGTGATAAGTCGAAACTGCAGCGTGCATAGAATTCAACCAGGGAGTTCCCATAATGACGTTGTAGATTGCTGGGTGATCAGCTACAGGGAATTCAACGATTTTTGTCACTTCGCCAGCTCGGACAGGAAGTTTGATCATCCCTACAGTCATTGTAGTTTCCCCGGAAAATCCAGTCAATGGCTTCGGGGTCGATTATATTTCGAATAGATTGACATTCATCCTTCTGAGTGTCTCGAGGAAATTACATCCACAGTGCTTCCAGTGTCTACCAATATGCGGGCTACGTCGCAATCGTTCACAATTAATTCGATTACAAGAGGGTCGTCGTGCGGCTTGTCGATTCCGATTGTCTCCCTTTATTCGAATGAGATCACGTCATTCGGAAACTTTGAGGGTTTGGACCAGTTGATGCTGACGTCTGCCCGTTGCAGAAATGATTTGATCGATGAGATAGTATCCAAGCAATAATGAGATCCTCCCATTATCATGCTTATTCTCCTTCTTGATCCGGAGGGTGGTGCCTTGTCATCCCGTCTATCATGCTTGGAATGATCTTCCTTTGTCTGGTCAGGTTTGTAAGTGTTCACATCCCTCTCAAAGCCCTTAAGGCTGATGTTTCCTCCAAGTTCGCCGGCTGCTAACTTTTTGGCAAGTTTCAGGCCAAGGATGCGACAGTTCGCGGTGGAATGTCCAAAGATGTGATGGTGCTCGCAGTAAGCCGTTTCGTCATAAGAATTATCGCTTTTGGTCCATATGCTCCACGAACCTCTTCCGCGACCTCGACCTCTTCCTCGACCGTACCCAGGGGTGTCGATTTGATAATTATGAGCTCCTCGAAAGCCTCCCTTGTGCTGGACATAGCCGGGACTTTGGTTGTTTCTCTAGCTGTTCGAAGAATTTGAAGCCTGGGGAGGATGGCTTGGTGGTTTTGCCTTTCCGAACTTCTCGGTGAGGATCTTCATCTCCTCTTCTTTGGTTATGAAATCTGCAGCTCGGTGAATCGCGTCTTGCATCGTTGTGGGGGCGATCAGTACGATCTCCTTTCAGAAATCAGAATTAAACCAGAGTGCTCGTTTTAAGGCTAGCAGGGCCGCCTTGTCGCTCCAGCTTTCTACTTTGGACATGACCGCTTTGAATATTCCGACGAAACTTCAGAGTGTTTCGTTCTGCCCCTGAGCCAGGGTCCACAGGTCGGCGTCTGAAGTTGCAGGATCTATGAATATGAAGTAATGCTTCAGGAATGCTACAGATAACTGATTGTAGTTGTCGATGGAGTTCCTCTCGAGCCTAGAAAACCATTGGAGCGTCGGACCTTTTAGGTTTTCCAAGAAAAAGAGGCACTTTCCGGCATCCTTCTCACTTTCTTTGAAGTTGGAGCGACCCATGGCTATGGCGAAAGCTGTTAGATGCTCCTTTGGGTCGGTATTTCCTTCGTAAATTGGAACCTTCATCTTCCCTGGGTCAGGAATTCTTGCACTGGTAATCCGTGCCATGAACGGAGTGTTCTGTGCTTCCTCCAAAATGCGATCTATTTCGGGCACCTTCCTTGTTGCTTTGTGCATCATGGATTGGACCGCCTTTATGTCAGCAGCTACTCGGTCCTAATCCGCCCGCATTGCAGCCATCTCCTCCTTCTGGGCTCAGATCCCTGCTCTTTGCTTCCCATCGATCCATGCTTGCTCGTCCCAGAGGATGCTCTCTTCCTCCTTGTGGGAGTCGAAACTCGCACAACTGAATTTTATAAGGAATTTTAGGGATTCGACAAACTTCTATAAAAAGAAACCAAGAACAGAGATCCCAAGATGCTTTTTATTATCTCAGCTGTTTTGAAAGTTGTTGCAAAGAATAACGAGTGTTTAGCTAGGTCAATTTTCGGATCTCCTTTTCAAAGAGGTACATCGTCTATTTATACACAAATAGGTCGGCTAGGTTTCTTCCTAAACGAATAAGGAAAACTTCCTTAATCTTCGGGATTTCCTTTCTCTGGTTTTCGTAGGCTTCTTTCTTTGCCTCGTCGCCTCGGCCCACCAATGTTTTGTGACTCGTTGCCTCATTCTATCTAAGATGTTGGGTTTGTTGCTTAGATGGGTCATCGATGGGCTGGCTCGTCACCCATTTCTCCTCGATGCCGAACCAAGTGTTGGCTCGTCCCTTACTTCTCTTTGCTGCCGAGGCGAGGGTTTTGGTTCGCCAACATGTTGGCTCGTCACCGTTTGTTGGTTTGCCAATATGTTGGCTCGTCACCGTTTGTTAGTTTGCCAACATGTTGGCTCGTCACCGTAAGTTGGTTTGCCAACATGTTGGCTCATCATCGCTTCTCCTTGCTGCCGAGCCAAGTGTTGGCTTGTCGCCTAGCCAAACGTTGGCTCGTCACTCATTTCTTCATGGCTAGCCAAACATTGGCTCGTCACTCACTTCTTCATGCCTAGCCAAACGTCGGCTTGTCTCTTGCTTCTTCCACTGCCTAGCCAAGTGTTGGCTTGTCGCCTAGCCAAACGTTGGCTCGTCACTCATTTCTTCATGCCTAGCCAAATATTGGCTCGTCACTCACTTCTTCATGCCTAGCCAAACGTCGGCTCGTCTCTTGCTGCTTCCACTGCCTAGCCAAGTGTTGGGTCATCGCCTGCTTTCTCCCGTTGCCGAGCCGCATGTTTGGCTCGTCGCTATTTCCTCATGTCACCGAGCCGGATGTTGGCTCGTCATTACTTTCTTTGTTGCCGAGCCAAGTTTGGCTTGCAGCCTAGGCTTTTTCTCCATACTTAGTATTTTCAGCAGTTGATCTTGATGGGGTGAAAACTGACCCCAACAGTTAGCCCCCCAGCTCGGCAGTATTACTGGTAATAGTGACGAGGTGAAGAGTCGGGATCGAGATCAACGTTCTTTGGGTTGCCGAGCCAAATCTACAGTGAAGTTCTCATCTGGGCACTGATACATGCCGACGCAAACTGAGTGTTACCGAGGTGTTTCATTTCTGAGCCAACACCGGAGTATAATGCCGCCGAGCCAAATTCCTTGACGTGCTGCCGACCCAACTTGTCCCTTGCGTTGGCGACCCACTTTGGCTCGTTTATATTAATTTGAGTTGTCATTTTGCCGAACCGGCACCTTTGTCATGTTGCCGAGCCAACTTATCACTCGTATGACCGAGCTGTTTAGGCTCGTCATCTTGCTGTATTGCTTTGACTACCATTCCGCCCAGTCATATTCTTCTTATATGCTGCCGAGCCATCCCAATAAGTGATTTGTCTTAGGCTCGGCAGTAATGTTGGCTTGAAGTATCTCTGTTCATGATTACAACTTTATTGGGAACTGCAAACATTTTCGCGTGTTTCCGAGGCCGCGTGGCGTCACGCGCTTCACTTTTATGCGCCTTTATATTCAGATCCTTGTTTCACTCCTCATAACTCACTTCTCTTCATTTCCAAAAAATCAGGTAGCTCTCTTCTCTATCTTCTTCTCTCTCTATTTGTTTAAGTTGTTGGCTAGGTTTTTTTTGTCGATTCTTTTCTTCCGCCGTCAAAATTTTAGTTTTCCGATCCATCTTCATACGTGGTTCGGCGGTTCTATGCATTTCCCGATCCATCATCATCCAGATCACGTCATTACCTTGATCTCTTGTCGCCGAACTGGGATTCTTCACATCAAGGGTGTTTTTCGAGCCGAGACTGCTCCAATTTCTGCTAAGTATCAATTTGACTCCGAGCCAGAAACATCAATGTCTCATATCGCCGAGCTGGAAGACTCTGTGGGCTCGGCAAATTCTGCCTCATTGCTTGGACGCAAGATGGTGTTGTCTCTGCAAATTACCGAGCCGGATGAACCCAATTCTCCGCCAGGTCAGCTGCAAATCGTCGCCCCACCTTTATTTGACGAGGCTTTTGATGCCGAGGCAGATGCCGAGGCGATGCTAATACAGAAAGCTCTCGAAGAATTCAAAGCCGAGCCGACAGAGTATGTTATCGACGAGGCAGAAAAGATACGATTGGAGAGATTATTTGCGAGCCATCAAGCCAGTACGTCGACAAGGCAAAAACCTAAGAGGAAAACGCCCAAGAGACGACCTAACCCACCTGGTTCGTCTTTGTGCACTGCTGAGTCCTTGGAGGCACTGAGGCATCGATTTCATATTTCAGAAGGTGTTGAACTGGTTGTCTCTGCTCCAACTGACCGAGCCGAATCTCCGCCGCCTGGGTATTTCACTCTCTATGAGAGTTTCTTCTACGGTTGTCTACTCTGGTTTCCGATTTCCAGCTTGATCGTCCGTTTCCTATACGAACATGGGTTAGCGCCGAGCCAAATTACACCTCGTGGGATGCGTCACTTAGTTGGGATTCTGGTTCGGAGCTACGAGTGTGATGCGACTGTTTGCATCTCCCATCTTCGGCAGTTCCTTGAGTTTCAAAAGATCAAGAACTCCCGAGCCTACTATATCTCCAATAAAAAGCAAAGAAAAATAATCGAAGGCTTCCGAAGCAAGGACGGTGATTGGGGGCACTATTTCTTCTTTGTTCCTATTAATGATGCTACGGTAGAAGCCGAAAGCATCCATTACGTCAAGTCAGAGTGGGGAAATATTGGTGGGCGAGCCGTAGACCCTTCAGGAGATTTGCTAAGTTTTGCTTTGTAGCGAGCTGACCACTTTTCTCTTCTGTGTTTTTTTTTGTAGTTCGGCAGATTCTCCCGCGCTATCCAGAAGACACGCTTACGCTTCGGAACACACTTGCCGCTAGAAGGTGTCATTGGGAAAAACATTTTTCTCTACGAAGAGTTGAAAAAGCCCGAGCTACCTTCGCCGGTGGTGAAGTATCCGACAGCTCGGAATCCGAATCATCCTTGCCCAGTCAAAGAAGAAATATGGGAGGAAGACTAACAATCCGCGATAAACAGGCTCTAAAGGAGAAGGAAGAAAAAGAGGTAGCTATCCGAGCCAACGAGGCAACTGTCGTGATGGAACAAAATGCCGAGCCAGTTGTTCAGGCTGTCACCAAGGTGGAGCAACAGCTTCTTCTCGAGCCTCCCGCAGCTGATGCAGAAAACAGGGAAACGGTTTCTGCCATTGTTCTCGCTTCCAGACCTTCTAGCTCGGCGCCTTCTCAACACAAAGATGTCAGGAAGAAACGCGCTGCTGCCGAGCCCAATAAGGACAAAGCCAACGAAAAACCAAAAAGAAAATGTCAAAAGCCTTCCGATCCAACTCCGGCCGAACCAAAGCTAGCGTCATTCGGACACGAAGGGTCTGAGCCGATCTGTAATGACGGGGAAGCTTCTGCGACTCTCTTCTCGCAGGTTCGTTGCTCAGGAGATAGATTGCCTCCCATTGATGATCTCTCTCATGGCGACTTGTACACCGATATGTCGCTCCGAGGCACCAAGGTATGTTTGTAGATTATCCATTTCTATGTACACAAAAAACGGCTAAGTACTGACTTGATCCTTCTTATGACCAGTTCGTGGCGTCTATCAACAAAATTGTTGCTGCTTTCGAGCAGGACATAAGGAAGGATAGACGCCGTATCGAAGACGCCCAAAAGGATACAACCTTTCTAAAGAAAAGAGTTGCCGAGCTGGAGAGTACTCATGCTGCCGAGCTAGCAACAGCTTCAGCTCGGATTGAAGCCCTTGAGAAGGAGAGAGCGTATCTCAAGGATGAGTGGGGAAAAACAGGCGACTTGGCAATGAGGCTGGACCGCTCCAAGCAGAAGAAAGCTGCTGAAATTGAGTCCCTGAAGAGACAGCTTAAGGCTGCCAATGCTTTGCACGAGGCGAACGTTAAGAAGGCCCAGAAAGCAGCGAGGCGAGAAATGTCAGGGAAGTTCCAGGAACGGCTCGCAAAGATTGAGAAGAGCATCGACGAGCTGAAAACGGCGAAGGAGAAGGAGCTTGATCTGGCCCAAGTCGACAGCAACCTTCAGTTGCTTGAAATTTTGCAGAAAGAGGATGCCCCGCTCTTGACTCCGAGGTGACGAAGCTGACAGGGTGGAGAACTGATTTGGCCGACGCGGCTGATGAGTTCGAGAAGATCGAGGCCGAGCTAAAGAAAGATTTGACGCTTTCACCTATTTCCTCTGATGCTACAGGCACTCTCTTAGGGAGCGAGCCAGTGGAGAGTGCGGCAGCGAATGCTGGTGTTGCAGATTTTTTGGGCTCGAATGTTGGTACGCCTGGAATCGCTGATCTTGTCGCTGAGAAGCCTTCCGAGCCGGATCTCCCTGAATGATCCTTCTCCTTATTTTTCTTTAACTCAAGAACTTTCTTTCTTTTGTTTCGGTAGTGTTGAGAACAAGTGCCTGGATGGCTTTATCCCCCCTTTTTGTAACGACTGCCGTTTGTAGGCGTAACTCTCTCTTTTCGTTTTAAGTAAAACCTTTCACTTGTGTTATGATGCGATATTGCGACCCATCTCTGTTCAGTAAAAGTATGGTTGTATTTTGTAGTGTCAGTTTAGGGTTTGCGGTGTTCCGACTTATATTCCTGTTCTTTTGACAATGAAACATGTTTAAAATCTCATACTAACTTTTTAGGTTTAGCATTATGTTTCCGAGATGTTCACGACCAGTGTACCAAGGGTGTTTACTGGGTTTTAGAGTTTAATTTGAGTGTTAAGACTTGCGAGTTTTCGACTTACGGGCCCTTCTCAAAGATAAACTTGTAAGAATATCGTCCAGGATATACCTTTCGGATATTAGACCAGGATATACCCGGTCAGAATTTATATAGCGCGCTTTGTTACCCGCAAGAGGGTGTTGAGAACCCTATCCCATATAGAGATAGTGGTTAAAATCCGCAAAGGATGTGGTTGTCCGTCTGTTGTGGCCAGCAACAGACGAGGTGATGAATATCCGTGAAGGGTGTAAAGATGTGACTTGTGTAGGATAAGTGACACGAGTTTTGTGTTAGAAAGAGTTTGAAGTTAGTCTCTTTGAAGAGTGATGCGAGTTATGGGAGTGTACATGTATACGTACCCACTCCCCCCCTTTTTTAAGGAAGGGGACAACTGAACCCATCCGAAGATGAGCTGCCTACGTACCCTTTTCAGGGATCAAGTCGTCCCGTAGTTCATGCGAAGTGATTTAGTGGTAATATCTTTTTAGGTGCATTGCATTCCAAGATCTTGGTATCGGAACATCAGACATGTTTGAGAGCTCGTATACTCCTGGTCGAACCGCCTTGGTGATTTTGTAGGGTCCTTCCCAGTTTGCTCCTAGTTTGCCAGCGTTTGTTTCGGCTGTGTTCTGAAAAACTTTGCGGAGAACCAGATCACCTTCTTTGAACTTGCGACTTCTGACATTAGTGTTGTAATACTTAGCCGCTGCCTGTTGGTAATTTTGAATCCGAACCAGCGCTTGATCTCTTCGTTCGTTAACCAAATCTAGCTCGACGAGTAACATGAGGTGATTCACTCCTTCCTGCCCTGAAAGAAGTCTGCGACGAACTCCGGGAAGTTGAACCTCAGCTGGGATGACACATTCTGTACCGTATACAAGAGCAAAAGATGTTTCACCGGTGGCTCGCCGCGGAGTGGTTCGGTGCGACCATAACACTCCTTCGAGTTCATCTGTCCATCGTCCCTTCTTTGCATCAAGGCATTTTTTAGACCGTCCAAGATTGTCTTGTTCACTGCTTCCGCTTGCCCATTCCCTTGTGGGTAGCGTGGTGTAGACTTACTGAGTCGTATCTTCCATGTTTCGCAGAAAGATTCAAACCTTGTAGAGATAAATTGTGAGCCGTTGTCGGTGACAATTTCGTATGGAACTCCATGTCGGCATAAGATGTTTGTCCAGATGAAGTGTTCTACTTGGGCGTCCTTTATGTTGGCGTAAGAGTCTGCCTCTACCCATTTGGAGAAGTAATCTGTCAAAACCAGTAGAAACCTCTTCTGTTTGGACCTATGTAGAGGCCCGACGATATCCATTGACCAGCGCATGAAAGGGTAGGGCGCTGAGATTGACGACAGCAACTCTGTGGGTTGGTGAATCATTGGGGCATGTCGTTGCCATTTTTCGCACCTAGCGGAGAACTTCTCGCAGTCCTTCACCATAGTCGGCCAATTGTAACCATGGCGCTTTATTTTGATTGTCAAAGCTCTTCCGCCGGAGTGGTTGCCACACGAGCCACTATGGACCTCTTCCATGATGTTTCTTGCTTCGATGCCTTCGACACATGCCATTAGCGGTCCTGAGAGTCTCCACTTGAAAACGTTTCCGTCTAATATAACGTAACGAGCGGCTTGAGCTCTGAGTTTTCGGGCAGCTCATTTGTCTGATGATACCTCACCGTCCATGATGTATACGCGAATTCCTCCCATCCAGTCTTTATCGCATCCGTAATCTTCGTTAGTTGGTTGTGGATCTTCCTCCATCTCCACTGTTTCGCCTTCGACCATATGATCTATGTTAGGTTCTTCCTCTGTCTCAATTGCCTCATCTTCCGCCGGTGGCGTCATGTTTTCGTCTTCCTCCATGGTCGTGACGCCGGTGTTCCCGGATGCACATTTGGCCTGGGTTACTGTTTGGGAGCGGGTGACTGCGTTCACGGTGTCGAAGAGGTTGATACTTGGGTTTTTGATGAATTCTACTGGATTATCCTTTTCAAATCCGGATCAGAGGTCGATGCGAGTGCTACTAGTGCGTCTGCCGAAGTGTTTTCCCCACGTGGTATCCGTGTTAATGTGAACTCTTCGAACTGTGCAGCCAGTTCTTTGACAATCTTCAGATAAGCTTCCATTCGGTCGTCTCTGGCTGTGTACTCGCCGCTGACTTGGTTGACCACCAGCTGTGAATCATAGTAGGCTTGGATGTGCGAGACTTTGAGTCCGAGAGCAAGTCTCATTCCAGCAATCAGAGCCTCATACTCTGCTTCGTTATTGGATGCGCGAAAACCCAAGCGGAATGACTGTTCGAGGATTTCACCTGTTGGAGAGGTTAACCGTATTCCTACTCCGGATCCTTGTTTTGACGATGATCCATCCGCGTGAAGCTTCCATGTTGGGCTCGGAGCCGGCTCTTTTATCACTTCTTCTGGGAGCTCTATCAGAAAGTCTGCGAGGACTTGAGACTTCGCGCAGGTTCTGCTCCTATACTCGATGTCATATTCGCTCTGCTCTATTGCCCACTTTGCCAATCTCCCAGATTGGCTAGGGCTCTGCAGGATGGATCGCAGGGGGAAAGTAGTCAAAATCACAATTGAATGCGACTGGAAGTATGGTCTCAGTTTTCGAGCGGACATTATCACAGATAATGCCAGCTTTTCCATCTGTGGATACCGGGTTTCAGCGTCGTTGAGGGTTTGGCTGACATAGAAAATTGGCTTCTGCTCGCTGCGCTCTTCCCTGATGAGTACACCACTCACTGCGGTGGCCGAAACGGCCGTGTAAAGGAATAACGGCTCGCTTTCTACTGGTTTCGTAAGTACTGGAGGGCTGGCTAGGTACTCTTTCAACTGTTGAAACGTCTGCTCGCATTTTTCTGTCCATTAAAACTTCTTGTTCCCGCGCAATGTATCGTAGAAAGGCAAACATTTATCAGTTGACCGAGAGATGAAACGATTCAGTGCGGCTACCCGTCCTGTTAGCCTCTGGACTTCACGCTTTGTCTTCGGCGACCCCATTTGTATGAGCGCGTCAATCTGCTTCGGGTTGGCTTCGATTCCACGGTGGGTGACCAGATATCCAAGGAACTCTCCGGACGTGACTGCGAATCTGCACTTGGTTGGGTTTAGTTTCATCTTATGTAGATTCAGTCGTTCGAAACATTTTTCAAGGTGAGCTACGTGATCCTTTTCTTCTAAAGACTTCACCAGCATGTCGTCTATGTATACTTCCATCGTCTTCCCCAGTTGGCCAGCGAACATTCGGTTCACTAATCGCTGGTAAGTTGCTCCGGCGTTTTTGAGGCCGAACGGCATCAATTTGTAGCAATATATCCCGCGGTCTGCGATGAACGCCGTCTTTTCTTGATCGTCTGGGTTCATTAGGATTTGGTTGTACCCTGAGAAAGCGTCCATAAACGAAAGGAGTTTGTTGCCTGCTGTTGCTTCCACCAATCGATCAATATGTGGTAGTGGAAAGCTGTCTTTTGGCCAGGCTTTGTTCAGGTCGGTGAAGTCCACGCATACACGCCATTTCCCATTTTTCTTCTTAACCACCACCGCGTTAGCGAGCCAGTCTGGATACTTTGCTTCGACTATTGATCCCACGCGTAGTAATCTTTCCACCTCATCGTTCACTGCTTGCGCTCTGTCCGAGCCAAGTTTTCGCCTTTTCTGTTTGACCGGTTTAAAGGTTGGGTCAACATGTAGCTCGTGGCATGTCACGTCGATGCTGATGCCGGGCATGTCTTCTGCATCCCAAGCGAAGGTGTTTACATTTTTCTGAAAGAAAGAAATAAGCTCTCCCCTTATTGGATCTTTTAGCTCGGCCCCTATTTCAACACAGCATTCCGGGTGATTGCCATCGATGTTCACCGAGACGACGGGGTCGCAAGTTGGTTTGCTTTTCCTCTCACGATCCTCCGTGATCTGTAATTGCTATAAGAGTTTTGCCAACTCCCTCTCGGGTTTCCTGTCAGTCTTCATCTTCTTTCTCTTGGTGGTGGTTTCTGTGACGAGGTTCCTGAGTTTTTGTTCGGCTAGGAAACAAATGCGGGATTCTTTTTGGTTTCCCCAAATTGTTTTGATTCCCCCAGGGGTCGGAAATTTGATACAGAGGTGATAGGTCGATGGTACGGCTCTCATCGAATTTATCCAGGGCGTACCCATGATCACATTGTAGATCGCAGGATGATCTGCAACCGTAAACTCCACTATCTTGGTTACCTGTTCGGCTCGGACAGGAAGTTTAATTGTTCCAAGGGTCATGGTCGTTTCTCCCGAGAATCCAGTTAAAGGCTTCGGCACGGCTATGATTTTGGCTAGGTCTATGTTCATCCTTCTGAGAGTTTCCCGGAAGATCACATCTACGGAGTTTCCTGTGTCTATCAGAACTCGGGCGACGTCACAATCATCTATGATTAATTCTATCACGAGGGGGTCGTTATGTGGTCGGTCGATGCCGGTCGTTTCCATTTCCTCGAACGATATAACATCGTTGGGAAGTTTGGAAGGTGCTGACCAGTTGACACTCGCATCGGCTCGCCGCTGGAAAGCTTTGATAGAGGACACCGTGTCCGAACAGTATTGTGATCCACCCATTATCATATTTATTCTTCTTCGAGAACCTGACTGCGTCGCCTCGTCATCTCGTCTTCTTCGCTTGGGCGTATCATCATTTTTATTTGTCTGGTTTGGCTGATCTTTTTCGTCTTCTTGCTCAAAGTCCTTCAGGCTGACTGCGTTACCGAGCTCTCCGGCCACTAGTTTCGCCGCAAGCTTCATTCCCAAGGTTCGGCAATTGGCAGTTGAATGATCGTGCATGTGATGATACTCACAGTAAGCTTTTTCGTCGTACGAACTTTGACTTTGTGACCAGGTGTTCCATGGTGTTTTGCCTCGGCCTGTTCCCACCTGGTAGTTGTGGGCTCCTCCGAAACTGGGTTTCTCGTGGTGTACATATCCGTTTCCTTGAATACTCTTCTTATGAGGCGGTTGGTTCGGAGTTTGGAAGGAACGGTTCGTCCCTTTGGCGACTCCATATTTCTGAGACAAAACCTTCATCTCTTCTTCGTTGACTATGAAATCCGAGGCTCGGTGCAGTGCATCCTGGATTGATAGTGGTGTGTTCAGAGCAATCTCTTTTCGGAATTCGGATTCGTACCACAGAGCCCTTTTTAAAGCGAGCACCGCGGCCTTGTCACTTACGTCTTCGACTTTTGACATCACTGCTTTGAATCTTCCTATGAAGCTTCTTAACGTCTCCGTAGGCCCTGGAGTCAATGTCCATAAGTCGGCATCAGAGGCTCCTCGATCCATAAACATGGAGTAATGTTTTAGGAAGGCAGCAGATAGTTGCTGGAAATCATCAATGGAGTTCCGCTCTAATCTTGAAAACCATTGGAGGGCTGGGTTAGATGCTCCACAAATATGAGGCAGAAACCGGCGTCTTTCTCCTTTTCTCTGAAATTGGCTCGGCCCATTGCTATGATAAACGCCGTTATGTGTTCTTTTGGGTTGGTTGTCCCTTCGTAGACTGGGACTTTGATCTTTCCTGGGTCGGAGATCCTTGCCTTAGTAATTCGGGCTGTAAACGGTGTATTATGTGCTTCCTCCTGTACGCGGTCAATCTCCGGGACTTTACTGGTTTCCTTGTGTACCTGGGATCGGACGGCTTTCATCTCAGCTGTGGCTCGAATCAAGGAGGCTCGGATTTCGTCCAACTCTTCTCTCTGGGCTCGCCTCGTTGTTCTTGGCTCGTCAGTGTGTTGTGCCTGTCGTACCCACAAGAGATTTTCTTCCTCTTCTGCCGAGCTCCTGGCTCGGTTTAGGTTGATGTTGCCTTCGCTGGCTCGGGCTTCTGTCAGTGTTGGTGCAAACCCTTCGTCAGCGGGATTCTCCGTATTGTGATCTCCTTCCACGTGCCCCTCTTCGTCAAGGACGATTGTTGCAGCCGAACCATGGTTGGTGCGTTGGTCACACCCACCGCTGGCTTCTCTTGCTCCGCGAACTAGTCGAGGTGGCTCAGTGATACTTGATCTGGTTGCCGCGGGTGTTTGCTCCTCGATGGGATACGGTGGTGGCAATCCTCCCAACGTCCTTGGTACATCGCGTGGTGTTGAAAAATCCAGGGATGTTGGGTTTAAGCCGAGCCGTCTGGTTATTCCGCTAACAGGTGGGTTCGTAGCCAAACCAATTCCTCCGGATTGAATGTTTCTGGTTCGGGTATCCGTTGTCAATGTCTCAATTTTCTCCGTCAGCGAGCTATTCAGCTTTTCCTGTTCCTCGGCCTTCTTCAGCAACGTGGTCATCATGTTCCTCAACTCAGTCAATATTTCGGACGTTCCTTCTGTGTTTGCTGGCGGTGGATTGATCCTTGTTCCAGGAAGATCGATGCCAGTGTTGCTTGTATCATCGCCGCTTCGGTCTCCGTCAGTAGTCATTGCTTCAGATCTCGTATTTGGTGGTTCTTAGGTGTCAGAAAGTTTGAGAATTCCCCACAGACGGCGCCAAATTGTGGGAGTCGAAACTCGCACAACTGAATTTTGTAAGGAATTTTAGGGATTCGATAAACTTCTATGAAAAGAAACCAAGAACAGAGATCCCAAGATGGTTTTTATTATCTCAGCTGTTTTGAAAGTTGTTGCAAAGAATAACGAGTGTTTAGCTAGGTCAATTTTCGGATCCCCTTTTCAAAGAGGTACATCGTCTATTTATACACAAATAGGTCGGCTAGGTTTCTTCCTAAACGAATAAGGAAAACTTCCTTAATCTTCGGGATTTCCTTTCTCTGGTTTTCATGGGCTTCTTTCTTTGCCTCGGCCCACCAATGTTTTGTGACTCGTTGCCTCATTCTATCTAAGATGTTGGGCTTGTTGCTTAGATGGGTCATCGATGGGCTGGCTCGTCACCCATTTCTCCTCGATGCCGAACCAAGTGTTGGCTCGTCCCTTACTTCTCTTTGCTGCCGAGGCGAGAGTTTTGGTTCGCCAACATGTTGGCTCGTCACCGTTTGTTGGTTTGCCAATATGTTGGCTCGTCACCGTTTGTTAGTTTGCCAACATGTTGGCTCGTCACCGTAAGTTGGTTTGCCAACATGTTGGCTCATCATCGCTTCTCCTTGCTTCCGAGCCAAGTGTTGGCTTGTCGCCTAGCCAAACGTTGGCTCGTCACTCATTTCTTCATGCCTAGCCAAACGTTGGCTCGTCACTCACTTCTTCATGCCTAACCAAACGTTGGCTCGTCTCTTGCTTCTTCCACTGCCTAGCCAAGTGTTGGCTTGTCGCCTAGCCAAACGTTGGCTCATCACTCATTTCTTCATGCCTAGCCAAACGTTGGCTCGTCACTCACTTCTTCATGCCTAGCCAAACGTCGGCTTGTCTCTTGCTTCTTCCACTGCCTAGCCAAGTGTTGGCTCATCGCCTGCTTTCTCCCGTTGCTGAGCCGCATGTTTGGCTCGTCGCGACTTCCTCATGTCACCGAGCCAGATGTTGGCTCGTCATTACTTTCTTTGTTGCCGAGCCAAGTTTGGCTCGTAGCCTAGGCTTTTTCTCCATACTTAGTATTTTCAGCAGTTGATCTTGATGGGGTGAAAACTGACCCCAACACTCCTCGGTTAGCTCTTGATCTCCTTCTAGGATGGCTTCGCACCTTTCGATTTGGGTTTGGCCAGCTGTTGGGAGCTCGGGATCATCGCGACTCCCCATGTTGCACTCCACTTGATTTTCCTCTTCTAGATTGATGATTGGGGCCGGCTCGTCCTCCCTTGGTGCATCGCCTGGTCCTTGCGCTCCGGAGGTCAGATTTACTGTGTTTTGATGGAGCGGCGGCAATCTTCCACGGGTTCTCGGTGGGTTAAGAGGGGTTGAGAAATCTAGGGTCGTTGGATTGAGGTGCCTTCCGATATGTCTTGCTGGGTCCAGACCTGATTCCACCCCTCGGGTTCGACTCATCATCACCAAGGCCTTCAGCTGTCCCGTCATCGTGCTGTTCAGCTTGTCTTGCTTCTCCGCCTTCTTGAGCAGCATTTCCAGCATGGTCTTCATCTCCGTCAGTGTTGCCGAAGCCCCTGTATCAAAACCAGAATGTTATGAGACACGTCTTCTTCAATCCAGCTCAAGTGATCTTGTTGAGTGAATATTTGGTTAAGTAATCCTCCAATTCCCTTCTTGAGTTTCTTAGCACGAGCTCTGGTCATAGGTCCAACTGGCACAAGGAAAGCTTCCTCTGGTTCAAGCTCAGCTCCTGCTGATTTCTCCTTTGTGCTTTCCATGATTACATTATCCCCCTCCTCTTGAAAAGGATTTGACCTCAAATATGGATCATCTGCCACGAAAGGAACCAAAGCAAATACATTAAAACTGGAACTCACCTTGTACTTACCTTTCAGATCAAGCTGATAAGCATTGTCACTAATCCGCTTGACAATTTTGTAAGGTCCATCAATTCTGGGCATGAGTTTGGACATCCTTTCAGCTGGAAACCTCTCTTTCCTCAAGTGAACCCATACTTGATCTCCAACTTCAAAAATCAGCTTGCACCTTCCTTTATTAGCTTGTTGTGCATACTGCTTAGTCTTTTCTTCAATGTTCTTTCTGGCTTTTTCATGAATATGCTTGACAAGGTCAGCTTTCTTTTTCCCATCTATGCTGGTTCTTTCACTCAAAGGCAGAGGGATTAAATCCAACGGAGATAAAGGATTAGAGCCATAGACAATTTGAAACGGAGAATACTTAGTAGCATAATGTACAGAGTGATTGTAAGCAAACTCTACATGTGGTAAGCATTCTTCCCAAGTTCTAATGTTTTTCTTGATTATAGCACGCAACATAGTTGACAAAGTCCTATTAACTACTTATGTTTGTCCATCAGTTTGTCCAGAAGTAACTCAAGAACTTAGTATCTCTATCAGAAACAATAGTCCTAGACATTCCATGCAAGCGAACTATCTCCTTAAAGAACAGATCAGATATATGCAATGCATCATCAGTCTTGTGACATGGGATAAAGTGTGCCATTTTAGAGAATCTATCTACCACAACAAAGATAGAATCCTTTCATGTTCTAGTTCTAGGAGAACAAAGCACAAAGTCCATAGAAATGTCATTCCAGGGCTGAGCATGAATAGGTAAGGGAGTATACATACCATTTGGTTGTACCTTGGACTTAGCTTGTTTGCAAGTAACACACCTGCCAAATATCCTTTCCACGTCTTTCTTCATGTGTGGCCCGTAGAAGTGATCTTGCATCACCTTAAGCGTCTTTGCTATCCCAAAATGCCCCATCAGTCCTCCTCCATGGGCTTCCCTAACAAGCAAGTCTCTCAAAGAACAGTTAGGAATGCATAAACGGTTTTCATAAAACAAGAATCCATCATTCCTAAAGAACTTTCCATGAGAAAATTTAGAGCAAGCGCCATATACTTCCTTGAAATCCATATCAGTTTCATAAAGTTCTTTGACCTGTTCAAAACCAAGTAACTTGGCATCTAGAGTAGAAATGAGTACGTACCTTCTTGACAAGGCATCAACAACAATGTTTTCCTTACCTTGCTTGTACTTGATCACATAGGGAAAGGTCTCAATGAACTCTACCCACCATGCGTGCCTCTTGTTGAGCTTCTGCTGGCCTTTGAGATGCTTGAGTGACTCGTGATCAGTATGAATCACAAACTCCTTAGGCCACAAGTAATGTTGCCACATTTGTAGGGCACGAACCAAGGCATAGAGTTCCTTGTCGTAAGTTGGATAGTTTAGAGTAGCTCCTCCAAGCTTTTCACTAAAGAAAGCTATAGGCTTTTCTCCTGCATCAAGACAGCTCCAATCCCTACACCAGAAGCATCACATCACTATAAGAAAACATGCCCATTTGCGACCACATTATGAGGTCGTAAATTTGTGAGGCGTTTGCTACGACTTTACGATCGGGGTCGCAAATTAGTCACAAATTTACGTGGATAAATTGCGTTGCAAATTACTCGCAAATATCCTCAAATTTGTGACTAATTTGCGACGAAAAAAAAGGTCGTAGCAAAGACCTTGCAAATTTGCGAGGCATTTGCGACGGAAGATATTTTCTAGGTTTTGCGACTGATTTGCGAGGATTTTTTAGCAAGTAGGTAAACACGTTTTCTATGCTTTTCAACTGTTTTTTGCTTCTGAAAATTTGGTCGCAAATGGATAGCAAATTAGTAGCGAAGGCCTTGCAAATATTTTGTCGCAGCAAATTAGTAACAAAGCTTGGTCGCAAATGAGTAGCAAAAATGGTTGATCCTTTATAAATAGCAAGCTATGGGGGTGACGAAAATCATATCACAAACATCCCAAATTTACTCACAAAATAATTTTATTCTGCAAAAACACTATAGAAATCCCATATTTTTTGTGGAGAGGTCGATAATCGAACACGTCTTGGCAACATGAGATATACACGGTTCGGGCATGGATGTACAACCGCCGAGATCCAGATACTGGTGAAGTGATTATAGAATTTAGAGATGGTCTTGATCAATTTTTGACCCACTCGACAAATCAGTCATTTGCGGGAGACAACGGTAACAAGATTTTCTATCCTTGTGTTAAGTGCGAGAACATTGATCATCATGATCCAAACACTGTTTGGAAGCATTTATATATGAGGAGATTTTTACCTAACTATTATGTTTGGTTTGCGCATGGGGAGAATTTTGTTGTTAATGTTCCGGGTAGTTCAAGTACGAGTTATCATGGCAATCAAGATGGCGTTTGTAATTTTGATAATAACTATGATCAACATGCTCATCACCAAGCTTATAATGAATATGGATATGGTAATAGTGATGGGAATAGGTTTCATGATATGGTTACTGATGCATTTCATGAAACTACTGCCTCGTTCAATGATAATACTTTTGAAGAACCAAACCCGTCTGCTAAAATTTTTTATGATATGTTAGACGCTGCTAATGAACCCATCTACGAAGTATGTAGAGAAGGGCTTTCTAAATTGTCACTAGCTTCTAGGATGATGACAATTAAAAGTGAAGATAACATTAGTGAAAATTGCATGGATAAATGGACTGCATTGTTTAACGAGTATTTACCGGAGGGTAATAACTCGAAAGAGAGTTACTATGAAATACAGGGACTGGTCGCAAGTCTTGGTTTTCCATCTGAGATGATTGACATCTGCATTGATAATTGTATGATTTTCTAGAAAGATGATGCTAAGTTGCAGGAATGTCATTTTTGCGGAAAAACGGAGATATAAATAGACAACTGGCTGCACGAGGGTGCCATTCTAGCGTATGTGGTATCTTTTGATAATAGATAGATTGAAGTGATTATACCAATCAGAGCAGACAGCTGGGGCAATGAGGTGGCACGCAAAACACTTTATGGAGGAAGGGGTGATCTCTCATCCATCAGATGCGAAGGCGTGGATACACTTTAACACTGTACATACAGACTTTGCTGAAGAACATAGAAATGTTTATCTGGGTCTTTTCACAGATGGGTTTAGTCCGTTTGGTATGTCTGGTCGGCAATAATCTTTGTGGCTAGTCATAGTAACGCTTTATAATTTACCTCCGGATATGTGCATGCATCTAGAATTTTTGTTCCTGAGCATTCTTGTTCCGGGCACTAAGCATCCAAAAAGATCTCTTGACGTCTTCTTGCAGCCTCTGATCCATGAATTACAGGAGTTATGGCATGTCGGTGTACGAACGTTTGATTCATCAAACCGCCGAAACTTCACCATGAAGGCTGTCCTCATGTGGACCATAAGCGACTTTCCCGCCTATGGGATGTTATATGGATGACAACTCACGGGAAATTATCATGTTTTTCACTGTCTAGATCAGACTGATGTGTTTCAATTGACGAATGGACGCAAAACTTGCTGGTTCGATTATCATCGTTGGTTTCTGCCATTGGGTCATCCGTATAGAAAAAACCAAAAGTTGTTCAAGAACAACAAAACCGTGAAAGTTCTCCCCCCGGTTTATCTTTCAGGGGAACAGTTGGAAGCGCAAATAGATTATTATGGTGTTGAAGAAACTGTAAAAGTGGGGGGTAACTGGCACAGTGTCCCTTCTAATATGTCTGGTGGATATGGGCAGTATCATAACTGGCATAAGAAGAGTATATTCTGGGAACTGCCGTACTGGAAGGATCATCTCTTGAGGCACAATTTGGATGTCATGCACGCTGAGAAGAACTTTTTCGAAAATATCATCCACACGTTGTTGAATGTTCCGGTAAAACAAAAGACAATCTGAAATCACGTTTGGATCTCCCTGGTATATGCGCAAGGCCTGAGTTGCACATTACAAGCAATGGTAGGGCACCGATTCCTATTTTTTGGCTCTCATTGGACGCAAAGAATAGTTTGTTTAAGTGGGTTAAGGATGATGTTAAGTTTCCAGATGGATATGTGTCAACGTTCTCAAGGTGCGTTGAGCAAGGGCAAAAAATTTCTGGAATGAAGAGCCATGATTGTCATGTATTCATGCAACGAATACTGCCATTTGCATTGAAGGAGCTTCTACCAAATAATGTCCAAGAGGCACTAGTAGGTATTATTCTTATATTTATATATATATATATATATATGTGCTCGAACATTAACTCGTACGTGGTACATAATTTTAGGTATCGAGGCATTTTTCAGAGAGTTATGTGCTCGAACATTAACTGCGGACGATATCTTGAAGTTGAAGTCAGACATCGCACTTATTATTTGCAACTTGGAGAAGATATTTCCTCACTCGTTTTTCAACGTGATGGAACATCTAGTAGTCCACTTACCACATGAGTTGGATCTTGGTGGACTAGTCCAATTTCGATGGATGTACCCGTTCGAAAGGTTCTTCAAACATATGAAGATGAAAGCAAAAAATCTCGCAAAGGTTGAAGGATCGATCGTGGCAGGAAGTTTGACCGAGGAGACATCTAATTTCTCGAGTTAATACTTTAGCCCAGCCGTGAAAACAAAGAAAACAGGTCGTAAACGATACGACGATGGTGGGGTTGGAGAACATATCCTGATATGGGAGTACCCGATGTCTTCTCGGATGTAGGCCGAATGGGTGGTAAAGTAATTGCAACTGAGTGGAGTGATTACAAGCATTGTCACGCAGCTCATACATATATCTTGCTAAACTACCACGTTCGAGCCGTTCATTTTCGCATCTCAGGAGGAGCAAGTACTTTTCATTCCTTACCCTCATACTCGGGTCTGACGTTCATTGGTTGTCCGTTATTAAAGTTAATCCATGGGCTCGAATTGTCAGGGGGTTAGCTGATGCTGATGATGATCTATAGCCCGTTCAACCAGAAATGACAGAAAAAGTTTCCATCCCCGTTGATTCAAGCAATGGTATGACTAGAATTGACCCGCTTTATAGGAGACTTGAAGTCATATGTGAGGAGTCTGATGGTCAAGCGGAGTCCGACGAGTTTGAAGAAGGGGACGAAGTTGACGATGATGACGAAGATGAAAATGGACAAACTTATGTTTCTGATCTTGATGATGATGAGTAGTTTTTAGTATCGTGTGTTTTAGTAAGCTTTTGCAGGAATTATGTATCGTGTGTTTTTTTTTTAAATTAAAAAAGTCCAAGTTGCGAGTAGTTTGCAGCGTCAAGTCGCAAACTAGTCGCAAAATGAGAAATGTACGAGGCGTTTGCGAGGAAACGATGCACAATATGAAGTTTTGCGAGGAGTTTGCGAGGAAACAACAAAAATTAGTCGCAAAAGCAGAAGATAAGTTATACCCTAAATCCTAATTTTACCCTAAACAATAATTAGACCTTAAACACTAATTATACCCTAAACACTAAAGATATAAGTGTTCATATATTGTTACGTATATATATTTTTTAATTTCTCGGACAACATCTACATTTTGGTTAAACCTGAAGAGATTAAGTATGTAACTATATATGCTTCATGCATGATGAATCGATTACTTTACGACCGATTTTTGAATTAGTTATATAATTTCCCGAAACCGTATACCCAAAATCCTAATGTATATTTATAGCATGTTTATATGTATGACCTATGAGTTTATCCTAAACCATAAACCATAAACCCTATTTGTATGTTGTTTGATTGTTTGAGCCGCAAATGCCTCGCAAATTTTGGCAAGATTTGCGAGGCATTTGCGACCCCACGTGGCAAACGCCTCGCAAAACTTGGCGGTTATACAAATAATTAATTTTTTTTCTTTTGCCACGTGTTTAAAATTTGACCTGATTTGCGAGGCGTTTGCCACGTGGCCTCTCAAATCTTGGCGGTAAAAAAAAAATTAACTTTGCATTTTTGCCGCGTGGTAAATTTTGACCAGATTTGCGAGGCATTTGCCACGTGACATCGCAAATGCCTCGCAAATCTGGTCAAAAATTACTATTGGGTGAAAAATCGGTGAACTTTTGCGACAGATTTGCGACTAAACTACGACTCGGTAAAATTCTATATAACCAGCGAAATTCGTTGCTTTCTCCTCACAACCATCCTCTCCACCTTCTCTCTACACCTTTCTCTCTCTACAAAACAAGGTATTTTTTAATTTAAATTTTTAATATTTTATATATATTTTTTAGAATGGTTATGATAAAAATATATACGGAATAAATTCGTGTACATTTTAGATATTTAGGTGGATAGTATTAGTTTACGTTTGGAATTTTAGATTTAAGTTAAATATATTAGTTTTTATATTTAAATGTATTATTAATTGTTTTTATTGTCTATATAATTTGTTTTTTTTTTAAATTATATTGCATATGGATGATAATGAGTATACTATTTTTCTATCCACCTCCGGTACACCTATATCGCGACGTGGCGGACCTCACTCATGACACGGAGGTCGTCCTAGTACATCCACTTCTCATATCCCAGAATTTGTTATGGAGACGCAGCCGTTTTAGCATGCTCCACCACCAGATGAGCCGTCTGGGGCTCCAGACTTCCAGCATATGACGCTGGAGCAACTTCTCGTTAGTCCTGCACGAGGTGTGCTACCGAGATTGGATCCGCATCTTTTGCCTAACACTACATGGTAAATATTTTTGTTTTCAATTAATTAATTAATTAATAAACAATTTTTTTTTTAATATTGTTTATAAACTAATTTTTTTCTTTTTCAGGTTCTCGAAAAATGAAGTTGGGAAGGCTGTTAGGAAGTTGATCGAGCGGGATTTCAAAGTTCCGCACCCGAATTGGAGCAAGGTTCCTCAAGAGACGAGGGATAGATGGTTTCACATTTTTGCAGTAATTTTATTTTTAATGTTATTTTTAATTACTAATTTAATTTATAATTCATACATAATTTTAATTTATACTAATGAATTTTTTTGTTTGTAGCAAAAATACGGCTGGGATCCTGAGATAACGACACTGGTCCGGGAATGTTTTGACAACAAGGTGATGCATCGCCTTGTCGATCAGGTTGGCCGATGAAAAAAAATGGAAGAATGACCCCGAGCATTCCATGCCAGAGTGGTTCAACCCGGAAGTTTGGAAGGGTCTCATCAACTACTGGCAGTTGGAGACTTCCAAAGCCACGAGCAACAAATGCCGGGACGCCCGTTACACCAAAGTCGATGGGCAGGAGATCTCGAAGCACGTATCGGGCCAGTTGTCTTTTTGGAACAAGCGCGCCGTATTGTAAGTTGATTTAAATTTATATAGTTATAATTTTAAAATAATTTTAAGTCACAACATTGTATGAATTAACATAATTTTACCATTTTCAGGCACAAGAGAAAGGTGCTCCGGCTACTATGCATGAGCTCTGGGAGAAGACCCATCGACGCAAGGACGGGACGTGGGTTGATCGACGGGTGGAGCTGCTTCACGACAATGTGATTGCCCAAGTGGAAAAAATCACATCGCAGCCCTCTCCCGATGGTCAACCCACTCAGGTTACCCCAGTAGACGTTAACCGCATCGCTTCTCAGGTAACACAATTCTCAAACAAACTTTAAATACTAATTTATTATATATACATTGTTTAATTACTAATTTTCTCTCTATTCAATTTTAATTTACAGCTTGCTCCCCGTAACAGAAAGGGGAAGCTTGCTTTCATGCGATCGATTCTGACGGATACCGAGAGAGTTCCGTATTGCCCAGTTTTGACGTACGCTTCAGATCCACTTAAAGATCAAAAGCTAGCGAATACGGAACAGGAGATCAGATCGCTCAAGGAGGACCAAAGATCGATGAGGGAGGAGCAGAATACCTTCAATTTGATGTTTGAGTTGCTTGGGGATACGAATCCCACGATTCGTGAGATGATGAGGAAGAAGAAGGAAGCCGCAACTACAGCTCCAGGAACATCTCGCGATGGTACCTCAGATTATGAAGATATCAAATATCTAGTTTTTATTTTATTTTATTTTTGTTGTAAAAATACTCGGTTGATGTATAATATTAATTAATAAATAAATTAAATACCTTTGCAAGGTATTTGCGACTTCAATAACCATGCAAATGTCTAGCAAATTAGACGCAAATGCCTCACAAAATTTTAGTCGCAACAAAGCCGCAAATAAGATCCACGCAAACGCCTCGTAAAACTCCGCCCTTGCAAATTAGTCGCAAATCAGATCCACCCATAGGCCTCGCAAAATTATGTCATCGCAAATAAGATCCACGCAAATGCCTCGCAAACCTACTTCATCGCAAAATGCCTTCGCCTCGTAAATTTACGACTCTATTGCGGGGATTTTACATTTGTGGCCGGCTACTTGCGACGATACAGAGTTCCTTGCAAAATCCTCGCAATTTGCCATTTGCGACCAAAAGAGTAGTCGCAAATAGGCATGTATTCTTGTAGTCCATTCAATTTCAAAAGTCTTTAGAAAATCTAGTAGAGATAAGAGTGGTGCGTTAGTAAGCTTCCCTTTCAAGAGCTTGAATGCTTCTTCTTGAGCTTCTCCCCATTTAAATCCAACATCTTTCTTGATCACCTCTGTGAGTGGAGCGGCTATAGTACTGAAGTTTTTGACAAAACGCTTGTAGAAACCAGCAAGTCCATGAAAGCTCCTTACTTCTCAAACAGTTTTCGGACTAGGCCATTCTCGGATTGCTTTAACATTTTCCTCATCAACCTTAATGCCCTATGCACTCACAACAAAACCTAGAAAAACCAGATTATCTGTGCAAAAGGTACATTTTTCAAGTTGGCAAATAGCTTTTCCTTCCTTAGAACATTCAGAACTGAATTCAAATGCTATACATGCTCATTTAAACTTTTGCTATAAACCAGAATGCCATCAAAGTACACAACAACAAAAATGCCTATGAATGATCTCAAGACATGATTCATCAACCGCATGAATGTACTTGGTGCATTGGTTAAACCAAATGGCATTACTAACCATTCATAAAAGCCATGTTTAGTTTTAAATGCGGTTTTCCACTCATCATCCTCTTTCAATATAATCTGGTGATATCCACTCTTAAGATCAATTTTAGAAAATATACTAGAACCATGTAGTTCATCTAGCATATCATCTAGTCGAGGGATAGGGTGGTGATACTTAACTGTTATGTTGTTGATGGCTCTGCAATCAACACACATTCTCCAGCTCCCATCTTTTTGTTGGAACAAGCAGCACTGGAACAGCGCAAGGACTCATGCTCTCTCTGATGTATCCTTTCTCCATGAGCTCACTAACTTGTCTATGAAGCTCCTTTGTCTCAACAGGATTGGTTCTATAAGCTGGACGGTTTGGAAGCGAAGCTCCTGGAACAAAGTCAATCTGGTGCTCAATGCCACGGATTGGGGGCAATCCTTTTGGATTGTCTTAAGGGAAGACATCAATAAATCCTGCAAGAGAATAGATAGTTCATCGGCAGAACCGGTGTAAGATCAGTCAAATTCATAAGGGATTTTTTATAGACAAACAAAAGCATAGGCTGTTTTGACAAAAAGGGCTCTTTTGATCTTACCAGACTTTACAAAGAATTTTGACTGCCTTACGAGTTTGACTTCCTTTTGCTGCTTAGTGTTTGGGTCACTCTTGGAATAATCCTCCTTGTACTTTAGAAGTAGTTGGTCTTGATAGAATTCTCATGGAGTCATTGGTCCCAAAATGATATTTTTCCCTTTAACTCAAAGGAGTGCCGGTTGGTGAAGCCATCATGGGTCACCTTTCTGTCAAACTGCCACGGTCATCCAAGGAGAATGTGACCTGCTTCCATTGGTAGAATGTCGCGTAGGATCTCATCTTCATATTTTCCAATGTTATGGGAACCAAAACATGGCTGCTCACTTTCTTTTCCCCGCTGCTATCAAGCCATTGAAGTTTGTATGGCTTCGGATGCTTTCTCTCCTTCAATCCAAGTTTCTGGACCATTGTTTCACTAGCCACATTAGTACATCTTCCTCCATCAATTATGAGGCTGCACAGTTTGTCTTGTACATGGCATCTAGTATGATACAAGTTCTCCCTTTGCTCCTGCTCCTCGGCCTTAGATTGCACACGTAGTGATCTCCTAGTTACCAATAGTTCTCCTTTAGTAGGTAACTCTTCATGCTCTTCCAATGATGACAGCGAATCTGAAACCACAAGCTCTTCCTCTGATTCTATTTTTCCGCTGTCTAGAAGAATCATGGTTTTCTTGTTGGATCACTCATTAGCGTAATTCCCTATTCCTTGACATTTAAAGCATCTAATGTGGGAGTATAAATCCACGTCAATTGAATTCGTCACGTCTTTTAGAGAGATCCGAAACTTCTGAGTAAAAACCACTAAAAACACAAACAGAGATCCAAAGATGGTGTTTTATTAAGCTGTTTAGAAAGCCTTTTGTATGAGAGCAAAAGCACAGAGTTTTGCTAGGTAAATTGCGATCCCCCTTTCTTAGGGTTTACATGAGTATATATCCTAAATTAAGTCGGCTAAGTTAATTTCTAAAGAGATAAGGAAGATTTCCTAATTCTTCGGGATTTATCTTTTAGCAAAGCCTGTCATCGTCATGGGCTTCGATTCATAGGCTGTCATTGTCATCTCTTTTATGGGCTTGAATCCATGGGCTCATTGTCTCAGCCCAATCTCTTACCATTGAACCTTGGTTCGGATGACACCATGGTTCACGGCTCCGGTGACACCATGGTTCATGGCTCGGGTAACACCATGGTTCATGGCTCGGGTGACATATTATGGGTCGTGACCCCAGATCCGTCTGTCGTGTCATGGATCGGGGTACACAACCCGGCTTCTTCACCGTGGGTCATGACCCCCGATTCGTCTGTCGTGTCACGGATCGGGGTACACGACCCAGCTTACCTTGTCACGGTTTGGGGTACCCGATCCAACTACTTCATTCACGGTTTGGGGTATCCCATCCAACTTCTCACGGTTAGGGATCCTAATCCAACTCCTTCACGGTTAGGGGTCCCGATCTAACTCCTCCTTCACAGTTAGGGATCCCGATCCAACTCCTCATGGTTAGGAATGCCGATCCAACTCCTTCACGGTAAGGGATCCCGATCCCACTTCTTCATGGCTAGGGATCCCGATCCAACTCCTCACGGTCAGGGATCCCGATCCAACTCCTTCATGGTTAGGGATCCCGATCCAACTCTTCACAGATAGGGATCCCGATCTAACTCCTTCACGGTTAGAGATCCCGATCCAACTCCTTCACGGTTAGGGATCCTGATCCAACTCCCTCACGGTTAGGGATCCCGATCCAACTCCTCACGGTTAGGGATCCAGCTGCTAGTACTTTTTTCATACTTAGCCATTTTCCAATCGTTGATCCTCAAGAGGTGGAATCTGACCCCAACAGTTAGCCCCCCAGCTTGGCAGTATCAGTAATGTTAGTGTCGAGCTGTAAGTGGTCGAATGAGATCAACGATTCTTGTGGTCATCCCGAACTATCTTTTTTGATGACGATCCCGAACCGTGATCCATGGATAACCCCGAATCATCTCTTTGTAGCATTGCTGATTCAGTTCGGGTATGGCTTCCTACGTAAACTCAGTTCGGGGTTCTGTTGCCTTGATACCTTTATCGGGGAGTGCAAGCATTTTTGCTGGTTCCCGAGGCGAATGACGTCATCACTTGCCTATATAAACCGCGATACTTCTCATTTGTTCTCCACTTCATTTCTCCGAAAATTTCTTCAAAGCAGGTAACTTCTCTCTTCTTTCTCTCTCTAAAATTTTTGCTTAAGTTATTTTTGAGTCGAAACTCCGTTGTTGCTCCTTCGCCGCCGATCTGTTTGAATTTCCCGATCCATCTTCAACTGGCTCCGCCGTCGTCTTCAAGTTTCCGGTAGTTTGCTTTGAAGATTTGGATCGACTCACTTAATCTTAAAGGATCTTCAACTTGTTCTTCAATTTCTTTAAGGTTCTGATCTGTTTTGATAGGCCGCTGAGAAACCCGATCTGTCTTCTGAATCTTAGAAACTCTAGATTCTCTTTCGCGAGCTGTTATACCTTCTCAAGACCCCGATCCGTCTTCAAAAATTATGTCTCAGTCGCCTATTTCTGCATCTCCCGATCCGTATACTCGCTTGTTTGGCATTTCAGGACAGTCTTTCTCTCCTGATCCATTTCTCGCCCAAAGCTGTAGTAGGGTAGATTCTTCTGGTGCACATGTGTCAGAGGATCTGGATGATCCAAGTGATTCGGGAGTAGGACCCTCTCTCCTTGGCAGAAAATGGTGCTTTCTGAATCCTCTGGAGTTGGCAGCAATTCCGGGGATCCTTTGCGATTTGAAGTACCTCAACTCCATGATTCTCCATTTGATGAGGCGGCGAACCCTTTTACTGATGTAAAGGATCCCGATCTGCCAAAAATTGAACTGGAGGATTGGTTCTTTGATCCAGTTGTGGCCAGACAGGAATTGAAGCGTCTGATGGATCTTAACCGTCAAACCACAAGGAAGAAGAAAACCAAGAAGCGACCCGATCCACCTGGTTCAACCCTTTCAACCATGGATTCGTTATCGGCCCTTAGGCACATGTTCGGTATTTCGGAGGAAATCGAGTTTGTTCTTCCTTCTCCATCAGACCAAGCCAGTAATCCCCCTCCTAACCATTTCACTCTCTACGAAAACTTCTTCTACCGCTGCCTGTTGTGGTTCCCAATCCCTGAAGCGATCCTACAGTTTATCTGGAAGTACAACTTGGCTATTTCTCAAATCAACCTTCGAGGAATCAGGCATATGGTTGGTATTCTGGTTAGGAGCTATGAGTGCGATGTAGAAGTTGGCGTCGAACAATTGACACACTTGCTGGAGTTCAGGAGTCGTAATAAGAGGGAGCTGATATATTATGTGTCGGGCAAAGCTAGGAGAAATATTATAAGGGGTTTCCCATCGAAAGACGACAATTGGGAAGATTATTTCTTTTTCATCCCTATCTTCGAAGCGTCGGTGGGTCAGCGGTGCCTCCAATTTATCAAGTCTGAATGGGGAGAAATTGGTAGCCGATCCGTTGCTCGACTTGGGCCACGGCTCCGGTTTCCATTATTTAGCAATTTTTTTCGTTTTTAGGGTTTTTCTAACCTTGCATAAATACTTTTGTTTTTTGCAGTTCGTCATCTTCGTCTTTCACTGCCTCCCAATCTGTCTGAGGTTCACAAAAAACATTCAGCTCGCAAGTGTAACTGGTCCAGAGACTTCAACCTTCGACGAGTGGAGAGAGCTCGAGCTCTTTCTAAAGGATAATCAGTCGAACAGTTATCTCCTTCTCATTCTTCGAGAGATACCATGGGAAGGCCTACGTTCAGAGATCGAGCTGCTGCGAAAGCCAAGGCAGAGGCAGAAGCTAAGGAGAGAGCAAAGCAAGCAAAGGCGTTGAGTCAATCTCGTCCCCCGAACCCCCAGTCTACCGCCACTCTCGTCTCCGAACCAAATTTCACCGATAATCATCCCGAACCGACTCCTTCCTCTTTGGCTTCTGGAGGAGTCGTCGTGGGACTTCGTCCAGCTGATTCCTAAATGCTGCCGCACAAAGATAAAGGGAAAGGGAAGGCTAAGGAGAAGAAAAATACGAGCAAAAAATGCCAGTCAGTAGATGACAAGGGAGGCACCCCGAAGCGACTGCGATGCACTGAATCGTCTCGAGCTATCTCGGAAGCAATCCCTCTTCCTACTGCTCCAATAAACGCTGAAGTGGCTTATAGTAATGCCTCAGCATCCGCGGCCATCTTCTCGAAGATCACTTGTCCGGGTGATCATTTTCTGCCATCCGACACTCTGCTTAGGGACAAGGCCTATAGCAAGATGTCGCTTCGGGGTGTCAAGGTATGCGACGTCTATTTGTTTTGTTCTCGTTACTCGATCCATTTGAGCTTATTTAACAGTATTTTCATGTTGGCGTGCAGTTCATATCCCATCTTAACAGAATGGTAATGGGATACGAATCTGATGCCCGTAAGGATCGCAAGAAGGTTGAGGATGCTAGGCGGAAAGCCATCGAGCTGGACGGAAAGCTTAAAGAAGCCGAGGCAACCCAGGCTGCTGAACGGGAAAGAGCTGTCAAGAGGATCAAAGTCCTTGAAGCTGACGCAGAAGGGTGCAGGAAGCACATCAAAGAAGCCGATGAGCGGATGGACGGCTTTATCCAAGCACATCAAAGAGAGCCTTGTGTTTTGATAAACATGTTTGCAAGGAAATATTAAGTATGTTCCTTCCGTTTTATGACAAGTTTGAATGCTTTGCTTGATAAGAAGTAGCTATTTTAAATGAATGGTTCTAGGTATGAGTTTGCATAGTCATTACATTTGAGATGAACAACTCGGCTCACAGATATCTTGCTGGAAACTTCCCTGCTCTGAAATTGATCATCAGTTTGCATGTTTTAGTTCTTGAACATTTCGGTTTACGGATACATTACCGTAAATGTATTCGCTCCGACAATGATCATATGCTTGTATTGTTTTGGATGAACATTTTGGTTTACGGATACGTTACCATAAACATATCCGCTCCGATAATGAACAAAGAATTTGTATAGCGCGCTTTTTAATCCCGAGACGGATGTGATAGTTTAGATCAGAGATGGATGCGAAGGTTCACTATTGTGGCCAACAATAGTGAAGGTGTGGCGAGATGTCCGTAGTCTGTTTTGTTAAGACATAGTGATCTTTTTAGGTAAAGATTGTCTGTGAAAGCAAAGCTTTGATAGATTGTAGAATCTGTTTACAAAGATAGGAGTATATGAGTATGCGTATACGTACCCACTCCCCCCCTTTTGAAAGGAGGGGGCAACTGAACCCGTCCGAAGACGAGCTGCCTACGTACCCTTTGCAGGGATCAAGTCGCCCCATAGTTCATGTAAAGTAGCTTAGTGATAGTACTTTTTGAGATGCATTGCGTTCCATGATCTCGGTACTGGAACGTCTGTCATGTTAGCAAGTTTGTAAACTCCAGGTTTGACTACTTCGGTGATCTTGTAGGGTCCTTCCATTTTTGCTCCTAGTTTGCCGGCATTTGTTTTCGCGGTGCTCTGAAAAACCTTCCGCAAAACTAAATCTCCTTCGTAGAATCTTCGTTCTCGAATGTTGGAATTGTAGTATTTTGCGGCCGCGTTTTGATAGTTCTGGATCCTGATCAAGGCTTGGTCCCTTCTTTCGTTGATCAAGTCCAGTTCGTCAAGCATCAATAGGTGATTGAGCCCCTCTTATTCTGGTAATAGCCTCCGGCGAATCCCTGGTAAATGTATCTCTGGGGGGATGACACACTCTGTTCCGTATACGAGGGCGAATGGGGTTTCTCCCGTTGCTCGTCGTGGGGTGGTGCGGTGAGACCAAAGTACTCCCTCCAGTTCTTCAGCCCAACGTCCCTTTATCTCATCAAGGCGCTTCTTTAGGCCATCAAGGATTGTTTTGTTGATTGTTTCGGCCTGTCCGTTCCCTTGTGGATATCTTAGAGTAGACTTGCTGAGTCTGATTTTCCATTTCTCGCAGAAACCTTCAAAACGATTTGAGATGAACTGCGACCGTTATCTGTCACGATCTCGTATGCTTCTCCATGTCGGCATATGATATTTTTCCATACAAAGGCCTCCACTTGCGCATCTTTAATGTTAGCATAGGAGTCGGCTTCGAGCCATTTTGAGAAATAGTCTGTCAAAACCAGAAGGAAACGTTTCTGTTTTGATGGGTGGCGTGGCCCGACGATGTCCATAGACCATCGCATGAATGGATACGGCGATGAGATTGATGAAAGTACTTCTGTTGGTTGGTGGATCATCGGCGCATGGCATTGGCATTTTTCGCATTTGGCTGAAAACACCTTGTAAGCTTTGATCATCGTTGGCCAATAGTAGCCGTGACGTTTGACCTTTATGGCTAGTGCTCTCCGTCCAGAGTGATTTCCACATGAACCGTTGTGAATTTCCTCCATAATCTTCCTGGCGTCCTTTCCTTCCACGCAGCTTAGCAACGGTCCTAAGAATCTCCACTTGAAGACATTTCCGTCGAGTAACACGTAACGTGCTGCCTGGGCTCGAAGCTTGCGAGCTGCCCACTTTTCGGTTGGTAGGATGCCGTCGTATATGTATCTTCTGATTGCGCCGAGCCATTCCTTGTCGCAGCCATATGCTGCATCTTTGCTGACCTCGTTTGTTTCTTCGTTGGGTTCGATGACAGGGTCGCTGCTGCTTTTCGTGGTTGGTGACTCTTCAAGATTGTCTTCTTCCATTGGGGCGACATCTGGCTCTGCGGGTGATTGTTTGGCCAATTATTCCTGCATTTCATCCATCACCTCTTGCCCGGTTGTGACATATGTTGCTTGTCTAGCCGCCTACGAACGAGTTATGGCATTCACTGAATCGCCAAGACTAATGCTCGGGTGCTGGATGAATTCTACCGGGATTACTCTCTTTAGATCTGGATCAAAAGTAGATGCAAGGGCTGTAAGTGCATCGGCTGGGGTGTTCTCCCCTCGTGGAATGCGTGTTAGGATGAATTGTTTGAACTGTGCAGCCAATTCTTTGACGATCTTCAAGTAAGCTTCCATTCGATCATTCTTTGCTGCATATTCACCGCTGAACTGATTCGCGACTAGTTGGAAAGCGCAAAATGCATGGAGTTACTCGATCTTTAGGCCATTAGCAATTCATCCCGGCAATTAAGGCTTTGTACTCTGCTTCGTTGTTGGATGCATGAAAGCCAAGGCGGAATGATTGTTCCAGTAGTTCGCCAGTTGGAGAAGCTAGCCGTATCCCGACTCCCGAACCATTTTTGGAAGATGAGCCATCAACGTGGAGTTTCCAGAGCTGGTTCTGCATTTCACCGTCAATGCCCTCGTCAGGCAGTTCGATAAGAAAATCTGCCATAACTTGTGATTTTGCGCATGTGCATCCGCGATACTCGATGTCGTATTCGCTCAGTTCTATTGCCCAGTTTGCCAGCCTTCATGATTGACTTGGGCTTTGTAGAATGGACCTTATTGGGAAGGTGCTCAAGATGACAATCGAGTGAGATTGGAAGTATGGGCTTAGCTTTCTTGCCGACATAACTATGGATAGTGCCAATTTCTCCATTTGCGAGTACCCTGTCTCGGCGTCTGTAAGGGTCTTACTCACGTAAAATATCGGCTTCTGTTCTCCACGCTCTTCTCGAATTAGCACGACCTTACTGCTGTGGCGGAAACCGCGGTGTACAGAAAAAGCGGTTCTCCTGCTTCCGGCTTTGTGAGGACTGGAGGTGTGGCAAGGTAAATCTTCAGTTGTTGAAAAGCTTCCTCGCATTTATCTGTCAATTTGAACTTCTTGTTTCCACGCAACGTATCGTAGAAAGGCAAGCATTTGTCGGTGGATCGTGAGATGAATCTGTTAAGTGCAGCTACCCTCCCCGTAAGTCTTTGCACTTCCCTTTTCGTCTTTGGTGAATTCATATGGATGAGCACATCGATTTCCTTTGGGTTAGCTTCAATGCCGCGATGAGTTACTAGGTAACCAAGGAATTCTCCGGAGGTGACTGCGAATCTGCACTTGGTCGGGTTTAACTTCATGTTGTGAAAATTCAGCTGCGAGAAGCATTCCTTGAGATGAGTGACGTGATCCTGTTCTTTCAGCGATTTCACCAGCATGTCATCTATGTAAACCTCCATTGTCTTTCCGAGTTGATCAGCGAACATCTTGTTCACCAGACGCTGGTACGTTGCTGCGGTATTTTTTAGGCCGAATGGCATCACCTTGTAGCAATAAATTCCACGATCTGTTATGAAAGTGGTCTTCTCGCGATCGTCGGGGTTCATCAAGATCTGGTTGTAACCTGAGAAGGCATCCATGAAAGATAGTAGTGCGTTCCCTGCCGTTGCTTGGACTAGGCGATCGATATGCGGAAGGGGGAAACTGTCTTTTGGACAAGCTTTATTCAAGTCAGTGAAGTCCACGCATACGCGCCATTTTCCACTCTTCTTCTTGACCACTACTGGGGTGGCCAGCCAATCCGAGTATTTTACCTCAGTTATTGAACCAACGCGCATGAGTCTTTCTACTTCGTCATTGACTGCTTTGGCTCTGTCTGGCCCAAGCTTTCTCCTTTTCTGTTTTACTGGTTTGAATGTTGGGTCAACGTTCAGCTCGTGGCTTGTTATGCTGATATCGATGCCAGGCATATCTTATGCGTCCCATGCGAAGGTGTTGATTTTTTTTTTTAAGAATGCAATGAGTTCTTCTTTGATCTTTTCATCTAACATTGCTCCAATTTCTACACATCACTATGGATGTTTGTTGTCGATGCAGACTGATATGACGGGGTCGCAAGTTGGTTTAGACACTTCTTCGCGATCCACCGTGATATGTAACTGCTATAACAGTTTCGAAAGCTCTTTCACCGGTTCTCTGTCAATCTTTATCTTCTTACGCTTTGAACTTGCCGTTGGATCGGTCACCGGGTTTCTGAGCTTGTGTGCGGTGAGAAAGCAGACACGAGACTCTTTTTGATTTCTTCGAATCGTTTTCACGCCGTTTGGTGTAGGGAACTTGAGGCAGAGATGGTAGGTCGAAACGGCTGCGCGCATCGAATTTAACCAGGGGATCCCCATGATGACGTTGTAGATGGCCGGGTGGTCCGCTACAGAGAATTCGACGATCTTCGTCACCTCGCCAGCTTGGACAGGTAGTTTGATTATCCCAGTAGTCATGGTGGTTTCTCCAGAGAATCCTGTCAAGGGTTTGGGGGTAGATTTCACTTCCGACAGGTCCACATTCATTCTTCTGAGAGTCTCGAGGAAGATTACGTCCACGGTGCTCCCAGTGTCCACCAATACGTGTGCTATGTCGCAATAGTTGATGATTTACTCGATCACGAGAGGGTCATCATGCGGTCTGTCGATTCTGATCGTTTCTCTTTCCTCGAATGATATCACGTCGTTTGGAAACTTAGATGGTTTAGACTAGTTGATGCTGACTATGCCCTTTGCTGGAATGCTTTGATTGACGAGACGGTATCTGATCAGTAGTGGGATCCTCCCATTATCATGCTTATCCTTCTTCTTGATCCAGAAGGCGGCGCTTCGTCATCCCTTCTATCGCCCTTGGTGTGATCTTCCTTTGTCAGGTCGGGTTTGTATGTGTTTGCGTCCATCTTGAAATCCTTGAGGCTGATGTTTCCTCCGAGCTCGCCGGCTGCTAATTTTTTAGCAAGCTTCAAGCCTAGAATTTGGCAGTTCGCGGTAGAATGTCCGTAGATGTGGTGGTGTTCGCAGTAAGCCGTCTCGTCATAGGTACTGTCGCTTTTGGTCCATGTGCTCCATGAGCTTCTTCCACGGCCTCGGCCTCTTCCCCGACTGAATCCAGGAATGTCAATTTGATAGTTATGAGCTTCTCGAAAGCCTCCCTCGTGTTGGATATAGCCGGAGCCTTGGTTGTTCTTCCTAGCGTTGGAAGGGGGCTAATTGTTGGGGAGAATGGTTCGTTGTCTTGGCCTTCCCGTACTTCTCGGTTAGGATTTTCATCTCTTCTTCTTCGGTGATGAAATCTGCAGCTCGATGCATCGCATCCTATATCGTCGTGGGGGCGCGATTTCTTTACGAAAATCAGAGTTGAACTAGAGTGCTCGCTTCAGGGCTAGTAGGGCTGCTTTGTCACTCAGGCCTTCCACTTTGGACATGACGGCTTTGAATCTTCCGATGAAGCTCCGGAGTGTTTCATTCTGCCCTTGAGCCAGGGTCCACAGATCGGTGTCGGATGTTCCGGTATCCATGAATATGGAGTAATGCTTCAAGAATGCCGCGGATAGTTGGTTGTAGCTGTCGATGGAGTTCCGCTCGAGCCTGGAAAACCACTGAAGCGCTGGTCCTTTGAGATGCTCCACGAAGAGAAGGCATTGCCCGGCGTCTCTTTCATTTTCTTTGAAGTTAGAGCATCCCATGGCTATAGCGAAGGCCGTTAGATGCTCTTTTGGATCGGTCTTTCCTTCGTAGATCGAGACTTTCATCTTTCCAGGATCTGGATTTTTGTGCTAGTAATCCGTGCTATGAATGGGGTGTTATGTGCTTCCTCCAATACGCGATCTATCTCCGGCACCTTGCTAGTTGCTTTGTGCATCATGGATCGGACGGCTTTTATGTCGGCAGCTGCTCGGTCCATATCTGCTCGTATAATGGCCATCTCTTCTTTCTGGGCTCGGATTCCTGCTCTGCACTCTTCGTTGACCCGTGCTTGCTCAGCCCAGAGTATGTTCTCCTCCTCGATTAGCTCTGGATCTCCTTCGGATATGGCCTCGCATCTTTCGGTTCGGGTCTGGCCAGTTGCTGGGGGTTCGGGATTGTCACGGCTCTCCATGTTTTGCTCCATTCAGTTCTCCTCCTCCAGATTGATGATTGGTGCAAGCTCCTCTTCGATTCGTGTGCCGCCTGCTCCTTGGACTCCTGAAGCTACGTTTGCTGAGTTTTGATGGAGTGGTGGCAATCTTCCCCGGGTCCTCGGTGGGTTGAGCGGAGTTGTGAAGTCCAGGGCTGTTGGGTTGAGGCGCCTCCCGACTCGTCTTGTCGGATCCAAACCTGATCCTAACCCACGGGTTCGACTCTCCGTCGCCAAAGCCTTCAGCTCGCCCGTCCCCGTGTTGTTGAGTTTGTTTTGCTCCTCCGCCTTTTTGAGAAGCGTCTCCAGCATGATCTTCATCTCCATGAGTGGTGCTGAAGTCTTCCCAGCGTCCTTGGACTGATTCGTCTCGCCCTCCATGCCAGTGTTCCTCACATCGGTAGTGTCTTGCTCTCCGTCGTTGGTCATCATTCTTCGGATCGATTTTGCGGTGGCTCTCCTGAGTATGAAAATTTTGACCCCCCTCCTTCTAGCGCCAAATTGTGGGAGTATAAATCCACGCTAATTGAATTCGTCACGTCTTTTAGAGAGATCTGAAATTTCTGAGTAAAAACCACTAAAAACACAAACATAGATCCAAAGATGGTGTTTTATTCAGCTGTTTAGAAAGTCTTTTGTATGAGAGCAAAAGTACAGAGTTTTGCTAGGTAAATTGCCGATCCCCCTTTCTTAGGGTTTACATCAGTATATATACTAAATTAAGTCGGCTAAGTTAATGTCTAAAGAGATAAGGAAGATTTCCTAATTCTTCGGGATTTCCTTTTAGCAAAGCCTGTCATCGTCATGGGCTTCGATTCATAGGCTGTCTTTGTCATCTCTTTTGTGGGCTTGAATCCGTGGGCTCATTGTCTCAGCCCAATATCTTACCATTGAACCTTGGCTCGGATGACACCATGGTTCATTGCTCGGGTGACACCATGGTTCATGGCTCGGGTAACACCATGGTTCGTGGTTCGGGTGACATACTATGGGTCGTGACCCCCGATCCGTCTGTCATGTCATGGATCGGGGTACACGACCCAGCTTCTTCATCGTGGATCGTGACCCAGATCCGTCTGTCGTGTCATGGATCGGGGTACACGACCCAGCTTCTTCATCGTGGGTCGTGACGCCCGATCCGTCTGTCGTGTCATGGATCGGGGTACACGACCCAGCTTCTTCACCGTGAATCGTGACCCAGATCCGTCTGTCGTGTCATGGATCGGGCTACACGACCCAGCTTCTTCATCGTGGGTCATGACCACCGATCCGTCTGTCGTGTCATGGATCGGGGTACACGACCCAACTTCTTCACTGTGGGTCATGACCCCCGATCCATCTGTCGTGTCATGGATCGGGGTACACGACCCAGCTTCTTCACCGGGGGTCATGACCCCCGATCCGTCTGTCGTGTCATGGACCACGGTACATGACCCAGCTTCTTCACCGTGGGTCGTGACCCCCGATCCGTCTGCCGTGTCATGGATCGGGGTACACGATCCAGCTTACCTTGTCACGGTTCGGGGTAACCGATCCAACTACTTCATTCATGGTTCGGGGTATCCCATCCAACTTCTCACGGTTAGGGATCCCAATCCAACTCCTCCACGGTTAGGGGTCCCGATCCAACTCCTCCTTCACAGTTAGGGATCCCGATCCAACTCCTCATGGTTAGGGATCCCGATCCAACTCCTTCACGATCAGGGATCCTGATCCAACTCCTTCATGGCTAGGGATCCCGATCCAACTCCTCAGAGTTAGGGATCCCGATCCAACTCCTTCATGGTTAGGGATCCTGATCCAACTCTTCACGGATAGGGATCCCGATCCAACTCCTTCACGGTTAGGGATCCCGATCCAACTCCTTCATGGTTAGGGATCCCGATCCAACTCCCTCACGGTTAGGGATCCCGATCCAACTCCTCACGGTTTGGGATCCAGCTGCTAGTACTTTTTTCATACTTAGCAATTTTCCAATCGTTGATCCTCAAGAGGTGGAATCTGACCCTAACATCTAACATCTCGAGTTCTGGTAGTAGAAGCATCGGCTTTGCCATTGGTGTCTTGGCTGGCGGTATAAGGCTTTGATTCAACATTTGGCTTGGCAATGGTCTTCCCTTCCCTTTGGTAACTTGTTCTGGCTGTGGATGCTCCAGCCCCATAGATTGGTCGAGAAGAACCCCTCCTCTTGAGTTGTTGCTCTACCAGGATTGCTTTGTACAACATTTCCTCAAGCTCCACATAGTGTTGCATCTCAAGCTTGTCTTGTATTTCTCTGTTCAAACCACCCAAAAAGCTAGCCGTGGTAGCTTCTCTATCCTCTGATATATCAGCCCTTATCATTAGAGACTTCATCTCTTGGTAATAATCCTCAACAGTGTGGCTGCCTTGAGTAAGTCTCCTTAGTTTTTGATGAAGCTCTCGGTGGTAGTTGCTAGGAACGAACCTCTTCCTCATGATTGCTTTCATGTCAGCCCAATTCTCCACTAGATACTCTCCATTACGCCTCCTTGATGTTACCAACTGATCCCACCAGCTGAGTGCATAGTCATAGAACTCTGTGGCTGCTACTAGCACTTTGTTGTACTCCGAGTAGTGTTGACAATTAAACACCAATTCTACCTCTTTTCCCACTCCAAATAGGTGTCTGGATCATTTCTTCCATGGAATGGTGGAATTTTGAGTTTGAGACCGCTAAGGTTGTCATTTGGACGTGCTCTGCCTCCTCTATCGCGTCCAAGTCTCCTTTGGCTCTCTTGAGAAGAGTCACCATCACGGCTGTAATACTGTTCTGCCTCCTCGTCTCTAGGCTACCTTGGTGGGTTTCCATCTCTTTTTGGAGCTCTCTCTGGTGGCCTTCTTTGTTGAGCATCCTCTTGCACCTGGTCCAGCATTTGGTGAACTGCCTCCAGTTCTGTTCTAAGCATGCGCTGCATCTCAGCAATTAATGCCTCCAACAAAAGATTTGGAACTCCAGTTTGTTGTACTCCCTCCGCACGGTTGTTGTTGTTGTTGTCATCTCCATGTTCTGACATGATTGATTACCTGAAAAAGATGAACAAACAAACAAACAAATAAAACAGAAAACAAGATAGAAAACTCTCACAAGTGTTTCTCTCCAAGGTGTTTTTCTCACAATTTGTTCTTTAGTGATTCTCAAGGGTTCTAATAGAACAGAAACCAGTCAAGCCCAATGATAAATCTCCAAAGAATCAAGAGAAAGAAGAGAGAAAGATAGACAGTTGTAAGATTTTTCTTCTAGTTGATTTATGAAGCCTTTGATGAACATATTGGAAGATGAGCAGTCTAAGAATATGAAAAGATGAAAAAAAACGGATATGAAACTTTTTTCTAAGAATATGAAAAGATGAAAAAAAACGGATATGAAACTTTTTTTTTTTAATGGGATTTTCTTTTATTTGGATCTTTATTTTTTTTTTTAATGGCTGGCTCAACTAGTATTAGATAGATAGATAAGAACGAAAATGAAAAGAAGAAGATGAAGAGATGATAAAGATGATTAAGAGATAAAATATCAAACTCAGACTGTGCTCTGATACCACTTGACACGATCCTCCCATGGATTCTTCACTCGTGAGTTGTTAATGTTAGAACCGGAATTAGAAACTGCTTTATAAAGATATACAAAATGTTGGGCTCATATTTCACCTCTTGAGAATCAACGATTGAAAAATGGCTAAGTATGAAAAAACATAAGCAACTGGATCCCTAACCGTGGATCGGGTACCCCTAACCGTGCATCGGGTACCCCTAACCGTGACAAGGTGAGTTGGGTCGGGTACCCCTAACCGTGACAAAGTGAGTTGGATCGGGTACCCTAACCGTGAATGAGGGAGTTGGCTCGGGTACCCCTAACCGTGAATGAGGGAGTTAGATTGGGTACCCCAAACCGTGACAAGGTGAGTTGAATCGGGTACCCCTAACCGTGACAAGGTGAGTTGGATCGGGTATCCTAACCGTGAATGAGGGAGTTGGATTGGGTACCCCTAACCGTGAATGAGGGAGTTGGATCGGGTACCCCTAACCGTGACAAGGTGAGTTGGATCGGGTACCCTAACCGGGAATGTGGGAGTTGGATCGGGTATCCCTAACCATGACAAGGTGAGTTGGATCGGGTACCCCCTAACCACGACATGATGAGTTGGTTCGGGTACCGCAACCTCAGTCGAAGACAAGACGGATCGGGGTCGAAGACAGGATGGATCGGGGTCAGAGACAAAGGCAACCATTGACACTCGAATCGTGATATAAAGCAACCCCGAACCGTGAACCATGGTGTCACCCGAGCCGTGAACCGTGGTGTCACCCGAGCCGTGAACCATGGTGTCACCCAAACCGTGAACCATGGTGTCGCCCGAGCCATGAACCATGGTGTCGCCTGAGCCGTGAACCGTGGTGTCGCCCGAGCCGTGAACCATGTTGTTGCCCGAGCCGTGAACCATGGTGTTGCCCGAGCCGTGAACCATGGTGTCGCCCGAACAGTGAACCATGGTGTCACCCGAGCCGTGAACCATGGTGTCGCCTGAGCCGTGAACCATGGTGTCAACCGAGCCAAGGTTCGATGGTAGGAGATTTGGCCGAGGTGACGAGCCCACAGATATAAGCCCCAAAAGATATGACAAGGTTAAAGCCCATGAATCAAAGTCCATGGTGGTAGCCGACTTTGCTAAAACGAAATCCCAATGAATTAGGAGATCTTCCTTATCTTTTTGGACATTAACTTAGCCGACAAAAACTTATATATATACTCATGTAAACCCTCTGAAAAGAAGATCCGCAATTTGACCTAGCAAAACTCTGCACTTTTGCACTCATACAAAAAGCTTTCTAAGCAGCTTAATAAAATACCATCTTTGGATCTCTACTTGTGTTTTTGGTTGTTTTTGCTCAGAAATTTCATCTCTCTTAACAAACCTTCAACAAATTCAATTGGCGTGGATTTACGTTCCCACAATTTGGCGCTAGAAGGAGGGGCTTGAAATTATCTTACACCGAAAAACCACCGCGAAACCGATCCGAAGGACGATGGCCAACGACGGAGAGCAGGACGCTACTGATGTTAGGAACGCCGGCATGGAGGATCAGACGACCAATCCAAAGATGTTGGGGAGACTTCAACAACACTCACGGAGATGAACGCCATGCTGGAGATACTGCTCAAGAAGGCAGAGGAGCAAGACAAACTTAACAACACGATGACGGGAAAGCTGAAGGCTTTGGCAACGGCGAGTCGAACCCGTGGGATAGGCTCAGGTCTGGATCCAACAAGACGAGTCGGGAGGCACCTCAACCCAATGGCCCTAGATTTCTCAACCCTGCTCAACCCGTTACGAACCCGTGGAAGACTACCACCACTCCATCAAAGCTCAGCAAACCTATCCTCCGGAATGCAAGGAGCAAGCCACACACCGATCGAAGAGTAGCCTGCCCCAATCATCAATCTAGAGTGGGAGAATCGAATGGAGCAAAACGTAGAGAGCCGTGATAACCCTGAACCCTTAGTATCTAGCCAGACCCGAGCTGAAAGATGCGAGGCCATCCTTGAAGGAGATCAAGAGCTAACCGAGGAGGAGGAGAACATACTCTGGGCCGAACAAGCACGGATCAACGAGGAGCGCAGAGCAGGCGTCCGAGCCCAGAAACAAGAGATGGCTATGATGCGAGTAGATATGGATCGAGCAGCTGCCGACATAAAAGCTGTCCGATCCATGATGCACAAAGCGACTAGCAAGGTGTCGGAGATAGATCGTGTACTGGAGGAAGCACAGAACACCCCGTTCACAGGGCGTATTACTAGCACAAGAATTCCAGACCCTGGAAAGATGAAAGTCCCAATCTACAAAGGAAAGACCGATCCAAAGGAGCATCTGACGGCTTTTGCTATAGCCATGGCACGCTCTAATTTCAAAGAAAATGAAAGAGACGGCGGACAGTGCTTTATCTTCGTGGAGCATCTCAAGGGACCGGCGCTCCAGTGGTTTTCCAGGTTCGAGCGGAACTCCATCAACAGCTACAATCAACTGGCCGCGGCATTCCTGAAGCATTACTCCATATTCATGGATCCCGGAACATCCGACGCCGATCTTTCGACCATGGCTCAATGGCAGAATGAAACACTCTGGTGTTTCATTGGAAGATTCAAAGCTGTCATGTCCAAAGTGGAAGGCCTGAGCGACAATGCAGCCTTATTGGCCCTGAAATGAGCGCTCTGGTTCAACTCTGATTTTCGCAAAGAAATCGCGCTAAACACCCCCACAATGATACATGATGCAATGCATCGAGCTGCTGACTTCATCACCGAAGAAGAAGAGATGAAGATCCTAACCGAGATGTATGGGAAGGCAAAGGCAGTGAACCACTCTACCCAAGTCTCAACCCCTTCTAACACTAAGAGGAATAGTCAAGGTTCCAGCTATGTGCAGCATAAGGGCGGTTTTCGAGGAGCCCATAACGATCAAATTGACGCACCCGTCTATGGTAGAGGAAGAGGCCGAGGCCGCGGACGAAGTGCATGGAGCACGTGGACCAAAAATGACAGTTCCTATGACGAAACGGCTTACTGCGAAAATCATCACATCCACGGACATTCCACCGTGAACTGCCGAATTCTGGGTTTAAAGCTTGCTAAAAAATTAGCGGCTGGCGTGCTTGGAGGAAACATCAGCCTCCAGGATTTCGAGATGGACGCGAACACATACAAACTTGACCTGACAAAAGAAGATCACACCAAGCGTGATAGAAGGGATGACGAAGCGCCGCCCTCCGGATCAAGAAGAAGGATAAGCATGATAATGGGAGGATCTCACTATTGCTCGGATACCGTATGATCAATCAAAGCATTCCAGCGAAGGGCAGACGTCAGCGTCAACTGCTCTAAACCATCAAAGTTTTCAAATGATGTGATATCATTCGAGGAAAGGGAGATGCTCGAAATCGACAGACCCCATGATGACCCTCTTGTAATCTAGTTAATTATCAATGGCTGCGATGTAGTACGCGTATTGGTAGACACCGGGAGCACTGTGGACGTAATCTTCCTCGAGACTCTCAGAAGAATGAATGTGGACCTGTCCGAAGTGGTATCTACCCCCAAACCATTGACTGGATTCTCTGGAGAAACCACCATGACTACTAGGACAATCAAACTACATGTCCAAGATGGCGAGGTGACAAAAATCGTCGAATTCTCCGTAACTGATCACCCGGCGATCTACAACGTCATCATGGGCACCCCCTGGTTGAATTCCATGCGCGCCGCCGTTTCAACCTATCATCTCTGCCTCAAGTTCCCTACACCAAACGAAGTGAAAACGATTCGAGGGAAAAAGAGTCTCGTGTCTGCTTCCTCGCCGTACACAAGCTCAGAAACCCGGTGACCGATCCGACGGCAAGTTCAAAGCGCAAGAAGATAAAGACCAACAGAGAATAGGTGAAAGAGCTTTCCAAAATGTTATAGCAGTTACAGATCGTGGTGGATCACGAAGAAGAAGTGTCTAAACCAACTTGCGACCCTGTTATATCAGTTTGCGACAATAAATATCCAGAGCGATGCGTAGAAATTGGAGCAATGTTAGATGAAAAGATCAAAGAAGAACTCATTGCATTCTTGAAGAAAAATATCAACTTTCGCATGGGAAGCAGAAGACATGCCTGTCATCGATATCAGCATAACGAGCCACGAACTGAACGTTGACCCGACATTCAAACCAGTAAAGCAGAAAAGGAGAAAGCTTGGGCCAGACAGAGCTAAAGCAGTGAATGACGAGGTGGAAAGACTCCTGCGTGTCGTTTCAATAACTGAGGTGAGATACCCGAATTGGCTAGCTAACCCAGTGGTGGTCAAGAAGAAGAATGGAAAATGGCGTGTATGCGTGGACTTCACTGATCTGAATAAAGCTTGTCCAAATGACAGCTTCCCCCTTCCGCATATCGATCGCCTAGTCGAAGCAACGGCAGGGAACGCACTCCTATCTTTCATGGATGCCTTCTTAGGTTACAACAAGATCTTGATGAACCCCGACGATCGTGAGAAGACTGCTTTCATAACAGATCATGGAATATATTGCTACAAGGTGATGCCATTCGGCCTGAAAATGTTGGAGCAACGTACCAGCGTCTGATGAACAAGATGTTCGCTGATCAACTCGGAAAGACAATGGAGGTTTACATAGATGACATGGTAGTGAAATCGCTAAAAGAACAGGATCACGTGACTCATCTCAATTAATGCTTCTCGCAGCTGAACTTTCACAACATGAAGTTAAACCCGACCAAGTGCAGATTTGCGGTCACCTCAGGAGAATTCCTTAGTTACCTAGTAACTCACCGCGGCATTGAGGCTAACCCAAAGCAAATCGACGCACTCATCCATATGACTTCACCAAAGATGAAAAGGGAAGTGCAAAGACTCACCGGGAGGGTAGCTACACTTAACAGATTCATCTCACGATCCACCGACAAATGCTTGCCTTTCTACGATATGTTGCGTGGGAACAAGAAGTTCGAATGGACGGAGAAATGCGGGGAGGCTTTCCAACAACTAAAGACTTACCTGGCTACCCCTCCAGTCCTCACAAAACCAGAAGCAGGGGAGCCGCTTTTTCTGTACACCGTGGTTTTCGCCACAGCAGTAAGGTCGTGCTGATTCGAGAAGAGCGTGGAGAACAAAAGCCGATATTTTACGTGAGTAAGACCCTTACAGACGCCGAGACAGGGTACTCGCAAATGGAGAAATTGGCACTATCCATAGTTATGTCGGCAAGAAAGCTAAGCCCATACTTCCAATCTCACTCGATTGTCATCTTGAGCACCTTCCCAATAAGGTCCATTCTACACAGCCCAAGTCAATCATGAAGGCTAGCAAACTGGGCAATAGAACTGAGCGAATACGACATTGAGTATCGCGGACGAACGTGCGCAAAATCCAAAGTACTGGCCGATTTCCTTATCGAACTACCTGAAGAAGGTATTGACGACGAAATGCAAAGCCAGCTCTAGAAACTCCACGTTGATGGCTCATCCTCCAAAAACGGCTCGGGAGTAGGGATACGACTAACTTCTCCAACTGGCGAACTGCTGGAACAATCATTCTGCCCTGGTTTCCACGCATCCAACAACAAAGCAGAGTACGAAGCCTTGATTGCCGGGATGAGACTTGTTAGTGGCCTAAAAATCAAGCAACTCCATGCATTTTGCGATTCCCAACTAGTCGTGAATCAGTTTAGCGGCGAATATGCAACAAAGGATGATCGAATGGAAGCTTACTTGACGATTGTCAAAGAATTAGCGGCGCAGTTCAAACAATTCATCCTAACATGTATCCCACGAGGGGAGAAAACCCCAGCCGACGCACTTGCAGCCCTTGCATAAACTTCCGATTCGAATCTAAAGAGGATAATCCCAGTGGAATTCATCCAACACCCAAGCATCAATCTTTCCGACACGGTGAATGCCATAACTCGCTCACAAGCCGCTACGCAAGCAACATAAGTCATAATCAGACAAGAGGAGGTAGATGAAATACAGGAGGAATTGGCAAATCTGCCATCCACTGAGCCGGAAACAGCCCCAATGGAAGAAGACAGTCTTGAAGAGTCACCAATAATCGAAAATAGTAATGACCCTGTCATCAAACCACGACCCGACGAAGAAGCAAACGAGATCAACGATGAAGCAGAATATGGCTGCGACAAGGAATGGCTCAGCGCAATCAGAGAATACATATACGACGGAGTCTTACCAACCGAAAAGTGGGCAACTCGTAAGCTTCGAGTCCAGGCAGCTTGTTACGTTTTGCTCGATGGAAATGTCTTCAAATGGAGATTCTCAGGACCATTGCTAAACTACGTGGAAGGAAAGGATGCAAGGAAGATTATAGAGGAAGTTCACAACGGTTCGTGTGGCAATCACTCTGGAGGGAGAGCACTAGCCATAAAGGTCAAATGTCGCAGTCATTATTGGCCAACAATGATCAAAGATTGCAAGGAGTTTTCAGCCAAATGCGAGAAATGTCAACGCCACGCTCCAATGATTCACCAACCAATGGAAATGGTCTATGGACATCGTCGGGCCGTTGCATCCCTCAAAACAGAAACGTTTCCTACTGGTTTTAACAGATTATTTTTTGAAATGACTCGAAGCCGACTCATATGCTAACATTAAAGATGCACAAGTGGAAGCCTTTGTCTGGAAGAACATCATATGTCGCCATGGAGTGCCTTACGAAATCGTGACGGATAATGGATCACAGTTCATCTCAAATCGTTTTGAAGGTTTCTGCAACAAATGGAAAATCAGACTCAGCAAGTCTACTCCAAGATATCCACAAGGGAACGGACAGGCCGAAGCAATCAACAAAACTATCCTCGACGGCCTGAAAAAGCATCTCGATGAGAAAAATGGACGTTGGGCTGAAGAACTGGAAGGAGTACTTTGGTCTCACCGCACCACCCCAAGACGAGCAACGGGGGAAACCCCATTCACCCTCGTGTACGAAACAAAGTGTGTCATCCCACCGGAGATACATTTCCCAGGAATTCGCCGCAGACTACTACCAGAACAAGAAGGGCTCAATCACCTATTGATGCTTGACGAATTGGACTTGATAAACGAAAGAAGGTATCAAGCCTTGATCAGGATCTAGAACTATCAGAATGCGGCAGCAAAGTACTACAATTCCAATGTTCGAGAAAGACATTTCTACGAAGGCGATTTAGTTTTACGGAAGGTTTTCCAAAATACAGCATAAACGAATGCCGGAAAATTAGGAGCACACTGGGAAGGACCTTACAGAATCACGGCGATAGTCAAACCTGGCGTTTACAAACTTGCCAGAATGACGGACGTCCCAGTACCGTGATCATAGTAAGCAATGCATCTCAAAAAGTACTATCACTAAGCTACTTCACATGAACTACTGGGCAACTTGATCCCTGCAAAGGGTACGTAGGCAGCTCGTCTTTGGATAGGTTCAGTTGCCCCCCTCCTTTCAAAAGGGGGGAGTTGGTACGTATACGCATACTCGTATACTCTCATATTTGTAACAGATTTCTATGCAAAGCTTTCAAAGATAATTTTTACCTAAACATCCTTCAAGGATCACAACGTCTTAACAAAACAGACATATTCAAGTAACAATAGGCATCTCGCCACATCTTCACTACTGCTGGCCACAGTAGTGACCTCTTGCATTCATCTCAGATCTAAACTATCACATCCGTCTCAGGATTAAAAGAGCGCTATACAAATACTTTGTTCATTGTCGGAGCGGATATGTTTACGGTAACGTATCCATAAACTGAAATGTTCATCCTACACTATACAAGCATATGTTCATTTTCGGAGCAAATATTTTTATGGTAAGGTATCCGTAAATCGAAATGTTCAAGGACTAAACTATGCAAACTTATGATCAATTTCAGAGCAGGGAAGTTTACGCTACATCTTATCAAGCAAAGTATTCAGACTTGTCATCAAACGGAAGAAGCATACTTAAGATCTCCTTGCAAACATGTTTATCGAAACACAAGGCTTTCTCTTATAAACCGGATGATAAAAATAAGAGAATAAGTTCATAAAACTACTTGGATAAAGCCGTCCAGGCGCCAACAAAAAAGAAAGAGAAAGTTTTAAACTAAACAAAGAAGAGAGGATCATAATCCTCTGTTATCTCAGGGGTCATGACAACCCTCTGCTCCGGCTCCACCATTTGCTCAGCTATATCACCTCCCAGCGCTTTTTCCTCCTCGAGGAGAGCCTTAGCAAACTCTGCAACTTTTTCCTCTAGAGCGGCCTCGAGAGCTTTCTCAGAAGGTGGTTTGGGGACTGTCTCCTCAGCAATCTCCATTGAACTAAGCTCAGCTAAACTGGGCATTCCCTTGTTAGAGCCGGAAAATCCTGGATCCCAACGCTTGCAGCGGCAGTCTCCATGGGTTCACCATCGTTGAGCTCCTTCAGTTTGTGAGAACGAACAGGAGAAAGCCTCAGGTTTTCTCTTAATTCTGCCACAAGCCAAGCAAACACCTCCTGAGCTCCTTTCATATCCTCCTTTTGCTCAGCTAGACTTTTCGCCTCGGCATCGAGAGATGGCGGCTCGTCACCTTGAAGCAACTCAATGAATTGAAGATTGCCTTCAATCTGAGCAAGGTCTAGCATGTTCTCCTTTGGCTCACCAACAATCTGGCCAAGGAGCTTTTCAGCTCGGGAAACCTTGCCTTCAAGCATCATCATCGTCTCACGCTTGGCCTCTAGAATGGTATGCTCGACCTTACTCTCATGAAGCTCGTTCGCTGCTTCTAGCTGCCTTGTCAAGTTAGCTATGTGAGCATCCCGCCTTACTTTGCCGGATTCTAGCCGTATGATCTGCTCGTCGGCTTCCTTAATGTGCTTCATGTGCCCTTCTGCGTCAGCCTCGAGGTCCTTGATCCTCTTAGGAGCTCTCTCTCGTTCAGTGGCATGATTTGTTTCGGTTTCTTTAAGCTTTCCATCAAGCTCAATGGTTTTCTGCCTAGCATATTTGATCCTCTTCCGATCGTACCCAATGACCATCCTATTAAGATGAGAGATGAACTACAAGACAAACATAATACTGTTATTACCCAAGCTTAAATGGTTCGGGTCGCAAGAACAAAACAAATAACATTACATATACCTTGACGCCCCGAAGAGACATCTCGCTGTAGGCCTTGTCCCTAACCAGGGTGTCAGATGGCGGAAAATGATCACCTGGACAGGTGATCTTCGAGAAGATAGCCGTAGATGCTGAGGCGTCATTGTAAGCCCCTTCAGCATTTAGGGAAATGGTGGAGAGAGGAATTGCTTCGGGGATAGCTCGAGCTGCTTCAGCGTGTCGTAGTCGCTTTGATTCCCCATCATCCTTGTCATCTACTGATGACTGTCGTTTTATGTTGGGGGCTTTCTTCTCCTTGGCCTTTCCTTATCCTTTGTCCTTGTGCGGCAAAATTTGAGAATCAGCCGGAGGAAACCCCAAGATGATTCCTCCAGGCACCAAAGAGGAAGGAGTCGAATGTTCAAGGGTTTGATTCGGGGACGATGGCAGTGGCAAGCTGAGGGTTCGGGGGACGAGATTGACTTAATGCCTTTGCCTGCTTCGCTCTCTCTTTCGCCTCTGCCTCCGCTTTGGCTTTCACGGCAGCCCTATCCCTGAAAGTAGGTCTTCCCATGGTATCTATCGAGGAATGTGAAGGGGATGATTGCTCGACTGATTTTCCTTTGGAAAGGGCTCGGGCTCTCTCCACTCATCGAAGATTGAAATCCCTTGACCAATTACACTTGCGAGCTGAAAGCGCTTCGTGAACCTCAGACAGATAGGGAGGCAATGAAAGACGGAGATGGCGCACTACAAAACAAAAATATTTATGCAAGGTCAGAAAAACCTAAAAGGGAAATTGCTAATTAATAGAAACCCGAGCCGTGGCTCAAGTCGAGCGACAAATCGGCTACCAATTTCTCCCCAGCCAGACTTGACAAATTGAAGACATGTCGGACCCACCGACGCTTCGGCGATAGGGACAAAAAACAAGTAATCTTCCCAGTTGTCATCTTTGGTCGGGAAACTTCTTATAATATTTCTCCTGGCTTTACCCGACACGTAATACTTCAGCTCTCTCTTATTACGACGCCTGAATTCGACCAAGTGCATCAGGTGTTCGACGCCAATTTCCACATCGCATTCGTAACTCCTGGTTAGAATGCCAACCATATGCCTGATTCCCCGAGCGTTGATTTGGGAAATAGCTAAGTTATACTTCCAAAGAAACCGTAAAATAACTTCAGGGATCGGGAAACACAATAGACAGCGGTAGAAGAAGCTTTCGTAGAGAGTAAAATGTTGAGGGGGAGGCTTATTGGCTCGGCCTGATGGTGAGGGAAGAACAAGCTCGACTTCCTCCGAAATGCCAAACATATGCCTAAGAGCCATTAATGAATCCAAGGTTGAGAGGGTTAAACCAGGTGGATCAGGTCGCCCCTTGGTTTTCCTCTTCTTTGAAGCTTGACGGTTAGGACCCATCAAACGCTCAAATTCTTGTCTAGCCACGGCTGGATCGAAACCCCAATCTTTTGGTTCAACTTTCGGCAGATCGGGATCCATTACATCAGTAAAAGGGTTCACCGCTTCGGGGAAAGGAGAGTCATGAAGGCGAGGCACTTCGAATTTCGAAGGATCCCCGAAATTGCAGCCAGCTCTCGAGGATTCAGAAAGCACCATTTTCCTGCCAAGAGCGAAAGGTCCTACCCCCAAACCGTCTGAATCATCCAAGTCTGCTGAAACATTCGCACCAGAAAAGTCTGTTCGGCTACAGCTTTAAGCGAGGAATGGATCGGGGGACAATGATGGTTCGGGAAACAAAGATTGGTCTTGACTGACAAACAATCTGGCATACGGATCAGGTGACGCAGTTGCGGATAACCGAGACATCACTTGGGAATGGATCGGGATCCTTGGAAGACGGACAAAAAGGATGGGATGTCCAGAAGTTCAGAAGAAAAGATTTAAGCTCTACAAGATTTGGAAAACTGATCGGGATTGCCAACAGTTTATCAAAACAAATCAAAGCCTTCAGAAGAATCGAAGAACGGGTTAAGATCTTCTAAATAATTTAAGTCAGATCCAAATTTTCAAGCAAACTGCCGAAAAACTAAAAAAAAGCGGCGGTGCTGACTGAAGACGGATCGGGAAATCCAAACGACTCGGCGGCGAAGAAGGAACAACGGAGTTTCTACTTAAATAACTTAAGCAAAAAATTAGAGAGAGAAACAAGAGAGAGGTTTACCTGCTTTGAAGAATTTTTCGGAGAAATGAAGTAGTGAGGAAATGAGAAGTATCGCGAGTTATATAGGCAAATGGTGACGTCATTGCCTCGGGAATCAGCAAAAATGTTTGCACCCCCGATAAAGGTATCAGAGCAATAAAAACCCCGATCTGAGTTCGTGTAACATAGCAAACCCGAACTGAATTAATAATACTACAAGTACGGCAATACCGCAAGAAACAGTTCAGGATCATCCGCAAACGATGGTTCGGAACCATCAACAAGAATGGTTCGCGATCATCCGCAAGAGACGGTTCGGGATCATCATCAATGAGGTTGTTCGGGAAACTTAGAAGAAATAGCTTGAATCGTTGATCACTGATACTGCCAAGCTAGGGGACTAACTGTTGGGGTTAGATTTCACCTCTTGAGAATCAACGATTGAAAAATGGCTAAGTATGAAAAAATATAAGCAACTGGATCCCTAACCGTGGATCGGGTACCCCTAACCGTGACAAGGTGAGTTGGGTCGGGTACTCCTAACCGTGACAAGGTGAGTTGGATCGGGTACCCTAATCGTGAATGAGGGAGTTGGATCGGGTACCCCTAACCGTGAATGAGGGAGTTGGATTGGGTACCCCTAACCGTGACAAGGTGAGTTGGATCGGGTACCCTAACCGTGAATGAGGGAGTTGGATCGGGTACCCCTAACCGTGAATGAGGGAGTTGGATCGGGTACCCCTAACCGTGACAAAGTGAATTGGATCGGGTACCCTAACCGTGAATGACGGAGTTGGATCGGGTATCCCTAACCGTGAATGAGGGAGTTGGATCGGGTACCCCTAACCGTGACAAGGTGAGTTGGATCGGGTACCCTAACCATGAATGAGGGAGTTGGATCGGGTAACCCCCTAACCACCACAGGATGAGTTGGTTCGGGTACCGCAACCTCAGTCGAAGACAAGACAGATCGGGGTCGAAAATAGGACGGATCAGGGTCAGAAACAAAGGCAACCATTGACACCTGAACCGTGATATAAAGCAACCCCGAACCGTGAACCATGGTGTCACCCGAACTGTGAACCATGGTGTCGCCAGAGCCGTGAACCATGGTGTCGCCCGAGCCGTGAACCATGGTGTCGCCCGAGCCGTGAACCATGGTGTTGCCCGAGCCGTGAACCATGGTGTCATCCGAACCGTGAACCATGGTGTCACCCGAGCCGTGAACCATGGTGTCGCCCGAGCCGTGAATCATGGTGTCGCCCGAGCCGTGAACCATGGTGTCACCCGAGCCAAGGTTCGATGGTAGGAGATTGGGCCGAGGCGATGAGCCCACGGATTCAAGCCCACAAAAGATATGACAAGGTTAAAGCCCATGAATCAAAGTCCATGGTGGTAGCCGACTTTGCTAAAAGGAAATCCCAAGGAATTAGGAGATCTCCCTTATCTCTTTGGACATTAACTTAGCCGACAAAAACTTATATATATACTCATGTAAACCCTCTGAAAAGAAGATCCGCAATTTGACCTAGCAAAACTCTGTACTTTTGCTCTCATACAAAAAGGTTTCTAAGCAGCTTAATAAAATTAAATGTTAAACAAGACCGCACTTAAACATCTAATTGAATGTTAAAGAATTGGTAGATAGGATGGCATGCAGAGGCTTAACTTTGAGTCTAGAGGCAAAAGATTGAAGTTGCGATAGATGTGAGAAGATTGATTGAGTAGAGATTCACTTATGGGATAACTTTGTATTATCTTGAGCCATGATGTTGAATGCTTCGTTAGTTCCTTTTGGCTTTGAGTTCTCACTTTCAAACCTCTTCTACGGGGTTGTTCTTACTTTTTTGCTTGAGGACAAGCAAAGGACAAGTCCGGGGGAGTTGATGAGTTCATATTTTAGCACTCTTTAGCATGCATTTCTCTTAGCTTTTACTCTCATTTAAATTACTTAATGCATCTTTCTCTTCACATTAGGTTCCATTTAGTTTAGGTTTAGTGTTAGAGTCCTAGGTCCATTATATTGCATTTTGAGTCTATTTCAGGTACTATGGAGGCCTAGGATCAAGGAGAATCAATTGGAGAAGAAAGGAGAACCAAGGGGAGTGAAGAGAAGCCAAACACCAACAAGTGTAAGCTGCATCGACCTGTCCAGCTCACCAGGTTGATGCAGCAGGTCGATGGGAGCAGCATCAGGTAAAAAGAGAGACTCTTGTAAGTTGCATTGACATGTCCTCTTCACCAGGTCGATGCAGCAGGTCGATGTCAGCTGCCTTTTCTGCACAAATCCGGGTTTATCCCTAGTTGACCCAGGTACATCTCTTTTTCCTATAAATACTTTTAAGCACATTAAAACCCTAAGATTTTTTCTGATTTTTCTTTATCCCTTGGAAAAAAACAAAACCCTTTGGATCTTGGTATCTGGATGTTAAAGCTTCAATTTTTTATGTTTGATTAGTGAAGTTTTCTTTATCTTTTCTCTTAATCTTTCATTATGTCTTTCATTACTAATGTTTTGATGGCTTGTTTGAGCATGAGTGAGTTGTCTTTTTAGTGGATTATGGGTGGAGTAGATTAGGATGTTTGATGTGTGTTTGGTGATGCTTAGGTCTAGATTTGCATGATTTCCATTGATTAGAGAGAATCCATTGCTAGGGTTGAAGTAATTAATGAATTTTTAGATCAAGGTCTTTTCATGCCCGTAAGGTATTGGTAAAATGTCTAGGCCAACTCTAATTCATGCTTTTCATATCCTAGCCAATTCACACTTGATGTTTAGGGTGATTAGTAGACTTTTATGGGCATATTCGATTAATGATCTCATCTCACTTCAATAGGGACCGAAAAGATTGTCATTTTGGGTGATTAGTAGAATGGATTAGTATTTGCGAAAGTGAGCTAATATATATCATGGGATTTATGTCTTGGAAATGGTTATTTATATGGTCTTGCATCACTATTCATAGGTTAAACACTCTTGATCTATGATATCTACCCAAAGTCCATGCCTTTATCATATTTGATCATCTTTGTTTGTCCGGTTGACTATTTGTTGACTTTCTTAAATTGCTTTCTTTCAAGTTTAATTTACTTATGAATGCTTTCTTTTATGTTTCTTGTGTTTGTTTGATAACTTTACTTGCTATTGCATCATTTTCTTAGGTTGTTAGTTGGTTACAAAACACATTTTTTGAAATTAGCTTAGCTTCTTAGTATCTTGCATTCTTATTGCCTTTGTATACTCTTTGTGGAAGAATGACCCTTAAATGCTACAATGATATTGACTATATACTTGTGGTTTGCACTTAAGGTTTAAAGATAGGTTGAAGTTGCATTTAGAGTTTGTTTGAACTTGAAATTGCATCCTAGTTCTACTATCATCAAGTTTTTGGCGTCGTTGCCAAGAAGTATTAGGCATTAGGATTTGGAGTCTTGGGAGTCTAAGTTCGTTTTTCTTTATTTCAATATTTAATCGTTCTTGTTCTTGTCTTGTTCTCTCTCTTAAAGGTGCATGATCACGAGAAGCAAAGGAGCACCAAGTGATTTTGATCCTAGGATTGACATCAATCGGTTAGTGAAGCAAGCTAAGGAAACAAGGAGAGAAAAGAAACGGTTAGAACACTTAAGGCATTTAGACATAGAAGGAAACCGTGCTAACCAAAGTGGTGGAAACCACCAAGAAAGAGAAGCACATGGAGTTGGAGTAGGAAACCTTCCTAGAGCTCCCATTCATGCCCCTAGAGAAGAGAGAAGGATTGGTGATTTTGATGAACATCTCACAAATGGGACTAGGATGGGCATTCGACCTCCTCCATCTGCCAATAACAATTGGGAGATAAAGTCTAGCCTCACCAACATGGTGCAAAATAATCAATTCTTTGGATTTCCTATGGAATATCTAATAGAGCACTTGGATAACTTTGATCGCTTATGTGGCACCGTGAAGATGAATAGCATTTCGGAAGACGTGCTCAAGCTCACACTCTTCCCATTCTCTCTAGGCGACAAAGTCTCTCAATGGGAGAAGAGTGTAGTTACATCCTCCATGACCACGTGGGAGGAGTGTAAGAAAAGATTCTTGGCAAAGTTTTTCTCCAATCAACGAACCGCCAAGATAAGGAATGATATCCAAAGCTTTCAACAAGGACCGAATGAGACTTTGTATGAGGCTTGGGAAAGATTGAAGGGATTTACGCATTCATGCCCTCACCATGGGATATCTATGGAAGCATTGTTGAGAATATTCCACTGGGAATTGAGGAGAAATACCACATTGCTCTTAACACCGCGGGTAATGGAGATTTTGCTAACTTATCGGTCGATCAAGTAGAGCAACTTGTGGAACACCTTGCACAAAGCAACCAATGCTATAGAAAGGAGTATGATAGAGGTGTGAGAGAACCAAAAGGAGAAGATCCAAGGATCAAGGAATTGAGTGACAAGCTTGACAAACTTCTTATGGCTAACAAGAAGTAAGTGCCATTTATTGGTGACTATGATGGGAACAATGAGTTGGTTTGTGAAGCTACACCAGATGGACAAGAAGAGGTTTGCTATATACAAGGTCAAGGAGGATATTACCAAAAGAACTTTAACCCCAACTATAGTAATCACCCCAACTTGTCCTATAGAAGCACTAATGTGGAAAACCCACAAGACCAAGTCTATCCACCTAAACCACAAGGTTTTCAACGACAACAAGGATTTGTCACACAACAACAAGGTCAAAGATTTGTCCCTCAACAACAAGGCTTTGCTCCTAAGCAACAATACGCTTTCCCTAACCAAGTTGCTCAAAACTTCCAAGGACAAGCTAACGCTTCTACTCAACCTTCATCACAAGACCATGAGATCTAGGCTTTGGTACAAAGGATCTTAGAAGGTCAAGTTAAAAATAGTGCGGATATTGGAAAGAAGGTCCTAGAGGTTAACAATAAAATTGATAGCATGTACCAAGAGTTGGATGGTAAGATTACAAGGTTGGCATCACACGTGAAGACAATTGACCTACAAATGGCGCAAATGGCTTCAAGTTCTAAGGCTCCAAGTGGCACACTACCGGGTAAATCCGAGTCTAACCCCAAGTCATTTTGCAATATTGTGATAATGGATGATGAAAAACATTGGGAAGCTCATCATGGACGATCATTGACAAGGGAAGAATTTGAAGAAGATGAGCTCTACTTGGATGAGTTAGCTAAGCTACTTGAATGCCCTTATGTTGACGAATTTTTTAAGAATGATGAAGAGCTTAAGGTAAAAGCTCCAGAGATCATTAAGAGAGAGGAACCCCTAGCTTTGAACCCTCTCCTTAAGAACCAAAACTTCCATTTCCTCGCCCGATCTTTACAAAGACCTTAAAGAGAGTTCTCACAAGGTTTAAGAATGATTTGGAGGAAGTTGGAGTAAAGTTGCCCAAAGGAGATGGTATTGCTCAAATCCCCATACATAGGCAACTCATCAAGCATGTCCTGGCTAACCATGGCAAGGTGATGGATGTTATGAAGAACTATGAGGACAAAGGTAGAGAGACACAAGTACTTAAACCCCTCACTGAGGAAGAAAATTCTGGTACATTTTCTCTTCCATGCTCTCTTGGAGATTTGCAACTCGATGATGCATTGTGTGATTCCGGTTCAAGCGTCAATGTTATCTCTTATGATATGTTTGAGACTTTGGACGTTAAGAGTTCTAAGTGTCCAATTGGAATTCTCGAGAGCTATCCGGTAAGGATAGAGAATTGCATTGTACCAACCGACTTCATGGTTGTAGAAATTGCATTGTACCAACCGACTCCGCTAAGAGGATGCCCCTCGTTCTTGGTACACATTTCTTAGCTACCGGGGGACTAACAATGGATTTTCTCAACAAGAAAGCTATTCTCCACATTGTGAGCCCCTATGGCTCTTATCCAATCTCCATACCTCAAGAAAGCTTTGTGGCACAATCTCCTACGGAGAAGAAGAATTTGGTCAATTGATGAGTTTAGAGACCAAAGAGTTGAACAAGAAATCCTTGCTAAAGGGAATGAAGAGAATCTCCAAGAGATTCTTGGTGGAGATGGTCTAAACTTACTCTTCGAAAACCAAGAAGAAATGGTGTCAAAGGCTATGGCAACTATTGATCTAAAGGAAGCACCAAGTGTGAAGAATAAACCTACTCTCACCCTACATCCCATTAAGTTGGTTGAAGGAGCAATTGAGTGCAAAGCTAAGTGTAAAAGCGGTTTCAAGCCATTCTCCAAGGCTAAGATTATTCTCCCTCCCGGTATGAACACATTTGGCTAAGAAAGCCATGAAGGAGACCTTCAAGATTGTGTTGACGGATTAGGGACCAAGCACTATGGATGGTTCCCACAACACGTCCAACTAGAATCTCCCCAAACCGTCAAGCTTAGAGACGTTAAACAAGTGCACTAGGGAGGCACTCCCTTGGTATCCTTGTACATACTTTTATTTATGTTTTAGCTATTTTTCTTTGTGTTTTAGTGTGTTTGAATTTGTAGGGTGCAAGAGGATCAAGCATGGATCAATTGGGGTGAAAACATGGCACTTTGGAGTACCATGTTGTTGAAGAGAAGGCTGACATGAAGCAGACCTCTGGCAGAGTGTTAAACTGGCAGAGTAAAAGCAGACTTCTGGCAGAGTTGCAGCAGACTTCTGCAGAGTAAAAGCAGACTTCTGGCAGAGTAAAAGCAGACTTCTGGCAGAGTAACTGCAGCAGACTTCTGGCAGAGTAAAAACTAGCTTCCTAGAGAAGATTCAACAAAACTTCTCCTACAAGACTTAAGTCACGAAATATGTTAGTTAATTGTCTATATAAGTGTATTCTCATGTAAAAAACAGATATACAGAATTATAAGGAAGATTCAGACACTCTCTCTATACTCTCTGATCTTCGCAATCTATTCTCTAAATTCTTACATGGTATCAGAGCAGATCGCTCATTGAGACTTGATTTGCGCAAACTATCTTTTGTCTGAAATGGAAAACAAGAAGCAGATTGTTCTACCTGTTGTTCTTAAAGGGGACAACTATATATTGTGGTCAAGGATCACAAGGACGGCTCTAAGAAGTCGTGGGTTATGGGAGCACATTATTGGTCCTCAAGAAGTGTCTATTGACAAAGAAGAAGCTGTAGCAGATAAGGGAGTAGTGAAGTCTCATATCAGATCTATAGCCAGCAAAGGGGATCCCAAGTGGATCCAGGAAGATCAGCTTGTCCTGGCTGTTCTTCAGAGCTCCTTGGAGCAAGCAATCCTTGCAGCTTACTCATATGCTGAAACTGCAAAGGAATTGTGGGACACTCTCATGAGTGTGTATGGTAATACCTAAGAAGGCGTTGAATGATCTCCAACAAGAGGAGAAGTCATTCAAAGATCTGTTTGGAGAATTCAGGGCGTTGTGGGCGAAACTAGAGATGTTGCGTCCTCCAACTACCAACCTGAAGGAGTTAAATGAGAGGCGTGAGCAGGGTCAGGTCTTCGGACTCCTACTCACTCTCAATGGGTCTTTCAAAGGACTGATTTATCACATTCTCAGATGTGAGAAGCTGCCCACCTTGAATGAGGTGTGTATGATGATCCAGAAGGAAGAAGGGTCAAAGAGTCTCTTTCAAGGGACAAGTGAAACTGCCAATATGAGCCGTAATACTCATCAGCAGGCAGAAAGGAGGAATGTATGGTGTGACCACTGCAAGATGAAGGGGCACACCAAAGTAAAGTGTTGGACTCTCCATCCTTATTTGAAGCCAATGAAGCTAAGAGGATTGGTTCAGAGTTCCAAAAATATTGTCATGGCAGCAACACCAGGAGATGATGATGTTGTGAGGAAATCAGATTTGGAAACTCTCATAAAAAGCATCACCAAGCTAACTGGATCTGGTAAAGCTCTCACTTCCTCATTCACAAAGCCTATCGTAGTTGATTTAGGTGCCACTCATCATATGATTAGTGATGCTGAACTCATCTCCAACATTAAACCTCATTATGGCAATGTTACCATTGCAAATGGGCAGGAGGTCCCAATTAGAGGCATTGGGAATCTGGAACTTTTTGAAAAGAATTCTAAAGCTCTGTTTATGCCTGAATTCAGTTCAAACTTGATATCAGTTAAGAAAGCAACAAAGGACCTTGATTGCTTGGTTGTTTTCAGTCCTAATGATGTGCGGTTTCAGGACATTAAATCGGGAAAGACCATTGGTGATGGAAGCACAAAAGATGGTCTATATGTTCTGAATAAAAATGACACGGTTGGTGTTTCTCATTCTGCTCTTAGCTCAGCCAGCTCCAGCTCTATTTGGCATGCTCGTCTTGGTCATCCTCACTCCAAGACTCTCCATCTCACTTTACCAAAACTGACTCAAGATCATCAAGAATGTGAAGCATGTATTCTTGGAAAACATTGTAGAACTGTTTTTTCAGAATCATCCACTGTCTATGAAGACTGCTTTGGTCTTGTTCACTCTGATGTATGGACTGCTCCATATGCTTCTCGTGATCAATACAAGTACTTTGTTTCATTCATTGATGAAAAGTCCAAGTACACGTGGGTCACTCTTATATCTTCAAAAAGTAATGTGTTTGAAGCCTTCTCAAAGTTCTACAGCTATGTTTCTACACAGTTTGGGGCAAAGATCAAAATATTAAGGAGTGATAATGGAGGAGAGTACCTGAGTACTCAGTTCAAAGAGTACTTGGAAAAGCAGGGGATCATTCACCAAACATCATGTGTCTACACTCCTCAGCAAAATGGAGTTGCTGAGCGCAAGAACAGGCACCTAATGGAGGTTGCAAGGACAATGATGTTTGACAGAAATGTCCCAAAGTCCTATTGGGGAGATGCAGTAATGACAGCATGTTATTTGATCAACAGGCTCCCAACAAGACTCCTTGGAGATGTGTCTCCATATGAGGTATTGAATAATACTAAGCCAAGTATTGATCATTTGAGAGTTTTTGGATGTGTACATTATGTGTTTGTACCAGAAGCTCAGAGGAACAAGCTAGAGCCAAAAAGTACCAAGTGTATGTTTATTGGCTACTCCTCAACACAAAAAGGGTACAAGTGTTACAATCCAGAAACAAAGCGAGTGTATGTCTCCCGAGATGTAAAATTTAATGAGGAGAAAGGCTACTTTGGTGAGAAAAATTGGGAAAGTTTGAAGGATTTGATATCCTCAGAGGATCGTGCCTCTACTTGGAGGTTTATACTCAACGGTCTAAATGAGCTGGTAGGAAGGAATGAGACACCGCCGGCTGAGCCTGTAGGAATAAACCAGAGTGACTCTGGTAATAATGAAGAGGTCTCTACACAAGAATCAAATGTAGATGCTGAAGGGGGAGAAACTCAAGCAGATGTAGATGCTGAAAGGGGGAGAAACTCAAACGGATGGTTCAACTTCAGAATCTCTAGATGATGTTGTTGTTGAAGATTCTGAAGTTGATGATTCTCCCTTGGATGATGCTGTTGTTGAAGATTCTGAAGAAGATGATTCTCCCTTGGATAGTTGTGTCCCCCCTCTTCGGAGGAGTGAGAGACTCAAATCTGGTCCGGATCACTGGAAGAATACTCGAGTTTATTACAATAGTCAAGCGGTAGCTCATCCCATTCAAGCCTATTGTTCTGTTGCACATCTTCCAGAAGAGCACCAAGGATCCTTAGTAAGATTGACAAGGAATTTGTGCCAACTACCTATGAAGAAGCGTGCAAGAGCAAAGTTTGGATTCAAGCCATGAATGAGGAAATTGATTCCATGAAGAAGAATGATACTTGGGATATGGTTGATCTACCCGAGGATAGGAAGATGGTTGGTAGTAGATGGGTGTATACAATTAAGTATACAAGCAGCGGAGAAGTTGAGAGGTATAAAGCTCGACTAGTTGCTAAGGGATATACTCAGGTCTATGGAGAGGATTACACAGAAACATTTGCACCGGTAGCGAAACTTCACTCGGTTCGTGTCCTCCTCTTTGTAGCTACTAACCTCTCTTGGGATTTGTGGCAGATGGATGTTAAGATTGCATTCCTCCAAGTAGATTTGGAAGAAGAAGTATACATGGTGCCTCCCCAAGGGTTCCATGATGAGACCAATAGTAGCAGAGTGTGCAAACTCAAGAAAGCTATATATGGCCTTAAACAATCTCCTCGGGCTTGGTACCAGCGGTTGAGTAGTTGTCTACTTGAGAAAGGGTTTCGTCGTTCTGAAGCTGATCACTCCTTGTTCACAACTCAGGGGGAAGAGGGTATTGTTGCTGTCCTCATATATGTTGATGATATTATCATTACAGGTGATAATGTTGCTGGAGTTAAGAAGACAAAAGACCTACTCAAATCTTCGTTTGACATCAAGGACTTGGGAGAGTTGAAGTACTTCCTAGGTATAGAGATATCTCGGTTTGATGAAGGAATGTTCGTCTCTCAGAGAAAGTACACTTTGGACCTGTTAGCTGAAACAGGAAAATTGGGTTCAAAGCCAGCCAAGACACCCATTGAAGAAAGTTATAAGAACTTTCGTGAGGGGGAACCATTTGCTGATATCAAACAATATCAGAGGCTTGTAGGTAAACTAATCTATCTTACAATCACTAGACATGATATTTTTTTTGCTGTGAACCAAGCAAGCCAGCACATGCAAGCTCCCACTGAACATCATTGGAGTATGGTGGAAAGAATTCTCAGATACTTGAAGAGTAATCTGGGAAGAGGTATATGGATGGGCTGCAATAACAATACAGAGATTGTTGGGTTTTGCGATGCTGATTGGACAGGAGATAAGATGGACAGGAAATCCACAACTGGATACTGTACATTTGTGGGAGGAAATCTTGTCACTTGGAGAAGCAAGAAACAAAAAGTGGTATCACTTTCAAGTGCTGAAGATGAGTATAGAGCAATGAAAGATGTCACAAAAGAATTGATTTGGATGAAGGATCTTCATAAAGATCTTGGACTCAACAGGACTGTGCCTATTACACTACATTGTGATAATCAGGCTGCCATCTACATTGCATCTAACTCAGTCTTCCATGAAAGGACAAAGCACATTAAAGTTGATTGCCACTTCATTCGTGAGAAGGTGCAAGAAGGTATCATTGTTCCTTCCTTTATTAAGAGTTCTGATCAATTGGCAGATATCTTCACAAAGGCAACCACGTCCAAGGTATGCCATAATATTCATGGCAAGATTGGCTTATTGGATCTCCACCAGCCAATCTTGAGGGGGAATGTTGAAGAGAAGGCTGACATGAAGCAGACTTCTGGCAGAGTGTTAAACTGGCAGAGTAAAAGCAGACTTCTGGCAGAGTAACTGCAGCAGACTTCTGGCAGAGTAAAAGCAGACTTCTGGCAGAGTAACTGCAGCAGACTTCTGGCAGAGTAAAAACTAGCTTCCTAGAGAAGATTCAACAAAGCTTCTCCTACAAGACTTAAGTCACGAAATATGTTAGTTAATTATCTATATAAGTGTATTCTCATGTAAAAAACAGATATACAGAAATATAAGGAAGATTCAGACACTCTCTCTATACTCTCTGATCTTCGCAATCTATTCTCTAAATTCTTACACATGTCACCGGCATCAACCAGCCATCTTGACCAGGTCGATGCAGCATGCATCCACCAAGGTCGATGGGATGAACACCATCTCGAAATTTCCCCTGGTTTGTGCTGCATCGACCAGGCATCTTCTCCAGGTCGATGGGACAGGTCGATGCAGCATGCATCCACCAAGGTAAGTTTTCTTTGACTTTTTCGAAGTGTGATTCGGTTTACTTTGGTTTAGACCATTTTTCTTTGATTTAAACATTATTTCAAGCCGGTTTAGACCCTCTAAGCCGCTCAAAACAAAATCCTCTTCCTTCTCCCTCACTTCTCAAACTCTTTTGCATCTAAAAGCTTTCTTTCTACACTAAAGCTCACACCTTTCACACTTTTTGCATTCAAACTCATTTTTCAAAAAGAAAATTTGAAATCTCCACTCCCATTAGCTCTTATTCATCTCATCTCTTGCCAAGAACAAGGTATGCTCTCTCTCTTTCTATCTCTTACCCCATCTCCTCCATCAAAGCTAATGGAAGCTTACATTTTTTTTTCATGGAGTTGTTAGTTTAGGGTTCTAAGATTGCTGCCTCTTGCTATGGTTAAGGTTTATATGCTATGGGTTGTTGATTTCTTATGAGTTTGAGATGATTTAATGGTTCAATTTTGAAAATTTCACCTCTTGGGGGGTTTTAGTGTGAAATGTAAAGAAATGAATATGAAATTTAAAATTTTAGAGAAAGTGTAAAATATTTAGTGCTTTGTCATTTAAATGCTACCATTAAGCATGCTTATTAATTACATTACACTACATTGTTGAGAAATTCTCAAATGAACTTGCTTTGGATTTGAAGGAAAATGCTAGTTTGATGAAAAGGAAGAACCTTGAATTGTTGTTATTCGAATTGATTGGTTTGTGTTAGCACTTGAGTTGATAGTATAAGTGTCAATCTATTGTTGCTACTTGAGCTTTCAAAATGATCAATTAGGTGGACACTTTGTGCTTTAAAATTGCGAACCTTTCTCATTTGAGAATGGCATTTTGTAGGATTACCAAGTACACAAACCATGAACTCTTCATCAAGAACAAGACGCCATTCTCACCAAGGGACCTATGTGTTTGAGGAGTGGTCTCAAGAAGCTTTTTGGTTCTTAAATGAGGTAGACCGTGCCACTTTATACCCTACCTGCTTTGCTTGTCGGGGTACCATGCTTGAGATGGGAATCCAATATCAAGGTGATGATCTTGTGGAAAGGATGCATTTGGGAGAGCTAGCTAAAATGGATCATGAGACGTATTCGGAGCCAACCAAACACTTCCAAGCCACGGTTCAATACATTGAAGATGGACCAAATGGGAGAGGACAGTTGGACCAAAGAAATACTCAATCTCATTCAAGGCATTTTGTGAAGTATATGGATTCCCTGAAGGTACTTTTGACGCAGTGCAAGAATTCAATCAAGAGTCAACGGTTTAGAGAAACATAGCCATGGATGAACCCTACTCCTCTATCCATTGATAGATGGCTAAGGTGAGAAACCCTACCATCCGCTATGCACTCCGTCTAATGGCCAACACTGTGTCCCCACTTCAAATGAGTTGAGATTGATATATGGAGCGATTCACTACTTCCTCCATGGGCACCCCATTGCGAGTGACCCCAATTTCTACCGGGATTCCGCATCCATGTTCTTCACAAACCTCTTGGAAACCCGCTTCCAAGTCTCTTCCGCGGATGACCCTAAGATTTACATAGAAGGCATGCTCACTCCACTCTTCGAGCACGTTGGCGTGAACCTAGGTCTCTACACTCCTATCCAAGAGAGACCAAGAATGGATTTTAATTACATGGTCTTGACACACACTCTCGCGAGTCGATTTTCTCCAAACACGCTTATGTATTGCTTCATGGATGAAGACGAGACCCCCTTATGTTGTTTCTTGCCACGTCCAAGGTATTGCAACACGAATTGCTTCCAAGACCTAAAGTTCCAATGCCACGCCGCTTCATGATTGAGCCTCCTTGATATGATCATGGATAGCACTAAGGACATGGAGCTTGAAGCTAAAGATGAACCTGTAGCCGAGGATACTTTAGTTGCACCAGTTGGTCCTATGACTCGTTCTAGAGCCAAGAAGTTCAACAAAGCAGTTGGAGGATTACTTAATCACATTTGGAGACAATCAGATGACTTGGGCAAGTATGGAGAAGATGTTATCCAAACCTCTTTGGTGTTGATACAAGCACAAGGGGATCAACAAATGGGCATGTGACTTATTTGTAATCTTTTTCCCTCATCTTTGGTTTTGTCCCAATGGATTTTCCAAAGAGAGGTTTTTAATGAGGCAAATGATTCACATAAAAAAATCCATTTTGTTGATTAGGCCCAAGAGAAATTCGGCCAAAGAAGTAGAAGGGTCATTTTAAACATTCAACTAGTCTTTATCACTTGTTAATTTTCGAGATGGGCTTCTGAGTGTGTTCTAAGACTTGTTCTCTTCTTTATAAATGTCTGTAATCTCTTAGGAGAACCCACCTACCTTTTTTTTATCAAAAAACCTTTTCAAGTTAGATCACTATTGGTGTGTCATATCCAGCAAACAATCGATCTCTTTGGTGTGTAATATCCAAAAGATCACTGGTAAATAAGAAGCCATTCCGCAACTTCTGTGTGACCACTCGACCCATATCCCTTCTCAGTGAGGCTTCATGGTTTCATTGCAGCAAGGCCTATCCCATCCCTATTTTCATAGTGCCGATTTTAGGAAGATCATATTAAGTGGTATCAGAGGACACTCTGAAAGTTGGGTATTCCAGTCATCAAAAAAAAAAAATTTAATAAAAAAATAAAAACGAGTTCTAAGTTGTATAATCATATCTACTATTATCTATTTATGAACTTGTCTTTTCATCTTTTGTTGATCTAGATCTAACGTTAGGTTTATGAGAATTTGTTATGCCTGATTTTGTATGGTTTTATTGATCTGCTTACCATTTGCTAGGACTTGTTATTGGTGACTTGTGTGTTGATTTGTTTCATAAATGATGACTGGTCATGAGGAACAAACCAGCACTAACAACAACAATAAACTGTTGGTGGAAGCAATTTCAGTTCGGATGGAGCAGATGATGAACACTAAAATAGATGCACTTCGTCAAGAACTTCAACAAAACTCAGATCAAGTGCAGAATGGAGAACGACAAAGGCCCCCAAGAAGAGACAGAGAACAACAGAGGTACCCAAGAGATGAAGCTGCAGATGATTACTATGGACATAATAATAGTTCCTTTCAAGGCAGCCAAAGGAGGCCTAGACGTGCACGAGAAGGCAGAACTCATCAACAAGACAATTTTGGAGGCCTCAATCTCAGAATCCCACCATTTCATGGGAAAAACGATCAAGATGCTTAATTAGAATGGGAGAAAAAAATTGAACTGGTCTTTAACTGTAAGCAATATACAGAGGTCAATAGAGTGCGGGTTGCTGCCACAAAATTCTATGACTATGCACTCAGCTGGTGGGATCAGCTAGGAACTTCAAGAAGACGCAATGGTGAGTATCTGGTGGAAACATGGACAGAGATGAAGACCATAATGAGAAAGCGGTTCGTACCAAGTCATTACCATCATGAACTACATCAAAAACTAAGAAGGCTTACTCAAGGAAACCGCACTGTAGAAGACTATTATCAAGAAATGGAGACCCTTATGATACGAGCTGATGTATCTGAGGACAGGGAAGCAACCATGTCTAGGTTTCTGGGTGGTTTGAATAGAGACGTCCAGGACAGATTATAGATGTAGCTCTATGTGGAATTAGAGGAAATGCTACATAAAGCCATTCTGGTTGAGAAACAGCTTAAGAAGAAGAGTACTTCATGACCAAGTTATGGCGCTGGAACAGTTACTACTAGACCTAGTTATCAAAAGGAGGAGAGGTCAAGCTATCAAAGAGAAGTCAAGCAAACTATGACCCTAAAAGTAGAGGCTAAACCATACACTGCAATTCAAGACAACAAAGGCAAAGCTGAGGTTACTACGTTAAGAGCTCGTGATGTGAAGTGTTTTAAGTGCCAAGGAAGAGGGCATTATGCAAATGAATGCTCCAACAGAAAGGTCATGATACTTCTTGACAATGGAGAGATAGAATTCCGAGGATGAGAAACCAGAACCACTTTCATCTTTAGAAGAATATGAGGAGATGCCAGCTAAAGGTTATTTGTTGGTAGCCAGAAGATCTTTAAGTGTACAAGCTAAAGCTGAGGAGCAAGAACAGAGGGAAAAGTTGTTCCATACAAGATGCAATGTTCTGGGCAAAGTTTGCAATCTCATCATTGATGGAGGAAGTTGCACCAACTTGGCGAGTAATTCAATGGTTAAGAAGCTTGGTTTAAAAGAAATGAAGCATCCAAAAGCATACAAGCTTCAGTGGCTCAATGACAGTGGAGAAATGAAAGTAAACAACTAAGTGATAGTTCCTTTAGCTATTGGTAAGTATGAAGATGAGAGGCTGTGTGATGTGTTACCAGATAGAAAGGTGATTCATGATGGCTTCACTAATCGCCATTTATTTGACTTCAAAGGAAGGAAAATTATTCTGGTCCCCATGACTCCACATGAAGTTTAACAAGACCAGATGCGTCTAAAACACAAGGAAGAACGAATTGCCAAACATTCAAACTTCTTTGTAAAGGCTTGTGAGGTTAAGAAAGCTCTATTTTCTAAACAGCCAATGCTATTGTTTGTTTTTAAAGAAGCTCTTACGAGCTTAACTTACCTTGCACCGGTGCTGCCGAGTGAGATGATTTCTCTTTTGCAGGATTATGAAGATGTGTTCCCTAAAGATAACCCAAAAGGACTACCACCAATTCGTGGCATTGAGCATCAGATAGATTTTGTGCCTGGAGCTTCACTTCCAAACCATCCAGCATATAGAACCAACCCTGTGGAGACAAAGGAGTTGCAAAAAAAATCAATGAACCCATGGAAAAGGGGCATATCCGTGAAAGCATGAGTCCTTACCAGTACTACTTGTGGCTAAGAAAGATGGCAGTTGGCGCATGTGTGTTGATAGCAGAGCCATCAACAACATTACTGTTAAGTATCGCCATCCCATTCCTAGATTAGTGATATGCTTGATGAATTGCATGGTTCTATCATCTTTTCTAAAATTGATATTAAAAGTGGATATCACCAGATTAGAATGAAAGAGGGTGATGAGTGGAAAACAGCCTTTAAAACTAAGCATGGGCTGTATGAATGGTTAGTTATGCCATCACAAATGCACCTAGTACTTTCATGAGACTGATGAATCATGTTGTTAGAGCATACACAGGCATTTTTGTTGTAGTATACTTTGATGATATCTTAGTCTCCAGCAAGAGTTTAGATGAGCATGTCAAGCATCTGAGAATATGGTCCTAAGTGTTCTTTGAAAGGAAAACCTCTTTGCCAATCTTAAAAAATGCTCTTTTTGTACAGATAACCTTGTCTTCCTAGGTTTTGTTGTGAGTGCAGATGGCATCAAAGTTGATGAAGAAAAGATCAAGGTAATAAGAGACTGGCCAAGTCCAAAAAGAGTAGGAGAAGTGAGGAGCTTCCATGGTCTTGCTGGATTCTATAGACGTTTTGTGAAGGATTTTAGCACTATAGCTGCCCCACTCACTGAAGTTATCAAGAAGGACGTTGGGTTTAAATGGGGACAAGCACAGGAAGAATTGTTTCAATCCTTAAAAGAGATTACACACGCACCTCTCTTAACTTTACTAGATTTTCTTAAAACTTTTGAAATTGAGTGCGATGCTTCTGGTGTAGGTATTTAAGCTGTTTTAATGCAAGATAAGAAACCCATTGCTTATTTTAGTGAGAAGCTTGGAGGAGCTACTTTAAACTATCCCATATATGACAAGGAGTTGTATGCCTTAGTTTGAGCTTTGCAAACATGGCAACATTTCTTGTGGCCTAAGGAGTTTGTTATACACACTGATCATGAATCTCTCAAACACTTGAAGGGACAACAGAAACTCAACAAAAGACACGCCATGTGGGTTGAATTCATTGAGACCTTCCCACATGTCATCAAATACAAACAAGGTAAGGAGCTGATGCATTATCCAGAAGGTATGTCTTACTCTCTACTCTTGAAGCTAAGTTGTTGGGTTTTGACCAGCTTAAAAATTTGTATGAAACTGCACCTGATTTTGGAAAGGTGTATCAATCTTGTGAAAATTTGCTTTTGTCCAATACTATAGGCATGAAGGGTTCCTATTCTATGATAAACGATTGTGTGTGCCTAACTGTTCCATTCAAGATTTGTTTGTTAAGGAAGCCCATGGAGGAGGTCTAATGGTGCATTTTTGGATTGCAAAGACACTTAAGGTGATGCAAGATCACTTCCATTGGCCACACATGAAAAGAGATGTTGAGAGGATTTGTGAAAAGTGTGCCACATGCAAACAGGCTAAGTCTAAGGTTCAACCTCACGATTTGTATACTCCTTTACCTATTCCTACTCATCCTTGGAATGACATATCTATGGACTTTGTGGTTGGATTGCCTAGGACTAGGATAGGAAAGGATTTTATTTTTGTGGTTGTTGATAGATTTTATAAGATGGCACACTTCATAGCATGTCACAAAACTGATGATGCATTGCATATAGCTTGAAATAATTCGTTTGCATGGAATGCCTAGAACTATAGTTTATGATAAAGATACTAAGTTTCTAAGTTACTTTTGGAAAACTCTTTTGTCTAAGCTGGAAACTAAGCTTTTGTTTTCAACTACATGTCACCCCCAAACTGATGGACAAACTAAAGTAGGTAATAGAACTTTGTCTACTCTTCTGCGTGCATTAATCAAAAAGAACTTAAAAACTTGGAAAGAATGTTTACCTCACGCTGATTTTGCATATAATCATTCTGTGCATTCTGCTTCTAAGTATTCTCCATTTCAGATTGTTTATGGCTTTAACCCAATATCTCCTTTGGATCTAATCCCTTTGCCTTTAAGTGAAAGAGCTAGCATAGATGGAAAAAAGAAAGCTGATCTTGTCCAACAGATTCATGAGAAAGCAAGCAAAAACATAGAAGAGAAAAGTAAGCAGTATGCTAAGCAAGCAAACAAGGGAAGGTGTAAGATGGTTTTTGAGGTTGGAGATCAAGTATGGGTACACTTGAGGAAGGAAAGATTTCCAACTGAAAGAAAGTCTAAGCTAATGCCAAGGATCGATGGTTCCTTCAAAATAACAAGAACGATCCGTGACAATGCTTATAACCTTGATCTGCAAGGTAAGTATAATGTGAGTTCTAGTTTCAACGTTTCTGACTTGGTTCCTTTAATTATAGATGATCCAGCTTTGAGGTCAAATACTTTTCAAGTGGAGGGGGATGATATGATCATGGATAGCACTAAGGACAAGAAACTTGAATCTGAGGATGAACTTGTAGCCGAGGATACTTTAGTTGCACCAGTTGGTCCTAGGACTCATTCTAGAGCCAAGAAGTTCAACAAAGCAGTTGGAGGATTACTTAATCACATTTGGAGACAATCAGATCACTTGGGCAAGTATGGATAAGATGTTATCCAAACCTCTTTATTTTTGATACATGCACAAGGGGATCAACAAATGGGCATGTGACTCATTTGTACTCTTTTTCCCTCATCTTTGGTTTTGTCCCAATGGGTTTTCCAAAGAGAGGTTTTTAATGAGGCAAATGATTCACATCCTAAGAACCCATTTTATTGATTAGGCCCAAGAGAAATTCGGCCAAAGAACTGGAAGGGTCATTTTAAACATTCAACTAGTCTTTATTACTTGTTAATTTTCGAGATGGTCTTGTGAGTGTGTTCCAGGACTTCTTCTCTTCTTTGTAATCTCTTAGGAGAACCTACCTATCTTTTTTTATCAAAAAACCTTTTCGAGTTAGATCACTGTTAGTGTGTCATATCCAACAAACAATCGATCTCTTTGGTGTATAATATCCAAAAGATCACGGGGTAAATAAGAAGCCATTCCGCAACTTCTGTGTGACCACTCGACCCATATCCCTTGTCAGTGAGGATTCACGGTTTCATTGCAGCAAGGCCTATCCCATCCCTATTTTCAGAGTGCCGATTCTAGGAGGATCATATTACTCCTCCTCCCAAAGATTTTAATTCTGATTTCTACTAGCTCCAAGGTACCATTCTTACCATTGTAAATATCGTCTAGTTTTTAATTCTTTATTTTTGCACATCATTATTTTCTTTCTTCCACTTTAGATTTTGCTTTCTCACCGAGACGGTGAAAAGTAAGTCTGTGGGAGGAGATTGGTTGCTAATGATCATTTGAGTTGTTTTGTTTTGTTTTAGCATATTGTGTCTCATCATTTGCATTGTATATCACATAAAAACAACAAAAATCCTAAAAAATTGAAAAACTTTGAAAACACAAAAAGATTTTCTCATTTAGTTGCATTGCATACACTTGTATGCTCATTTTAGGTTGCATTGTACATATGAGAACAATGATGAATGCGGAGTTGAAACTTTTACAACTAAACTTGATTAAGAGATTTGGGGAATAGAAACTTCTGGGTATTGAGCGCAGCAAAAGAGATCCAAAGATGGTTCTATTGCTCTGTAAAGTTGTGTAACCTTCTCTCGAATAACCTCTTCTTCTTTTATAAACTTCAGATTAAACCGTCCTAGCGAGAATATCGGAATATTTCCTTTTCCTCTTTGGACTTGTGTTTCCTTTTCATCTTCGGCCGACTTCCGCATTCTATTTGTTAGCTGACTTCCGTATTCTTTACTCTTTTGCTCGGCCCACATCCCGATATGGCTCGCGAAGATGTTGCCTTGGCCCGTGAAGGCGTTGCCTTGGCCCACGAAGGTGATGCTTTCTTCGGCGCATGCTTGTCACTTGCCTCGGCCTGAAATGCGATTTGCCTCGGCAGGTGCTGGTACACCGTGGCGTTCGGTGAAGTTTGCCTCAACGCGTACTGATACGCCTTGGCATTCGGTGAAGTTTGCCTTGCCTTGGCGCGTGCTGATATACCTTGGCATTCGGTGAAGTTTGCGTCGGCGCGTACTGTTGTTTTGCCTCGGCGCGTGCTACCACTTACCTTGGCGCATGCTGTTACTCGCCTCGGTCCATGGCAACATTTGCCTCGGTCCATGGCAACATTTGCCTCGGTCCATGGCATCATTTGCCTCGGCCCATGGTGATACTTGCCTCGGCCCATGGCAACAACTGGGGTTTTTTCAAGTTTGATCTTGCCAAGGTGAAAACTGACCCCAACAGTTAGCCCCCAGCTCGTCAGACTCAAAGTGATTGTGACGAGGTTAATGTACCGAGCCAAAAGCAAGATCAACATGCTGGATCCAAAAAATGCATGCCGCGCTGACGTTGTGCCGAGCCGAATCTAAGGTAAGCTGAATTTTGGGGCCGAGCCGAGGTTAAGATAAGCTAAAGTTTTGCATCGAGGCAAAGTTCAAACCTATCTAAATTTTTGCGGCTTTTAATGATTGAGTTTTTTCTCGGGAATTGGGTACCCATGATGTCATGTAATGATTATCTTCGAAGATCTGAAATATCTTTGCTAGTTCCCGAGGCGCGTTTACGCATGCGCCAAAACCCTAGATTTCTCTCTATAAATCTCGAAGTGTTTTCTTCATTTCCTCACTTTGCATCTCCAAAAATCCTAAGGTAGAGCTCTCTCCTCTCTCTTCTCTCTCTCTTATTTATTTGAGTTTTTCATTTGTTCACCACCGCTGTTTTGTATTTTCCGACCCATCTTCATCGACCCTTGGTGGTTTCTGTGAGTTTTCCGATCCGTCTTCAACATTTCGCGGTGGTCTTTTTGAGTCCTACGAAGCATCTCCAAGCTCATCTTCATGTCTTCATCCGATGAATTGCAAGAATATTTTGCCTCGGCTTCCCCTTGGGAACTTGGTCGCAGGATGATCAAATCTCCAGAGGCAAGCAAGACAGACAAAACATTAGTTTCTGACGAGGTGAATTTCTCTGCCGAAGCAAATCTGGTTGCCGAAGAGAAAGCGGCTGACAAAACAACTGCCGAGGCGAACTTAGACGAAGAAGATGTCGCGGCAAATGGCTGCTGAAAATAGGCTCGTTATCAAGGTTCCTTATCTTGTTGATGAGCCACTATCAGATGTCCTCGAGGCAGAAATGGCTTTGAAGACCCTGTTCTGGAGGAGGCCGAGGTGAGACGGCTGTAGAGGCTATTTGCAAGTTATGAAGCCAGTCCCTCTAAGAGTACTCCGCGTAGACGGAAAGCAAAAAAGAAGAAAGCTAACCCACCCGGATCAACTTTGTCAACCGAGGAGTCCCTAGTGCTACAAAGGCAAAGGTTTGGAATTTCGGAGATGGTTGACTTGATCGTTCCTTCTCCATCAGGTCATCCTGATAATCTTCCGCCGAACCATTTCTGCTTGTACAAAAGATTATTCTATCTGAGCTACTTGTGGTTTCTGGTCCCGGGCTTGATAGTGCGGTTTCTAAAGAAGCACGGATTAGCCCTCAATCAGATTACGCCCCGAGGGATGTTTCACCTGGTCGGCTTTTTGGTGTTTGAGTTATGAGTGCGAAGCTGAAGTAAAGGTTCGACATCTGCAGCATCTTCTTGAGTTTCTGAAGGTCTCGAAGTCTCCGACGTATTACATCTCTCCCAAAAAACACTGTAAAATAATCGAAGGGTTTAAAAGAAAAGATAGCAACTGGGCGAGCCATTTTTTCTATGTTCCTATCACTGACGCGGCGATTGCCAGATATTGGCTCGGAAAAGTCAAGACGACCTGCGGACCAATTGGTAGCCAATCTTACATTACTCAGGTTTTATTTTATTTTCAAGTTTCTAATCTTCTTTCCTTTTTTGCAGTTCGTCATTTACTCCCAACGTTTCCCGAGGACACCTAAATTCTCAGAGACACATTTGCTGGTGGGAAGACTCACTGGGATAAATATTTCTCTTTATCACATGTGGAAAAAGCAAGGGCTCGTTTCGCCGGTGTTGAAGTATCCAGAAGCTCAGAATCTTCTCTTGCACCTCGATTGCACATTGTTGAATTAATGGGCAAGCGAATGACAATCCGTGATAAACAGGAGCAAAAGGAGAGAAAGATTAAGGAAATGGCTCAGAAGAGAGATGCAACAGGAGCCGAGGCATCTCTTAGGGATGCCGAGGTGACATCCAAACTAGCTCAGGGGTCTAATGACCCTCCAATTGTAAACGAGGATAGAGTTGCTGATGACACTGCTGATGTCGAGGCAACTAGAGATGTCGCCGAGCCGATAGTGGAAGATACGGCGAGGCAGGTCGTATCTTGTATTCCTTCCAACTTCGTTCCTATGGTTCTGTGCCAATCCCAAGAAGTTAGGCCACTGTTCTGGAAGCGTCCTGCTTCCAGTGCCGAAAAAGGGAAAGGCCTTGTGGAGGAGAAGGCTAAGAAACAGAAACGAGCAGACCCGTCTAATCCCGCGACGATATTTTTTAAGCAGGACAGGAATGAGCCCGTTTATAATGACGCAGTTGCCTTGGCTTCTCTTGTCTCCACAATCAAATCCCCTGGTGATCGTCTCTCTCCCATCGACATTGTTGCTGAAGGCGCTTTGTACGCCGATATGTCCTTACATGGTATCAAAGTAACCGTTTTGCAGCAAATTTCTTTTTTCTTAAGGGCTTCAGATATTAACTTTTTGACTTGCATTTCATGGCATCGATCAACAAGATTATTGCCGAGTACTACGGGGTAGCAAGAAAAGATAAACGTTGAATTGTCAAGGCAAGGAAGGATGCCTTGTAACTAAAGGCCAAGCTTGACGATCTCGAAGGCAAGCACTCTGCCGATCTGGAATCCTCCTCGGCTCAAATTATTGCCCTCAAGAAAGAGAAGATATTTCTCAAGAACGAGCTGGTCAGAGTCGGGGACCTTTGCATGAAACAGGAGGCTACAAAGGCGAGGAAATCTGCTCAGATCGAGTTGTTGAAGAGACAACTTGCCGCTGCAGATGTTTTGCACGAGGTAAAAGTAAAGAAAGCTTGGAAGGCCTCGAGGTGGGAGATGGCAGAAAAGTTTCAAGGGAAACTTGACAGAATCTCCAAAAAGTTCGAAGATTTGACGGTAGTCAAAGAGAGGGAACTGGATCTCGCGCAAGTGGATAACAACCTCCAACTCATCCATATTCTTAAGAAAGACTATGCACCAACCTTGGATGCCGAGGTGGCTCAGTTGTCTGAATGGCGAGTAGATTTGGTCGGAGCCCATAATCATTTTGAGAAGCTCGAAAAGGAGGTGAATAACGAGCTTGTAATGTCTCATGTATCGTCTAATTCGGTCGATACAACGCTTCCGGTTGAGCCTTTGGAGAATGTTGCGGCAGCTGTTGGTGTAAGATATTTCTCTGGGTTTAATGATGGCACTCCTGCTACTGACCGTACTATCGAGGAGACCGTAGACCCAAATTTTCCCTTAGAATCTGTTATGTTTTGGTTGCTGGTTTGTTGTTCCTTTTTTGTTGCATTTTGTATGTTTAAGAACAAGATGCCTGGATGGCTTTACCACAATATTAGTAAAGTTTTTTCGGCTATCTTCCGGCTTGTTCTTGTCTTTTTATTTTGAGCCGAAGTATTAAGAGGTATTAATGACCAGTGTTAAGGAACAAATTACTGGGTTTCTGAATGTTTCTTCGGTTTACGAACACGCTTTTTCATGCGTACCCGCTCTGATAGCAGACATAAGGATTTGTAGAGCGCATTTTAGAGTAGTAGAAAAAATCCATAAAGGATGTCAAAAGGTTCGTTGTTGTGGCCAGCAACAGACGAAAGAACAAAAATATAAGTACTTAGCCTATTTTGACAAGGCTTAGTTATTTTGCGAGGCGATAAGTATGCCAAAGTGTCTAGATTTGATAAGTATGCCGAAATGCTTAAGATCTTTGAGGCGATAAGTATGTCGAAGTGATTTTGCGAGGCGATTTGTATGCCGAAGTAAGTATGCTATAGATGGAAGTATCAGTGTATACGGACCCACTCCCTCCCCCTTTTTTTAAGGCGGGAAGGCAGCTGAACCCATCCTAAGATGGGTTGCCTACTTAACTCTTTTGGGTATCAAGCCGCCTCGTAGTTCGTAGATGGTATGGTTTAGTGGTAGTACTTCTTAAAGTACATTGCATTCCAAGATCTTGGTACTGAAACTTCGGCCATGTTAGCGAGCTCATATACTCCTAGGCGGACCACCTTCTTGACTCTGTAAGGTCCTTCCCTGTTTGCTCCTAGCTTTCCTGCATTTTGTTCCGCTGTGTTCTGGAAAACCTTTCGGAGAACTAGATCACCTTCGTTGAATTTTCGACTGCGAACATTGCAGTTGTAGTACTTAGATGCGGCTTACTCGTAATTTTGAATATGAATGAGTGCTTGGTCTAGTCGCTCATTCACCAAATCTAGTTCGTCAAGCAGCATTAAGGGATTTAATCCCTCTTGTCCAGGGAGGAGGCGACGACGAATTCTGGGAAATTCTACTTTTGACGGGATCACGCATTCCACTCCATAGACAAGTGCGATGGTGTTTCTCTGGTAGCTCTTCGTGGAGTTGTCCGATGAGACCAAAGAAGCCCTTCCAGCTCATCGGCCCAACGCCCCTTTTGGCGTCGAGTCATTTCTTCAAACTGTCGAGGATCATTTTGTTTGCTGCTTCTGCTTGGCCATTGCCTTGCGGGTAACATTGTGTAGACTTGCTAAGACATATCTTCCATTTTATGCAGAAAGCTTCGAAATGGCTTGAGATGAACTGCGAGATGTTATCCGTAACGATTTCATATGGAACACCGTGTCTGCATATAATGTTTTTCCAGACGAAGTGTTTCACCTGAGCATCCTTATTACTAGCGTAGGAATCCGCTTCGATCCACTTGGAGAAGTAGTCTGTTAGTACTAGTAGAAATCTCTTCTGCTTGGATTGATGTAAAGGCCCGACGATATCCATTGACCATCACATAAAAGGATAAGGTGGCGAAATTGACGACATCATCTTAGTTGGCCGATGAATTGTTGGAGCGTGGCGTTGACATTTTTCGCACTTAGCAGAAAACTTCTTGCAATCTTTTACAATAGTTGGCCAGTAAAACCTGTAACGCTTGATTCTGATTGCTAGTTCCTTTCCGCCAGAATGATTGCCATAAGACCCCCTATGGACCTCTTTCATGATTTGTCTAGCTTCTTTTCCCTCAACACAAGCCATTAATGGATCCGAGAATCTCCAATTGAAGACATTCCCGTCTAGCATAATATATCGAGCCGCTTGAGCTTTGAGCTTTCGGGTAGCCCATCTATCGGATGGTACTTCGCCATCCATGATGTATACGCGGATTGCTCCCATCCACTCGTTCTCACATACATACTCCATTGTTGCGGATTTTTAATCCGTCTTCCATATCAACTGCTTCATCTTTGGGTTGGGGTTCTTTGTTATGATTCTCATCCATTGTGGTATCAATGCCATCATCCATTGGGACAATCCTTTCTTGTGCTTCTTTTGCTTGTCTGTCCGATTGGGAGAGGGTTGATGCTCGGATATTCGTTGTCGGAGAGATTGATGCTCGGATATTCGATGAACTCTACTAGGATGATTCTCTGCACACCCGGTCGAAAGTTGAGGCTAGAGCTGCCAACGCATCTGCCGAGGTATTTTCACCGTGAGGGGTTCTGGTTAGCTTAAATTCCTTGAACTTTTCCACCAGTCCTTGTACCACTTTAAGATAAGCCTCCATCCTTTCATCTCTTGTAGTGTATTCTCCATTAAACTAGTTTGCCACTAGCTGTGAGTCACATAATGCATGAATGCTCTAGACTCTGATTCCATGGGCTAGTTTTAGGCCGGCGATAAGGGCTTCATACTCTGCCTCGTTGTTTGATGCGTGGAAGGATAGTCGAAATGATTATTCTAGAATTTCACCAGTTGGAGATGTTAAACGGATCCTACATTAGATCCTTGTTTTGACAATGAGCCATCAACGTGAAGTATCTAGACAGAATCTGGCGTTGGGTCGTCTGTTTCTTCTACAGGGAGTTCAACTAAGAAATATGCCAATACCTGAGATTTTGCGCAACTTCTGGTCCGATATTCGATGTCATATTCGCTTAGTTCTATTGCCCATTTTGTGAGCCTTCCGGATTGACTTGGGCTATGTAAGACGGTTTGGAGAGGGAACGTCGTTAGAACCACGATAGCGTGCGATTGGAAATATGGCCTCAACTTTCGAGCAAACATTTTTACAGCGAAGGCCAATTTTTTTATCTGTGGATATCGAGTTTCTGCATCCGTCAAGGTCTGGCTGACGTAAAAATTGGATTTCTGCTCGCCTCGTTCGTCTCTGACCAGCACTCCACTAACTGCAGTAGCAGAAATCGCGGTGTATAAAAACAGAGGTTCTCCTTCCCAGGCTTCGCGAGGACCGGATGACTTGCTAAGTAATTTTGTAACTACTTGAAAGCCTCCTCGCACTTGTCGGTCCATTCAAACTTTTTATTGCCTTTCAAAGTGTCATAGAACAGCAGGCATTTGTCGGTGGATCGAGAAATAAAATGGTTTAGCGATGTGACGCATCCTGTAGTTGTTGAACTTCGCGCTTTGTTCTTGCTGGAGCCATTTGTATCAGAGCATCGATTTGCTTCGATGCCTCGGTGGGTGACTAGATATCTGAGGAATTCGCAGGATGTTACCGCAAACCTGCACTTGGTCGGGTTGAGCTTCATGTTGTGTGAATTTAGTTTCTCGTAGGTGGGCAACATTATCCTTCTCCTCGAGTAACTTCACCAACATGTCATCTATGTATACCTCCATTGTTTTTCCAAGCTGTTGTGAGAACATCTTCTTCACCAGACGCTGATAAGTTGTCCCGGCATTTTTGATGCCAAAAGGCATCACTTTGTATAATATATCCTGCGATATGTTATGAATGCTGTCTTCTCTCTGTCTTTAGGGTTCATCAAGATCTGGTTGTATCCTGAGAAAGCATCCATGAATGACAATAGTTTGTTCCCAGCCGTTGCCTCTACTAAGCTGTCTATGTGTGGCAGTGGGAAACTATCTTTCGGACATGCCTTGTTTAGGTTGGTGAAATCAACACACACTCGCTATTTTCCGTTCTTTTTTTTAACCACGATAGGATTGGCAAGCCAGTCTGGATACTTACCTCGATGATCGATCTGACTTTCAGCAACCGTTCCACCTCCTTGTTTACAGCCTTAGCCCTTTCGGGTCCTAACTTTCTCCTCTTTTGCTTCACTAGTTGGAAAGTTGGATCCACGTTCAGCTCTGCGGATGGTTTTGATCACGCTTGGCGTCGAAAATTTTATGCAAAGATGGTAGGTTGACGGGACCGCCCTCATAGAGTTTGTCCAAAGAGTACCCATGATTACATTATATATCGCAGGATGATCGGCCACCGAAAACTCTACTATTTTCGTCACTCCACATGCTATGACAAGTAAATTGATCGTCCCGAGGATCATCGTTGTCTCTCCTGAAAATACAGTTAGCGGCTTCGGAATTGCTGTTACTTCGCAAAGGCTGATTTCCATACGTCTTAGAGTTTCGCAAAAAATAACGTCCATAGAACTTCGTGTATCTATCAATACTCTGGCAACATTGTGGTCTGCTACAATCAATTCGATGACTAGCGGGTCATTGTGAGGCTGTTCGATGCTAACTGTCTCCTTTTGTTCAAATGAAATCACGTCGTTTGGAATATTGGTAGGTGCGACCCAAGTAGTGCTAGAATCTGCTAGGCGTTGAAAAGCTTTGATCGCGAAGACCGATCCCATTATCATGTTGATTATCCTTCGGGATCCCTGTTGTGTCCCCTTGTCATTTTGTCTTCCTCTCTTAGTGGGTTCGTTGGCTCGGTCTTCATAGTGAGGTTGTTTTGCTTCGCCCTTTTGTTCAAAATCCTTCAAGCTGACTGCATCACCCAATTTTCCTTCCGCAAGTTTCGCTGCGAGCAACAAACCGAGGCTTCTGCAGTTTGCAGTAAGGTGCCCATACTGGTGATGATGTTGGCAATAAGCCTTTTCGTCGTACAGGCTAGTATATCTTTTCCAAGTGTTCCAAGGTACTTTTCCACGATCGGCTCCCACATGATAATTGTGGGCACCTCTGAAGCTAGGCCCTTCGTGATGAACGAAACCGCCATTCTGGGAGTTTTGCCAGAAATTTGATGGAGTTTTGCTAGTAATCTGAACGTTACTTCGGCTCGTCGTTTTCGCGAAGCCGTACCTTTGTGATAGAACTTTCATATCTTGTTTGTTGACTATAAAATCCGAGGCTCGGTGCAATGCGTCATGGATAGTCAATGGCTGGTTCAACGAAATTTCCTCTCTGAAATGCGATTCATACCACAACGACTTCTTCAGGGCAGTTAGGGCGGCTTTGTCCCTTACACCGTCGACTTTAGATATAATATTTTTAAAACACTCCGTAAACTTCGTAATGATTCTGTTGGGCCTTGAGATAGAGTCCACAGGTCGGCATCGGAAGTTCCACGATCCATAACCATGGAATAATGCTTTAGAAAAGCTGCGGACAGTTGATCAAAACTATCGATAGAATTACGGTCGAGGCGTGAAAACCACTCCAAGGCTGCTCCTTTGAGATGCTCTTTGAATAGGAGAGGCAGAAACCGGCATCTCTCTTGTTTTTGCTGAGATTGGCTCGTCCCATTGCTATGCGGAATGCCATTTTGTGAGCTTTCGGATCGATCGTCCCTTCGTAGAATGGGATTCAAATTTTCCAAGGTTGGAGACTCTTGCCCTAGTTATCCGGGCTGTGAATGACATCTTATGTGTTTCTTCCAACACACGGCCTATTTCGGATGCTGAGCTAATCGCCTTGTGCACCTTGGATTTGAATGTTTTCACCTCGGTAGCAGCTCGAGCCATCGCATCGTGAATCTCGTCCAGTTCCCTGTTCTTGGTTTGCCGTCCTCGGTGTTCTAGAGTGTGTTCCTCGTGCCGAGGTGGAGGTGACAGATCTCCTGACGTCATCGGCGTGTCGTTTACCGCGTCACTGGGAGTAGACAAATTGAGAGGCATTGGATTCGCGTCGAACAGTTACCTCCAGAATCTACTCGCCGGACTTATTGCTGGTACCAAGCATCCGATATTGGGGGCCTCGGGCTTGTTGCTCCAATGTCAGTGCATGGATTTTCTCGTTGAACGAGTTGTTTGCCTTTTCTTGCTCGTCTATCTTTTTCAGCAGGGTGGCCAACATATTTTTCATCTCGGCCAAAGATTTTGGAACGATGTCAGCATTTCCCGGAGGATGGTCTCCAGGATTCATGATGCCACTTGGAAGGTTTGACGTGGTGTTATCAGCGGTGTTGGTGACTTGATCTCCGTCGGCAATTTTTTCAGATCTCGATCACGGCAATCTTAAGAGTAAGAAAGTATCTATGCCCCACAGACGGCGCCAAATTATGGGAGTTGAAACTTACACAACTAAACTTGATTAAGAAATTTGGGGAATATAAACTTATGGGTATTGATAGCAGAAAAGCGATCAAAAGATGGTTTTATTGCTGATTCTATAAGCTTTTAGAATACAAGATTTGTTTTTAGTGTCAGGTCTATTGCTCTGTAAAGTTGTGTCACCTTCTCTCGAATGCCCTATTCTTCTTTTATAGACTTCAGATTATACCGTCCTAGTAAGAATATCATAATATTTCCTTTTTCTCTTTGGACTTGTGTTTCCTTTTCCTCTTTGGCCAACTTCCGCATTCTATTTGTTAGCCGACTTCCATATTCTTTACTCTTTGGCTCGGCCCATATCCCGATATGGCTCGCAAAGATGTTGCCTCGGCCCGTGAAGGTGTTGCCTTGGCCCATGAAGGTGATGCTTGCTTTGGCGAATGATTGTCACTCACCTTGGCCTGAAATGCGATTTGCCTCGGCAGGTGCTGGTACACTCTTGGCGTTCGGCGAAGTTTGCTTTGGTGCATGCTGATACGCCTTGGCATTCAGTGAAGTTTGCCTCGGTGCGTGCTGATATGCCTTGGTATTCGGTAAAGTTTGCCTCGGCGCATGCTGATACGCCTTGGTATTCAGTGCAGTTTCCCTCAGTGCTTGTTGTTGTTTTGCCTCGGCGTGTGCTGTTGTTTTGCCTCGGTCTATGGCAACATTTTCCTCAGCCCATGGTGATACTTGCCTTGGCCCATGTCAACACCTGGGTTTTTTCCAAGTTTGATCTTGCAAAGTGAAAACTGACCCCAACAATGAAGTTGCCTTGCAAAGGTTTTTGACTTAGCATTCAATGTGAAACTCTTGATAATGTGTTTATTTCTTAAGTAAATCATAGAAAATCTCTCTTCTTTGCATCTTGATCTCTTCGCTCGAAACACTTGGTTTTGTTCATGTTTGCTAAACTTGAAACCAATTCTACCTTATTTGACTTTAATTTGAAATTAAATTCTTGCTCAGGATCTTGAGATACATGTTCATGGTTTCCAAAGACACATTTGGGTTTTCTTATTCGTTTTTACCACTCTATGCTAACCCAAATGGCCATTCTCATATTTAGTTTAGTTTTCCCCACCTCAACCTAAACCTTTCATTTCAATCCCTTGTTATTTTCTTGAGTGAGGCATTTTTGTGAAAATGCATACACCTGCAAAATCTCGAAAGATGGGAACAACAAAGAAGGTATTCCATTAGGCTAGTCCTTTAAGCACATGGCTAGCAAACTAGGAGGGTGTTTATGATATCATATTCTTGGTTGGGTTTGGTGAGGGACTTGTGAAAAAAAGAAAGAGAGAATGGTTGAAACTAAAGAAAAAGGAAAGAAAAAGGAAAGAAAAGAAAAATTCTACTCTAGGGAAAGGTTAAGTATAAAGAAGACTCTAAGTGTTTAAGGCAAAAAACCTAGTTCTCCTCCATAAGCTTAAGATCAAACAAAGTTAGAAAGTAAATAAAAGAATCAAGAAGGATGAAAGAGGTAAAGAAAAGAAAGAGTCTACAAAAGAATACCCCCTAAGAGTTAGCAAAAAAAAAAGAAAAAGAAAGAAGAAGGTTTGGTTCTCAACCATTTGGTTTGACTCAAAAGAAAGAAAATATGTGAGATCATGGGTAGAACATAGGTTTCAAAAGGCATAAGGGTTTGGGTGGAATGGAAGCACTTCTTTGTATGCATCAATTGTTCCATTTCTCCCTTGATTTTGCATGATATTTTCAATTACTATTCTTTGAGAGTAAGTCACTAAAATGTTTTGAAACCGCTTGAACATGATCGATAGTTTCTAAGCAAGACCGCACTTAAACACCTAATTGAATGTTAAAGAATTTGTAGATAGAATGGCATGCAGAGGCTTAACTTTGAGTCTAGAGGCAAAAGATTGAAGTTGTGATAGATGTGAGAAGATTGATTGAGTAGAGATTCACTTATGCGATACCATACATAGGTAACTCATCAAGGATGTCCTGGCTAACCATGACAAGGTGATGGATGTTATGAAGAACTATGAGGACAAAGGTGGAGAGACACAAGTACTTAAACCCCTCACTGAGGAAGAAAATTCGGGTACATTTTCTCTTCCATGCTCTCTTGGAGATTTGCAACTCGGTGATGCATTGTGTGATTCCGGTTCAAGCGTCAATGTTATCTCTTATGATATGTTTGAGACTTTGGACGTTAAGAGTTTGAAGGGTAACACTAGCTCCATCACATTTGCGGATGCTTCTTCTAAGTGTCCAATTGGAATTCTTGAGAGCTATCCGGTAAGGATAGGGAATGGCATTGTACCAACCGACTTCATGGTTGTAGAAATTGCATTGTACCAACCGACTCCACTAAGAGGATGCCCCTCGTTCTTGGTACACATTTCTTAGCTACCGTGGGAGTAACAATGGATTTTCTCAACAAGAAAGTTATTCTCCACATTGTGAGCCCCTATGACTCTTATCCAATCTCCATACCTCAAGAAAGCTTTGTGGCACAATCTCCTACGGAGAAGAAGAATTTGGTCAATTGATGAGTTTAGAGACCAAAGAGTTGAACAAGAAATCCTTGCTAAAGGGAATGAAGAGAATCTCCAAGAGATTCTTGATGGAGATGGTCTAAACTTACTCTTTGAAAACCAAGAAGAAATGGTGTCAAAGGCTATGGCAACTATGGATCTAAAGGAAGCACCAAGTGTGAAGAATAAACCTACTCTCACCCTACATCCCATTAAGTTGGTTGAAGGAGCAATTGAGTGCAAAGCTAAGTGTAAGGGCATTTTCAAGCCATTATCCAAGGCTAAGATTATTCTCCCTCCCGGTATGAACAAAGAGCAAGTTCATTTGGCTAAGAAAGCCATGAAGGAGACCTTCAAGATTGTGTTGACGGATTGGGGACCAAGCACTATGGATGGTTCCCACAACACGTCCAACTAGAATCTCCCCAAACCGTCAAGCTTAGAGACGTTAAACAAGTGCACTAGGGAGGCACTCCCTTGGTATCCTTGTTCCTCCATGGGCACCCCATTGCGAGTGACCCCAATTTCTACCGGGATTCCGCATCCATGTTCTTCACAAACCTCTTGGAAACGCGCTTCCAAGTCTCTTCCGCTGATGACCATAAGATTTACATAGGAGGCATGCTCACTCCACTCTTCGAACACGTTGGCGTGAACCTAGGTCTCTACACTCCTATCCAAGAGAGACCAAGAATGGATTTTAATTACATGGTCTTGACACACACTCTCGCGAGTCGATTTTCTCCAAACACGCTTATGTATTGCTTCATGGATGAAGACGAGACCCCCTTATGTTGTTTCTTGCCACGTCCAAGGTATTGCAACACGAATTGCTTCCAAGACCTAAAGTTTCCAATGCCACGCCGCTTCATGATTGAGCCTCCTTGATATGATCATGGATAGCACTAAGGACATGGAGCTTGAAGCTAAAGATGAACTTGTAGCCGAGGATACTTTAGTTGCACCAGTTGGTCCTATGACTCGTTCCAGAGCCAAGAAGTTCAACAAAGCAGTTGGAGGATTACTTAATCACATTTGGAGACAATCAGATCACTTGGGCAAGTATGGAGAAGATGTTATCCAAACATCTTTGATTTTGATACAAGCACAAGGGGATCAACAAATGGGCATGTGACTCATTTGTAATCTTTTTCCCTCATTTTTGGTTTTTTCCCAATGGATTTTCCAAAGAGAGGTTTTTAATGAGGCAAATGATTCACTTAAAAAAAAACCCATTTTGTTGATTAGGTCCAAGAGAAATTCGGCCAAAGAAGTAGAAGGGTCATTTTAAACATTCAACTAGTCTTGATTACTTGTTAATTTTCGAGATGGTCTTCTGAGTGTGTTCTAAGACTTGTTCTCTTCTTTATAAACGTCTGCAATCTCTTAGGAGTACCCACCTATCTTTTTTTTTATCAAAAAACCTTTTCAAGTTAGATCACTATTGGTGTGTCATATCCAGAAAACAATTGATCTCTTTGGTGTGTAATATCCAAAAGATCACCGGGTAAATCAGAAGCCATTCCGCAACTTCTGTGTGACCACTCGACCCATATCCCTTGTCAGTGAGGCTTCATGGTTTCATTGCAGCAAGGCCTATCCCATCCCTGTTTTCATAGTGCCGATTTTAGGAAGATCATATTAAGTGGTATCAGAGCACACTCTGAAAGTTGGGTATTCCAGTCATCAAAAAAAAAAAATTTAATAAAAAAATAAAAAAACGAGTTCTAAGTTGTATAATCATATCTACTGTTATCTATTTATGAACTTGTCTTTTCATATTCTGTTGATCTAGATCTAACATTAGGTTTATGAGAATTTGTTATGCCTGATTTTGTATGGTTTTATTGATCTGCTTACCATTTGCTAGGACTTGTTATTGGTGACTTGTGTGTTGATTTGTTTCATAAATGATGACTGGTCATGAGGAAGAAACCAGAACTAACAACAACAATAAACTGTTGGTGGAAGCAATTTCAGTTCGTATGGAGCAGATGATGAACACTAAAATAGATGCACTTCGTCAAGAACTTCAACAAAACTCAGATCAAGTGTAGAACGGAGAACGACAAAGGCCCCCAAGAAGAGACATAGAACAACAGAGGTACCCAAGAGATGAAGCTGCAGATGATGACTATGGACATAATAATAGTTCTTCTCAAGGCAGCCAAAGGAGGCCTATACGTGCACGAGAAGGCAGAACTCATCAACAAGACAATTTTGGAGGCCTCAATCTCAAATCCCACCATTTCATGGGAAAAACGATCAAGATGCTTAATTAGAATGGGAGAAAAAAATTGAACTGGTCTTTAACTATAAGCACTATATAGAGGTCAATAGAGTGCGGGTTGCTGCCACAAAATTCTATGACTATGCACTCAGCTGGTGGGATCAGCTAGGAACTTCAAGAAGACGCAATGGTGAGTATCCGGTGGAAACATGGACAGAGATGAAGACCATAATGAGAAAGTGGTTCGTACCAAGTCATTACCATCATGAACTACATCAAAAACTAAGAAGGCTTACTCAAGGAAACCGCACTGTAGAAGACTATTATCAAGAAATGGAGACCCTTATGATACGAGCTGATGTATCTAAGGACAGGGAAGCAACCATGTCTAGGTTTCTAGGTGGTTTGAATAGAGACGTCCAGGACAGATTAGAGATGTAGCTCTATGTGGAATTAGAGGAAATGCTACATAAAGCCATTCTGGTTGAGAAACAGCTTAAGAAGAAGAGTACTTCACGACTAAGTTATGGCGCTGGAACAGTTACTACTATACCTAGTTATCAAAAGGAGGAGAGGTCAAGCTATCAAAGAGAAGTCAAGCAAATTATGACCCCAAAAGTAGAGGCTAAACCATACACTGCAATTCAAGATAACAAAGGCAAAGCTGAGGTTACTACGTCAAGAGCTCGTGATGTGAAGTGTTTTAAGTGCCAAGGAAGAGGGCATTATGCAAATGAATGCTCCAATAGAAAGGTCATGATACTTCTTGACAATGGAGAGATAGAATCCGAGGATGAGAAACAAGAACCACTTTCATCTTTAGAAGAATATGAGGAGATGCCAGTTAAAGGTGATTTGTTGGTAGCCAGAAGATCTTTAAGTGCACAAGCTAAAGCTGAGGAGCAAGAACAGAGGGAAAAGTTGTTCCATACAAGATGTAATGTTCTGGGCAAAGTTTGCAGTCTCATCATTGATGGAGAAAGTTGCACCAACTTGGCGAGTGATTCAATGGTTAAGAAGCTTGGTTTAAAAGAAATGAAGCATCCAAAAGCATACAAGCTTCAGTGGCTCAATGACAGTGGAGAAATGAAAGTAAACAACCAAGTGATAGTTCCTTTAGCTATTGGTAAGTATGAAGATGAGAGGCTGTGTGATGTGTTACCAATGGAGGTGAGTCACATACTTCTAGGGAGGCCATGGTAATCAGATAGAAAGGTGATTCATGATGGCTTCACTAATCGCCATTCATTTGAATTCAAAGGAAGGAAAACTTTTCTGGTCCCCATGACTCTACATGAAGTTTATCAAGACAAGATGCGTCTAAAACACAAGGAAGAACGAATTACCAAACATTCAAACTTCTTTGTAAAGGCTGGTGAGGTTAAGAAAGCTCTATTCTCTAAACAGCCAATGCTATTGTTTGTTTTTAAAGAAGCTCTTACGAGCTTAACTGGCCTTGCACCGGTGCTGCCGAGTGAGATGATTTCTCTTTTGCAGGATTATGAAGATGTGTTCCCTGAAGATAACCCAAAAGGACTACCACCAATTTGTGGCATTGAGTATTAGATAGATTTTGTGCCTGGAGCTTCACTTCCAAACCATCCAGCATATAGAACCCACCCTGTGGAGACAAAGGAGTTGCAAAAACAAATCAATGAGCCCATGGAAAAGGGGCATATCCGTGAAAGCATGAGTCCTTACCAGTACTGCTTGTGCCTAAGAAAGATGGTAGTTGGCGCATGTGTGTTGATTGCAGAGCCATCAACAACATTACTGTTAAGTATCGCCATCCCATTCCTAAATGATATGATATGCTTGATGAATTGCATGGTTCTATCATCTTTTCTAAAATTGATATTAAAAGTGGATATCACCATATTAGAATGAAAGAGGGTGATGAGTGGAAAACAGCCTTTAAAACTAAGCATGGGCTGTATGAATGGTTAGTTATGCCATTTGGGTTGACAAATGCACCTAGTACTTTCATGAGACTGATGAATCATGTTCTTAGAGCATACATAGGCATTTTTGTTGTAGTAAACTTTGATGATATCTTAGTCTACAGCAAGAGTTTAGATGAGCATGTCAAGCATCTGAGAATTTGGTCCTAAGTGTTCTTTGAAAGGAAAAACTCTTTGCCAATCTTAAGAAATGCTCTTTTGTACAGATAACCTTGTGTTCCTAGGTTTTGTTGTGAGTGCAGATGGCATCAAAGTTGATGAAGAAAAGATCAAGGCAATAAGAGACTGGCCAAGTCCAAAAATAGTAGGAGAAGTGAGGAGCTTCCATGGTCTTGCTGGATTCTATAGACGTTTTGTGAAGGATTTTAGCACTATAGCTGCCCCACTCACTGAAGTTATCAAGAAGGACGTTGGGTTTAAATGGGGACAAGCACAGGAAGAATTGTTTCAATCCTTAAAAGAGAAGCTTACACACGCACCTCTCTTAACTTTACTAGATTTTCTTAAAACTTTTGAAATTGGGTGCGATGCTTTTGGTGTAGGTATTTGAGCTGTTTTAATGCAAGATAAGAAACCCATTACTTATTTTAGTGAGAAGCTTGGAGGAGCTACTTTAAACTATCCCATATATGACAAGGAGCTGTATGCCTTAGTTTGAGCTTTGCAAACATGGCAACATTTCTTGTGGCCTAAGAAGTTTGTTATACACACTGATCATGAATCTCTCAAACACTTAAAGGGACAACAGAAACTCAAAAAAAGACACGACATGTGGGTTGAATTCATTGAGACCTTCCCACATGTCATCAAATACAAACAAGGTAAGGAGCTGATGCATTATTCCGAAGGTATGTCTTACTCTCTACTCTTGAAGCTAAGTTGTTGGGTTTTGATTAGCTTAAAAATTTGTATGAAACTGCACCTGATTTTGGAAAGGTGTATCAAGCTTGTGAAAATTTGCTTTTGTCCAATACTATAGGCATGAAGGGTTCCTATTCTATGATAAATGATTGTATGTGCCTAACTGTTCCATTCAAGATTTGTTTATTAAAGAAGCCCATGGAGGAGGTCTAATGGTGCATTTTGGGATTGCAAAGACACTTAAGGTGATGCAAGATCACTTCCATTGGCCACACATGAAAAGAGATGTTGAGAGGATTTGTGAAAAGTGTGCCACATGCAAACAGGCTATGTCTAAGGTTCAACCTCACGGTTTGTATACTCTTTTACCTATTCCTACTCATCCTTGGAATGACATATCTATGGACTTCGTCGTTGGATTGCCTAGGACTAGGATAGGAAATGATTTTATCTTTGTGGTTGTTGATAGATTTTATAAGATGGCACACTTCATAGCATGTCACAAAATTGATGATGCATTGCATATAGCTTGAAATAATTTGTTTGCATGGAATGCCTAGAACTATAGTTTATGATAAAGATACTAAGTTTCTAAGTTACTTTTGGAAAACTCTTTTGTCTAAGCTGGGAACTAAGCTTTTGTTTACAACTACATGTCACCCCCAAAGTGATGGACAAACAGAAGTAGGTAATAGAACTTTGTCTACTCTTCTGCGTGCATTAATCAAAAAGAACTTAAAAACTTGGAAAGAATGTTTACCTCACGCTGAGTTTGCATATAATCATTCTGTGCATTCTGCTTCTAAGTATTCTCCATTTCAGATTGTTTATGGCTTTAACCCAATATCTCCTTTGGATCTAATCCATTTGCCTTTAAGTGAAAGAACTAGCATAGATGGGAAAAAGAAAGCTGATCTTGTCCAACAAATTCATGAGAAAGCAAGCAAAAACATAGAAGAGAAAAGTAAGCAGTATGCTAAGCAAGCAAACAAGGGAAGGCGTAAGATGATTTTTGAGGTTGGAGATCAAGTATGGGTACACTTGAGGAAGGAAAGATTTCCAACTAAAAGAAAGTCTAAGCTAATGCCAAGGATCGATGGTTCCTTCAAAATAACAAGGACGATCCGTGACAATGCTTATAACCTTGATCTGCAAGGTAAGTATAATGTGAGTTCTAGTTTCAACGTTTCTGACTTGGTTCCTTTAATTCTATATGATCCAGCTTTGAGGTCAAATACTTTTTAAGTGGATGGGGATGATATGATCATGGATAGCATTAAGGACAAGAAACTTGAATCTGAGGATGAACTTGTAGCCGAGGATACTTTAGTTGCACCAGTTGGTCCTATGACTCGTTCTAGAGCCAAGAAGTTCAACAAAGCAGTTGGAGGATTATTTAATCACATTTGGAGACAATCAGATCACTTGGACAAGTATGGAGAAGATGTTATCCAAACCTCTTTAGTTTTGATACATGCACAAGGGGATCAACAAATGGGCATGTGACTCATTTGTACTCTTTTCCCCTCATCTTTGGTTTTGTCCCAATGGGTTTTTCTAAAGAGAGGGTTTTAATGAGGCAAATGATTCACATCCTAAGAACCCATTTTATTGATTAGGCCCAAGAGAAATTCGGCCAAAGAACTGGAAGGGTCATTTTAAACATTCAACTAGTCTTTATTACTTGTTAATTTTCGAGATGGTCTTGTGAGTGTGTTCCAAGACTTGTTCTCTTCTTTGTAATCTATTAGGAGAACCTACCTATCTTTTTTTTTATCAAAAAACCTTTTCGAGTTAGATCACTGTTAGTGTGTCATATCCAACAAACAATCGATCTCTTTGGTGTATAATATCCAAAAGATCACCGGGTAAATAAGAAGCCATTCCGCAACTTCTGTGTGACCACTCGATCCATATCCCTTGTTAGTGAGGCTTCACGGTTTCATTGCAGCAAGGCCTATCCCATCCCTGTTTTCAGAGTGCCGATTCTAGAAGGATCATATTACTCCTCCTCCCAAAGATTTTACTTCTGATTTCTACTAGCTCCAAGGTACCATTCTTACCATTGTAAATATCGTCTATTTTTTAATTCTTTATTTTTGCATATCATTGTTTTCTTTCTTCCACTTTAGATTTTGCTTTCTCACCGAGACGGTGAAAAGTAAGTCTGGGGGAGGAGATTGGTTGCTAATGATCATTTGAGTTATTTTGTTTTCTTTTTGCATATTGTGTCTCATCATTTGCATTGTATATCAGATAAAAACAACAAAAATCCTTAAAAATTGAAAAACTTCGAAAATACAAAAAGATTTTGTCATTTAGTTGCATAGCATACACTTGTATGCTCATTTTAGGTTGCATTGTACATATGAGAACAATGATGAATGCGGGAGTTGAAACTTTTACAACTAAACCTGATTAAGAGATTTCGGGAACAGAAACTTCTGGGTATTGATTGCAGAAAAAGAGATCCAAAGATGGTTCTATTGCTCTGTAAAATTGTGTAACCTTCTCTCGAATAACCTCTTCTTCTTTTATAAACTTCAGATTAAACCGTCCTAGCGAGAATATCGGAATATTTCCTTTTTCTCTTTGGATTTGTGTTTCCATTTCCTCTTCAGCCGACTTCCGCATTCTATTTGTTAGCTGACTTTCGTATTCTTTACTCTTTTGCTCGGCCCACATCCCGATATGGCTCGCGAAGATGTTGCCTTGGCCCGTGAAGGCGTTGCCTTGGCCCACGAAGGTGATGCTTGCTTCGGCGCATGCTTGTCACTTGCCTCGGCCTGAAATGCAATTTGCCTCGGCAGGTGCTGGTACACCTAGGCGTTCGGTGAAGTTTGCTTAGGCGCATACTGATACGCCTTGCCATTCGGTGAAGTTTGCGTCGGCGCGTGCTGTTGTTTTGCCTCAGCGCGTGCTACCACTTACCTTGGCGCATGTTGTTACTCGCCTCGGTCCATGGCAACATTTGCCTCGGTCCATGGCAACATTTGCCTCGGCCCATGGTGATACTTGCCTCGGCCCATGTCAACAACTGGGGTTTTTTCAAGTTTGATCTTGCCAAGGTGAAAACTGACCCCAACAGTTAGCCCCCAGCTCGTCAGACTCAAAGTGATTGTGACGAGGTTAATGTACCGAGCCAAAAGCAAGATCAACATGCTGGATCTGAAAAATGCATGCCGAGCTGACGTTGTGCCGAGCCGAATCTAAGGTAAGCTGAATTTTGGCGCCGAGCCGAGGTTAAGATAAGCTAAAGTTTTGCGTCTAGGCGAAGTTCAAACTGATCTAAATTTTTGCGGCTTTTAATGATTGAGTTTTTCTCGAGAATTGGGTACCCATGATGTCATGTAATGATTATCTTCGAAGTTCTGAAACGTCTTTGCTAGTTCCTGAGGCGCGTTTACGCACGCACCAAAACCCTAGATTTCTATCTATAAATCACGAAGTGTTTTCTTCATTTCCTCACTTTGCATCTCCAAAAATCCTAAGGTAGAGCTCTCTCCTCTCTCTTCTCTCTCTCTTATTTATTTGAGTTTTTCATTTGTTCACCACCGCTGTTTTGTGTTTTCCGACCCATCTTCATCGACCCATGGTGGTTTCTTTGAGTTTTCCGATCCGTCTTCAACGTTTCGCGGTGGTCTTTTTGAGTCCTACGAAGCATCTTCAAGCTCATCTTCATGTCTTCATCCGATGAATTGCAAGAATATTTTGCATCGGCTTCCCCTTGGGAACTTGGTTGCAGGATGATCCAATCTCCAGAGGCAAGCAAGGCAGATAAAACATTAGTTTCTGACGAGGTGAATTTCTCTGCCGAAGCAAATCTGGTTGCCGAAGAGAAAGCGGCTGACGAAACAACTACCGAGGCGAACTTAGACGAAGAAGATGTCGCGGCAAATGGCTGCTGAAAATAGGCTCGTTATCAAGGTTCCTTATCTTGTTGATGAGCCACTATCAGATGTCCTCGAGGCAAAAATGGCTTTGCCTCTTGGTCATATTAAGGAGGAAATTGAAGACCCTGTTCTGGAGGAGGCCGAGGTGAGACGGCTGTAGAGGCTATTTGCAAGTTATGAAGCCGGTCCCTCTAAGAGTACTCCACGTAGACGGAAAGTAAAAAAAAAGAAAGTTGACCCACCCGGATCAACTCTATCAACCGAGGAGTCCCTAGTGCTGCAAAGGCAAAGGTTTGGAATTTCGGAGGAGGTTGACTTGATCGTTCCTTCTCCATCAGGTCGTTCTGATAATCTTCCGCCGAACCATTTCTGCTTGTACGAAAGATTTTTCTATCTGAGCTACTTGTGGTTTCTGATCCTGGGCTTGATAGTGCGGTTTCTGAAGAAGCACGGATTAGCCCTCAATCAGATTACGCCCCGAGGGATGTTTCACCTGGTCGGCATTTTGGTGTTGAGTTATGAGTGCAAAGCTGAAGTAAAGGTTCGACATCTGCAACATCTTCTTGAGTTTCGGAAGGTCTCGAAGTCTCGGACGTATTATATCTCTCCCAAAAAACAGTGTAAAATAATCGAAGGGTTTAAAAGCAAAGATAGCAACTGGGCGAGCCATTTTTTCTATGTTCCTATCAGTGACGCGGCGATTGCCAGAGATTGCCTCGGAAAAGTCAAGACGAGCTGCGGACCCATTGGTAGCCGATCTTAGATTACTCAGGTTTTATTTTATTTTCAAGTTTCTAATCTTCTTTCCTTTTTTGCAGTTCGTCATTTACTCCCAACGTTTCCCGAGGACAGCTACATTCTCAGAGACACATTTGCTGGTGGGAAGACTCACTGGGATAAATATTTCTCTTTATCATATGTGGAAAAAGCAAGGGCTCGTTTCGCCGGTGTTGAAGTATCCAGAAGCTCGGAATTCTCTTGCACCTCGATTGCACATTGTTTAATTAATGGGCAAGCGAATGACAATCCGTGATAAATATGAGCAAAAGGAGAGGGAGGTTAAGGAAATGGCTCAGAAGAGAGATGCAACAGGAGCCGAGGCATCTCTTAGGGATGCCGAGGTGACATCCAAACCGGCTCAGGGGTCTAACGACCCTCCAATTGTAAACGAGGATAGAGTTGCTGATGACACTACTGATGTCGAGGCAACTAGAGATGTTGTCGAGCCGATAGTGGAAGATACGGCGAGGCAGGTCGTATCTTGTATTCCTTCCAACTTCGTTCCTCTAGTTCCGTGCCAATCCCAAGAGGTCAGGCCACTGTTCTGGAAGCGTCCTCCTTCCAGTGCCGAAAAAGGGAAAGGCCTTGTGGAGGAGAAGGCTAAGAAACAGAAATGAGCAGACCCGTCTAATCTCGCGACGATATTGTTTAAGCATGACAAGAATGAGCCCGTTTATAATGACACAGTTGCCTTGGCTTCTCTTGTCTCCACAATCAAATCCCCTGGTGATCGTCTCTCTCCCGTCGACACTGTTGCTGAAGGCGCTTTGTACGCCGATATGTCGTTACATGGCATCAAGGTAACCGTTTTGCAGCAAATTTCTTTTTGCTTAAGGGCTTCGGATATTAACTTTTTGACTTGCATTTCATGGCATCGATCAACAAGATTATTGCTGAGTACTACCGGGGAGCAAGAAAAGATAAACATTGAATTGCCGAGGCAAGGAAGGATGCCTTGTAACTAAAGGCCAAGCTTGACGATCTCGAAGGCAAGCACGCTGCCGATCTGGAATCCTCCTCGGCTCAAATTATTGCCCTCAAGAAAGAGAAGATATTTCTCAAGAATGAGCTGGTCAGAGTCGGGGACCTTTGCATGAAACAGGAGGCTACAAAGGCGAGGAAATCTGCTCAGATCGAGTTGTTGAAGAGACAACTTACCGCTGCAGATGTTTTGCACGAGGTAAAAGTAAAGAAAGCTTGGAAGGCCTCGAGGCGGGAGATGGCAGAAAAGTTTCAAGGAAAACTTGACAGAATCTCCAAAAAGTTCGAAGATTTGACGGTAGTCAAAGAGAGGGAACTAGATCTCGCGCAAGTGGATATCAACCTCCAACTCATCCGTATTCTTAAGAAAGATTACGCGCCAACCTTGGATGCCGAGGTGGCACAGTTGTCTGAATGGCGAGTAGATTTGGTCGGACCCCATAATCAGTTTGAGAAGCTCGAAAAGGAGGTGAAGAACGAGCTTGTAATGTCTCATGTATTGTCTAATTCGGTCGATACAACGCTTCCGGTTGAGCCTTTGGAGAATGCTGCGGCAGTTGTTGGTGTAAGAGATTTCTCTGGGTCTAATGATGGCACTCCTGCTACTGACCGTACTATCGAGGAGACCGTAGACCCAAATTTTCCCTTAGAATCTGTTATGTTTTGGTTGTTGTTTTGTTGCTCCTTTTTTGTTGCGTTTGGTATGTTTAAGAACAAGATGCCTGGATGGCTTTATCCACAATATTAGTAAAGTTTTTCCGGCTATCTTCCGGCTTGTTTTTGTCTTTTTATTTTGAGCCGAAGTATTACGAGGTATTAATGACCAGTGTTAAGGAACAAATTACTGGGTTTCTGAATGTTTACTTCGGTTTACAAACACGCTTTTTCATGCGTACCCGCTCTGATAGCAGACATAAGGATTTGTAGAGCGCGTTTTAGAGTAGTAGAAAAAATCCATAAAGGATGTCAAAAGGTTCGTTGTTGTGGCCAGCAACAGACGAAAGAACAAAAAGGGTCTAGATTTGATAAGTATGCCGAAATGTTTAAGATCTTTGAGGCGATAAGTATGTCGAAGTGACTTTGCGAGGCGATTTGTATACCGAAGTAAGTATGCTATAGATGGAAGTATAAGTGTATACGGACCCACTCCCTCCCCTTTTTTTTAAGGCGGGAAGGCAGCTGAACCCATCCTGAGATGGGTTGCCTACTTAACTCTTTTGGGTATCAAGCCGCCTCGTAGTTCGTAGATGGTATGGTTTAGTGGTAGTACTTCTTAAAGTGCATTGCATTCCAAGATCTCGGTACTGAAACTTCGGCCATGTTAGCGAGCTCATATACTCCTAGGCGGACCACCTTCGTGACTCTGTAAGGTCCTTCCCAGTTTGCTCCTAGCTTTCCTGCATTTTGTTCCGCTGTGTTCTGGAAAACATTTCGGAGAACTAGATCACCTTCGTTGAATTTTCGACTGCGAACATTGGAGTTGTAGTACTTAGATGCGGCTTGCTCGTAATTTTGAATACGAATGAGTGCTTGGTCTAGTCGCTCATTCACGAAATCTAGTTCGTCAAGCAGCATTAAGGGATTTAATCCCTCTTGTCCAGGGAGGAGGCGATGATGAATTCTGGGAAATTCCACTTCTGACGGGATCACGCATTCCACTTCATAGACAAGTGCGATAGTGTTTCTCTGGTAGCTCTTCGTGGAGTTGTTCGATGAGACCAAAGAACCCCTTCCCGCTCATCAGCCCAACGCCCCTTTTTGCATCAAGTCATTTCTTCAAACCGTCGAGGATCATTTTGTTTGCTGCTTCTGCTTGGCCATTACCTTGCGGGTAACGTTGTGTAGACTTGCTAAGACGTATCTTCCATTTTTTGCAGAAAGCTTCGAAATGGCTTGAGATGAACTGCGAGAAGTTATCCGTAACGATTTCATATTGACCACCGTGTATGCATATAATGTTTTTCCAGACGAAGTGTTTCACCTGAGCATCCTTATTACTAGCGTAGGAATCCGCATCAATCCACTTGGAGAAGTAGTCTGTTAGTACCAGTAGAAATCTCTTCTGCTTGGATTGATGTAAAGGCCCGACGATATCCATTGACCATCACATAAAAGGACAAGGTAGCGAAATTGACGACAGCATCTTAGTTGGCTGATGAATTGTTGGAGCGTGGCGTTGACATTTTTCGCACTTAGCAGAAAATTTCTTGCAATCTTTTACCATAGTTGGCCAGTAATACCCGTAACGCTTGATTCTGATTGCTAGTGCCTTTTCCCCAGTATGATTGCCATAAGACCCCCTATGGACCTCTTTCATGATTTGTCTAGCTTCTTTTCCCTCAACAAAAGCCATTAATGGATCCGAGAATCTCCAATTGAAGACATTCCCGTCTAGCATAATATATCGAGCCGCTTGAGCTTTGAGCTTTCGGGTAGCCCATCTATCGGATGGTACTTCGCCATCCATGATGTATACACGGATTGCTCCATTCCACTCGTTGTCACATACATACTCCATTGTTGCAGATTTTTAATCCGTCTTCCATATCAACTGCTTCATCTTCGGGTTGGGGTTCTTTGTTTTGATTCTCATCCATTGTGGTATCAATGCCATCATCCATTGGGACAATCTTTTCTTGTGCTTCTTTTGCTTGTCTATCCGATTGGGAGAGGGTTGATGCTCGGATATTCGATGTCGGAGAGATTGATGCTCAGATATTCGATGAACTCTACTAGGATGATTCTCTGCACACCCGGGTCGAAAGTTGAGGCTAGAGCTGCCAACGCATCTGCCGAGGTATTTTTGCCGTAAGGTGTTCTGGTTAGCTTAAATTCCTTGAAATTTTCCACCAGTCCTTGTACCACTTTAAGATAAGCCTCCATCCTTTCATCTCTTGCAGTGTAATCTTCATTAAACTGGTTTGCCACTAGCTGTGAGTCACATAATGCATGAATGCTCTAGACTCTGATTCCATGGGCTAGTTTTAGGCCGGCGATAAGGACTTCATACTCTGCCTCGTTGTTTGATGCGTGGAAGGATATTCGAAACGATTATTCTAGAATTTCACCAGTTGGAGATGTTAAACGGATTCCTACATCAGATCCTTGTTTTGACGATGAGCCATCAACGTGAAGTATCCAGACAGAATCTGGCGTTGGGTCGTATGTTTCTTCTACAGGGAGTTAAACTAAGAAATATGCCAATACCGTAGATTTTGCGCAACTTCTGCTCCGGTATTCGATGTCATATTCGCTTAGTTTTATTGCCCATTTTGTGAGCCTTCCGGATTGACTTGGGCTATGTAAGACGGTTTGGAGAGGGAACGTCGTTAGAACCACGATTGCGTGCGATTGGAAATATGGCCTCAACTTTCGAGCAAACATTATTACGGCGAAGGCCAATTTTTTTATCTGTGGATATTGAGTTTCCGCATCCGTCAAGGTCTGGCTGACGTAAAAATTGGATTTCTGCTCGCCTCGTTCGTCTCTGACCTGCACTCCACTAACTGCAGTAGCAGAAATCGCGGTGTATAAAAACAGAGGTTCTCCTTCCTAGGCTTCGCGAGGACCGGATGACTTGCTAAGTACTTTTGTAACTAGTTGAAAGCCTCCTCGCACTTGTCGGTCCATTCAAACTTTTTATTGCCTCTCAAAGTGTCATAGAACAGCAGGCATTTGTCGGTGGATCGAGAAATAAACCGGTTTAGTGATGTGACGCATCCTGTAGTTGTTGAACTTCACGCTTTGTTCTTGGTGGAGCCATTTGTATCAGAGCATGGATTTGCTTCGATGCCTCGGTGGGTGACTAGATATCTGAGGAATTCGCAGGATGTTACCGCAAACCTGCACTTGGTTGGGTTGAGCTTCATGTTGTGTGAATTTAGTTTCTCGAAGCATTTTCGTAGGTGGGCAACATTATCCTTCTCCTCGAGTGACTTCACCAACATGTCATCTATGTATACCTCCATTTTTTTTCCAAGCTGTTGTGAGAACATCTTCTTCACCAGACGCTGATAAGTTGTCCCGGCATTTTTGACGCCGAAAGGCATCACTTTGTAGTAGTATATCCCGCGATATGTTATGAATGCTGTCTTCTCTCTGTCTTTAGGGTTCATCAAGATCTGGTTGTATCCTGAGAAAGCATCCATGAATTACAATAGTTTGTTCCGAGCCGTTGCCTCTACTTAGCTGTCTATGTGTGGCAGTGGGAAACTATCTTTTGGACATGCCTTGTTTAGTTGGTGAAATCAACACACACTCGCCATTTTCCGTTCTTTTTTTTAACCACGATAGGATTGGCAAGCCAGTCTGGATACTTACCTCAATGATCGATCTGACTTTCAGCAACCATTCCACCTCCTTGTTTACAGCCTTAGCCCTTTCGGGTGCTAACTTTCTCCTCTTTTGCTTCACTAGTTGGAAAGTTGGATCCACGTTCAGCTCATGGGATGTTACATCGATGCTAATACCGGGCATATCTTCCGCTACCCAAGCGAAAGTGTGCATGTATCTTTTTAAGAAAGAGTTCAATTCTTTCTTAACAGCTTTGTCTAGTTCGGCTCCGATCTCGACGCATCGCTCTGGGTGTATATCATCTATACAAACTGAGACTACGGGGTCGCTGGTCGGTCCTTGTTCTTCCTCGCGAGCCTCCGTGATCTGTAATTGTTATAAAAGCTTAGCCAAGTCGTCTCTTCTCGATTATTTTTCATCTTCCTTCGCTTCATTTTTGCATTTGGCTCGGTCACCGGGTTTCGGAGCTTGTGCTGAGCCAGAAAAAAATTAGGGATTCTTTCTGATTTCTGCCGATGGTTTTGATCCCGCTTGGCGTCGAAAATTTTATGCAAAGATGGTAGGTTGACGGGACCGCCCTCATAGAGTTTGTCCAAGGAGTATTCATGATTACATTGTATATCGCAGGATGATCGGCCACCGAAACCTCTACTATTTTCGTCACTCCACCTGCTATGACAGGTAAATTGATTGTCCCGAGGGTCATCTTTGTCTCTCCTGAAAATACAGTTAGCGGCTTCGGAGTTGCTGTTACTTCGCAAAGGCTGATTTCCATACGTCTTAGAGTTTCGCAAAAAATAACGTCCACGGAACTTCGTGTATCTATCAATACTCTGGCAACATTGTGGTCTGCTACAATCAATTCGATGACTAGCAGGTCATTGTGAGGCTGTTCGATGCTAACTGTCTCCTTTTGTTCAAATGAAATCACGTCATTTGGAATATTGGTAGGTGCGACCCAAGTAGTGCTAGAATCTGCTAGGCGTTGAAAAGCTTTGATCGCGGAGACCATTCCCATGCAGAATTGAGATCCTCCCATTATCATGTTGATTATCCTTTGGGATCCCTGTTGCGTCGCCTTGTCATTTTGTCTTCCTCTTTTAGTGGGTTCATCGGCTCGGTCTTCATAGTGAGGTTGTTTTGCCTCGCCCTTTTGTTCAAAATCCTTCAGGCTGACTGCATCACCCAATTTTCCTTCCGCAAGTTTCGCTACGAGCAACAAGCCGAGGCTTCTGCAGTTTGCAGTAAGGTGCCCATACTGGTGATGATGTTTGCAATAAGCCTTTTCGTCGTACGGGCTGGTATATCTTTTCCAAGTGTTCCAAGGTACTTTTCCACGATCGGCTCCCACCTAATAATTGTGGGCACCTCTGAAGCTAGGCCCTTCATGATGAACGAAACCGCCATTCTGGGAGTTTTGCCTGAAATTTGATGGAGTTTTGCTAGTAATCTGAACGTTACTTTGGCTCATCGTTTTCGCTAAGCCGTACCTTTGTGATAGAACTTTCATTTCTTGTTTGTTGCCTATAAAATCCGAGGTGCGGTGCAATGCGTCATGGATAGTCAATGGCTGGTTCAACGAAATTTCCTCTCTGAAACACGATTCATACCACAACGACTTCTTCAGGGCAGTTAGGGCGGCTTTGTCCCTTACACCGTCGATTTTAGATATAATATTTTTCAAACGCTCCATAAACTTCGTAATGATTCTGTTGGGCCTTAAGATAGAGTCCACAGGTCGGCATCGGAAGTTCCACGATCCATAAACATGGAATAATGCTTTAGAAAAGCTGCAGACAGTTGATCAAAACTATCGATAGAATTACGGTCGAGGCGTGAAAACCATTCGCTCCTTTGAGATGCTCTTTGAATAGGAGAGGCAGAAACCGGCATCTCTCTTGTTTTTGCTGAGATTGGCTCGTCCGATTGCTATGCAGAATGCCATTTTGTGAGCTTTCGGATCAATCGTCCCTTTGTAGAATGGGATTCGAATTTTCCAAGGTTGGAGACTCTTGCCCTAGTTATCCGGGCTGTGAATGGTGTCTTATGTGTTTCTTCTAACACACGGCCTATTTCGGATGCTGAGCTAATCGCCTTGTGCACCTGGGATTTGAATGCTTTCACCTCGGCAGCAGCTCGAGCCATCGCATCGTGAATCTCGTCCAGTTCCTTGTTCTGGTCTTGGTTTGCCGTCCTCGGTGTTCTGGTCTGTCCCGGTGATCTTGTTTGATTTGCCCTTTATAGCTCATCCTGTTATGCCCAGTAAACATCTTCTTATTCGTTCATTAAGTTCTCAAGTTAACTTGCATTCTCTCCTCGGGCTACTGGTGACGAGGCAACATCTGCATCGGCCGGGTGGTGCTCAATGGTTCGGTTTTCTACAACATCGATCGAGCTGTTTAGTCTTTCGTTGTCATCGTTGCCAGTGAATTGGACACGCCTACTAATGGTCATTCCGGGGGCTCGGATCAACTCGGGTGGTTTGTCGGTTACTTACGACCTAACGGTTACTGTAGTGTGTTCGTCGTGCCGAGGTGGAGGTGGCAGATCTCCTGACATCATCGGCGTGTCATTTACCGCATCACGGGGAGTAGACAAATTGAGAGGCGTTGGATTCGCGTCGAACAGTTACCTCCGGAATCTCCTTGCAGGACTTATTGCTGGTACCAAGCATCCGGTATTGGGGCCTCGGGCTTGTTGCTCCAATGTCAGTGCATGGATTTTCTCGTTGAACGAGTTGTTTGCCTTTTCTTGCTCGTCTACCTTTTTCAGCAGGGTGGCCAACATATTTTTCATCTCGGCCAAAGATTTTGGAACGGTGTCAGCATTTCCCGGAGGATGGTCTCCAGGATTCATGATGCCACTGGGAAGGTTTGACGTGGTTTTATCAGCGGTGTTGGTGACTTAGTCTCCGTCGGCCATTTTTTTAGATCTCGATCACGGCAATCTTAAGAGTAAGAAAGTATCTATGTCCCCACAGACGGCGCCAATTATGGGAGTTGAAACTTACACAACTAAACTTGATTAAGAGATTTGGGGAATATAAACTTATGGGAATTGATCGCAGAAAGGAGATCAAAAGATGGTTTTATTGCTGATGTTATAAGCTTTTAGAATACAAGATTTGTTTTTAGTGTCAGGTCTATTGCTCTGTAAAGTTGTGTCACCTTCTCTCGAATGCCCTATTATTCTTTTATAGATTTCAGATTAGACCGTCCTAGCAAGAATATCATAATATTTCCTTTTTCTCTTTGGACTTGTGTTTCCTTTTCCTCTTTGGCCAACTTCCGCATTCTATTTGTTAGCCGACTTCCGTATTCTTTACTCTTTGGCTCGGCCCATATCCCGATATGGCTCGAGAAGATGTTGCCTCGGCCCGTGAAGGTGTTGCCTTGGCCCATGAAGGTGATGCTTGCTTTGGCGCATGATTGTCACTCACCTCGGCCTGAAATGCAATTTGCCTCGGCAGGTGCTGGTACACCTTGGCGTTCGGCGAAGTTTGCCTTGGCACGTGCTGATACGCCTTGGCATTCAGTGAAGTTTGCCTCGGTGCGTGCTGATACGCCTTGGCATTAGGTAAAGTTTGCCTCGGTGCATGCTGATACGCCTTGGTATTCAGTGCAGTTTCCCTCGGTGCTTGTTGTTGTTTTGCCTCGGCGCGTGCTGTTATTCGCCTCGGTCTATGGCAACATTTGGCTCAGCCCATGGTGATACTTGCCTTGGTCCATGTCAACACCTGGGTTTTTTCCAAGTTTGACCTTGCAAAGGTGAAAACTGACCCAAACAATGAAGTTACCTTGCAAAGGTTTTTGACTTAGCATTCAATGTGAAACTCTTGATAATGTGTTTATTTCTTAAGTAAATTGTAGAAAAGCTCTCTTCTTTGCATCTTGATCTCTTCCCTCGAAACACTTGGTTTTGTTCATGTTTGCTAAACTTGAAACCAATTCTACCTTATTTGACTTTAATTTAAAATTAAATTCTTGCTCAGGATCTTGAGATGCATGTTCATGGTTTCCAAAGACACATTTGGGTTTTCTTATTCGTTTTTACCACTCTATGCTAACCCAAATGGCCATTCTCATATTTAGTTTGGTTTTCCCCACCACAACCTAAACCTTTCATTTCAACCCCTTGTTATTTTCTTGAGTGAGGCCTTTTTGTGAAAATGCATACACCTGCAAAATCTCGAAAGATGGGAACAACAAAGAAGGTATTCCATTAGGCTAGTCCTTTAAGCACATGGCTAGCAAACTAGGAGGGTGTTTATGATATCATATTCTTGGTTGGGTTTGGTGAGGGACTTGTGAAAAAAAGAAAGAGAGAATGGTTGAAACTAAAGAAAAACGAACGAAAAAGGAAACAAAAGAAAAAGGAAAGAAAAGAAAAATACTACTCTAGGGAAAGGTTAAGTATAAAGAAGATTCTAAGTGTTTCAGGCAAAAAGCCTAGTTCTCCTCCATAAGCTTAAGATCAAACAAAGTTAGAAAGTAAATAAAAGAATCAAGGAGGATGAAAGAGGTAAAGAAAAGAAAGAGTCTACAAAAGAATACCCCCTAAGAGTTAGCAAAAAAAAAAAAAAAAAAGAAGAAGGTTTGGTTCTCAACCATTTGGTTTGACTCAAAAGAAAGAAAGTATGTGAGATCATGGGTAGAACATAGGTTTCAAAAGGCATAAGGGTTTGGGTAGAATGGAAGCACTTCTTTGTATGCATCAATTGTTCCATTTCTCCCTTGATTTTGCATGATATTTTCAATTACTATTCTTTGAGAGTAAGTCACTAAAATGTTTTGAAACCGCTTTATCTTTTGTAACATGAACCTTTTCTCACCATGCCGATTGAACATGATCGATAGTTTCTAAGCAAGACCGCACTTAAACACCTAATTGAATGTTAAAGAATTTGTATATAGGATGGCATGCAGAGGCTTAACTTTGAGTCTAGAGGCAAAAGATTGAAGTTGTGATAGATGTGAGAAGATTGATTGAGTAGAGATTCACTTATGCGATAACTTTCTATTATCTTGAGCCTTGATGTTGAATGCTTCGTTAGTTCCTTTTGTCTTTGAGTTCTCATTTTCAAACCTCTTCTCCGGGGTTGTTCTTACTTGTTTACTTGAGGACAAGCAAAGAGTAAGTCCGGGGGAATTGATGAGTTCATATTTTAGCACTCCTTAGCATGCATTTCCCTTAGATTTTACTCTCATTTAGATTACTTAGTGCATCTTTCTATTCAAATTAGGTTCCATTAAGTTTAGGCTTAGTCTTAGAGTCCTAGGTCCATTATGTTGCATTTGCATTGCATTTTGAGTCTATTTCAGGTACTATGGAGGCCTAGGATAAAGGAGAATCAATTGGAGAAGAAAGGAGAACTAAGGGGAGTGAAGAAGAGCCAAACACCAACAAGTGTAAGCTGCATCGACCTGTCCAGCTCACCAGGTCGATGGGAGCAGCATCAGGCAAAAAGAAGGACTGGCGTAAGCTGCATCAACCTGTCCTCTTCACCAGGTCGATGCAGGAGGTCGATGTCAGCTGTATTTTTTGCATAAATCCGGGGTTGACCCGGTTTATCCCGGGTTGACCCAGGTACATCTCTTTTTCCTATAAATTCATTTAAGCACATTAAAACCCTAAGCTTTTTCTGAATTTTCTTTATCCTTTGGGCAAAAATAAAACCTTTTGGATCTTGGTATTTGGATGTTAAAGCTTCAACGTTTTATGTTTGATTAGTGAAGTTTTCTTTATCTTTTCTCTTAATCTTTCATTATGTCTTTCATTACTCATGTTTTGGTGGTTTGTTTGAGTATGAGTGTGTAGTCTTTTAAGTGGATTATGGGTGGAGTAGATTAGGATGTTTGATGTGTGATTGGTGATGCTTAGGTCTAGATGTGCATGATTTGCATTGATTAAAGAGAACCCAATGCTAGGATTGAAGTAATTAATCAATTTTTAGATCAAGGTCTTTTCATGCCCGAAATGTGTTTGTGAAAATGTAGAGGCCAACTCTAATTAATGCTTTTCATATCCTAACCAATTAACACATGATGTTTATTAGTAGACTTTTATGGGCATATGCAATTAATGATCTCTGCTCACTTCAATATGGACTGAAAGGATTGTCATTTTGGGTGATTAGTAGAATGGATTAGTATTTGCGAAAGTGAGCTAATCTATATCATGGGATCCATGTCTTGGAAATGGTTATTTATATGGTTTTGCATCACTAGTCATAGGTTAAACACTCTTGATCTATGATCTCTACCCAAAGTACATGCATTTATCATATTTGATCATCTTTGTTTGTCCGGTTGATATTTTGTTGACTTTCTTAAAGTTCTTTCTTATTGTTTTCTTTCAAGTTTAATTTACTGATGCATGATTTCTTTTTTGTTCCTTGTGTTTGTTTGATAACTTTATTTGCTTATTGCATCATTTGCTTAGGTTGTTAGTTGGTTACAAAACACTTCTTTTGAAATTGGGCCAATTGGCTTAGCTTCTATAGTATCTTGCATTCTTATTGCTTTTGTATACTCCTTATGGAATAATGACCTTTAAATGCTACAATGATATTGACCATATACTTGTGGTTTGCACTTAAGGTTTAAAGCTAGGTTGAAGTTGCATTTAGAGTTTGTTTGAACTTGAAATTGCATCCCAATTCTACCATCATCAGTTCTCTACTAGTTGCTCTCCTTGATCCACCGTCAAGCTTGTAAAATCACTTTTGCTAGCGGTATTCAGGGCAATGTGATACTTCTCCTCTATTCCCCGGTGGAATATTCCAAACAAAGCTTCCTTGGACACGCCATGGTGAGGACATGAACGTTTATAGCCCTTCAATCTTTGCCAAGCCTCATACAAAGTCTCGGTTGGTCCTTGTTGAAAGCTTGTGATGTCGTTCCTTATCTTGGTGGTTCGTTGGTTGGAAAAAAACTTAGCCAAAAAATGTTTCTTACACTCCCCCCATGTGGTGATAGAGGATGAGACTACACTCTTCTTCCATTGGGAGGCTTTATCGCCTAGAGAGAATGGGATGCGGGTAAGCTTGATTATATCTTCCGAAACCCCGTTCATCTTCACGGTGCCACATAAATGATAAGTGCTCAATGGGATGTTCCATAGGCAATCCAAAGAATCAATTGTTTTGCACCATATTGATGAGGCTAGACTTAATCTCCCAATTATTATTGGCGCATGGAGGAGGTTGAATGCCCGTCCTAGTCCCATTGGTGAAGGATTCATCAAATGCACCAATCCTTTTTTCGTCGCTAGGAGGGTGAATTGGAGCTCTAGGTTGGTTCCCTAATCCAACTCCATGAGATTCTCTCTCTTGGTTAGCATGGTTTCCTTCCATGTCTAAACGCCTTAAATAATCTAACTACTCTCTTTCCTTTCTTGCTTCTCTTATTTGCTTTTCTAACCGATTGATGTCAATCCTAGGATCAATATTACTTAGTGTACCTTTGCTTCTTGTGATCATACACCTACACAAGAGAAAGCAATACAAGATAAGAACGATCAAATAGTGAACTTAGACTCCAAAGAATCCAAATCCTAATGTCTAATATAATACTTGATGCGTAGATTATTGCAAGTTCGAATGCTCAAACTACAATGCCTACTAAAGCTTTAAACTCTAAGAAGACACCACAAGTGCATAGCAATGTCATTGTAACTTAGAGGTCATTCTTCCAAAAGGAGTATGTTTTAGAGAAATAGGAATACAAGATACTAGTGAAGTTAAGCCAATTCAAGTGTTGTGTTTCGTAACCAATTCTAACAATCCAAGGCAATGATGCAATAAGCAAGAGAATTTACTAAACAAGAACAATAAACATACAAGAAAGCATGCAATAGCAAATTAAATCTAAAGAAAGGAATTCAAAAGTAGTTTAGAAAAGTCAACTGGACAAGCAAAGATGATCAAATATGATAAATGCATGGACTTTGGATAGAGATCATAGACTAGGAATTCTCAACCTATGAATAATGATGCAAGGTCAATATAATATAACAAACCATTTCCAAGACATGGATCCTATATTTAGACTAGTTCACTATCGCAAATACTAATCCATTCTAATAATCACCCAAAATGACAATCTTTCGATCCCTATTGAATTAGATTAGAGATCATTAATGCATAAGCCCATAAAAGCCTACTAATCAGCTTAGAGATCAAGTGTTAATTAGCTGAGATATGAAAAGCATGACTTGGAGTCTCCTAGATATTTTCACAAACACCTTTTGGGCATGAAAATACCATGTTCTATAAATTGATTAATTACTTTAATCCTAGCAATGGGTTCTCTCTAATCATGGGAAATCACACTACTCTAGACCTATACCTCAAACATCCTAATCTACTCTACCTATAATCCACAAGAGAAACTACTCACTCATAATCATGAAAGCAAGAAAAGCATAAACAAAGAAAACCATATTAAAAGATTAAGGAAAAGAGTTAAGAAACTTCACTAAATAAACATGAAAAGATCCACGTTTATCATTGAAAAGAGGAAAGAACCCAAGGCTTTTGTGCTTGACCCAAGGATAAAAAAAATCAGAAAAAGCTTAGGGTTTTAATGTGCTTAAAACTATATATAAAAATCCTAAAAAGAATCCACGTCAACCTGGGACAAACCGGGTCAAACCCGGAATTGTGCAGAAAGTGGCTCTGCCATCGAATGTGCCCATCGACTGTGAGGCTTCTCAGGGTCGATGCAGGTGACGTTTTTGGACTACCCATTTTTGGCTCTGATGTAGCTCCCATCGAGTGACACTCGATGCAGCTGCGTTTTGGGACTGCTCTTGTTTCTTCATCTCCCTTGATGCTCTTTCATCCTCTCTTGGTTCCTTCAACTCATTAGCCCTCAATGTACCTGAAAAAGAACTATAAATGCAATGCAAATGCATATAATGGAACCTAGGACTCTAAGACACATTCTAACTAAATGGAAATCAAAATGAGGAGAAAGATGCCAAATACAAGTAGAATGACTTCTAAAACTATTGAAAATATATGCTAAGAAGTGCGTAAATATGAAAATATCACAAGATCGAGAGATAACTTGTAATAATGCTCGAGGTCTAGATAGAAATTACTCCATAAATATCCCTCATATAAACCATGGTGAGGGCAATCACGTATGTACTCTTTGAAATGTTCCACAACCTCATATAATGATTCCTTTTATCCTTGTTTGAACTCAAAGATTATCCTTCTCATCTGGTTCAATCTATCTTTTGGGTAGAAGTGTTTCGAGAAAACTCGCCTGTTATTCGTCCCAAGTAGTGATTGATCCTACGGGAAGAGACTTCATCCATTTGTGAGCTTTCTCAACTAGAGAGAATGAGAATAACGTGCATTTCAAATAGATCTCAGCAACTCCATTGGATTTTATTTTATTGCAGATGTCTTCAAACTTTTCAATATGGTCAATGGGGTGCTCTTGATCTAAACCATGAAATTGGTGGTTTTCAACCAAATCAATGAGTTTTGGGTTGATCTTAAACTCTCTAGAAGGTGATAAAGGACATATTGGATTGCGATTTGTGAAGAAGGCATCTAAACGAATCGAACTCACCAATTGATTGGTGTTGAGGATCCATATGTATATGGATCATGAGTTCTTGTTCAAGGACTCAAGAGAACAAGAAATACGCATAGATAAAGAAAAATGTTTAATAAATTTTATTATTATTTTTTTTTACTAAATAAATCCGAAAATAAATAAAAATCTTTCAAATATATATATTTTTAATAAAAACGAATTTTTTTTATTTATACTATTATTATTATTATTTTATTTTTAATAATAGATGGAGATAAATACTGAAATAATAATTTTTGGTGCCAAAAACTTGATGTGTGTCAGGTTTAACCCTAAGACCTACAATGCACAGCTGCAAGTGCACAACAAATAGGTTGTAGTACTATAGAAATCGATCCCACAGAGACCAAATAATCACATTACGAAACTATGAGATTTGAATTAAGTTAAGGCTAAAATATGGAGGTTTGATGTTTGTGACAAAATGAGTGATGAAAATAATAATAAATAAACTTAAAAGCGAGTAAATAATGATGTAAAATCAATGGAGAAATTGTTAGGCATTAGGGGTGATCGCAGAAAATCATTAATCATAGAAATCAGATTAATATAAGAGATTTAATTAACAAACCGTCTTGAACTCGAAAAAAATATTAAGTTAACCCACTCCCGTGGTGCTAAGCTACTATGTTTAACCACCTAATAGAATAAACTCTTGTTTATTACTAGTAGAAATCAAACATGCATAATTCAACCAAGTTTGATATGTTCACTAGACTTTATTACTCAACCCCCGCAGATTATAACGCCTAGCTTATCTAGATTAGTTCAGGAGATTTATCAAGCTTTCGGAAAATAAATCTACCTAAAATCATATTACAAGATGCACATTTAAGCAATCATCAATCAAGATAAAGAACCAATAGATATCCCTAAACAATAATCTTCAATCTTAACAATTTATGAAATCTCTTTCAATCCCTAAAACCTAACTATATGACTACTCAATCATGGATATGGAGATCAAATCAAAAGCATAAGATAAAATAATATTCATTAAAACAGTAGAAGAAGGGTTTAGAAAAATTCTCCAAAAGGTACAAGGAGGCGAGTTCTTCTCCCTTATCGAACAAAGCGTAAAAATATATAAATAAACCCTAAAACTATGAAACTTTTGGTGGCTATAAAGAGGGTGATGAAGCTCTGATTTTCGTGGCCTCCTCTGTGTTTAGATAGATATACTACTATGGTATATTCCCTTGAAGATTTAGGAGATAATGATGAAAAAAGAATATTTCACTTTTTTTAGGAAGACGGTCTATCGATCGTAGTGGGTTGGTCGATCGATCACCTCACAAATCTTATTCTCAAGCCAAAGTTGCGGATGTTCGATCAATCGATCCTAGTGGGGTGACCGATCGATCAGGGTTCATGTTCTGGGCCTGCTTCTCCTCGAACCTTCATCGACTAGTCTTCAGTAAATTGAGCATATCTTGAGGAGTGCACCGTTGGATTTTTACGATCTTGTATGGAAAATGAAGCTAGCATTCTCATCTATCTTTTGGTAAAATCTGAGCTTGATCCAACTATGGAAATACCTCCATCTGATGCTAAATATTTGATGCTCATGATCTGTTTACTCTTCAAATTGCTTGTTTTGCATCATTTTTGGCCCAAATTTTGTAAAGACTCTAAAAACTACAAAAACACTGAAAGAAACCATAAAATACCAAAATCAATTAGTTCTTTCTTAAAAACATATTAAAAACCGGTAAAATATGAGATATATCATGGACAAGTGGAGATATCCAATAGAGAACTCAAGGCAATCTTGCCAAAGACAACTAGTAAAACAAGAAAGGATTGGTCTGCCAAGCTAGACGAGGCTATTTGGACTTATAGGACAGCCTTTAAAACATCGTTGGGAACGACTCCTTTCCATCTTATCTATGGGAATGCATGTAATCTTCTAGTAGAGCTTGAATACAAGGCAACATGGGCGATAAAAGTGTTGAATTTCAATCTCAAGACAGTTGTTGAAAGGCATTTGATCCAATAGAATGAATTGGAAGAAATTCGACACTTATCCTACGAGAACAGAAAGATCTACAAGGAAAGAACTAAAACCTTTCATGACAAGAAGATAGTCCCAAAGACGTTGGAACCAAACGACAAGGTTCTACTCTTCAACTCACATTTAAAGCTCTTTCCCGGTAAGCTTCGATCTAGATGGTCAGGTCGTTTCAAAATCAAGGAAGTAAAACCATACGAAGCCGTTTTTTTGGGATCATAATGGAGGTCAATTCGTGGTAATGGCTAATGTCTAAAGCCGTATCTTGCAGACACAGGACAAGGCAAAGAAATATCTATTTCCTTAGCTGAACCACCTCAAGCCTAAAAATACCAGGAGTCGAGCTAAAAAACTTTAAATAAGCGATGTGTGGGAGGCAACCCACAATGGTTTTAATTTTATTTTTATTTTAAGGATTACATTTTAGGCTTTAACTATTTGATTTTTATTTTTTTCAAGATTTTACAAAACTTTATAAAAATATAAAAATTGGATTTTTGATGAAGACTGGCGAAAAAAATCAATAGGAGGGAGTCCAGGTGAGGAGTACCGGTCATAATCCTTTACCGGCACACCACCATCGGTCACGAGACACTACCCCACATATCGATGGGCTGGTAATCGATACTGGCCATCGACCAAACATCAATATTGGTCACGCGTATTGGCCAAAACCCTGTGACCAATACCCGACCCTTACCACGACATGCGTCCCACTCGATCCACAACTCCTGAGTACCGGTCATGGAAAAAGACAATTAGCCATGACCGGTATCAACCCAAACCGCCTGGTCGAGAAACCATGTACCAAACTAATACACATAAGAGAAAGAAGTAGCAATTGTTCCAGGATCGAACTAGGGGTTACATTTGTTGGGGGTGAAACAACGGACAACACGACGAGAGCAGAAACTCATCGATACTATCCAAGAAGCTTTTGAGAATCCGATTCTTACCTAGCCAAAAGCAGTTTGAAGTGAACCAAACGAGATGAACAATCTCATAAAATTTGTTAATCAAACTTACATCTTCTCAAATGTCTACAACTCCTTAAAAATATAAAATAACTGATATAGAAATAAATGGAACACTTGATAAGAATTTGACTTGTGGAATAACTCTTAGGCTTCTTAAAATCCTCTTCGTCTTCTTCATGTTGCCTTTATTCTTGCTGGACCAAAATAACAATCTTTGACTCGTCTTTGGTTTGCATTGAGGATGAGAATACCTCGTTAAACTTTTCCGTCATGAACAAGTCGATAAGCCGTTTGAACTTTTCTGCCCGAACTTTCGTCACTGGTCCGAGAGGCAAACTCGGAGGCTCCATATGGTTGCACGTTACCGGCTCTGTTGCTTCAATCTCCTCTTCAACAAGTGTGGATGGCAGAGTTGTAATCTCTTCAACAAGGGCGGATGGAAGAGTTGTAGTCGGCAGAGTTGTAATTTCTTGATCAAGTGCGAAAGGCATACTTGTAGCCGCATGGTTCCCTCCACCTTGAGAAGGATTTGCCCTCAAATATTGATCACCTACATTAAAAGAAGAAAAATCAGTGACATTGAAAGTGTTTGAAACATAGAGCTTACCGCACAAATCTAACTTATATGCATTGTCTCCTATGCGTTCAATCACTTGGAATGGTCCATCTCCTCTAGGATTTAGCTAGTGTTTGCGAAGTTGAGGGAAACGCTCATGCCTCAAATGAAGCCAAACCCAATCTCCAGGCTAAAACACAACCTTACGCTTGCCTTTGTTAGCTTTCATCACATATTGTTCAATTCGCCGTTTTATGTTTGCTCGAGCCTTCTCATGGAGTTTCTTCACGGAATCTACCTTCTCCTTCCCATCCATGCTTAAAGTTTCTGCAGTAGGCAATGGAGACAAATCTAGAGGAGCTAGCGGATTAAAACCATAAACAACCTCAAATGAAAAAAACTTTGTAGCAAAATGTTTAGAACGATTATAAGCAAATTCAACATGAGGCAAGCATTCTCCCTAAGTTTTCAGATTCTTTCCAACTATGGCCCTTAGCATGACTCCCAAATTTTTGTTCACCAATTTTGTTTGACCGTCGGTTTGAGGATGACAAGGGTGGAGAAGCAAAGCTTAGTGCCGAGTTGTTTCCACAATGTCCTCCAAAATGGCTAGCAAACTTGTTGTCTCGATCAGAAACAATTGGTTTAGGTACACCATGCAACCTAACAACTTCTTTGGATAAAAATGAGCAATGTGAGATGCATTGTTAGTCTTAGCACATGTTATAAAATGTACCATTTTCGAGAATCGGTTAATAACAACAAAAACAAAATCCTTTTCTCCTTTAGTTCTAGCAAACCTAAAACCAAATCCATAGATAAATCAGTCCAATGAGCATGAGGAATTGGTAAAAGAGTGTATAAACCATGTGGATGAACTTTAGACTTTGATTTCTTGCAACTAATGCATTGATCTCTAGTGGATTCGATCCCTAAGTACTACTGCATTTATTGTGCACTTGCAGGATCATTTCAAGGTTAAAACTCTGAGACATCACAGAAGTACGAACATTGGCTGTTTTGAAAACATTGCTCTCTTTATCTAATAAGACCTTACAAAGAAATTTGTGTGTTTCTTCACGGGTTTGTTCTCACGGGCATTTTTCTGGGTTTTTCTCAAACTCTCACTCTCTTTTTGGTGGTAAGTGTTTGGGTCACTCAAAGCTTGTTGCTCCTCCTTTTGGTTTCAGCAATAATTGGTCTTGGTAAACCTCTTGTGGTGTCATAGGAACAAGTGTAACATTTCTGCCTTTGTATCCAAACATGTGCTTATTTGTGTAACCATCATGACTCACACGTCTATCATATTGCCAAGGTCTTCCGAACAATATATGACCTGCTTGTATTGGCGCCACATCACACATCACCTCGTCTTCATATTTTCCAATGCTAAAAGAAATCAGAACTTCCCTTGTCACCTTCACTTCACCACTATCATTCAACCACTACAGTTTGTAAGGATTTGAATGCTTCCTGATTTTTAAGCCCAATTTCTCCACTATAGTAATGCTAGCCACGTTCGTACATCTCCCTCCATCAATAATCAGACTGTACACCTTTTCCTGAATGTGACATCTTGTATGAAACAGATTCTCACGCTGCACATTCTCTTCTTCTTTGGCTTGCACACTCAGTGACCTCCTTGCTACCAACAATTCACCTTTGGCAGGAAGTTCTTCAACATTGCCTTCTAATGATGGCATAGAATCAGATTCTGCTTCTTCTTCGGTTTCTATCTCAACATCATCTCTAAGCACCATTGTTCTCCGGTTGGTACATTATTTGGCATAGTGACCCCTGCAATGGCACTTAAAGCATTGTATATCATGATTACGTGCATTAGAAGATTTAGTTTTACCTCTATTTTCATGGTAGGTAGTGGATGGCTTTGCTTCGAATTTTGGTTTAGGGGCTGTCTTCTCCTCCTTAGAATAGCTCGGTTTCATGGTGGAGAACTTGAACCAAAAGTTTGACGTGGATTTCCTCTCCTCTTGAGCTGCTACTCTACCATAATAGCCTTGTGCAACATATCCTCTCACTCCACATAATGTTGCATTTTCACTATGTATTGAATTTCTCGATTCAAGCCATTAGGAAATCTTGTCGTGGTAGCTTCCCTGTCTTCTTCAATATTTACTCTCATCATGAGGATCTCCATCTCTTGGAAATAATCCTCCACACTACGATTGTCTTAAATCAACCTACGCAGTCTTTGGTGTAGTTCTCGATGATAATGACTTCGCACAAATTGTCTCCTCATTATAGCCTTCATCTTAGCCCATGTCTCAATGGGATACTCACCATTTTGTCTCCTGCTTGTCACCAACTGATCCCACCAATTAATAGCATAATCAAAAAATTTAGTGGCTGCAACTCGTACCTTCTTCATTTAAGAATAGTTTTGCCAACTAAAAATCAACTCAATCTTTTTTCCCACTCTAGATATGCATCATGATCGTTTGTTCCATGAAATGATAAAATCTTTAATTTTATACTACCCAAGTTGTCATCAGTTCGATCCCTTGCTTCTCTAGCACGTCGTGGTCTCCTAAGGCTCTCCATTGATAAATGATCATCATGTCTATAATATTCAGCCTCTGCTTCATTAAAATCAGCCCTTATTTGTCTAGATTAAAATATTTCCCTTCTAAGAAAATTTTGTGGCTGCCTTTGTTGTGCCTCTTCTTAAACACGATCTAACCTCTGATGAACTGCTTTCAACTCAACCCTCATCAGCCGTTGTATCTCTCCCATCAAGGCTTGAATTTGAAGATTTGGAATGGCTGGTTGTTGGTTCTCCTCAGTAATGTCGTTGTCTCTGTTGGGGTTGGTTTTCACCCCACTAAGATCAACATCAAATTAACTAAGTATATAAAATGGACGAGTAGGACAAGCCCAACTCATCGCGAGCCAAGCCCAAGAAGCCGTGATGGTCCAAACCCATAAAAGCTTTGGAAAACTGAGCCCTTAAGATAAACAGCTCGGATCGGCTGGGTAACATACTAACGAGCTTAGTTTGGTGACAAAAAAACAAGATCTTTGAGTTAGTTTTCCAATGGAGTTGGAATCATATCATTTTGATCAACGGTCAGAGAGATAGACCAATTATCGTGGAGACATATCAATATGGGCTCGTCGTAATCGAGCTGGAGAGATGGGCTCGGTAGGACCACGAGCTAAAGACATACCGAGCAGAAAATTGGTGAAAATATCTTTGAATTAGCTTTCCAGTGGAGTTAAAATCATATCAGTTGGAGATGTGGTTAGCAAGATACACTCGATTTACTGAAGACATGTCAATCTGCCATGAAGCTGAAGCAAGTCCAGAAACGAGCCCAACAATAAACACCGAACCGTGGAGCTCGGTTCGGCAACAAACCGATCCAAAGGGTCTCGTTTTGGTAGGACACCGAGCCAAGGGGCTCAGTTCGGCAACACACCGAGCCACAAATGGGCTCGTCTTAACCGAGCAAGAGAGATGGCTCGGTAAGACCCGAGCTGAAAACATACCGAGCTCAAAATTGGTGGCAAGCAAGATTTTTTAGTTAGCTTTCATCAAAAAGAAGTTTGAAGTCATTTGGATCAACGGTCAGAAAGTTACCCCAATTATCGTGGAGATGTATCAATCTGGGCTCGTCGTAACCGAGCTGGAGAGATGGGATCAGTATAACCTTAGCTGAAGACATACCGAGCTGAAAATTGGTGCACAATAAGATATTTGAGTTAGATTTCATCCAAAAGAAGTTTGAAGTTATTTGGATCGGCGGTCAAAAAGTTACACCAATTATACTGGAGAAATATCAATCTGGGTTCTTCGTAACCGAGCCGGAGAGAAGGGATCAGTATGACCCGAGCTGAAGACATACCGAGCTGACATTTGGACACTAGATAGATGATTGAGTCAGATTTCATATAAAAGAAGTTTAAAGTCATTTGGATCAACGGTCAATCTGGTCAACAAATGAAGCATGCGCGGAACGGAAGCCCAACCCAGGGAGTTGGGGTCGGCTGGACCCGAACCGAAAACCTTGGTTACCCGAGTCGAACTGTAGACCTTGGTTACCTAAGCCAAACTATGGGCTTCGGCCAACAGAGCCAAACAGTGGGCTTCGGCAACCCGAAGTGACAAGCCTAGAACAAAGATTAACACCGAGCCATATCCCGCAACGAAGAATGGGCCGAGCCCGATCCTGCGATGAAGAATGGCCTCGGTTGGCCAAGCCAAAGCCCGTACATCTCGAACCGACTTGGAAAAAAGGAAATCTGCCAACGATTAGGAAATCTCTCTTATAGTTTAAGAATATGCCTAGCCGATTTAAACTTATATTAATACTCATGTACATCCTTTGAAAGGGGGATCCGCAATTAGACCTAGCAAAACACTTGTACTTTCTCTGCGACAGCTTTCTAAACAGCTTTACTAAAAAATACCATCTTTAGATCTTTGTGCTCTTGGTTGTTTAATCTTAGAAGTTTCAGATCCCTTTAAAAGTGCTTAACAAATTTAGTTGTGCGGGTTTCGACTCCCATAATTTGGCGCCATCTGAGGGGACCTTGAAAATTTCTTACTCGAAAGAACCACTGTACGAACGATACGGAGAAGATGAGCAATGACAGAGAACGACGCGCCTCTGATCCGAAGGAAACCGGAACCAATCTTCCTGGAGAAAAGGAGGCCGAAGATATTTCGGCACCTGTAGCTGGGGAGACGACCCCGGACGTTCTGATTCAGATGAAGTCCATGCTGGAAACACTGCTCAAGAAATCAGAGAAGCAAGATAAGCTGAATGCGATGATGACATACAAGTTGGAAACTTTGGCAACAGAAAGCCGAGCCCGAGGTAGGGGTTCGGGCCTGGACTAAACAAGGCGCCCCCTTAGGCATCTTAGTGCAACAGCCCTTGATTTCTCAATGCCTCTCGATGCACCGAGAACCCGAAGTACTAAACAGCTGTGACCATTGAGAATAACGCGGGAACACATGAAGCGAACACGCGGATCACCGACGGGTAATCAACCTGGAGGAGGAGAATCCAGGAGAATGCAGCACGGAGAATCTCGGCGATCCCGAGTTGGCAGCTTTTGGCCGAGCCCGATCTGAACAACGTGGCACCGACTTCGAACGAGACCATGAGTTAACCGAAGAAGAAGAAAACATCCTCTGGGCTCAACAAGCTCGGATCGATGAGAAGCGGACATCAATGATACGAGCCCAGAGCTTCTTTAGACCGAGCTGCTATCGAGATAAAAGCTGTCCGATCCCAGATGCATAAGGCAACTAGCAAGGCGCCCGAAATCAATCGCGTCCTCGAGGAAGCGCAAAACACTCCGTTCACTACTCGAATCACCAAGACAAGGGTTTCTGACCTGGATATATCAAAGTACCGCCCTACAAAAGAAAAACTTATCCCAAAGAATATATCACATCATTCATCATAGCGATGGGCTGAGCCAATTTCAAAGAAAGCGAAAAATATGCTGGATACTGCCTTCTGTTCGTAGAACACCTCAAAGCCCCAGGGCTCCAATGGTTCTCCAGACTTGAGAAGAATTCTGTTGACAACTTTAATCAATTGTCTGCGGTATTCCTGAAGCACTATTCCATATTCATGGATCGCGGAACTTCCGACGCCGATCTGTGGACTTTGACTCAAGGTCCGACAGAGACTCTGCGAAACCTCATCGGAAGGTTGAAGACAGTAATGTCGAGAGTCAAAGGAATAAGAGACAAAACCGCGTTGCTTGCGCTAAAGAAGTTACTATGGTTTGAATCGGATTTCCGGAGGGAAATCGCTTTGAACACACCGTTATCGATCCAAGACGCATTGCACCAAGCCGCAGACTTTGTAACTAACAAAGAGGAGATGACAATTTTGTCTAAAAAGTACGGAGGCACGAAGACGACGAGCCGATCCCCTCAAGCTCCCGATCCACCAAACTACGAAAGGAATAACCAAGGGTCTAGATATGTTCATCATGAGGGACCTAACTTCAGAACTATCAAGTAGGAGCAGGCCAAGACAATGATCCATGGAACACTTATGACGAAGAAGCCTACTGCGAATACCATCTTTACCATGGACACTCAACAGCGAATTATCAGAGTCTTGGTGCAAAACTCACGGCTTCTTGTTCTTGGCTACGAGGTGGCTTAAAGCAATGCCGAAACCATGCTGAACACCGAGAAACCATCCCAAAAGAAGATCAAGAACTGACAGAAGTGGAAGAGAACGTCCTCTGGGCTGAGCAAGCTCGGATCGGTGGGGATCCGAGCTCACGGAGAGGAGATGACTGTAATGCGAGCACACATGGACCGAGCAGCCGCTGACATAAAGGATGTCCGATCCATGATGCACAAAACAACTAGCAAGGTGCCCGAAATAGATTGCGTACTAGAGGAAGCACAAAATACTCCGTTCACGGGGCGAATCACCAGTACGAGAATTCCCAACACAGGGAAGATGAAAGCTTCAATTTACGAAGGAAAAACCGACCCAAAGGAGCATCTAACAGCTTTCGCCATAGCCATGGGTCGCTCTAACTTCAAAGAAAATTAAAGAGATGCCGGAAAATGCCTCTTTTTCGTGGAGCACCTCAAGGGCCCGGCACTCCATCGAGAGGAACTCCATCGATAACTACAACCAGCTATCTAAAGCATTCCTGAAGCATTACTCCATATTCATGGATCCCGTGACTTCAGATGCCGACCTGTGGACACTAGCTCAGGGGCAGAACAAAACACTTCGAAGTTTCATCGGAAGATTCAAAGCAGTCATGTCCAAAGTAGAAGGCTTAAGCGACAAAGTGGCTCTACTAGCCCTAAAACGAGCACTTTGGTTTAATTCAAACTTTCGCAAGGAAATCATTCTAAATGCCCCGACGACGATACAAGACGCAATGCACCGAGCTGCATATTTCATAACTGAAGAGGACTCTGAAGATCCTAACCGAGAAGTATGGAAAGGCAAAACTAGAAGGCCATCCTTCCCATGCTTCAAATACTTCGAACAATAAGAAAAAAACCAAGGACCCGACTACGTCCAGCAAGAGGGAGGCTTTCGAGGAGCTCATAATTATCAAATTGACGCCCCTGGATACGGTCGAGGAAGAGGCCGAGGCCGTGGAAGAAATTCATGGAGCACATGGACTAAAAGCGACAGTTCTTATGACGAAATTGCTTATTGCGAACACCATAACATATACGAGCACTCCAGTGCAAACTGCCGCCTTCTGGGCCTAAAACTGGCCAAAAAATTAACATCCAGCGAACTAGGAGGAAACATCAGCCTTAAGGACTTCGAGATGGACGTCAACACAGATAAACCTGACCTGACAAAGGAAAATCATTCTAAACATGTGAGACGCGACGACGAAGCCCCACAATTTGGATCAAGAAGGAGAATTAGCATGATAATGGGGGGGGGATCTCATTATTGTTCGAATATTATCTCGGCAATTAAAGCATTCCAACGACGGGCGAACGTCAGCGTTAACTGGTCTAAACCCTCAAAATTTTCAAATGACGTTATCTCATTCGGAGAAAAGGAAACAATCGGAATCGACAGGCCGCACGACGACCCTCTCGTAATCGAATTAATCATCAACGATTACGATGTAGCCCGTGTATTGGTGGACATTGGTAGCCCGATGGACGTAATCTTCCTCGAGACACTCGAAAGAATGAACGGTGATCTATCTGAAGTGATATCAACCCTGAAATCATTGACTGGATTTTCTGGGGAAACTACAATGACCACCGGGAAGATTAAACTACCTGTCATCGAATTCTCTATAGCTGATGATCCAGCAATTTACAATGTCATTATGGGCACCCCATGGTTGAATTATATGCGTGTTGCGGTATCAACATATCACCTATGTGTGAAGTTTCCTACTCCAAACGGAATAGAAACAATTCGCGGAAATCAGAAGGAGTCCCGCGTCTGCTTCCTGGCCGCTCACAAGCTAAGGAATCATGTCACCGATCCAACTGCTAAGACCAAGCGAAAGAAGATGAAGGCAGATAGAGAGCCGGTGAAGGCGCTCTCCAAACTCTTATAGAAATTACAGATCGCGGAGGATCGCGCAGTAGAAAAGGCTGAACCAACCTGCGACCCCATAATATCGGTCTGTTTGGACGACAAAGATCCCGAAAGATGCATCGAGATCGAAGCTAAGTTCAACGAAGAAATCAAAGCAAAGCTCGTTCGATTCCTGAAAAAGAACATCAACACTTTTACCTGGACAGCTGAAGACATCCCTGGGATCGACATCAGCGTAACAAGTTACAAGCTGAATGTTGATCCAACGTTCAAACCAGTGAAGCAGACAAGGAGAAAGCTCGGACCAGAGCCAAAGCAGTCAATGACAAAGTAGAAGGACGATAAACAAGATGTTCGCTAAACAACTCAGACAGATGATGGAGGTTTATATAGATGACATGCTGGTAAAATCACTAAGAGAGATCACATAGCTCACCTCGAGGAGTGTTTCACGCGATTGAACTTTCATAACATGAAGTTGAATCCAACCAAGTGCAGATTCACGGCCATGTCAGGAGAATTCCTCGGATACTTGGTCACTCATCGCGGTATCAAATCAAACTCTAAGCAGATCGATGCGCTCATTCAGATGACTTCGTCGAAGACAAAAAGAGATGTGGAAAGACTCACCGCGAGGGTAGCCGCACTCAACAGATTCATCTCGCGATCCACCGACAAATGTTTACCTTTCTATGATAATTTACGAGGAAAAAAGAAATTCGAGTGGACCAAAAAATACGAAGAAGTTTTTCAACAACTGAAAACTTACCTAGCTAGCCCTCCAGTTCTCGCAAAACCAGTAGAAGGAGAGCCATTTTTTCCGTATACCGCGATTTCTGCCACATCAGCAAGCAGCGTGTTGATCCGAGACGAGCGTGGGGAGCACAAGCCAATATTTTACGTCAGGAAGACCCTTGCAGACGTCAAGACAAGGTACCCGCAAATGGAGAAATTGACATTATCTGTCGTAATGTCTGCAAAAAAACTGAGGCCTTACTTCCAGCCACACTCAATTGTGGTCTTGAGTACCTTCCCATTAAGGTCCATTTTGCACAGCCCGAGTCATTCAGAAAGATTAGCAAAATGGGAAATAAGGCTAAGTGAGTGCGGACGCATGTGCGCAAAGTCTTAAGTCATAGCCGATTTCCTGATCAAACTCCCTGAAGAGACCATTAACATAGAAACACGGAACTCGCTCTGGAAACTTCATGCCGGCGCTTCATCCTCCAAAAATGGCTCAGGAGTAGGGATACGCCTAACCTCTCCAACCGGTGAACTGCTAGAGCAGTCATTTCGCATAGGCTTTCGCGCATCCAACAACAAAGCAGAGTACGAGACCCTGATTACCGGCATGAAGCTCGTTAGTGGCCTAAAGATCGAGCAACTTCATGCATTCTGCGATTCCCAGTTAGTCGCAAATCAATTTGGTGGCGAATATGCAGGAAAGAACGATCAAATGGAAGCTTACCTAAAAATCATTAGAAGATTAGCTGCACAGTTCAAGGAATTCGTGCTGACATGCATTCCACGAGGAGAGAACACTTCAACCGATGCACTCGCAGCTCTCGCTTCAACTTCTGATCCAGACCTAAAAAGAATTATCCCGGTATAATTCATTCGGCACCCAAGCATCAATCTTTCTGACATTGTGAATGTCGTAACTCATTCCCAAGTAGCTAAGCAAGCAAAAGAAATCACAAACGACAAAGAAGACAGGCAGGAAGAGACGACTGAATGCAGGAGGACCAGGTAAACGAACCCGCAATCGAATCAGACATCACTCCAATGGAAGAAGACACTCTGGAAGAGTCCAAAATTGTCAAAAGCAATAACTATCCCATCATCGAATCTCTCCCTGAAGAGGAAGCAAGCGAGATCGATGATGAATCGCCAGAAGCAGAATATGGCTGCAACAAAAATTGGCTCGACGCAATCAGAGAATACGTATACGATGGAGTCTTACCAACCGAAAAGTGGGCGGCTTGTAAGCTTCGAGCCCAGGCAGCTCGTTATGTCTTACTCAATGGAAACGTCTTTAAGTGGAGTTTCTCAGGACCATTGTTGATTTGGGTAGAAGGAAAGGACGCGGGGAAGATCATGGAAGAAGTTCACAATGGTTCATGCGGCAATCCTTCAGGAGGGAGAGCACTGGCAATAAAAGTCAAGCGTCACGGTTATTATTGGCCGACTATGATCAAAGACTGCGAGAAGTTTTCAGCCAAGTACGAGAAATGTCAATGCCACGCTCCGATTATTCATCAGCCAACCGAAATGCACTCCTCAATCTCATCGCCATATCCATTCATTCGATGGTCCATGGACATCAATGGGCCACTACACCCCTCAAAGCAGAAACGGTTCCTGTTGATTTTGACATACTATTTTATGAAATGGGTCAAAGCCAGGTCATACGCCAGCATCAAAGATGCACAAGTAGATCTGTCGTGTCGGTAAAGGGATTTGCTGTTTCGTCAAAGGGAGAATCGTGAAGACGAGGTACTTCAAACTCCAGGGGGTTCTCGGCATTGCTTTCAGCTCCCGAGAATACGATTTTTCTACCAAGTGTTGAAGGACCTACCACCGGCCCATTTGAGTCTTCCAAATCCTCGGAAGTATTCGTACACGTAGAATTGGCTCGGCTAAAACTTTGAGCATTCAATGGCTCGTCGGAGATAGACAGCTCGGGAAATGAAGATTGTCTAGGGCTCTCGAAAAGCCTATCATATGGATCAGGTGACATGGATACAGACGATTGAGACATCCCTTTAACTTAAAACGGGTCGGGGTCTTTGAAAAGATGAAAAATGGATCGGCAAGCTTCAAAAACTTAAAAAACATATTGGGACTTCAGGAATAGTGAAGAACAGATCGGAACCCTCGATGACTTAGAAAATGGATCAAAATCTTCGAAAAATCAAAGAACAGATCGATCTTCTGAACAACTTAAAGAACGTATCTGAATATTCAAACGATTACCGGAAAACCCAAGAACAATGGCGGAGTTGCTTGAAGATAGATCGGGAAATTCAAAATGGATCGGCGGCTGAGGGTAAAAAATGGAAACCCTAGCTTAAAAAAAATAACTTAAAGTAGAGAGAGAAGAGAGAGAGAAGAGAGAGAGAGGCTACCTGTTTTGAAGAATTTTTTGGAGAAGTGAAGTTATGAGAAAAACAGAGAGAGACCTCGGGTATTTATAAGTGCTTAAAGCAAAGAGTGGCGTCATGCACCTCGGAAATCAGCAGAGACGTTTAGACTCCCCGAGAAAATCAAAAAATTCGTCCAAGTCCACCAAAGGTTTCCGAGTCAAGTTTTCTTGTCAAGGGATCCCGAGCCAACAAAACAACATCACAGCTCGGGTAACTACATTGCAATTCAGAATATGAGACAAAACAGCTCGGGAACTTGGGTTCATGGAAACGAAATCACCTCAGTGTCACATTACAAATGGCTCGACAGACATCTCTAAAATCTACGTAGTTGCCGAGCCAAAGTTTGAAGCAGATAGGTCGACAAAACAACGTAACTGATCGGTAGCACATTACAATTCACAAGATAAAACAGCTCAGGGACTTGATTAAAACCACTTAAACGGTTCGGAAACTCCACCAAAATGGCTCGGCATCATCACAGCAATTCGGCTGGGGATGTTAACTTCAGAACACTCTTTACCTAGACACTTTCAGAATTTAAATAGATGAGCTGGGGCTAATCGTTGGGGTTAGTTTCACCCCTTTGAAGTTAACGAATGAAAAAAAATGTGTGTCAAAATGAGCATAACGTACCCAAGCGGAAACCATAAAAATGGCTCGGGTAAACCGGTGGCATGGTGAGGCCTGAGCCAAATTCAGGAACGGTTCGGGTAAATCATAGGAGGTGTGCCAAAACCCGAGCCAGAACCAGAAGAACGGCTCGTGTGAACCGGTGATAGCTTCAGCCAAAACCCGAGCCGCATAGAAGAATAACCCGAGCCGCAAGACACAAGGCAACCCAAACCGCATGACACAAGGTAACCCGAGCCGCAGGACCCAAGGCAACCCGAGTTGCAGAAGAATAAATCCCGAGCTGTGGACACCCGAACAGAGCAGGGGGCTTGGCCTACCTTGCCGAATCAAAGAGCTCGGCCCATTACATGAGCCAAAAGGTTCCAGTGGGTAGAGCCTAAGCGAAGGGCCCATAAGATGTTCGAATTAACTTAGAAGAAGTCGGGAAATAAAAAGGAAAAGATAGACATAAAAAAGGAAAGAAAGACAAAGAATAGGGAAATTTCATATCCGTTCAGGAGTAACCCTAGCCGACTTAGACTTATATATATATATTCATGTACCTCCCTTGAATGGGGGATCCGCAATTTACTTAGCAAAACCCTAGGCTATTTGCTCTAAAACTACTTGTACGAAAAGCTGCAATAAAAAACATCTTCTAATCTTTGTTCTTATGGTTTTAAATTAGAGATTTCAGTTCCCCGAAAAAGTCTTGAAAAATTCGATTGTGCTTGTTTCGACTCACATAATTTGCTTCATTTTTTTAGAAAGCTATCGCAAAGAAACTACAAGGCGGCTTGATCCCTGCAAAGGGTACGTAGGCAGCTCGTCTTCGGATAGGTTCAGCTGCCCCCTTCCTTAAAAATGGTGGGGAGTGGGTATATACTCGTATACTCCCATCTTTATAATAGACTATGTGTCTAATTAAAGCTAATTTTTGAAGCTAAAGTCTTCAAATCACATCTTTTACGGATTACTAAAGCCTTAACAAAGCAGGCATCCCACTCACATTCTTTACGGATTAGTCAAAGTCTTAACTAAACAGACATCTCATCTCACTCTCGTTGATGCTGGCCACAGCAATGAACTACTACATCCTTTACAGATCTAAAGTATCACAGCCTTTGTGGATTAAAATTGCGCTATATAAATACATATATCCGTTGTCGGAGGGGATATATTTATGGAAACACATTCGTATACCAAAATATTCATTTAAAACCCAACAAAGAATCATTGGTTGCTAAATACATATGTCCATTGTCAGAGCAGATACATTTATGGAAACGCATCCGTAAACCGAAATGTTCATCTAAAATCCAACAAATGAATCTTTGGTTGCTAAATACATATGTCCATTGTCGGAGCGGATACGTTTATGGAAACGAATCCGTAAACCGAAATGTTTCATCTAAAACCCAACAAAGGAATTGTTGGTCGCAACATCTCGAAAACATAGTGCTAAACGTATACCGTTACCGTGAGATACCTTCGTTTAAACCTAGCAACTGATTGCTGGTCGCAACATCTTAGAAACATAACACTAAACGTATATCGTTAGTGTGAGATATATAAACATCTTTCATCTAAACCAAGATATCATGCGTTCTTAACACGCTAGTCTTTAACATCTCAAAAATATAGTACTAAACGCATGTCGTTTAGTATATAAGATACTTAAGCATGTTTTATCAAAATGGACATGTAAGTAGATGGTACATCGTAGGCCCTAAAACCGAAGGCAATAACCAAAACCCAGCAATCACTCGCTCCTTAGCACGTTGGTCTTTAACTTCTTAAAAGCCAGTAAACATCGCTTCATAGCACACTGGAATTTAGCCACCGTGCAGAGGTGTGAGTTACCCTAACAGGGTTCGGCTAACTAAAACTAATCTCAGCTCATTATGATTATGAGTTTGAAGCAAGGGCATCAAGTACAACACCCGGATCGGAACGACGTGAATACTCTTTTCAATTTTTTGCAAGGTGCCTGTTGGAACATGGCCCTTGAAAAGTCTCACAAAGCAACAAAATATTTGGGTGCATCGCCTTGTCGGGATAATCTCGGCACGGCATCTCGGCACAACATCTAGTCAAGTTTTCCTCGGCAAAATGGCTCGTCATGTTTTCCTTGGCCTAAATGCCTCGTCAAGTACTCTTACGATATAACAATTCAGCGATCAAGGCAACGCATCGGGTCGGTAACATGACGAATCAACTTGGTAACATCATCGATGAAGCAGTTCGGTAACATACCAACGGATCGGTTTGATAGTATCATCGACCGGAAATCTCGGCCACATTGCTAAAACAGCTTGGTATCCCATCCAACTCAACTACTCGACAAAGTGATCAAAGAAATGGCTTGGCAAATTTTAAGGGTTGATTAATCGTCGAACCATCATCACACCTCAAGAAACAACAACAAAATTTACAGCACCCAAGAAAACCAAAAATATTTGCTAAGTCCACGGAATTGCCGAGCTGAAAACTAAAGCATAAAGGAACCCGAACCGACAAAACAACTCGGTGACATAACTATTCGGATCGGCAACTAATATGATTCTGGGTAGAATCGATTGTCCCTTGAACACTTTGTGAGATTGAATGGATGCAGATGATGATGATTGCGGAATTATGATCTTCTAAACGTGATGATGAATGAAATGATGAACGATATGGCTGGGCGGATTGGTCTTGTTGAAACGGAACAGATTGAAATGATTGATACTTCAAAGTGTGATGAGAGACACTTAGACTATCGAAACTACTTGATTCTGTTTGGATTCACCGAAACAGTTACAAGAGATGATCAAACGAAATTCAGAAAGAGATTTTGATAAGAAAATGTTTGATAATTTTATTAGAACGAAAATCAGAGTACATATAGAAGGGAGAAGCCTTGGAAACAAGGTAAGACTTCTCAAAAATGCATAAGAGTAATTAAGACATTAACTCTCAGGTTTGACCAACAAAGAAAAACTCTCTGTTTTTAATATAACTGAACTTAAAAACGTGATTCTTCTTCTTTAATGGCATTGTTAACAATGGGGCAAATGAATAAATGTGTGAACTTGCCTCATTAAAAACCTTGTCTAGAAAACCCAATGGGAAAAAACCAGACCAAGGGAAAAAGAGTACAAGCCACACACCTCCCATTGTCAACCCTTAAACGGCTTGAATCCCAACCAGAGTAGTTGGACAAGTATCGAGTTTAAGGTTGCCTTCCTCTTGACATAGGAGCGTGCTAATAGCTTGGTTAAGACATTTCGTCCTTGACCTAGTCATTGGACCAGGTGGAACATGTAAGGGATCCTTTGCTTCCTCGGGTACAAGCTGCTCCTTAGATCCATTATCCGTGTCCTCCTCTGCTTCAAGAAGATCCTCAGGTTCATCCTGCTCCATGATCACATCATCCCCTCCCTCTTGAGAAAGATTTGACCTCAAATTTGTTTCTTCTGCAAGAAAAGGCACAAGATCAGTAACATTAAAGTTATTACTAACATTATACTTACCTTTCAAATCCAGTTGATATGCGTTATTGTTGATCTTCTTGAGCACTTTGAATGGTTCATCAGTCCTCGGCATTAGCTTAGATTTCCTTTCATTAGGAAAGCGTTCTTTCCTAAGATAAATCCAGACCAAGTCCCCTTCTTCAAAGATCAACTCCTTTCTGTCCTTATTAGCATGTTTGATGTATTGCCTTGTCTTTTCTTCAATGTTGAGCCTCGCCTTCTCATGAATCTGTTTTACCAAGTCTGCCTTCTTTTGCCCATCCATGCTTACTCTTTCACTCAAAGGTAAAGGCATTAAATCCAAAGGAGAGATGGGATTGAACCCATAAATAATTTGAAACGATGAAAACTTAGAAGCATAATGTATAGCATGATTATAAGCAAATTCTACATGAGGCAAACATTCTTCCCAAGTTTTAAGGTTCTTTTTAATCAAGGCTCTCAAAAGTGTAGACAAAGTCCTATTAATTACTTCTGTTTGCCCATCAGTTTGTGGGTGGAAAGTAGTAGAAAATAACAGCTTAGTTCCTAACTTAGACCATAATGTTTTCCAGAAATAGCTAAGGAACTTAGTGTCACGACCAGAAACTATGGACTTAGGCATGCCATGCAAACGTACAACTTCTTTAAAGAATAAACTAGCAACATTCATGGCATCATCAGTCTTATGGCATGGAATGAAATGAGCCATTTTAGAAAACCTATCCACAACCACAAATATGGAGTCCTTACCTGTTTTAGTCCTAGGCAATCCTACAACGAAGTCCATAGAAATGTCATGCAATGGATGCAAAGGAATAGGTAAAGGAGTATACAAACCGTGGGGTTGAGATTTGGCTTTTGCTTGTTTACATGTTGTACACCTTTCACAACATTTTTCAACATCTGTTTTCATTTGGGGCCAGTAGAAGTGATCCCGCATGACATTAAGAGTTTTGGCAACTCCAAAATGTCCCATTAGTCCTCCACCGTGTGCTTCCTTAACAAACAAGTCTCTCAAAGAAGAATTAGGAACACACAAACGGTTGTCATAAAACAAGAATCCTTCATGCCTATAATACTTCCTGAATGCAAATTTCTCACAAGATGAATAGTTTTTTTTTAAAATCAGAATCATTTGAATAAAGAGTTTTAAGTTGTTCAAAACCAAGTAATTTAGCTTCAAGAGATGTAAGTAAAACGTACCTTCGTGACAATGCATCGGCAACTACATTGTCGTTACCTTTTTTCTATTTGATGACATACGGAAATGTTTCAATGAATTCGACCCACCTAGCATGTCTCTTGTTAATCGTCTGTTGTCCTTTAAGGTGCTTTAAGGACTCATGATCGGTGTGAATTACAAACTCCTTCGGCCAGAGGTAATGTTGCCAAGTTTGCAATGCTCTCACCAGGGCATATAACTCTTTATCATAAGTAGGATAGTCTGGATTGTTTTGTTTTCTACAAAATTTTCTTAATCTATCGCTTGTGTTGTTAAAGCTTGTAAGTTCTACCTACACTCGCTTCGTTACTACGATCTCTTTGGTATATTCTTTTGATTTACTACGGGGAAAGCATTCTGAAGTATTTTGGTTAGTTCTATAAGAACTCTTTGAGGATCACAAGAGAGGAAAAAGATAAGAGTGTGTGATGACATCAGAGGGTAAAAGCCAATTGAGATAAACACTTGCTTAATGTAACACTTGAGTCTGGTGACATTCTTTGTTTTTTAAGACTGTTTTGCAGGTTTAATTATCTCTAACAATGGAGATTGTGGGAGTCGAAACCCGCATAACTAAATTTGTTAAGGACTTTTAAAGGGATCTGAAACTTCTGAGATTAAACCACCAAGAGCACAAAGATCCAAAGATGGTATTTTTATTAAAGCTGTTTAGAAAGCTATCGCAGAGAAAGTACAAGTGTTTTGGTAGGTCAAATTGTGGATCCCCTTTCAAAGGATGTACATGAGTATTTATATAAGTTTAAGTCAACTAGGCATATTCCTAAACGATAAGAGAAATTTCATAATCCTTCGCAGATTTCCTTTTTTATAAGTAGGTTCTGAGACGTATGGGCTTTGGCTCGGCACACCGAGGCTATTCTTCGTCGTAGGATCGGGCTTGGCCCATTCTTGATCGCAGGATCGGGCTCAGCCCATTCTTCATTAGGGGACCGGGTTCGGGCTAGGCGTGAATCTTTGTCGTGGGCTTTTCACTTCGGGTTGCCGCAGCCCACTGTTCGGCTCTGGTCGCTGAAGCCCATAGTTTGGCTCGGGTAACCAAAGTCTACAGTTCGGCTCGGGTAACCAAGGTCCTCGGTTCGGGTCCAGCCGAGCCCAACTCCCTGGGTCGGGCTTCCGTTCCGTGCATGCTTCATTTATTGACCAGATTGATACGTTTCCACAATAATGAATGTATCTTTCTGACCGTTGATCCAAATGACTTCAAACTTCTTTTAAATGAAAGTTGACTCAATCATCTATCTTGTTTCTGGACTTGCTTCAGCTTCGAGGCAGATTGACATATCTTCAGTAAATTGGGTGTATCTTGCTAACCACAGCTCCAAATGATATGATTTCAACTCCATTGGAAAACTAACTCAAAGATCTTGTTTATCGTTACCAAACCGAGCTCGTTAGTATGTTACCGAGCTGATCCGAGCTATTTAGATTAAGGGATCAGTTTTCCAAAGCTTTTATGGGTTTGGTCAATCACGGCTTCTTGGGCTTGCCTCGTGATGAGTTGAGCTTGTCCTGCTTGTCCCTCCAAGCTTCTCACTAAAAAAGGCAATTGGCTTTTTATCTTGCATTAAAACAGCTCCAATTCCTACACCTAAAGCATCACACTCAATTTCAAAAGCTTTAGTAAAAAATCAGGAAGATATAAAACAGGAGCATGAGTAAGCTTCTCTTTAAGGCATTGGAACGCTTTTCATGTGCTTGTCCCCCTTGAATCCCACATCCTTTTTGATAACTTCAGTGAGCGGGGCAGCCAATGTGCTAAAATCCTTGACAAAGCGTCTATAGAAACCAGCAAGTCCATGAAAACTCCTTACTTCACTCACTGATTTTGGACTTGGCCAGTCTTTGATCGCCTTTATCTTCTCCTCATCCACCTGGATTCCACCTGCACGTACTACAAAACCTAGAAACACAAGGTTATCCGTACAAAAAGTGAATTTCTTAAAGTTAGCATATAGCTTTTCCTTTCTAAGTACTTCTAGAATCAACCTAAGGTGATTAACATGCTCTTCTAAATTCTTGCTATAGATTAAGATGTCATCAAAGTATACTACAACAAATTTCCCTATATAAGCTCTAAGAACATGATTCATTAGCCTCATGAATGTACTAGGTGCATTCATTAATCCAAATGGCATTACTAACCATTCATATAGTCCATGTTTAGTTTTAAATGCAGTTTTCCATTCGACACCCTCTTTCATCCTAATTTGATGATAACCACTTTTAAAATCAACCTTAGAAAAGATGCTAGAACCATGCAATTCATCAAGCATATCATCTAATCTAGGTATAGGGTGGCGATACTTCATTTTTATGTTGTTGATGGCTCCGCAATCAACACACATTCTCCAGCTACCATCCTTTTTAGGCACAAGCAAAACAGGTACGACACATGGACTCATGCTTTCACGGATGTGTCCTTTCTCCATAAGCTCTGTAACTTGCTTTTCTAACTCCTTTGTTTCCATAGGATTGGTTCTATATGCGGGTCTGTTTGGCAAGGCTGCTCCGGGCATGAAATCAATCTGATGTTCAATGCCTCTAATAGGTGGTAATCCCTCCGGATTGTCCTCTGGAAATACATCTTTGAAATCCTGTAAAAGAAACTCAATCTTACTCGGCAAGGCCGGTTCTTGGTTAGTTGTACAAGTAAGAGTTTCTTTAAACACAAAGAGTAAGCTAGACTTGTGTAAATTACTTCCCTTTTTCTTACTCTCGGTGATCATGAGACTGGATGGTGTAGATGCTTCGACCGCTTTCTTTTTCATGCTCAACTGATCTTGATATACTTCATGAGGAGCCATTGGAATCAGAACGGTTTTTCTCCCATTGAATTCAAAAGAATGGCGATTGGTGAACCCATCATGAGTAACTCTCCTATCTGATTGCCATGGTCTTCCCAACAGAATGTGACTAGCTTCCATAGGCAACACATCACATAGGATTTCGTCTTCATACTTTCCAATAGATAAAGGAACCTTAACTTGAGTTTTCACCGCCATCTCTTTACTATCATCTAACCATTGTAGCTTGTATGGTCTCGGATGCTTTAATTCCTCAAGTCCAAGCTTTTTGACCATAGTTTCACTCGCAACTTCCTCCATCTATCATCAGACTACATAGTTTGTCCTTAACTATGCATCTAGAGTGAAAAAGATTTTCCCTTTGCTCTTGTTCTTCTGATTTGCTCATAACACTCAAGTTCCCCATGGTGACTAGTAGATTTCCGGATGGTGCGGCCTCATAATCCTCTGGAAACGAACTTTCCTCAGGCTACTGATCTTCGGATTCTATCTTTCCATTTTCCCTAAGCACCGTAACTCTTTTGTTGGAGCACTCGCTAGCATAATGTCCCAAACCATGACATTTGTAGCACTTAAGATCCCTAGCTCGTGAAACCTCTTTACCCTTTCCTTTAGGATCTTGAATTTCAACTTTAGGCTTGGTAAATAGCTTATACTCCTTCTGAAATCCAGTTTTGTCCTCTCTATGATAGCTAGACCTTCCTAGACCGAAACTAGTCTTAGAACTCTTCTTCTTGAGTTGTTTTTCAAACATAACGGCCTTGTGCAGTAGCTCTTCTAATTTCTCATAATGTTGAACCTCCAACTGATCTTGAATATCTCTGTTGATACCTCTGAAGAACCTTGACAAAGTAACCTCCTTATCCTCTCTTCTATCAGCCCGTAGCATGAGAGTTTCCAACTCTTTGTAGTATTCTTCTACAGATCTATTTCCTTGTACCAAGTTCCTTAATCTGTGATGAAGCTCCCTATGGTAGTGGCTTGGCACGGACCGTTTCCTCATTAGAATCTTCATTTGACTCCAAGTATCAATAGGATAATCTCCAATCCTTCTTCTAGCCGTAACAAGTTGATCCCACCATGATAATGCATAATCATAGAATTCGTTTCTGTGTATTCTTGGCAGTTGAACACTAATTCGATCTTCTTTTCCCAATCCAGATACACATCCGGATCATTCGTTCCATGAAATGGAGGAATCTTTAACTTCAAACCGGCCAGATTGTCCCTTTGAGGATGTCTTTCTTCTCTGTCACGTCTTGGTCTCTTACGGCTACTGTGCGAAGAGGATTGATTGTAGTAACTACGTGCAGCCTCTTGATCAGACGGATTTATGATGTTTTCCCTTCGATTCGCTTGGTATGGCTCTGAATTTGTTTTGAGAGCATAAGCTTCAAAACGTTCATCCATCAATTTTGTCATCTAAGCCGTTATCGCCTCTATGAGTAGTTTGTTTGGACCGTTGCTCGTTTCTTCTTCATCTTGACTCACCATTGTTCCTGAAATAATTCCAGAAACTTTACAAGTAAAACGTTCGACAAAACAAAAAGATCAAGCAACAAAAACCATTTTGAGAATTTGAAAAGTTTAACTGTTTTTCTCTAACCAGAACAACAATAGATCACTCAGAATTCGAAATGTTTTTTTCTCCAAAACACGCGATCTAATACAGCTTATCACAGTTTAGATTCCGATCTACACAATCTAATCAACGGTTACTAGAACTTATGAAAGATCGAGCCTAAAATGATTTAAACAATTATCACAGAATCAAAAACAGTTTCACGTTTTCTAACTGCAGGTTATCAAAAGATCACAAAGAAGTTAAACAGTTTTTCTCCTAAACACGCGATCTAATAGTTTTTCACAATTTAGATTACGATTTACACGATTTATTTAACGGTTATCAGAAACAATGAACGATCGATCCTAAAACGATCAACAGAATGACGAGTAAACCTGATCAGATTATGAAAGGATTGATACAACCTTCACAAAGTTGCTCTGATACCACTTAATATGATTCTGGGTAGAATCGATTGTCCCTTGAACACTTTGTGAGGTTGAATGGATGCAGATGATGATGATTGCAGAATTATGATCTTCTAAACGTGATGATGAATAAAATGATGAACGATATGGCTGGGCGGATTGGTCTTGTTGAAACGGAACAAATTGAAATGATTGATACTTCTAAGTGTGATGAGAGACACTTAGACTATCGAAACTACTTGATTCTGTTTGGATTCACCGAAACAGTTACAAGAGATGATCAAACGAAATTCAGAAAGAGATTTTGATAAGAAAATGTTTGATAATTTTATTATAACGAAAATCAGAGTACATATAGAAGAGAAAAGCCTTGGAAACAAGGTAAGACTTCTCGAAAATGCATAAGAATAATTAAGACATTAACTCTCAGTTTTGACCAACAAAGAAAAACTCTCTGTTTTTAATGAAACTGAACTTACAAACTTGATTTCTTCTTCTTTAATGGCATTGTTAACAATGGGGCAAATGTATACGTGTGTGAACTTGCCTCAGTAAAAACCTTGTCTAGAAAACCCAATGGGAAAAAAACAAATCAAGGGAAAAAGAGTACAAGCCACACACCTCCCATTGTCAACTCTTAAACGGCTTGAATCACAACCAGAGTAGTTGGACAAGCATCGAGTTTAAGGTTGCCTTCCTCTTGACGTAGGAGCGTGCTAATATTTTGGTTAAGACATTTCATCCTTGACCTAGTCATTGGACCATGTGGAACTTGTAAGGGATCCTTTGCTTCCTCGGGTACAAACTGCTCCTTAGCTCCATTATCCGTGTCCTCCTCTGCTTCAAGCGGATCCTCAGGTTCATGCTGCTCCATGATCACATCAGCAACATGATTCGACAAAGCAGCTCGGCAACCTTTAAGATAAGGCAGCTCGGAGACATGATGACACCAGCTCGATGTGACATTGATCAGCTCGGAATGTTGATCTCAGTTTCGACTACTTTCACCTCAATATTATCATCACTAATACTGCCGAGCTGGGTGGCTAACTGTTTGGGTCGGTTTTGTTTTTGGTTGATGTATATTATAAGATGCAGAGGACGTTAGATTGGTGTATAATATTTTTCTTATTGATATTATGTGGTTAGATAATATATTGTTTTTTGTACCTCTTGTTGTCTTCTTCTGGTTGTGTGTACTTGGCAACATCTGTGCAGGAGTCACATTTGTTTGGAAAATATAAGTGAATGAAATTTTATTGTAGATATGACCTGTAAGGAAGCAAGTTTCATGTTTGTTGGCAGTTACCTTTGTTGTCTCGTGTAACTCGTTTGGATAGCATGATTGCTTTTCTCATTGCTCGAGCATTTTTCCGTCGAACTGTTAGAGAAAGTTATGTTCGTTGGATAATATAGGTTTTTAGAGATGAAGGACTTAAGATGTATTTGTGTAGATTATTAAATTGGTACCGTGAAGAGAGCATATGTCGCAGCCACCTGTAAGTCAAGTATGTATGTTTAATTTTTTTTTTGTCTGAGAAATTGGTAATGAATGTTCTCATGTTTGTATATCTGATATGAGTATGGGAAATAGTTGGGAGGAACTTACAGTCGTATAAGTTTGATGCTGATGGTGGGCCTTCGCATATGCTGCGTAGTTTACCTGTTTTACATTGGAGATTTTGATTTATGTATTAAGCAGTGTATGTCTTTGCTAACCGTTTATTGTTTCTGAACATGAGTGTAGAGCGAGGTTTGGAGGGAACATGGAGTTTTAAATGGTAACTAAGAACATAAAAGTGTAGACTAATGATGTCAAATGGGAACAAAGAAACGGTTAAATTTGTCTCTTCAAATGGTTATAAATTCATTTTCACTTGCACACCTTTTGATTTATTTTGTGATCCTAGAGGGCGCCCTCGTTTTGGTGGTTGTTCATTGTCCATTGGGGGCCCTGTATGAAACGACATAGAACTTGTTATTTTTTTCCTACCTTGATTCTCTGTAATGTATTTCAGTAGTCGTTTGTTACAATTTTTTTGTTAACAAAGATGTGGTGACATACCTAGTAATCCTGTGTTTTGGATCTTAGATTTGTTTCGAGATCCTGGTGGCCGCCATCTTTTGCGCGGCTCTGTAGTATCGGCTGAAGGACATGTAATAAATGACAGTAAGTTTTGTTTTTCTCTTGCAAACCTTTTTATGTGGCGATGCAAAGTCATACCTTCATTGCCTGTGTTTGGGCTAGAATTATGTAGATTACGCATGGTTTGAGGAAGTTGTTGACACGCTTCAGTAGGTTTAGATGTACATCTTTCTTCCTTGTTAGGTGGAGGCATGCATGAAGACATGGTAAGTGCATGAATGTTAAGTTTATGTCCACTCTTTATCATAGAGCTAATATAAATGCGTCGATAATAGAGTTATATGTTTAGTTTATTGTAAACATACCTAGTGTTTGATTTGTTTGTGACGGTAAGATGGCAGCTACAACGGTGAAGAATGGAGATGATGTATTCTACATTTTTGTTTTGTATTTTGTGATGAGAACTAATGCTCCGAAGATGAGAGTAGTGCCTGGTTGATTAATTTAATTTCAATCACTTTCGTAATCTATTATAATGGCCGCCGTTACAGATACGATTTCTTGGGATTTAATTGGCTTAGGCTTTAAATTTGATTGTTAGAAGGAGAGATTGACAGTTTCATTATAGGTTTGGTGGAGAGTAGCAGACGTTATGGTAGCAAATCCCTGATTTAATTTTTTAGTGCATTTAATTATAGAATGTTATGTTATGTGGACTAAATAATAATATTTTATATATACTATATAATGTAATCAGTTTTGAAAGGCATGATTATTTTGTTTTTGTTGCGAAGGTCCATGCAGCCATGAGTGTAGAAATATGTTGGTAAGAAAAGATTATTGTAATTGATTAAAACCGTTTGGAAATTGGATGGGGAGAAAAGCTTAAGATAACATGTTGGGCTGAAATTTGAAATTAGAAATGGAAAATGCAAAAAAAAAATTGGTTTTCGCTTTTTCAGATGTGGGAGCAAAGTTGGCTAAGTGTTGCGGCGTGCACGTTTTGTTTTGGTGTCTCCAACATTGTCCTTACTGTTCCTGTTACTTTCAGGTGATTTGATCGCTTCAACAGAGATCTTCACGAACTTCTCACTCTCAGTTGTACTTGTCTCAGCAACGGTTGTGTTAGTCTTCATGTTACAGTCGGTTGTTATCGTCTCTACAATGGCCTCACAATTGTTGTTACCATCACTTGATTTTATGTCCGTAGCTGTTGTGTTTTTCTTTCTCTTACTTGCGTTGTTATCACCTGCAGCCAGATTTTGTTCGACATTTTCTTCCACGATATCCAGGGTGACATTTTGTGATGTGGGTTGGGGAAGTTCTGCTGCTTCCAAAATCTTTGAAACTGTGATTGTCTGCCTGGTAGCACGGAAGTTGTATGCGGTTACTTTGACCTCTAATTTGTGCGTTTGGCCTATGGAACCAAGCAGGCACTGTGGAATTGGAAATTCATGTCCTGCATCCATATCTCCATTACCTTGCAACATATGCATTAAATATGGATATGTTCGTCGTTTATACATGTAGACGAATGTTCTCTAGAGAATAACCTGGTTGGAATTGTCGATTATTTCAGTGGCGCTTCTCCCAGCAATCTGGGTAGCCGCATCGTCAAGGAGGACAAAAGTGGCCTTGTCGACGTTGTCGTGTACCGATATTTCCACTCTGTACCTGTGGGTGGGAAATGCAGATATGAGTTCATTACTTGGTTGGTTATGGTGAGTGGAGGTCAGAACCCTTACTTAATCACTCCAATAGCATTTTTGTTTTTGCATATGTTGCACACCAACGATGTAGCTCCTCGGATTAATTTTTTATTGCATGCAGTGCATGAGATGTAATACCAGCCAGATTGACGTACCACATCAGCAATTGTAGCCACGCAATTGAAGCTTGCGACCTATTATGGTATGACAATGCATATATTATTTAGCGTACCAATGTTTGTGGGATGAATTTCGAATTACCTGGGCTGCTTCGTTTCTTAGGAATTGGAGAATTTCAGCAATGCTGAGTGTTTCGAGCTTTGTGACCTGGGACGTGTTGACAGTGACCAAACTGGTTGCATTATCCCCGAGCCTGAAAGAAGTTTGAGGGTAAGACATGTTTGCAAGCGTTATTAAACTTTTGACTGTTTCCAATGAACATTTGAGCTATAGGATTGTGTGACATACCAGGTTAGGTATTCACTGGTGTGAACAACATCTAAATCAAAGAAAACTCTCGAAGGAGACATGGAGCTGAGGGTTACTCTAGCTGAAAGGTGTTGAATTTTGAAGGTTAAAGATTTAGTTACATAATTAGTTGACTGTTGGGGATGTTATGGATATGGGAAAGAGTTGTTCTGACCTCCATTTCTCTTAGGGTTGACTGTGGTGACCAGAAGCACTGTAGGAGTAGTTGTGCTTGCCTGAAATTTCTTTAGGAATTCAGATGCAGCGTTGCCCCAAAGGTACATGTTGACAACTGGGCCTCTGCAAAAGACGAATTTGCAGAACATTAGTTTGCAATATTTGGAAGGACCAGGGGAGAAAGATAAGAAAGTTTCTCACTCTCTAAGTTGGAGGTGGACTGATAGTCGGTCTTTCTTTCCGTCACTATTTCCTGAATCGTTGTTTAGAACAGGACGGTGTTGCAGGTTCTTTTGGTTGGATTTTGCGCCTCCCATAAGTGGATGAGTCTGAAGACCAATTCCTCGTTGCGTAAGCCGGATTCCACATCATTGAAGTACACGTGGTGATGGATTTGAGCGAGAGCATTGGAGCCGATGGAGGTCATTGTTGTGTTAGGAGATGGGGAAGAAGAGGAAGATATGTGTGGAATGTTGTAGCTGAATTGGAGTCTATATAAAGACGCTTGATTAGTTTTGGAAACTGTGGAGCCATTACTATGATTTGCAAACTTGAATTCGACATAGTGGTCTTTAATAGTAGGAGAATATGGAGAGATGTAACTGTTGTGTCGATTGAGTCTGGCGTTTCTTTTACAGGTGATTTGGGTGTTGGTGGAAGGCAAAGCGATTGGGCACGACTGTTTCTGATGATATTTAGGTTACGCCGTCTAACAAATATGGAGGAGAGAGGCGAGAAGATGATTCAGTCAAGATGGGGATTTGGGCTCATTGTGTTGGGCAGTGTCTCATTCTATAAATGGGTCTACTTGTTGGGCCTCTTTCTTTTCACTTCTCAATAGACGTAGGCTTGGAAGAAAGAAATGCAGATTTAGTAGATGACATGTCGTTGTTATGCATTTCTATTGGCTGATTATTTTGCCCAATATTTTTGCCTACGTGGAGGCTCCCAGAGGCCTGGAAAACGTCCCCTTTTATATAAAGGAGATATAGAAGATTTCGTCCTCAATCCCAACAATAAAATAATTTTTTTTTCATTTTTGTATTTTTGTTATTTATTATTTCCTTTTTGTGTTGATTTGAATTTGATTCATCTTCTCCCTTTTGCTTGTGCTAGATACAAAAGTCAGATGCAACAATGGAGTTCTATGAAGGTGAACAAAAAGTCATGAGTGACTACAACCTCTCCCAAACCGATTGGAGCCAAGAAAATGATTTCGGTCAAGACCTAAGCACCAACCAGGCTTAGTATGGATAAGACCTGTGGCATGAAGATGGTTATTCAAACTCAGATTTTGAAGATGAACCAGGTGGTGGAGAAATGGAGCCTGAACCACCAGACAATGTCCGAAACAACACAAGCCACCAGAGTTGGTACGACGAGGAAGCTTACCATGAAGACATGGTAGAAGAAGACCATAAAGGCGATTCAAGGTGTGAAGAGACTGAATCTCAAATCAGTCTTGAAGAAGGAGACCACAAACGTGAACCTGAACATAGAGAATTCAATCATGGAGAAGAAACAAATCAGTTCATGGAACCTTACCATAAAGACAAGCCGTGGTGTGAAGAAACTGACTCTCAAATCAGTTTAGGAGAAACTGATCCGTTTGATGAAGAACCTTGGAACAACGAGGCTGAACTAGAAGATAGCTTTCGTGATCAATCAGAGATTCAAGGGGAGGAACCAGAACCGCAGTACATCTCATTTTCAGGTCATAGCCAAGGAGAAGAAGCATACTTAAGATGGGAGAAAGACATGGCGGATTGGTTTCAATCTAACCAAATTTTAGAGGAGGAGAAAACATCATATACCAAAGAGACTCTAACTGAAGATGTATATAAATGGTGGGATCTAGAAGACTCTACTCAGCTCCACTTTGATGAGCCAGACTACACTTGGGAATACATGAAACAACTTACGTATGATGAGTTTGTGAAGGATGCTGCAGTCCAGTGCCAATATTATGTGAAGATTGAGTCATACACAAAACCAAGGAGATGGATCCTAGCAACAAGACTGAGCCCCAAGATTGTGCACAAACAAGTTCACCGCTTTGACCCAAAGAAGGTGTCTACAAACACCTTGATAAAGCCATAAGCAGAGCAGCAAATAGATCAGGAAACGAAGACTCAAGAAAAGCCGAGTTTAAGATCTTTACTAGAGCCACAAGGCAAGAAAATTCAAGGTAATTCTTGTAACACTTTGAATTCACTTGAGGTGATTTGTTATATGTGTCAAAACAGAGGACACTATGCAATGATATGTCCAACTAAGCAAGTGATAAAACTCACATCTTTAGAACTAAATATGAATAACCTTAAGGAAGATGAAAACCTAGTTAAATCTGTTTCTAAACTTCCAAAGGCTAGTATAATACACTTGTCTTTGTCAAATAATCTTGAGACCGGTCCAGGTGCAATGGAGAAGCACATGAACATAGGTAAAGAGCCACAAGTGAGCATCATTACCAAGGATCAATAGCATAATCAAAATGATGTGGTGATTAAGGCCACAAAATTAGATCAAGCCAAGGTAAGTGATCACTTGAATCAATCTGATTTTAATGAGTCTAAATCTGTGATGATGCACTTGTCCTTGCCCTTGAGTGTTGACATAGGTACAAGTCCAAAGGGAAAATGCAAAGATCAAGGAGAAACAAGGAATAAAATAGGAAATTTCACTAGAGCCAATGCAGTTCTGTCCCAGGGTCGAGAACATGGAGTCACATGTGATATGGTCATCAAACCAGTAGCTGAAAAGAACCTCCATCAAAAGTGCTACTCAAGCTATATAGGACTCGAGGAGGACACATGTGCCTTTCATGGAGCCTACCGAACCAACCAGAAGGAGTTAAGCAACAAACAAGCCTGTTCCAGAAACTTAACTCATTAGAGATTCACAGAGAAGAAAAACTGGGTCAATAGGAGCTCGGACCAGACCACAATCAAATTTACAAAACGGTTGATTCCAGACTACTCGGATAATAAAGCCAGTGCAGACCTATGGCCATTGTTCGAAGCATTACGGCTCAACCACGAAGATTCAGAGCATGAGACCACTTGGAAAACATTCTAAACTCACCTAGAGTATGCCACGAAGTGGAATCATCCCAATACGATTTCAGAAGCAGAAGTTATTCAATTCGTAATTCGGGTGACTCCAAACTTACGCGATTTGGACCTACGCGCACTGATTGGAGGATTGTGACCAAACCAAAGGGAATTAAGCTACGAACAGACTTGTTCTGTAATCTTGATCCATCAGAGAACCGCGGAGAATTTGAATCAGGCCAATACCGGTTTACAATTGAAAGTTATTAATTTTCTAAACCAGAAGATCCCAAACTAGCCTTATTTGGAACCTTCCGGGTTTGAGAGATTTCAATCATATGTTTGGCATCCAGGAGAGTTTTTAATACAACTAGAGGCTCCTAAAGACATCTCAAGATTTATTTGCAGCCACTGGATGAAGATTCAATGCACCAACGGCCATATTTGATTTGTGCGGCCATATTTGACTTGTGAAGCTAAAGGAGCCACCATTCTGAAATTGTGTTGAAAATTGTGCACCATCTTTTTGACTCATTGTTTCTTTGTTTAAAGTTTTAGAACGTTAGGATAGCTTTATTTAGCCTATATAACCTCAGTCTGTTCTGATTGTAAAGACATAGAAAAACACAGCAAATACAGAAATAATTAGATTTTTTCTTTTGTGAGAGTGGTTCTCATTTTGTTCCTTGTGAACTTTTCGATCCTTGGTGTGTAATATCCAAATGATCAACCAGCTTATCAAACAATTTCCATCATTTTTTGTGGCGCCATTCACTAACCAAAGATTGTAGAAGTGTTTTAGGTGAGCATTGGGTCTTGGGTTTAATATACCCCTGGTTCTTGCTACGCGAGTTCTTCAATTAGAGGTTTCCACCGCCTTGTTTCTTTGGAGCGTTTTAAGTTGAGTATTGGGTCTAAGATTGAATATAGCTTAGGTTTGTTCTTCGCAAGTCCACTGAAGTCGAGGATTATCCCTTCTACATCCTTAGAGAAAAACTTCCTTGGGTTTTCCGCATCATCTGGTATCAGAGCAAATCTCTAAGAAAGGTTTATCATTCCATCTAATCTGTTCATCTTCTTGTCTGTTCATATTCTTTGTTTCACCTTTTACCCTTTCATCTTCTTTTCTTCCATTTTCAGTTTTGTTTTGCATTTCGTTTCATTTCATAAAAAAAAAACCGAAAACCATAAAAATCTGTTTTGTTCTTGTTCTTTTTGTTCTCTTTTTGATAAAATCTTAAAAACCCAAAAAAAAAAAATGTTTTGCTTCTGTTTTAATTGAATAACTATTAAAGAAAAAGCCATACAAATTTTAATTGCTTTGTTTTATTTGTTTTCCTAATTTTTGCTTCCATAAACTGGAAAACAAAATCAAAAAAAAAATCATCTTTTGCATTTGAGTCATATTTGTTTTCTTTCTAAAATTTAAAAATCCAAAAAAATATCTTGTTTTGCAAAATATTTTGTTGTTTATTTTTATTCATATAAATCAGAAAAGAAAAAAAAAAATTCCCCTTTTGCTTTGTTGAAACTTTTGAAATATTTATTTAAAAAGTCAAAAAAAAAAAAAGGGTAGCGATGGATGAACACAAGAGGATGAAAATCCTAATCCAGCTTTTGGAGACCCATGGAGTCAAGGGAGAGAAAGCCAAGCCTTATCCGATGAGGAGGCTGATTATGAAGCCCAAACGTTGCCAGGAGATGACTACTCAAGCTCCAACTTTGGAGATGAACAAGACGGTGAAGAATTTGATCCAGAACCGCATTACATCTTATTTTCAGGTCATAGCCAAGGGCCAGAGGCATACTTACAATGGGAGAGAGACATTGAAGCTTGGTTTCAGTTGAACCAAATCCCAAAAGAAGAGAAAACGTCATATGCTAAAGACACCCTAACCAAAGATGCATTTAGGCATTGGGATCAAGACGCATACATACGACTTGAATGTGAAGTACGAGACTCTTCTTGGGAAGAGATGAAACAACTTATGTATGATGAGTTCGTGAGGGATACTGCAGCCAAACCGTTAATACTATGTGGAGATTTATTCAAACCCAGAACCTAAGAGATGGATTCTAGCAACAGAATTGAGTCCAAAAGCTAGGCCAACAACTCGAGCCAAGGACGTGCAACAAATTCCAAATTCCCATGTCGTAGATCAAAAGCAAAGTTCAAAGCGATTGCTTAAACCACAAGACAAACAAAAGCAAGATCCTACAGTTTTGAGGACAAAAGTTTTTGAAGAGGAAGGGTACGATGTGGTCATCAAACCAGTAGCTGAAAAGAAGCTCCATCAAAAGTGCTACTCAAGCTATATAGGATTCGAGAAGGACACATGTGCCTTTCATGTAGCCTACCAAACCAACCAGACGGAGTTAAGCAGCAAACAAGCCTGTTCCAGAAACTTAACTTATCATAGATTCAGATAGAAGAAAAATTGGGTCAATAGGAGCTCGGACCATACCACAATCGAATTTACAAAACGGGTAATTCCAGACTACCTGGATAGTAAAGCCAGTGCAGACATATGGCCATTGTTCGACGCATTACGTCTCAACCACTAAGATTCACAGCATGAGACAACTTGGAAAACATTCTCAACTCACCTAGAGTATGCCACGAAGTGGAATCATCCCAAGACGATTTCAGAAGAAGAAGTTATTCAATTCGCAATTCGGGTGACTCCAAACTTACGCGATTTGGACCTACGCGCACTGATTGGAGGATTGCGACCAAACCAGAGGGAATTAAGCTACGAACCCACTTGTTATGTAATCTTGATTAATCAAAGAACCACAGAGAATTGGAATCAGGCCAATACCGGTTTACAATTGAAAGTTATTATTTTTTTAACCAGAAGATCCCAGACTGGCCTTATTTGGAACCTTCCAAGTTTGAGAGACTTCAATCATATGTTTGGCGTCCAGGAGAATTTCTAATACAACTAGAGGCTCCTAAAGACATCTCAAGATTATTTTACAGCCACTGGCTGAAGATTCAATGCACCAACAGCCATATTTGACTTGTGCGGCCATATTTGACTTGTGAAGCTAAAGGAGCCACCATTCTGAAATTTTGTTGAAAATTGTCGCACCATCAGTTTGACTCATTGTTTCTTTGTTTAAAGTTTTCGCACGTTAGGATAGCTTTATTTAGCCTATATAAGCTCAGTCTGTTCTAATTGTAAAGACACAGAAAAACACAGCAAATACAGAAATAATTAGATTTCTTCTTTTGTGAGAGTGGTTCTCATTTTGTTCTTTGTAAACTTTTCGATCCTTGGTGTGTAATATCCAAGTGATCAACCGGCTTATCACACAATTCCCATCATTGTTTGTGGCACCATTCACTAATCAAAGATTGTAGAAGCATTTTAAGTGAGCATTGGGTCTTGGGTTTAATATGCCCCTAGTTCTTGCTACGCGAGTTCTTCAATTAGAGGTTTCCACCGCCTTGTTTTTTTGGAGTGTTTTAAGTTGAGTATTGGGTCTAAGATTGAATATACCTTAGGTTTGTTCTTCGCAAGTCCACTGAAGTCGAGGATTATCCCTTCTACATCCTTAGAGAAAAACTTCCTTGGGTTTTCCGCATCATCTGGTATCAGAGCAAATCTCTAAGAAAGGTTTATTATTCCATCTAATCTGTTCATCTTCTTGTCTGTTCATATTCTTTGTTTCACCATTCAGATCACATCCCAACTGAACCAGACCAAGAACCATCCCACAGTTCGAGCAAAAATCGAGAAACTTCACCAACTTATACCAAAGACAATTCTGCTCGAACCAAGGCTGAGATATTGAAGATTCACCGTCCCATTTTTTCCAAAAATGAGAATGGTTCAAGTGGAATTGCATTTTCACAAGTCGGTTCTCTTGTGGTCCAGAAACCCCCAACCTTAACAAAGGAATGGAAGCGGCCCATTGAAGAATTCACTCGTGCCAATCACCTGGGCTTTCATTTTCATCAGCAAAATATATATTTTAAAGAAAATGATCGAACAAATCATGCTTTGTTCAAGCTGGTTATGAGTTTATAAAGGAGGTCCAAAACTGGGTGTAAATAAGGAAACTTATGAACCCAACTTGTCATCAGCTGAAGCCATGACTTGGAGACCATCTAGGAGCATCAGAGGGTTCCTTTTAACCCAGGAACTCGTCAACATTCATCCCAACCAGCTGGAGTTGCAAAACAACAAGTTAAATCTACACTTTCCTTATTTTGGAGCATTCACATTTATGTTCACACCCAACATATCCTTTATCAATACTACTGCGTTTTAGAGGCATTCTACACCTATAAGATACTCTCAAGCCACGTCTTATGGTGCACTAGCCCACACTTGATCATGCAAATTCAAAGAAGACCAAACTTGCCTATTTTAGAGTCAAATGCAATCAAACTCCAACAGCGCTTTCTCTCTCTATTTGTGCATGTTTTAGAGACCCTCCACGTGCATAAGAGACTCCCAAATGTGCAGTTCCACCTTTCCAAGTAGAACTTTCCATATTTGGGCAAAATTCACCATTTAATTCAAATGGCTCTATTCTTTTAATTTGGCAATTTCTTTTCTGGTTTTAAACTTTAGAACCGTTGTACCCTGATCCTATATAATCTCAGCTTTTATTTCATTGTAATACACCAATTATCATTGATTTAATAAACAATACATTTTTTTCTACAAAGTGTTTCTTTGTGTTCTTGATCATTTGAACCTTGGGTGGATTCCTAGTCTCTTTGATTCTGCGGATTTAGTGAGTTTGTGGAATCAAACTCTCTAATTTCGTTTGTTTGATTGTGGAATCAATCAAACGACCTTCACCTCCATCTCTACCAACGACCATCACCTCCATCTCTACCAACGACCATCTTCTGTATTCAAGCTTGGAATCTCTTGATCATCGTGTGTGATCATAAGTTGTTGGATTCCAATCTTATATCATCTATATTTAACCATCATCATCTATCTTATGTCAATCCAACCATCATCTACCTTTTACATTCTGTTTTATTTTTCTTCTTAAAATCGAAAAAAACATAAAAAGATCTCTCGTTTCTGTTTTCTTTTTGTTTCAATTATCCAAAAGAAAACCCGAAAAATTCATTTTGCTTCCTTAGTTCTTATGTTTTGTTTTTTTTCCAGATTCTTACAAAAAACTCGATAAAAAAATCATTAAAAAAAAAAAAAAACGGATTGCTTCATTTCGTGTTTTGTTCTTGTAGTCCTTTTGTGTTCACTCTTACTATTTCTGGTTTCTTTCTCATCATCTGTATTCTCTTGACTACACCTTATAAGCTATGGCCAACGATCCAGGAGAAGATACAGACAATACCCAGATCTGGAATAAGGACATGACAAATAAGCCATGGAGTCTTTTAAAACTAAAGGGTTACTACTTTACAGGATCATCAGACCCTAATGTTTACTTTGAGTGGGAGAATAAAATGAATCAATTCTTCACCTTCTGCGACTTTCCAGAGTTTGAGAAGGTGTTCATTGCAGCGGCCCAACTCATCGAGCAAGCTCCATACTGGTGGAGCCAAGAAATGAACGAGGGAAAACATTCTGGTTTTTCCTAACAGCCAACTTGGTATGAGATGCGACTTGTACATCAATCTTCTTGACATGATGAGAGAGATCAATGACCTTCCCATATAGTTCATCATCCTTCCTATTGAGATGACCATACATGCTATCTACTTTATAATTGAGGTTCTCGATGTCTTGGGCGTTTTTCTTCTGTCCTATGATTTGATGCATCAAAACCTCAAGTTTGTTTTCTTTAGCAGCATAACCATGTCTTGAGCTTGAAAAGAGGGTTGAAGGCTCGGATTGTAGGTGATGTTCTTGTTTTGGTTTTGATGAATGTTCCCCAGATCACCAACGTAGTTGACTTCTCTTTGTTGCTCATCGAACTCATTGCATGTACTCTTTTGATAAGCTTTTCCATTAGCATCTCCCACTTCCTCACATAGGTGCTCACCCTTTTGTTGTTTTTATAGAAGTTGAGCGATCATCATTTTTAGTTCAGAAATCTCTTAAGCATCTGATTTTGAGTTAATGACTTGCACGTGTTCATCATGACTTTGACAATTATCTATGTCTCTTGTAGCCAAGTTATCTATCAAGATCTTTTCTTCAACTAATGACTTAGTCATGAAGTTCCCCTTACTTACAAGATCGAGAGATAACTTGTAATCATGCTCGAGGCCTAGATAGAAAGTACTCCATAAATATCCCTCAGAGAAACCATGGTGAGGACAATCACGTATGTACTCTTTGAAACGTTCCATAGCCTCATAGAATGATTCATTTGATCCTTGTTTGAACTCATAGATTTTCCTCTCATCTGGTTCAATCTCTCTTTTGGGTAGAATTGTTTCAAGAAAAATCGCTTGTATTCGTCCCAGGTAGTGAGTGATCCTACGGGAAGAGACTTCATCCATTTATGAGCTTTCTCAACTAGAGAGAATGAGAATAACATGCATTTCAAATAGTTCTCAGCAATTCCATTGGATCTTCTTGTATTGCAGATTTCTGTAAGATTTTATGAGATCAGGCTCAAGAACAAGGAAGAACAAGATGAGAATGAGTTTATGTGGAGGAGAATGAGCTGAATAATTCAGTGTATATTCATTATCTTGTTTTCTGATCAGACAATATTATATATACAGATCTAGCTTTATTGAGGAAGCTTATCTTAGATATTTATCTAGATTAAACAAGTAATATCTAGCTTTGACTATTCTTTGACACTGTGCATCAAAAGGCAGACTTGTTCCAGGCAGACTTATCTTTATCCTTCAACAGACTTGTTCCAGGCAGACTTGTTAATCAGTGTGTGTGAGATTGTTTCAACAATTTCTTCAAACTTTTTGATATGGTCGATGGTGTGCTCTTGATCTAAACCTTTAAATTGGTGTTTTTCAACCAAATCAATGAGTTTTGGGCTGATCTTAAACTCTCCAGGATGTGGTAAAGGACATATTGGATTGCGATTTGTGAAGAAGGCATCTAACAAATCGAACTCACTAATTGCTTGGTGTTGAGCTTCCACATGTATATGGAGAGAACAAGAAATACACAGAGATAAAGAAAAATGCTTAGTAAATTTTATTTTTTGTTATTATTATTTTTTTATTTTTTAATAAATAAATCCGAAAATAAATAAAAACCTTTAAAATATATATATATATATATTTAATAAAAACGAATTCTTTTTTATTTATACTATTATTTTTTTATTTTAATAATAGATAGAGATATATACTGAAATAATAATTATTATTATTTAAATAATAGATAGAGATAAATATGAAAACTACTTATTTTTTAATAATAGATAAAGATATATATTAAAATTATTATTATTATTATTATATTTGTTTTAGAATAATAGATAAAATAAATACTAAAATTAATAAAAACAAAAAATAAATACCTTAGACTAAACTCTGGTCCGAAACTCGTAGGCAACTATATTGATCCCGGCAATGGCGCCAACCAAAAACTTGATGTGTGTCAGGTTTTACCCTGAGACCTACAATGCAAAGCTGCAAGTGCACAGCAAATAAGTTATAGTGCTTTAAGAATCGATCCACAGATTCCAAATAATCACACTACGAATTTATGAGATTTGAATTAAGTTAAGGCTAAGATATGGAGGTTTGATGTTTGTGATAAAATGAGTGATGAAAATAATAATAAATAAACTTAAAAGCGAGTAAATAACGATGTAAAATCAATGGAGAAAGCGTTAGGCATTAGGGGTAATCGCAGAAAATCATGAATCATAGAAATCAGATTAATATCAGGGATTTAATTAACAAACCGTCTTGAACTCGAAACACAAATATTAAGTTAACCCACTCCCGTGGTGGTAAGCTACTATGTTTAACCACCTAATAGAATAAACTCCCGTTTATTACTAGTAGAAATCAAACATGCATAATTCAACCAAGTTCGATTTGTTCACTAGACTTTATAACTCAACTCCTGCATGATTATAATGCCTAGGTTATCTAGATTAGTTCAGGAGATTTATCAAGTTTTCGGAAAGTAAATCTACCTAAAGATCAAATTACAAGATGCGCATTCAAGCAATCATCAATCAAGATAAAGAACCAATAGATATCCCTAAACAATAATCTTCAATCTTAACAATTTATTAAATCTTTTTGAATCTCTAAAATCTAACTATATGACTACTCAATCATGGATATGGAGATCAAAGCAAAAGCATAAGATAAAATCATATTCATTAAAACAGTAGAAGAATGGTTTAGAAAACTTCTCCAAAAGGTACAAGGAGGCAAGATCTTGTCCCTTATCGAACAAACCGTAAAAATCTATAAATAAAACCTAAAACTATTAAACTTTTGGTGGCTATGAAGAGGGTGATGAAGCTCTTGTTTTCGTGGTCTCCTCTGTGTTTTTGTATAGATATATGACGGCAAGGGTATATTCCCTTGAGGATTTAGGAGATAATGATAAAAAAGGAATATTTAACTTTTTTTAGGAAGGCGATCGATCGATCACAGTGGGCTGATCGATCGATCGCAATGGGCTGATCGATCGATCGCCTCACAAATCTTATTCTCTAGCCAAAGGTGCGGATGTTCGATCGATCGATCCCGGGGGTGATTGATCGATCAAGCTTCATGTTCTGGGCTTGCTTCTCCTCGAACCTTCATCGACCAGTCTTCAGTAAATTGAGCATATCTTGAGGATTGCATCATTGGATTTTCACGATCTTGTATGAAAAATGAAGCTAACATTTTCATTTATCTCGTGGTAAAATTTGAGCTAGAACCAACGGTGGGAAGACCTCCATCTGCTGTTAAATATTTGACGCTCATGATCTGTCCAATCTTTAAATTGTTTGTTTTGCATCATTTTTGGTCCAAATTACTCCAATTTCTTGTAAATACTGTAAAAACTATAAAAACACCGAAGAAACCATAAAATACCAAAAACAAGTAGTTTCTTTATTAAAAACATAGTAAAAACCGGTAAACTATGAGATATATCATGGACAAGTACAGATATCCAATGGAGAACTCAAGGCAATCTTGCAAAATACAACCGGTAAAACAAGAAAGGATTGGTCCGCCAAGCTAGACGACACTCTTTTGATTTATAGGACAGGCTTTAAAACATCGTTGGGAATGACTCCTTTCCATCTTGTCTATCGGAATGCATGTCATCTTCCAGTAGAGTTTGAATACAAGGCAGCATGGGCGATAAAAGAGTTGAATTTCAATCTCAAGACAAATGTTGAAAGACATTTGATCCAATTGAATGAATCGGAAGAAATTCGACACTTGCCCTACGAGAACACAAAGATCTACAAGGAAAGAACTAAAGCCTTTCATGACAAGAATATAGTCCCAGAGACGTTGGGAGCAAACGACAAGGTTCTACTCTTTAACTCACGTTTAAATATTTTTCCCGGTAAGCTTCGATTTAGATGGTCCGGTCCTTTCAAAATCAAGGAAGTAAAGCCATATGGAGCAATTGTTCTTTGGGATCATAATGGAGGTCATTTCACGGTAAATGGCTAGCGTCTAAAGCCCTGTCTTGCGGACACAGGATAAGGCAAAGAAATAGCTATTTCCTTAGCTGAACCACCTCAAGCCTCAAAATACCAGGAGTCGAGCTAAAAGACTTTAAATAACCGATGTGTGGGAGGCAATCCACAATGGTTTTAATTTTATTTTATTTTATTTTATTTTTATTTTAAGGATTACATTTTAGGCTCAACTATTTTATTTTTATTTTTTCAGGATTTTACAAAATCTTACAAAAATAAAAAAATTAGATTTTTGATGAAGATCGGCGAAAAAAGTCAATAGGAGCGAGTCCGGGTCAGGAGTCCCGGTCATAATCCTTGATCGGCACACCACCATCGGTCATGAGGCACTACCCCACATACTGATGTGCTGGTGATTGGTACTGGCCATTGACCGAACATTAATATCGGTCACGAGTACTGCCCAAAACCCATGACCGATACCCGAATCTTACCACGATCTGCGTCCCACCCGATCCACAACTCCTAAGTACCGGTCATGGATATAGACCAATACCCATGACTGGTATCGACCCAAATCGCCTGGTCCAGAAACCACGTACCAGACAGATACACGCCTCGACGGGTACCTCCAAATACGCGTAAGAGGAAGAAGTAGCAATCGTTCCAGGATCGAACTAGGGGTTTAATTCGTTGGGGGTGAAACGCCGGTCACCACGCCGATAGCGAAAACTCGCCGATACTATCCAAGAAGCTTTTGAGAATCCGATTCTCACCTAGCCAAAGACAGTTCGAAGTGAACCAAATGAGATGAACAATCTCAAAAATTTTATTAATCAAACTTACTTCTTCTCAAATGTCTACAACTCCTTATAAATAGAAAATTACTCAACTAGAAATAAATGGAACACTAAATAAGAGGTTGACTTATGGAATAACTCTTATGCCTCTTAAAATCATCTTCATCTTCTTCATGTTGCATTTAATTCTTGCTGGACCAGAATAACAATCTTTGAATCGTCTTTGGTTTACGTTGCAGCTGAGAAGACCTCATTAAATATTTCCATGATGAAAAAGTTGATAAGCCGTTTGAAATTTTGTGCCCGAACTCTCGTCAGTGGTTTGAGAGGCAAACTCAGAGGCTCGACATGGATGCACGTTACTGGCTATGTTGCTTCAATCTCCTCTTCAACAAGTGCAGATGGCAGATTTGTAATCTCTTCAACAAGTGCGGATAGCAGAGTTGTAGTCGGCAGAGTTATAATTTCTTCATCAAGTGTGAATGGCAGAGTTCTAGTTGGCAGTGTTGTAGTCGACAGAGTTGTAGCCGCATCATTCCCTCCTCCTTGAGAATGATTTGCCCTCAAATCTTGATCACCTGCATTAAAAGAAGAAAAATCAGTGACATTGAAAGTGTTTGAAACATAGATCTTACCGCGCAAATCCAACTTATATGCATTGTCTACTATGCGTTCAATCACTTGGAATGGTCCATCTCCTCTAGGATTCATCTTGTGTTTGTAAAGTTGAGGGAAATGCTCAGACCTCAAATGAAGCCAAACCCAATCTCCATCTGAAACACAACCTTACGCTTGCTTTTGTTAGCTTTTGTCACATATTGTTCAATTCGCCGTTCTATGTTTGCTCGAGCTTTCTCATGAAGTTTCTTCACAAATTATGCCTTCTCCTTCCCATCCATGCTTAAAGTTTCTGCAGTAGGCAATGGAAACAAATCTAGAGGAGTTAGCGGACAAAACCATAAACAACCTCAAATAGAGAAAACTTTGTACCAAAATGCTTAGAACGATTATAAGCAAATTCAACATGAGGCAAACATTCTTCCCAAGTTTTCAGATTCTTTCAAACTATGGCCCTTAGCATGACTCCCAAATTTCTATTCACCACTTCTGTTTGACCGTCGGTTTGAGGATGACAAGTGGTGGAGAAGCAAAGCTTAGTGCCGAGTTGGTTCCACAATGTCCTCCAAAAGTGGCTAAAAAACTTGTTGTCTCGATCACAAGCAATTGTTTTAGGCTCACCATGCAACCTAACACCTTCTTTGAAAAACTAATGAGCAATGTGAGATGCATCGTTAGTATTAGCACATGGTATAAAATGTGCCATTTTTTAACCGGTAAACAACAACAAAAACATAATCCTTTCCTCCTCTAGTTCTATCCAAACCTAAAACAAAATCCATAGATAAATCAGTCCAAAGAGCATGAGGAATTGGTAAAGGAGTGTATAAACCATGTGGATGAACTTTAGACTTTGATTTCTTGCAACTAATGCATTGATCACACACACATTCAACATCCTTTCTCATCTTAGGCCAATAAAAATATTCATGCAAAATAGCTAGTGTCTTATCTTTTCCAAAATGACCCATGAGACCACCAGAATGTGCTTCTCTAACTAAGAGTTCTCTGACAGATCCTTTTGAAATGCACAAACGATTTTCTTTGAATAAGAACTCATTAAGCAAATAGAACTTTCCAAAACCAGCCTTAGAACAAGCAGCAAATGTATCATGAAAATCTTGATCAAGAGAGTACAGTTCCTTAAGATGCTTAAAACCAAGGATGTTTGCTTCCATTGTAGTTAAGAGAACGTACATTCGAGAAAGTGCATCAGCCACGTTTTCTTTACCTTTCTTGTACTGAATTGTGTATGGAAAATATTCAATGAATTCTATCCATTTTGCATGCCTTCGGTTCAGCTTTGTTTGTCCTTTGATGTATTTCAAAATTTCTTGATCAGAATGGATCACAAATTCCCTATCAAGAAGATAGTGCTGCCACGTCTCAGCTACCCTCACCAAAGCATAAAATTCCTTGTCATAAGTTGAATAGTCCAGAGTTGAACCATTGAGCTTTTCGCTGAAGTAAGCCACATGCCTTCCTCCTTGCATAAGTACAACACCAATACCTATACCTGAAGCATCACACTGAATTTCAAAAGTGTTAGCAAAATTAGGCAAAGCTAGTACCAGAGCATTGGCTAGTCTTTCTTTGAGCTCATCAAATGTCTTTTGTTTTGACAAACCTTCTATAAAAGCTGGCAAAACCATGGAAACTCCTCACTTGGTTCGCATTTGTTGAGGCCATTTCTGAATCGCTTTAATCTTCTCTTCGTCAACTCTAATTCCCTGCGAACTAACCACAAATCCAAGGAAAACCAAATTCTCTTGACAGAAAATACACTTCTTTAGGTTATCATACAAGCATTCTTTTCGTAAGACCTCAAAAAGCTTCTTTAAATGAAGAACATATTCTTGCAGATTTCGGCTATAAACAAGAATATCGTCAAAGTATACAACAACAAACTTACCGATATATTCTCGTAGAACATGATTCATTAGCGGCATAAATGTTGATGGAGCGTTAGTAAGACCAAATGGCATCACAAGCCACTAATACAACCCTTGCTTTGTCTTAAACGTTGTCTTCCATTCGTCACCTTCCTTGATCTGAATCTGGTGTTATCCACTATTAAGATGAACTTTAGAGAGCACGCTAAAACCACTTAACTCATCAAGCATGTCGTCTAAGCAGGGAATCAGATGACGGTATTTGATGGTTATGTTGTTGATGGTGCGACAATCAATGGACATACGCCATGAACCGTATTTGTTGGGCACAAGGAGCACCGAAACAGCACAAAGACTTATACTTTCTCTAACATATCCTTTTTTCATCAAGTCTTCAACTTGTCGTTGAATCTCTTTTGTCTCCTCGGGGTTTGTCCGATAAGCAGGTCGGTTTGTAAGAGGAATCTACGGACTAAGTCAATTTGGTGCTCTATTACACGGATTGGAGGTAATCCTAATGGAATATTGTTGGGGTCAGATCCCACCTCACTAGGTACTATAAGCGAAAATAGTTAAGTATATGCATAAACCTATCAACCCATTAAAGAGGAAAGATAAGGCGAAATGTGAGTGGGAACGACGAGCCCAACATCAAGACAAGGCAATGACATCATAGAAATCTTCATCCATATCGGCAATGTAGGCCGGCGGCTTACAAATACAATGGGTCGAGTCAACGTAAGAAGCTCATGACTTTCTGCAGACCTAAAAGGTTTACAGGAAAAAAGAAGGAGAATCATGAAGAAAGTAAATAAGCAAAGAAAAAGGAAAGCTTCATTCTCGATTTAAAGCTAAAAACTACCGACTTATTTTGCATATAAATACATATGTACTTGTACCCTAAAAAAGGATCTGCAACTTTTGACTTAGCAAGAATATTTAGGTTTTCTGAACAACCTCTGTATTCGAAGCTCTTTGAGATATCAATAAAAACCATATTTGAATCTCTGTTCTCGTGTTTCTGTTCATAGAAGTTTTCGAATCCCTAATTTTTCCTTAATAAATTTAATATTGTGGAAATCGACTCCCACAATTTGGCGCCGTCTATGGGGAATTTCTCAAAACTTTCTGGCTGTTAAGAACCACTGAACACGAGATTTGGAGATATGACTAACGACGAAGAAAAGAACGGCGAAGACACATACGATATCACCAGAACGGGCCTACCTTCAGCAAACATAGAGGCCATTCCAGCAGTGATAGCAGAGATGAAAGATATACTGGCCACGTTACTGAAAAAGGTGGGAGAGCAGGACGAGTTGAACAAATCAGTATCGGAGAAGCTTGAGACGCTAACAACAGAGAGTCGAACTAGATATCATCGAACTGGAAGCATGAGGTCAATAGGGAACCCTTCCGGAAGAGCGGGACGACTTGGGCTCAATCCGACGGTACTCGATTTCTCAATACCCCGAGATGCATCCAGATCGATGGGAGGACTGACGCCATTGCATCCAATTAACAAACAAATGCCTGCGGCGACCAGATCAAACATAACGGAGCCACCCCGGCTGATCCGAGGAGCGAGAAGTGCCAGTAAAATCGACCTAGACAACAGACGCGATAACTCGGCTGCTACAATTGACCTCGATGAAAAAGACGAGGGGGAATAAGAACTAGCACCGACCTAACGGAGGAAAATAAAAACTTCCTACTAGACCAGCAGGCGCAGTTCACTGACGAGCCGCAGAGAATGATCCGAGACAACATCCCAAGAAAGTTGCGAAGGGCAACCTCTGACCACCAATGACAGATGGACGAAATCCGAGCTACCCTAGCTCAAGCCACTGCCGAGGTGCGAGCTGTCCGCTCCCAAGTACAAAAGGCCACCAGTGCGGCTTCGAATATAGATCTTGTGCTGGAAGACGCACAACGAATGCCATTTACAGCTCGTATCACCACATTAGGATTTCCAATCCAGAAAAGATCAAGATTCCAGTCTACAATGGCACAACCGACCCCAAGGACCATATCACAGCTTTCTGCATAGCAATGGGACGAGCCAACCTTAGGGAAAGTGAAAAAGATGCCGGCTACTACCTCCTGTTTGTTGAACATCTAAAAGGCGCAACCCTTCAATGGTTTTCCAGGCTGGAACGAAGGTCCATTGACAATTTCTGGCAGCTGTCGACCATCTTTATGAAGCATTACTCCATGTTCATGGATAGGAAGGCTTCTGATGACGACCTCTGGGCTTTAATACAAGGATGAATGGAGACCTTGCGTAGCTTCATGGAAAGATTTAAGGTAGTAGTATCGAAGATCGAAGGACTGAGTGAGAAAGCCGCCCTTATAGCACTGAAGAATTCACAATGGTACGAATCAGACTTCCGGAAAGAAATTGAGCTGAACGCACTGTTGGGGTCAGTTTTCACCCCACTGAGATCAACATAAAATTAACTAAGTATAGAAAATGGACAAGCAGGACAAGCCCAACTCATCACGAGCCGAGCCCAAGAAGCCGTGATGGACCAAACTAGTAAAAGCTTTGGAAAATCGAGCCCTTAAACTAAAGAGCTCAGATCGGCTCGGTAACATACTAAAGAGCTCGTTTTGGTGATAAAAACATGATTTTTGAGTTAGCTTTCATCCAAAAGAAGTTTGAAGTCATTTGGGTCAACGGTCAGAAAGTTACACCAATTATCGTGGAGATGTATCAATCTTGGCCCGCGCGTCCCCGAGCCGAAAAGGGCTCTATAGGACCCGAGAAGAAGACATACCGAGGCCAAATTTGGTCACAATATAGATGATTGAGTCCGCTTTCATCCAAAAGAAGTTTGAACTCATTTGGATCAACGGTCAGAAAGTTACACCAATTATCATGGAGACATATCAATATGTGCTCGTCGTACCCGAGCCGTAGAGATGGGATCGGTATTACCCGAGCCGAAGATATACCGATCTGAAATTTGGACACCAGATAGATGATTGAGTCAGCTTTCATCCAAAAGAAGTTTGAAGTCATTTGGATCAACGTTTAGAAAGTTACACGGATTATCATGGAGATATATCAATCTGGTCAACAAATGAAGAATGCGCGGAACGAAAGCCCAACCCGGAGAGTTGAACTCGAATGGACCTGAGCCGAAACCTAGAAAATGGCTCGGGGTCATAATGAGAAAATGGCTTGGGGTCACAATGAGAAAATGGCTCGGGGTCACAATGAGAAAACGGCTCGGGTGCCCCCATATGCCTGGGTTGATATTGGAGAAACGGCTTGGTGTCACGGTGAGCCACCTAAGCAATGAAGCCTGATGTCACCCGAGCCAAACACGGGCCACTGCCACCCAAGCCAAACATGGGCCACTACCACCCGAGCCAAACGAGAGTGCCACCCGAGCCGAATGAGAGTGCCACCCAAGCCGAATGAAATTGCCGCCTGAGCCGAATGTGACTCGACCAACGAAGAATAATACCCGAGCCGACAAGTCAAACAAGAATATGGGCCGATGCGACAAACCGGAATAAGGCCCACTGTTACCCTACCTGTAGGGGCTAAGACCCGAACCAAACAGCCCATCAAATGTATAAGTCGAACCAATGAGGCAAAGCCCATGATTCTAAACCGACTTAAAAGAAAAAGGAAGATATACGCGAAGAGAGGAGAGGAGCAAAATAAGAGGGAAAACTTCCTCATCGTTTTAGGAGTCGCCCTAGCTGACTTAGACTTGTATATATATTCATGTACCTCCCTTGAAAAAGGGATCCACAATTTTACCTAGCAAACACTTGTTATTCTCTGCAACAGCTTTAATAAAAACACCATCTTTGGATCTCTGTTTGTGCTTTCGTGGTTTTTACTCTGAAGTTTTAGATCCCTTAAAAGTCTTGGCAAATCTAGTTGTGCGGGTTTCGACTCCCACAATTTGGCGCCTTCTGAGGGGACCAAAAAATTTCTTACATTGAAAAACCACCGCAAAACCGATCTGTGTTGGGGTCAATATCTCCCCTTTTGAAGTTAACAGCAAACGGATCGTGGGTTACGACCCGAGGTGAAGATGCTGGGTCGTGTACCCCGATCCATGGTGCAGCAAATGGATCGGGTGTCACGACCCATGGTGAAGAAGTGGGTCGTATACCCCGATCCACGGTGCAGCAAATGGATCGGGTGTCACGAGCCATAGTGAAGAATTTGGGTCGTGTACCCCGATCCGTGGGACAGCGAATGGATCGGGTGTCACGAACCACGGCAAAGAAGTTGGGTCGTGTACCCCGATCCATAGAACAGCGAACGGATCGGGGGTCACGATCCACAATGAAGAAGCTGGGTCATGTACCGATCCATGGTGCGGCAAACGGATCGCGTGTCATGACCCACGACAAAGAAGTTGGGTCATGTACCCCGATCCATGGAACAGCGAATGGATCGGGGGTCACGACCCACAGTGAAGAAGCTGGGTCGTGTACCCCGATCCATGGTGCAGCAAAAGGATCGGGTGTCCCCCTAACCGTGCATAAGAAATGGCTCGGGCGTCCCCCTAACCATGGATAAGAAGAAATGGATCGGGTGTCCCCCTAACCGTGCATAAGAAGAAACGGATCGGGCGTCCCCCTAACTGTGCGTAGAAGAGTTGGATCGGGTGTCCCCCTAACCGTGCGTTGATTTGTTGGTTCGGGTAGCGTGACTTTTGTCAAATATAAGATGGATCGGGGTTAAAGACAAAGACATAACCATTGGCACCCGAACCGTTTGAACAATGAGACGTGAACCATGGTGTCACTGGAGCCGTGAACCATAGTGTCACCCGAGCCGTGAACCATGGTGTCACCCGAGCCGTGAACCGTGGTGTCACCCGAGCCGTGAACCATGGTGTCACCCGAGCCATGAACCGTGGTGTCACCCGAGCCGTGAACCATGGTGTCACCCGAGCCGTGAACCGTGGTGTCACCCGAGCCGTGAACCATGGTGTCACCCGAGCCGTGAACCGTGGTGTCACCCGAACCATGAAAGATGGTGTCACCCGAGCCGTGAACCGTGGTGTCACCCGAGCCGTGAACCATGGTGTCACCCGAGCCATGAACCATGGTGTCACCTGAGCCGTGAACCATGGTGTCACCCGAGCCGTGAACCGTGGTGTCACCCGAGCCGTGAACCATGGTGTCACTCAAGCCAAGGTTCAACGACAGGAGGTTGGGCTGAGACAACGAGCCCACAGATTCAAGCCCACAAAAGAGATATGACAAGGTTAAAACCCATGAACCAAAGCCCATGGCGATGACATGCTTTGCTAAAAGGAAATCCCGAGGAATTAGGAAATCTTCCTTATCTCTTTAGACATTAACTTAGCCGACTTAAACTTGTATATACTCATGTAAACCCTCTAAAAAAGGGATCCGCAATTTAACATAACAAAACTATGCACTTTTGCTCTCATACAAAAAGCTTTCTAAGCAGCTTAATAAAAGACCATATTCAGATCTCTGTTTGTGTTTTTGGTGGTTTTTGCTCAAAAATTTCATCTCTCTTAACAAACCTTCAACAAATTCAATTGGCATGGATTTACACTCCCACAATTTGGCGCTAGAAGGAGGGGAGAATAAATTTTATTACTCAAGAGAGCCACCCAAAAACCGATCCGAAAGAACGATGACCAATGACGGAGAACAAGACGCTACCGATGGGAGGAACACTGGCATGGAGGATCAGACGAACCAATCCGCGAACGCTGGGGAGACTTCAACAACACTCGCGGAGATGAAGATCATGCTGGAGACACTGCTCAAAAAGGCGGAGGAGCAAGACAAACTCAACAACACGATGATGGGCGAGCTGAAAGCCTTGGCAACAGCGAGTCGAACCCATGGTGTGGGATCAGGTCTTGACCCAGTGAGACGGATCAAAAGGCGTCTCAACCCGACGGCCCTAGATTTCACAACCCCGCTCAACCAACCAAGAACCCGCGGCAGATTACCACGACTCTATACAAACTCAGCAGACCTAACTTCCAGAATGCAAGGAGTTGGTAGCACACCAACGGAGGAGGAGCTGGCCCCAATCATCAATCTGGAGGAGGAGAACCAAGTGGAACGTAACATGGAGAGCCGTGATGATCCCAAACCCCTAGCAGCTGGCCAGACCCAAACTGAAAGATGCAAGGCCATCCTGGAAGGAGATCAAGAGCTAACCGAGGAGGAGGAGAACATACTATGGGCCGACCAAGCACGGGTCAACGAAGAGCGTAGAGCAGGAGTCCGAGCCCAGAAAGAGGAGATGGCTATCATGCGAGCAGATATGGATCGAGCTACTGCCAATATAAAATCCGTCCGATCCATGATGCACAAAGCAACTAGCAAGGTGCCAGAACACCCGTTTCACAACGCGGATTACTAGGACACGAATTCCCGATCCTGGAAAGATGAAAGTCCCGATCTACGAAGGGAAAACCGATCCAAAAGAGCATCTAACGGTTTTTGCTATAGCCATGGGACGCTCTAATTTCAAAGAAAATGAAAGAGACGCCGGACAGTGCCTCTTCTTCGTGGAGCATCTCAAAGGACCGGCGCTCTAGTGGTTTACCAGGCTCGAGTGGAACTCTATCAACAGCTACAACCAATTGTCTGCGGCATTCTTGAAGCATTATTCCATATTCATGGATCCCAGAACGTCCGACCCCGACCTGTGGACCCTAGCTAAAGGGTAGAACGAAACACTCCGGAGTTTCATCGGAAGATTCAAAGCTGTTATGTCAAAAGTGGAAGGCTTGAGCGACAAAGTAGCCCTACTAGCCTTGAAGCGAGCACTCTGGTTCAACTCCGATTTTCGTAAAGAAATCGTGCTGAATGCCCCCCACGATGATACAGGATGCGATGCATCGAGCTGTAGATTTCATCACCGAAGAAGAACAAATGAAGATCCTAACCGAGAAGTATGGGAAAACAAAGACATCAAACCACTCTTCCCAAGTTTCAACCCCCTCTAACGCTAAGAGAAATAGCCAAAGTTTCGGCTATGTGCAGCACGAGGGAGGCTTTCGAGGAGCTCATAACTATCAAATTAACGCCCCTGGATTCGGTCAAGGAATAGGCCGAGACCGTGGAAGAAGTTCATGGAGCACATGGACCAAAAGCGACAGTTCCTATGACAAAACGGCTTACTGCGAACACCACCACATCTATGGGCATTCCACTGCAAACTGCCGAATCCTAGGCTTGAAGCTTGCTAAAAAATTAGCAGCCGGCGACCTTGGAGGGAACATCAGCCTTAAGGATTTCGAGATGGATGTGAACGCACATAGACCCAACCCGACGAAAGAAGATCACACCAAGCGTGATAGAAGGGATGACGAAGCGCCGCCCTCCGGATCAAGAAGAAGGATAAGCATGATAGTGGGAGGATCTCACTATTGCTCGGATACCGTATCATCAATCAAAGCATTCCAGCGAAGGGCAGACGTCAGCATCAACTGGTCTAAACCATCAAAGTTTCCAAACAACGTGATTTCATTCGAGGAAAGGGAAACGATTGGAATCGACATATACCATGATGATCCTCTCGTGATCGAGTTAATTGTCAACGACTGCAACGTAGCATACGTATTGGTAGACACCAGGAGAACTGTTGACGTAATCTTCCTCGAGACTCTCAGAAGAATGAATGTGGACCTGTCTGAAGTGATATATACCCCCAAACCATTGACTAGATTCTCTGGAGAAACCACCATGACTACTGGGACAATCAAACTACCTGTCCAAGCTGGCGAGGTGACAAAAATCGTCGAATTCTCCGTAGCTGATCACCTGGCGATCTACAACGTCATCATGGGGACCCCCTGGTTGAATTCCATGCGTACCGCCGTTTCAACCTACCATCTCTGCCTCAAGTTCCCTACACCAAAATGGAGTGAAAACGATTCGAGGAAACCAAAGAGAGTCTCGTGTCTGCTTCCTCGCCACACAAAAGCTCAGAAACCCGATGACCGATCCGATGGCAAGTTCAAAGCACAAGAAGATAAAGACCGACAGAGAACTGGTGAAAGAGTTTTCCATACTGTTATAGCAGTTACAGATTACGGAGGATCGCGAAGAAGAAGTGTCTAAACCAACTTGCGACACCGTCATATCAGTTTGCATCGACAATAAACATCCAGAGCGATGCGTAGAAATTGGAGCAATGTTAGATGAAAAGATCATAGAAGAACTCATTGCATTCTTGCGGAAAAATATCAACACCTTCGCATGGGAAGCAGGAGACATGCCTGGCATCGATATCAGCATAATGAGCCACGAACTGAACGTTGACCCAACGTTAAAACCGATAAAGCAGAAAAGGAGAAAGCTTGGGCCAGACAAAGCTAAAGCACTGAATGACGAGGTGGAAAGACTCCTGCGTGTCGGTTCAGTAACTGAGGTGAAATATCCGGATTGGCTAGCTAACCCAGTAGTGGTCAAGAAGAAGAATGGCAAATGGCGCGTATGCGTGAATTTCACCGATCTGAATAAAGCTTGCCCAAAAGACAGCTTCCCCCTTCCACACATCGATCGCCTAGTCGAAACAACTGCAGGGAACGCACTCCTATCTTTCATGGATGCCTTCTCAGGTTACAACCAGATCTTGATGAACCCCGACGATCGTGAGAAGACCGCCTTCATAACGGATCATAGAATATACTGCTACAAGGTGATGCCATTCAGCCTAAAAAATGCCGGAGCAACGTACCAGCGACTGGTAAACAAGATGTTCATGAATCAACCTAGAAAGAGAATGGAGGTGTACATAGACGATATGCTGGTCAAATCACTAAGAGAGCAGGATCACGTCGCTCATCTTGAGGAATGCTTCTCACAGCTGAACTTTCACAACATGAAGTTAAACCCGACCAAGTGCAGATTCGCGGTCACCTCGGGAGAATTCCTCGGGTACCTAGTGACTCACTGTGGCATTGAGGCAAACCCTAAGCAAATCGACGCACTCATCCATATGGCTTCACCAAAGAGAAAAAAGGGAAGTGCAAAGACTTACCGGGAGGATTGCTGCACTTAACAGATTCATTTCACGATCCACCGATAAATGCTTGCCTTTCTACGATACATTGCATGGGAATAAGAAGTTCGAATGGACGGAGAAATGCGAGGAGGCTTTCCAACAACTGAAGACTTACCTGGCTACCCCTCCAGTCATCACAAAACCAGAAGAAGGCGAGCAACTTTTTCTGTAGACCGCGGTTTCCGCCACAGCAGTAAGCGGCGTATTGGTTCGAGACGAGCGTGGAGACCAGAAGCCGATATTTTACGTCAGCAAAACCCTTACAGACGCCGAGACAAGGTACTCGCAGATGGAAAAATTAGCGCTATCCATTGTAATGTCTGCAAGAAAACTAAGGCCGTATTTCCAGTCTCACTCAATCATCGTCCTGAGTACCTTCTCGATAAGGTCCGTTCTGCAGAGCCCGAGTCAGTCAGGAAGGCTAGCAAACTGGGCAATTGAACTCAGCGAATATGACATTGAATATCGCTGACGCACATGCGCGAAATCCCAAGTCTTGGCTGATTTTCTTATCGAACTACCTGAAGAAGGCGTTGACGTCTACAACTCGTCTTCCAAAAACGGTTCGGGAGTAGGGATACGACTAACATTCTCCAACTGGTGAGCTGCTGGAACAGTCTTTTCGCCTTGGTTTCCACGCATCCAACAATGAAGCGGAGTACGAAGCCTTGATTGCGGGGATGAAACTAGCTAGTGGTCTAAAGATTGAGCAACTTCACGCATTCTGCGACTCCCGACTAGTTGCAAATCAGTCAAGCGGCGAATATGCAGCAAAGGATGATCGAATGGAAGCTTACCTGAAGATCGTCAAGGAGTTGGCTGCGCAGTTCAAACAATCGCAAGTTGAAAGGATCGAGTAAATCGCAAGTTGGATCAAGATCAAGTATCGCCCAGGGTAGAGTGGTACGATTTAAAAGATATGAAGGGTAAGATTAAGGGCGTAGGGCCAAAGGAGATAGCTGAGAAGGACGAATAAGAAAATTAGGCTATGTCCCACCAAGGATATTCTGGGTTAAGGAGTTGGACCCACAGTAGTAGTAGTTGCGAGTACTAATCCATTAGAACTTGGGGTAGGTCCGTGAACAGTGGAGTCACGTGATATTAGGACACACCAAGCCATGGAAAGTAATTATCTGTCTACCATGGATCCCACAGGTGAATTATCTTGACTGAATCAAGTAATGGGACCAAAATAATGGATGGGGTCAAGGAATAGTACCTTGGTCGGGAAACAGTGAGTTGGGTCGAAGGAAGTGATACGCAAGTCGACCAAATATGAAACTGGGTCGAGCAGTCATTACTGCAGGTCACAAAAACACCACCCAGGGTCGAGAAACTCCAACCCAAGGATAGTTACTAAGTGTCCGGTGGTTGGGGGACAGCTTCCGGAATTCACGCTGGGATGTCGGATGCATGGGGGACATGGCCGACATGGTTGCACACGTATCACCGGTTCGACACATTTACGGACCATGTGTCGACGTGCATGGTAACGGCTCGGCAGCTGGCAGACAACGGGACACCCGTCTGGGACACCCGACAGCTTGCATGGTGGTCGAAGTTTTCTATAAATATCGACCCATGGGCTGTATTTTCTGCACCAGTACCTTACCGGCAAAGCTCTACCTTATTTAGTTGAGAAATCCAACCCGAACCTAACCTAAATCGTACCAAAACACTGCCCAGTCCGTATCGCCCAGTTTCACCCAAACACTTACCATGGGTGATGTCGGGTAAATATCAGGGAAAGGTTTTGTGAGTGAATAGGGGCTAGCGTGAGTGATATGAGTGTTTAGAATAAGGGTTTCCAAGGAAAAGCTAAGGGGACGCTCTGTCCAAATCAGGAGGAAATTTCCACCCTAAGGTTTAGCTGCGGTTGGTAAGGGTTTTTAGTAGCCAAATCCCTAGTAAATTCTACCTAAGAATTTTATCTAAGGAAGGGTGTGTTTTCAGTTCAGGTTGCTAGATTGCGGGGAAGCTCCGTTGTAAACCAAGTTGGTGAGTCTGGGTGACGTGTGGTGATGAGTAGATCACACGTGAATATTTATGTGAATCACCTAGATAATTTTAATGGACTAGGGTAAACTGGTTTCTATGAATGTTGCATGCGTTCTTCAAGTTGGCGAACGAACGGATTGATTAATACATGTTTTCGGGTAGAGGGTTAAGGGATGAATAGATAATGCATGCAGGAATTCGTTCGGGTAAATAAGGAGAGATTTACCAAGGACTAGTGCATGTCTTGATTTTGAGTTTAGGGTAACGTGTGGTGATGAGTAGATCACACGTGAATTATTGTGTTTGAGCACCTAGATACCTTGAATGGAACTAGGGTGAATCGGTTTGATTTTTCATGCATGAGTATTGATTATGGTTATATTAAGCTTGTGTGAGGTTCTTGGTAAATGTGGTGAATTTACTAAGTAAGCTTGATAGTGAATGCATGTTGATTGTTTGATGAATTGCGTAGTTTTGTGTGGTACGAATACGCATGGTTGATTTGTTGTTGTGAATGTGTGAATAACTTGTATATGATCACGGCTATAGAGTGGTTTAACCTAGCCTTGGATGTGATTAATACTTGTTATGTTTGAATGTGTGTTACACCTTGTATAGGATCACGACTAGGGCTTGTAGAGCATAGTCAGAGATGTGATTAATACTTGGTTGTGTTGTGGTGTTAGAAGTTATTTGCATGTAATCATTAGATGCATGCATGATAATAACTTAATGAATGTGAGGCGGTAGACGTTCTCGGGGGAAAGTCGCGGTTAACGGCCGGAAGGCTATGGGATAACCTGTGCGAACCATGATCGTGACTCTGGGTAGCGCCCAGAGAACCATGGAATATGCATAACGATGCATGGAGGGTTCAAGAGGAACCAGGGTTTGGTGTGCGGGCCTTTGTGGCCGGCCATTCCGTGTGAGGGCTATCGAGGACGGCGAAGGACCGCAAGGCCTTATTGAATGTGAAAATGAATTGCATTGCATATAGACTTGGTAGTAGTAATCAATTGAGTGATTATTTGTTTGTGTTTTCCGTGTCTTGATTGTTTGTTTGATTGATTGGTTGATTGATTGATTGATTGATTGATTGCTTGATTGATTGTGTGATGATTGTTAATTTGGGGCTTTGGGTTGGGATTGGACTAACGTGTGTTTTAGTTGGCCTGGCCTCACTAGTTAATGCTAGATTACTCATGACTCCATTTTTTGTTGTAGGTAGCCATAGACGGGGGCTTGTAGAGGGAATTCGGATGTTAGGAAGCCAGAAGTAGATTTCAGTGTGCTTGTAAGATATCTCTTTTCAGTGTGCTCGGTTTTCTCGTATGGATCCATTGTATAATAAACGTGGTTTGAAACTAGTGTTTTCGGAACTCTAATGATGTAAAATAAATAAAGGCCTTCTGAAAACTTTCTTTTGCGGGAACTTAATGATATTAGCTTTGTCCGGGATAACATAACTCTTTTCTCCGGTACGGGTTGGCAAGCCTTAGGCTGGGGTTTAGAGGAATGGTACTTAGGAGGGATTGACCGAGTCTTTAAATTTGTTCTAAGGATTTTGTAGGTTCTTCCTTTGTATTCATTAGGTTGTAATATTCCCGGGCTGTCTTGTTTATAGATTGGTTCGGGGGTGTTACACGTAGCCCTTGCATCAATTTCCGACCCGGATCTAAAAATAATAATCCCGGTGGAATTCATCCAGCACCCAAGCATCAGTCATTCCGACACGGTGAATGCCATAACTCGTTCACAAGCCGCTAAGCAAGCAACGAAAGTCACAGTCGGGCAAGAGGAGATAAATGAAATGCAGGAGGAGTTGGCGAACCAACCATCCAACGAGCTAGATACAGCCCCAATGGAAGAAGACATTCTCAAAAAATCACCAAACATCGGAAGCAGCGACGACCCTGTCATCAAACCACAACCCGACGTGGATGCAAACGAGATTGACAAGGAAGCATAATATGGTTGTGACAAGGAATGGTTGGGCGCAATCAGAGAATACATATACGACGACATCTTACCAACCGAAAAGTAGGCAGCTCGTAAGCTTCGAGCCCAGGCAGCTCGTTACGTTCTACTCGATGGAAATGTCTTCAAGTGGAGATTCTCAGGACCATTGCTAAACTGTGTGGAAGGAAATGACGCAAGGAAGATTATGGAGGAAGTCCACAACGGTTCGTGTGGCAATCACTCTGGAGGAAGAACACTAGCGATAAAACTTAAACGTCACGGTTATTATTGGCATACGATGATCAAAGATTGCAAGAAGTTTTTAGCCAAATGCGAGAAATGTCAACGCCATGCGCCAATGATTCACCAACCTACTGAAATGCTCTCATCCATCTCATCACCATACCCGTTCATGCGATGGTCCATGGACATCATTGGTCCGCTGCATCCCTCAAAACAAAAGCGATTCCTTTTGGTTTTGACAGACTATTTCTCAAAATGGGTCGAAGCCGACTCATATGCCAACATTAAAGATGCACAAGTGGAAGCCTTTGTCTGGAAGAACATCATATGTCAACATGGAGTACCATATGAGATCGTGACGGATAATGGCTGGCAGTTCATCTCAAATCGTTTCGAAGCTTTCTGTGACAAATGGAAAATCAGACTCAGCAGGACTACTCCAAGATATTCCCAAGGGAACGGACAGGCTGAAGCAATCACCAAAACAATCCTCGACGGGATGAAGAAGCGTTTTGATGAGAAAAAGGGACGTTGGGCTGAAGAACTGGAAAGAGTACTTTGGTCTCACCGCACCACCCCAAGACAAGCAACGGGGAAACCCCATTCGCCCTCGTGTACAGAACAGAGTGTGTCATCCCACCGGAGTTATATTTCCCAGGAATTCACCGCAGACTACTACCAGAACAAGAAGGGCTCAATCACCTATTGATTCTTGACGAATTGGACTTGATCAATGAAAGAAGGGATCAAGCCTTGATCAGGATCCAGAACTATCAGAACGCGGCAGCAAAGTACTAGAACTCCAATGTTCGAGAAAGACATTTCTATGGAGGCGATTTAGTTTTACGGAAGGTTTTCCAAAACACAGCAGAAACGAATGCCAGAAAATTGGGAGGACACTGGGAAGGACCTTACAGAATCAAAGAGATTGTCAAACCTGGCGTTTACAAACTCGCCAGTATGACAAATGTTCCAGTCCCAAGACCATGGAACGCAATGCATCTTAAAAAGTACTATCACTAAGTTACTTCACATGAACTACGGGCGACTTGATCCCTGCAAAGGGTACGTAGGCAGTTCGTCTTCGGATGGGTTCAGTTGCCCCCTCCTTTAAAAGGGGGGGGGGAGTGGGTACATATACGTATACTCGTAGACTCCCATCTTTGTAATCGAATCTACGATTTATCAAAAACGATAAGTTTTACTTCACATCCTCCAAGGATCGCTAAGTCTTAACAAAACAGACATATTCGAACAAACAAAACTACAACGGGCATCTCGCCACTTCTTCATTATTGCTGGCCACAATAGTGAACTCTGGCATCCATCTCGGATCTAAACTCTCACATCCATCTCAGGATTAAAAGCGCGCTATACAAATATTCGTTCATTGTCGGAGCGGATACGTTTATGGTAACGTATCCGTAAACCGAAATGTTTGCCCTAAACTATACAAAGCATATGTCCATTATCGGAGCGGAAGCGTTCGTGGTAACACATCCGTAAACCAAAATGTTCAAACTAAACTATGCAAACAAATGTTTATTATCAGAGCAGATAAGTTTATGGTAACCTATCTGTGAACCGAAATGATCATCTCGAGACTGATCATCTCATAACTACGCAAACATGAGCTTGTATCCGTTCGTCGGAACAACTGCTTCTCAACAAAGATAATGCAGGCAAAGCATCTACAGATTTACCAAATGAAAGCAATACACCTAGAAGTTTGCCGAACAATATGATATATATATATTCATCGACCGCAAGGATCAGTCAATCAATAGCTAAACAAAAAATTAATAGTTCTTACAAGGACTACAGATTGGATAAAGCCGTCCAGGCGCTAAACCAAAAAAAAAGAGGGGAAAAAGGAGTTGAGTTACACAAAGAAAAGAGGATCGTAATTCTCAATGCTCCAACTCCGCTGGACGGTCGAGTATCTCTTCTCCCAGCACTTCGCCTATCTGGGATACCATCTCGACACACTTTTCGACTGCCTCCTCGAGAGTAACTTCATGATCTTTCTCAGAAGATGGTTTGGGAACTCGATCCTCTGAAACCCTCTTCGAGCTTAACTCAGCAACGCCTGGTGTTCCCTTATTCGAACCAGAGAAATCCTGAATGCCTATACTCACAGCGGCCATTTCCATAGGTTCACCATCATTGAGCTCCTTCAAGATGTCGGAAGGCACATGAGATAACCTCAGGGTCTTTCTCGCCTCGACCACAAGCTTAGCGAATGCCTCGTGAGCCCCTTCCAACTCCTGTTTCTGTTCAGCTAAGTTCTTCGCCTCGAGATCAAGAGACGGCGGCTCGGCTCTTTGAAGCAATCCTATGAACTAGAGGTTGCCCTCAATCTGAGTTAGGTCGAGCATATTCTCCTTCGGCTCACCATCAATCTTGCCAAGCAGTTTTACCGCTCGAGAGACTTTGCCTTCAAACGACAAAAACATCTCGCGCTTGGCCTCAAGAACGGCTTGCTCAAGCTTGCTCTCGTGGAGCTCATTAACTGCTTCTAGCTACCTCGTCAAGCTAGCTATGTGAGCATCCCGCCTTACTTTTCCGGATTCTAGCCGCATGATCCACTCATCGGCTTCCTTAATGTGCTTCCTGTGCCCTTCTGCGTCAGCCTCAAGGTCCTCGATCCTCTTAGCAGCTCTCTCTCGTTTAGTGGCATAGTTTTCCTCGGCTTCTTTGAGCTTCCCATCCAGCTCAATGGTTTTTCGCCTAGCATCTTCGATCCTCTCCCGGTCCTTATGGGCGTCGGACTCGTATCCAATGACCATCCTATTAAGATGGGAGATTAACTACAAGACAAGCAGAATAATGTTATTACCCAAGCTTAAATGGTCCGGGTCGCAAGAACAAAACAAATAACATTACATATACCTTGATGCTCCGAAGAGACATCTCGTTGTAGGCCTTGTCCCTAAGCAGGGTGTCAGATGGCAAAAAACGATCAACTGGACAGGTGATCTTCGAGAAGATAGCCGTAGATGCTGAGGCGTCATTGTAAGCCCCTTCAGCATTTAGGGGAATGCTGGAGAGAGGAATTGGTTCGGGGATAGCTCAAGCTGTTTCAGCGCATCGTAGTCGCTTCGACACCCCCTCGTCCTTGTCATCTACCGATGACTGTCATTTTCTGCTCGGGGCTTTCTTCTCCTTGGCCTTCCCATTGCCCTTGTCTTTATGCATCACTATTTGGGAGCCGGCAGGGTAAAGGCCTAATATGACCCCTTGAGAAGCCTCAGGTCGAGAAATCTGTTCGGGTTCGTTATGAGAGGAAACTGGATCAGGGTTAAGAGCAGCATCGACTTGGAGGTTCGGGAGGCGAAGCTGACCCAACGCTTTGGCCTGATTTGCCCTCTCTTTGGCTTCGGCTTCCGCTTTCGCCTTGGCTGCGGCTCTATCTCTAAAGGTTGGTCTTCCCATGGTATCGTCTGAGTTGGCAGAAGATGATGGACCAACAGATTGACCTTCAAAAAGTGCTCAGGCTCTCTCCACTTATTGGAGATGGAAATATTTTCTCCAATTACACTTCGGGGATGAAAGTGCTTCGTGAATTGCGGACAGATCGGGACGCAATGAAAGTTGAAAGTCACGGGCTGCAAAAGAAGAAAATAAATAACTAAACCTATAACGAGAATAATAAAAAAGGAAACCGAGCCGTAGCCCAAAAATAAGCCACGGGTCGGCTACCAAGTTCTCCCCAGTTCGTTTTGATTAAGCTAAGGCATCTCGATCAAACTGATGCCTCGGTGATAGGAACGAAGAAGAAGTAGTCCTCATAGTTGTCGTCTTTGGTCGGGAATCCTTTTATGATATTCCTTTTGGCTTTACCCGATACATAGTACTTCAACTCTCTTTTATTGCGACGTCTGAATTCGAGAAAACTTCTCAAGTGTTCGACGCCAACCTCAACATCGCATTCGTAACTTCTGACAAAGATACCGACCAGATGTCTGATTCCTCTGCAATTGATCTGGGCAATAGCCAGGTTGTGTTTCCAAAAAAATTGCAAGATCACTTTGGGGATCGGGAGCCATAGTAAGCAGCGATAAAGAAGCTCTCGTAAAGGGTAAAGTGATCGGGAGGAGGTTTATCAGCTCGATCTGTCGAAGAGGGAAGGACAAATTCAATCTCCTGCGAGATATTAAATCTCCGCCTAAGATCGGTCAATGAATCTAAGGTAGAAAGAGTGGAGCCAGGTGGATCGGGTTGCCTTTTAGCTTTCTTTCTTCTTGGTGCTCGTTGAATAGGTCCAATCAGACTTTCTAACTCTTGTCTGGCCACAATCGGGTCGTAAAGCCAATCCTCGGGTTCAATTTTTGCCAGCTCGGGATCCACTGCGTCAGCAAAAGGATTCACCGCCTCGTCAAACGGAGATCATGAAGTTGAGGGATCCCAACGTTACTATCAGCTCTCAAGGATTCGAAGAGCACCATTTTTCTACCAAGGATGGAAGGCCCTACCCCCGAACCAATAGAATCGTCCAAATCATCTAGAATGTTCACACCAGACAAATCTGCTCGGCTGCAACTTTGAACAAGGATCGGATCGGGGGAAAAAAAGTTCGGGAAATGAAGATTGATCTGGACTGACAAACAATCTGGCATACGGATCAGGTGACACCGGTGCAGATAGCTGAGACATCCGTTGTGCGTGAAAATAGATCGAGGTCTATGGAAAAGAGATAAATAGATTGGGATCCTTAATCGCACGGAAGAAAGGATCTAGGATTTTGAAAATTTAGATAAACAGATCGGGGTTTTGGACGGTTTATCAAAACAGATCAAAACCTCTAAGGATCGAAGAACAAATCAAGATCTTCTAAGTAAACTGACAGCCGGATCCAAATCCTCGAACAAGTCACCGGAAACTCGAAGAACAGCGGCAGAGTTGTTGAAGATGGATTGGAAAACTAAAACGGTTCGGTGGCAAAGGGGGTGTCGCGGAGGGTCTAACTAAAAATAAACTTAAGCAAAAGTTAGAGAGAGAAAGAAGAGAGAGGTTACCTGCTTTGAAGGATTTTCGGAGAAATGAAGATATGAGGAATCAAGGGGCAAGACGGTTTATATAAGCAAAAGGTGACGTCACATCCTCGGGAATTGGCAAAAACGTTTAGACTCCCCGATAAAGGTAATAGATTCCAAAATCCCCCGAACAGAATCCAAACTCTGGCTTAAACAATGGCTCGGGGCGACGGTCAGAAAATAGTTCAGGATCACAGTGAAAGATGGTTCGGGCGAGTTAACTTCAAACTGCAATTTACCTCGACACTTTCAATATTAAAACTGACGAGCTGGGGGACTAACTGTTGGGGTCAATATCTCCCCTTTTGAAGTTAACAGCAAACGGTCGTGGGTTACGACCCATAGTGAAGATGCTGGGTCGTGTGCCCTGATCCATGGTCCAGCAAACGGATCGGATGTCATGACCCACGGTGAAGAAGTGGGTCATATACCCCGATCCACGGTGTAGCAAACGGATCGGGTGTCACGACCCACAGTGAAGAAGTTGGGTCGTGTACCCCGATCCGTGGGATAACAAATGGATCGGGTGTCACTACCCACTGCAAAGAAGTTGGGCCGTGTACCCTGATCCATGGAATAGCGAACGGATCGGGGGTCACGACCCACAGTGAAGAAGCTGGGTCGTGTAACCTGATCCATGGTCCCACAGTGAAGAAGCTGGGTCGTGTAACCTGATCCATGGTGTGCTAAACGGATCGCGTGTCACGACCCACGGCAAAGAAGTTGGGTCGTGACCCTGATCCATGGGCGAATGGATCGGGGAGTCACGACCCACAGTGAAGAAGCTGGGTCGTGTACCCCGATCCATGGTGCAACAAACGGATCGGGTGTCCCCCTAACCATGCAGAAGAAGAAATGGATCAGGTGTCCCCCTAACCGTGCATAAGAGCAAACGGATCGGGTGTCCCCCTAACCGTGCATAAGAAATGGCTCGGGTGTCCCCCTAACCATGCATAAGAAGAAATGGATCGGGTGTCCTCCTAACCGTGCATAAGAAGAAATGGATCTGGTGTCCCCCTAACTGTGCGTAGAAGAGTTGGATCGAGTGTCCCCCTAACCGTGCGTTGATGAGTTGGTTCGGGTACCGTGACTTTAGTCAAATATAAGACGGATCGGGATTAAAGACAAAGACATAAACATTGGCCCCCAAACCGTTTGAACAATGAGCCGTGAACCATTGTGTCACCCGAGCTGCGAACCATGGTGTCACCTGTGCCGTGAACCATGGTGTCACCCGAGCCGTGAACCGTGGTGTCATCCGACCCGTGATCCATGGTGGCACCCGAGCCGTGAACCGTGGTGTCACCCGAGCCTGAACCGTGGTGTCACCCGAGCCGTGAACCATGGTGTCACCCGAGCCTGAACCGTGGTGTCACCCGTGCCGTGAACCGTGGTGTCACCCGAGCCTGAACCGTGGTGTCACCCGAGCCGTGAACCCTGGTGTCACCCGAGCCGTAAACCATGGTGTTAGTCAAGCGAAGGTTCAACGACAGGAGGTTGGGCCGAGACAACGAGCCCACGGATTCAATCCCACAAAAGAGATATGACAAGGTTAAAACCCATGAACCAAAGCCCATGGCGATGACAGGCTTTGCTAAAAGGAAATCCCGAGGAATTAGGAAATCTTCCTTATCTCTTTAGACATTAACTTAGCCGACTTAAACTTGTATATATACTCATGTAAACCCTCTGAAAAAGGGATACATAATTTGACCTAGCAAAACTCTGTACTTTTGCTCTCATACAAAAAGCTTTATAAGCAGCTTAATCAAAGACCATATTCGGATCTCTGTTAACAAACCTTCAACAAATTCAATTGGCGTGGATTTACACTCCCACAATCTGAAGAAGATGGCCAACGACGGAGACAAGGATGCTGCTGACACCAGGAATACCGGCGTGGGGGATCAGACGAACAGACCATAAAACAGCGAGGAGGCTTCGGCAATGCTGACGGAGATGAAGAACTGTTGGAGAAGCTTCTCAAATAGGCTGATGAGCAGGACAAGCTGAACAACACGGCGACAGAAAAGTTGGAAGTCCTCGCAACGGAAACTCGTACGAGAAGCAGGGGCTCAAACCCGATTGGACGTGGCATCAGGCGCCTTAACCCGACAGCCCTAGATTTCTTGACCCTTCTCAACGTGCTAAGAACTCATGGAAGGCTGCCACCACTACATCAAAACACGGCAAACACGATCTCCGGAGCCCAAAGGACAAATGACGCACCAACGGATGGCGGACCAGCCCTAGTAATCAATATGGAGGAGGAGATTCAAGAGGTGGAGCACAACACAGAGAGTTGTGGTGACCCCGAGGCGCAGCTGGTGACCAAGCCTGAGCTAAACGACGTGAAACCGACCTGGAGCGAGAACGTGACTTGACCAAAGAAGAAGAGAACATCCTCTGGGCCCAACAAGCTCAGATCGATAAGGGGTGAAGAGCAGGAATCTAGACTCAGAAAGAGGAGATGGCCATAATGCGAGCAGATATGGACCGAGCAGCCGCTGACATAAAAGTTGTCTAATCCATGATGCACAAAGCAACTAGCAAGGTATCCGAAATAGATCGCATACTGGAGGAAGCACAAAACACCCTGTTCACAACTCGATCCAGGGAAGATGAAAGTTCTAATTTACGAAAGAAAAGTCGACCCAAAGCAGCATCTAAAGGCTTTTGCCATAGCCATGGGACGCTCTAACTTCAAAGAAAGTGAAACAGATGCCGGACAATGCCTCCTTTTCGTGGAGCACCTCAAGGGCTTCGCACTTCAGTGGTTTTCCAGGCTCGAAAGAAATTCCATCGATAACTACAACCAGCTATCTGCAGCATTCTTGAAGCATTACTCCATATTCATGGATCCCGGTACTTCATATGCCGACCTGTGAACCTTGGCTCAGGGGCAGAATGAAACGCTTTGAAGTTTCGTCTGAAGATTCAAAGCAATCATGTCCAAAGTAGAAGGCTTAAGTGACAAAGCGGCTCTACTAGCCCTAAAGCGAGCACTTATGTTTAATTCCGACTTCCGCAAGGAGATCGTGCTAAATGCCACCATGACAATACATGACGCAATGCACCGAGCTGCAGATTTCATAACCGAAGAGGAAAATATGAAGATCCTAACGGAGAAGTATGGAAAGGCAAAACCACACGAGGGAGGCTTTCGAGGAGCTCATAACTGTCAAATTGACTCCCTTGGATTCGGTCGAGGAAGAGGCCGAGGCAATGGAAGAAGTTCATGGAACACATAGACAAATAGAGACAGTTCTTATGAAGAAACGGCTTACTGCGAATACCATCATTACTACGGACACTCAACCGAGAATTGTCATAGTCTTGGCGAAAAAGTCACGGCAAAACTAATCGGTGTATTTTGCTTTGACGATTGATCCTACCTTTAACAGTCGACCCACCTCGTCATTCACGGCCTTAGCTCGTTCTGGTCCCAACTTCCTTATTTTAAGCTTTACTGGTTTGAAGGTCGGATCGATATTCCGTTTGTGGCAGGTTACGTTGATGTCGATGCCTGGTATGTCCTCGGCGCTCCAGGAAAAAGTATTTATATTCTTTTTCAGGAAGGAGATCAATTCTTCCTTTGATGATTCACTTAGGTTTGCTCCTATCTCCACGCGGTGCTCTGGGTTTGCATCGTCGATGCAGATCGATACTACAGGATTGAATGTTGGCTTGTTTTCTTGTTTGCGACCCTCTATGATCTGTAATTGCTATAAAAGCTTTGCTAGATGCTGCTTGGGCTATCGATTTGCCTTCAGCTTCTTTGTCTTTGATATCTGCTCGGTGACAAGGTTCCTGAGCTTGTGTTCTGTCAGGAACTAGACTCGGGATTGCTTCTGGTTTCCCCAGATCGTCTTTACTCCATTCTGGGTCAGGAATTTTACGCAGAGGTAATAGGTTGATGGCACGGCTCACATGGAATTTATCCAGGGAGTTCCCAAGATTGCGTTGTAGATCGCCGGGTGATTTTCTACCGAGAATTCTACCAATTTAGGTACTGCGCCCGCCTAGACGGGTAGAAGGCTTAAGCGACAAAGCACGCTATACAAATATTTGTTCATTGTCGGAGCGGATATGTTTATGGTAACGTATCTGTAACCCAAAATGTTCATCCTAAACTATGCAAACATTTGTTCATTATCGGAGCATATATGTTTATGGTAACGTATCTGTAAGCCGAAATGTTCATCTAATACCCAACAAACGAATCGTTGGTCGCAATATCTCGAAAACATAGTGCTAAATGTATATCATTAGCGTGAGATACCTAAATATGTTTCTTCTAAACCCAGCAACTGATCACTGGTCGCAACATCTCAGTAGCATAGTACAAAATGTATATCATTTAGTATGAGATACTTAGACATGTTTTATCGTAACAGGCATGTAAGTCGATGCTACATCGGAGGCCTTAAAACAAAAATAAATAATCAAAACCCATTAATCACTCGCTCCTTAGAAAGCTGGTCTTTAACATCTTAAAACCTAGTATACATCACTTCATAGCCCACTGGTACTCATACATTTTTGCGACCAGTTGAGAGTTATCCTAACACGCTTCGGCTAACTAATCTACAGCTCGTTGACTATGAGTTCAAAGCAAGAGTATTAAGTACAACACCCGGGTCGAAATGACGTGAATACTCTTTTCAATTATGGCACAGCAACGCCTCGTTATGTTTTCCTCGGCAAAATGCATCGTCAAGTACTCTTACGATGAAACAGTTCGGTGATCCAGACAATGAAATAGCTTGGCATTCCATCCTACTTAATTGCTCGGCAAAGTGATCAAAGAAATGGCTTGGCCGGTTTTAAGGGTTGATTAATCGCTGAACCATCATCGCACCCCAAGAAAACCAAAAAACGACAAAAGGAATTACAGAGCTGAAAACTGAAGCATAAAGGAACCCGAACGGACAAAAAAACTCGGTGGCATAGCTATTCGGCTCAACAACATGATTCGACGAAGTAGCTCAGCAATCTTTAAGACAAGGCAGCTCGGAGACACGACGACACCAGCTCGGTGTGACATTGATCAGCTCGGAATCCTGATCTCAGTTTCGACTACGTTCACCTCATCATTATCATCACTAATATTGCCGAGCTGGGGGGCTAACTATTGGGGTATGTTTTCACCCCACTGAGATCAACATAAAATTAACTAAGTATAGAAAATGGATGAGCAAGACAAGCCCAACTCATCACGAGCCGAGCCCAAGAAGCCGTGACGGACAAACCCCGTAAAAGTTTTGGAAAACCAAGCCCTTAAACCAACAAGCTCAGATCGGCTCGGTAACATACTAAAGAGCTGGTTTGATGATAACAAACAAGATTTTTGAGTTAGCTTTCATCCAAAAGAAGTTTGAAGACATATCAATATGTGCTCGTCATACCTGTGCCGTAGAGATGGGATCGGTATGACCCGAACCGAAGATATACTGAGCCCAAATTTGAGCACGAGATATATGATTGAGTCAGCTTTCATCCAAAAGAATTTTGAAGTCATTTGGATCAACGGTTAGAAAGTTACACCAATTATCGTGGAGATGCATCAATCTGGGCTCGTCGTAACCGAGGCGAAATGATCGGCTCAGTCGGATCCGAGCTTAAGACATACCGCGATGAAATTTTGACACAAGATAGATATTTGAGTCAGCTTTCAATCAAAAGAATTTTGAAGTCATTTGGATCAATGTTCCAAAAGTTACACGGATTATCGTCGAGACGTATCGATCTGGTCAACAAATGAAGTATACGCGGAACGGAAGCCCGACCCGGAGAGTTGGACTCGGATGGACCCGAGCCGAAACATGGAAAATGGTTCGGGGTCAAATGAGAAAATGGCTCGGGGTCACAATGAGAAAAAGGCTTGGGGTCACAATGAGAAAATGGCTCGGGTGCCCCCATATGCCTGGGTCGATATTGGAGAAACGGCTCGGTGTCACGGTGAGCCCCCGAGTAGTGAAGCTTGATGTCACCCAAGCCAAACACGGGTCACTGCCACCCGAGCCAAACATGGGCCAATACGATCCGAGCCGAACGAGAGTGCCACCCGAGCCTAATGAGAGTGCCGCCCGAGCCAACGAAGAATAATACCCGAGCCGACAAGTCAAACAAGAATATGGGCCGATGCAACAAAACGGAATAAGGCCCACTGTTACCCTACCTGTAGGGCCTAAGACATGAACCAAACAGCCAATCAAATGTATAAGTCGAAGCAATAAGCCAAAGCCCATGATTCTAAACCGACTTAAAAGAAAAAAGAAAGATATACGCGAAGACAGGAAAGGAGCGAAATAAGAGGAAAAACTTCCTCATCGTTTTAGGAGTCGCCCCAGCCGACTTAGACTTGTATATATATTCATGTACCTCACTTGAAAAAGGGATCCGCAATTTTACCTAGCAAACACTTGTTATTCTCTGCAACAGCGTTCTAAACAGCTTTAATAGAAACACCATCTTTGGATCTCTGTTTGTGCTTCCGTGGTTTTTACTCAGAAGTTTCAGATCCCTTAAAAGTCTTGATAAATCTAGTTGTGTGGGTTTCGTCTCCCACACGCACCCGAATCAATCCAAGACACACTACATCGGGCATCAAGCTTTATAGACAACGAGGAGGAGATGAAAGTCATGCCAAAAAGCACGGAGCCCCGAGGTCGTCAAACAAAAATCCTCCTCAGAATCTGAATACAATGAACTCTCGGAAGAACAACCAGGGAAGTGGTTACGTATATCATGAGGGACCGAACATTAGGGGAGCCCACACTTGGCGGAAAAATTGGTAAAGGAGAGATCAGAAATGTGGTAACTCTCAGAAACTTCGAGCTCAACTAGTCTGAGAAGGAGCAATCCTTCAATGCGAACCGAGCTGATCATTCTGCTGAAGCAACAAAAAGAGGAAGACGAAACAACAAAGTAGCTCCCGAAGGACAAAGACAGAGAATAAACATGATACTCGGAGGATCCCGGTACTGCATGGATACGGTGTCCTCGATCAAAGCCTACCAACGATCCTCTCGTCATCCAGTAGATCATTAGAGACTGTGATCTCGCCAGAATCCTAATAGATAGAAGAAGTTCCATAGATGTTATCTTCCGGGAAGCTCTCAGAAGGATGAACATCAGCTTGTTCGAGGTGATAGCGATGCCGAAACCGTTGACCGAGTTTTCAAGAGAAACTACAATGACTATTGGGATGATTATACTATCCGTCTAGGCGGGCGCAATACCTAAATTGGTAGAATTCTCGGTAGAAAATCACCCGGCGATCTACAACGCAATCTTGGGAACTCCCTGGATAAATTCCATGTGAGCCGTGCCATCAACCTATTACCTCTGCGTAAAATTCCTGACCCAGAATGGAGTAAAGACGATCTAGGGAAACCAGAAGCAATCCCGAGTCTAGTTCCTGACAGAACACAAGCTCAGGAACCTTGTCACCGAGCAGATATCAAAGACAAAGAAGCTGAAGGCAAATCGATAGCCCAAGCAGCATCTAGCAAAGCTTTTATAGCAATTACAGATCATAGAGGGTCGCAAACAAGAAAACAAGCCAACATTCAATCCTGTAGTATCGATCTGCATCGACGATGCAAACCCAGAGCACCGCGTGGAGATAGGAGCAAACCTAAGTGAATCATCAAAGGAAGAATTGATCTCCTTCCTGAAAAATAATATAAATACTTTTTCCTGGAGCGCCGAGGACATACCATGCATCGACATCAACGTAACCTGCCACAAACGGAATATCGATCCGACCTTCAAACCAGTAAATCTTAAAATAAGGAAGTTGGGACCAGAACGAGCTAAGGCCGTGAATGACGAGGTGGGTCGACTGTTAAAGGTAGGATCAATCGTCAAAGCAAAATACACCGATTGGCTAGCCAATCCCGTAGTAGTCAAGAAGAAGAACGGAAAGTGGCGCGTTTTCGTCAACTTCACCGACCTTAACAAGGTATGCCCAAAGGATAGCTTCCCACTTCCGCACATCGATCGACTCGTGGAAGCCACAACGGTTAATGAGCTCCTCTCATTCATGGATGCTTTTTCCTGGTACAACCAGATTTTCATGAATCCAGACGAGTATGAGAAAAATGTATTCATCATCGATCGTGGGATATACTGCTACAAAGTGATGCCCTTCGGCCTCAAGAACGCCGGGGTAACTTACCAGCGATTGGTAAACAAGATGTTTACAGAACAGCTCGGCAGAAAGGGGGAAGTTTACATAGATGACATGCTCGTAAAGTCATTTAAAGAAGAGGATCATGTAACACATCTGAACGAATATTTCGAACAACTAAACCTACACAACATACCGCTCAGCGTTCGAGGCAAATACGAAACATATCATCGCCCTAATCCAGATGGCCTATGTTGGGGTTAGTTTTCACCGGGACAAGATCAACATTAGAAATGACCCAGGTATTGTCATGGGTCGAGGAAAATATGGCTGTGGGCCGAGGTAAACGTGGTCGTAGGCCCAGGAGTATCAGCACGTACCAAGGCAAATCTCACAAAGGCGTACCAGCATGCACCGAGACAGCTGACAGTATGCGCCGAGGAAAATTCCACCAAATACCGAGGCAAATTCCAACAACTGCCGAGGCGTATTTAGTACACACCGTGGCAAACTTCATCCCGATGGGCTGAAGACAACGACCTCGTCTCTGGGCCGAGGCCAAGTCATAGTGGGCCGAGGCGAAGTCACAGCGGGTCGACGCAAGTTCCAAAGTGGACCAAAACTTCGTCTTTCTGAAGTCGGTCAAAAGGAAAAGGAAATACAAGTCTCCGAAGGAAAAAAAAAAGTTCTGATATTCTCGCTAAGACGGTCTAATCCAAAGTGTATAAAAGAAGAAGTGGGCATTAGAAGAAGAGAAAGAACTTTGGTAGTGCAATAGACTTTACACACAAATCTTGTACTCTTAAGCTTTTCATACGCGCAATAAAAACCATCTTTGGATGATTTTCCCTGCAATCAAAACCTAGAAGTTTCGGTTCCCTTAAAATTCCTAGCAAAATTTAGTTGTAAGAGTTTTGGCCTCCACAATTTGGCGCCTTCTGTGGGAAATCTGAAACTTTCTGACTCTTTAGATTGCCGCAACCAAGATCTGAGAAGATGGCTGATGGAAATCAAAGTACCAACATTGACGATTCAACCGACCTTCCCAGAGAAACCACGAATCTCCTAGGAAATACTGACACCGTTCCAGAATCCCTCGCCGAGATGAAAAACATGCCGTCCATCCTGCTGAAAAAGGGAGACGAGCAGGAAAAGGCAAACAACTCATTGAACGAGAAAATCCACGTGCTGACTTCGGAACAGCAAATCCGTGGTACCGGGAGCTTGGTACCGAGAATAAGACCGATTAGGAGACTCCATTGGAAACTATTCGATGCAACCCTGACGCCTCTTAACTTGACCACTCCCCAAAACACGGTAAGAACCATGCCAAGGACACTAGGAGATCTGCCACCTCTACCTCGGCCTGATGAATATACTCCGGTGACACGTTAGATCAGCTGTCACCAACGAACCGCCCGAGCTGATCAGGGCCCCTAGAATAACCATTAATAGGCGTGTCCAGTTCACTAGTGACGATGACAACGGAGAACCAAATGGCTCGGCCGGAGATGAAGAAAACCGAGCCGTTGAACGTCCAGCCAACACAGATTTTGCCTTGGCACCAATAACAAGAAAAGAGAACTGAGTCAACCTGAGGACTTAACGGATGAGGAGGAAGACCATTACTGGGCACAACAAGCACATTTCGAAGACGAGCTACAAAGAGCCAACCAGACCAAGACGCCAAGGTCAGCAAACCAGGACCAAAACAGGGAGCTAAACGAGATTCGTGAGGTGATGGCCCGAGCCTCTACCGAGGTGAATGCATTCAAGTCACAAGTACACAAGAAAATTAGCTCGGCACCCGAAATATGCCGTGTCTTGGAAGAAACTGAGAAGACGCCGTATACAGCTCGGATAACTAGGGCAAGAGTCTCCAACCCTGGAAAAATTCGAATCCCATTTTATGAAGGACCAACCGACCCAAAGGCTCACGTAATGGCATTCTGCATCGCAATGGGACGAACCAATCTTAGCGAAAATGAGAGAGACGCCGGTTTTTGCCTCCTGTTCGTGGAATATCTCAAATGAGCAGCCCTGGAGTGGTTCTCACACCTTGACCGTAATTCCATCGATAGCTTTGATCAACTATCAGATGCTTTTCTAAAGCATTATTCGATGTTCATGGATCGTGGTACTTCAGACGCCGACCTGTGGACTCTATCTCAGGGTCCGATCCAGTCATTACGAAGTTTTATGGAGCGTTTCAAGAAGGTCATCTCTATGGAAATCACTATGGTATGAGTCACGTTTCAGGGAGGAAATTGCGTTGAACCAGCCATTAACTATCCAGGACGCATTTCACCGAGCCTCAGATTTTATAGTCAACGAAGAAGAGATGAAAGTTCTGTCACAGAGATACGGCTAAGGAAAAACGACGAGCCGAACTAACGTTCAGAGCACCAGCTCGACTCCATCAAATTTTAAGAAAAACTCACAGAACAACGGTTTTGACTATTACGAAGGGCCCGGTTTCGGAGGCGCCCAGAATTATCAGGTGAGAACCGGTCGCGAAAAGTTACCCTGGAACACTTGGAAGAGAAATACTAGCACATACGATGAAAAGGCTTATTGCAAACATCATCATCAGTATGGACACCTAATTGCAAACTGTAGAACCCTCGGTTTGTTGCTTGCGGAGAAGCTCGTGGAAGGAAAATTGGGCGACGCAGTCAGCCTAAAAGACTTTGAACGGAAGGATGAGGCAAAACAACCTCACCATGAAGACTGAGCCGACGAGCCAGCCAAGAGAGGGAGACAAAATGACAAAGCAAATCAGCAAGGACCCCGAAGGAGAATCAACATAATAATGGGAGGATCTCAGTTCTGCATGGACACCATCTCCGCGATCAAAGCTTTTCAATGCCGAGCAGATTCTAGCACTACCTGGATTGCATCCACCAATGTTCTGAATGAATTGATTTCATTTGAATAAAAGGAAGTAGTCGGCATTTAGCAGCCTCACAATGACCCGCTAGTCATCGAGTTGGTTGTAGGAGACCACGAAGTTGCAAGAGTGCTGGTCGATACGGGAAGTTCCGTGGACATAATTTTTCACGAAACTCTACAACGCATGGAAATTAGTCTTTCCAAAGTAACAGCAACTCCGAAGCCGCTGACTGGATTTTTAGGGGAAACAACAATGACCCTTGGGATGATCAAGTTGCCTGTACTCGCCGGTGGAGTAACGAAAGTAGTGGAATTTTCAGTAGCCGATCATCCCGCGATATACAACGTCATCATGGGAACTCCTTAGATAAACTCTATGAGGGCCATCCCATCAACGTACCATCTTTGCATAAAATTTCTGACGCCAAGCGGGATCAAAACCATCCGTGGAAACCAGAACGAATCCCGAATTTGTTTTCTGGCTTAGCATAAGCTTCAAAACCTGGTGACCGAGCCGAACGCAAAAACCAAATGAAGGAAGATGAAGAAGAATCGACAAGAAACAAACGACCTGGCTAAGCTTTTATAGCAATTACAGATGACGGAGCTGCTTGAGGAAGAACAAGGACCAACATGCGACCCCGTGGTATCAGTTTTTATAGATGACAAACACCCAGAGCGACGTGTTGAGATCGGAGCCAAACTGGACGACGATGTTAAGAAAGAGATCAGTTCTTTCTTAAAAATGAATGTGCAAACATTCACTTGGACTACCGAAGATATGCCTGGTATTAGCATCGACGTGACATCCCACGAGCTGAATGTGGATCCAACTTTCAGACCGGTGAAGCAGAAGAGGAGAAAACTAGGAGCCAAAAGAGCGACTGCAGTAAACGAAGAAGTGGAGCGATTGCTGAAAGTCGGATCGATCATCGAGGTAAGGTATCCAGACTGGCTTGCAAATTCTATTGTTGTTAATAAGAAGAATTGAAAGTGGAGAATATGCGTTGATTTCATCGACCTGAACAAGGCATGTCCAAAGGATAGCTTCCCATTGCCACACATAGACCGCTTAGTCGAGGCAACGGCTGGAAACAAACTATTATCATTCATGGATGCCATCTCAGGATACAACCATATTCTAATGAACCCAGAAGACAGGGAAAAGACAGCATTCATAATGGATCGCGGGATATACTGCTACAAAGTAATGCCATTCGACCTTAAGAACGTCGGGGCAACTTATCAACGATTGGTAAACAAGATGTTCTCACAACAGTTTGGAAAAATGATGGAGGTATACATAGATGACATGTTGGTGAAGTCCCTCGAGGAGAAGGAGCACGTTGCCCACCTAAGGGAATGCTTCGAACAGCTAAACACGCATAACTTAAAGCTCAATCTAACCAAGTGCTGGTGCGCGGTAAAATCTGGTGAATTCCTTGGATACCTAGTCACCCACGAAGGCATCGAAGCAAATCCGAAGCAAATCAACACTCTAATACATATGGCTCCACCCAAACCAAAGCGAGAAGTTCAACAACTGACAGGACGCGTCGCAGCGTTTAACCATTTTATTTCTCAATCCACCGACAAATGCCTACTATTCTATGACACCCTAAGGGGGAATAAACAATTTGATTGGACTGACAAGTGTGAAGAAGCTTTCAAGCAATTGAAAAATTACTTGGCAAGTCATCCGGTCCTCGCAAAGTCCGTGGAAGGAGAACCCCTATTTTTATACAACGCAGTTTCTACTACTGTAGTTAGTGGAGTGCTTGTCAGGGACGAACGAGGCGAGCGGAAACCGATTTTCTACGTCAGCCAGACTTTGACAGATGCTGAAACTCGATATCCGCAGATCAAAAAGTTAGCCCTCGCAGTGATTATGTCTGATCGGAAGCTGAGGCCATATTTTCAGTCGCATTCTATCGTGGTACTAACAACATTCCCCCTCCGAACCATCTTTCATAGCCCGAGTCAATCTGGAAGGCTCGCAAAGTGGGCAATAGAACTGAGCGAATATGATATTGAGTACCGGAGCAGAAGTTGCACAAAATCCCAAGTATTGGCAGATTTTTTAGTTGAACTCCCTTCGAAAGGAACAGACGACTCAACCTCAGATTCTGTTTGGACGCTCCATGTTGATGGCTCATCCTCAAACCAAGGGTATGGTGTAGGTATTCGCTTGACATCTCCGACTGGTGAAATTTTGGAACAATCGTTTCGATTATCATTCCGCGCATTGAACAACAAAGCAAAGTATGAAGCCCTGATCGCCGGCCTAAAACTGGCTCATGGAATCAAAATTCAGAGTATCCATGCATATTGCGACTCCTAGCTAGTCGCAAATCAGTTCAATGGAGAGTACATTGCGAGAGATTAACGAATGGAGTCTTATCTAAAAGTGGTACACGGAATGGTGGCAAAGTTCAAAGAGTTTAAGCTAACCAGAATGCCTCATGGCGAAAACACCTCAGCAGACGCGTTGGCAGCCTTGGCATCAACATCCGATCAGGGTTTACAGAGAATCATTCTAGTCGAGTTCATCGAGCACCCAAGTGTCAATCTCTACGATACTGTTAACGCAATTACCCGTTCTCAGGTGGACTGACATGCAAAAGGTGCACTAGAGGAGACTATCTTAGTAAACAAGGGCATTGACACCGTAATGGAAGAGAATCAAGACACGGAACCTCAACACAAAAATGAAACAGTTAATTTAAAAGATGATCAGCAATCAGGAACAATGGAGTATGGATGTGACAAAGACTGGATGGGAGCAATTCACGTGTACATCATGGATGGCGAAGTGCCATTCGAAAGATGGGCTGTTCGAAAACTCAAAGCTCAAGCAGCTCGGTATATTCTTTTAGATGGAAACGTCTTCCAATGGAGGTTCTCGGGGCCATTGATGGCCTATGTTGAAGGAAAAGAAGCTAGAAAAATCATGGAAGAAGTCCATAGCGGGTCTTGTGGCAATCATCTGGCGGAAGGGCATTAGCGATCAAAATCAAGCGTCACGGTTATTACAGGCCAAGTATGGTAAAGGACTGCGAGAAGTTTTCTGCCAAGTGCGAAAATTTTCAATGTCACGCCCCAAAAATTCACCAGCCGACTCAAATGCTATCATCGATTTCATTGCCATATCCCTTTATGCGATTGGTCCATGGACATCATCGGGCCTTTACATCAGTCTAAGCAGAAAAGGTTTTTACTGGTACTAACAGACTACTTCTCCAAGTGGGTTGAGGCGGAATCCTATGCTAGTATTAAGGATACTCAGGTCGAAAACTTCGTCTGGAAAAACATTATATGCAGACAAGAGCGTTACATATGAAATTGTTATAGACAACCGCTCACAATTCATCTCAACCCGTTCTGAAGCTTTCAGCAAAAAGTTGAAGATACGTCTCAGCAAGTCTACTCCGCGCTACCCGCTAGGTAATGGCCAAGCAGAAGCATCAACCAAAATAATCCTTGATGGTTTGAAGAAACAGTTCAATGAGAAAAAGGGATATTGGGCCGATGAGTTGGAAGGAGTTCTTTGGTCTACGGCACTGAATGCGTAATCCCGCTAGAAGTCGAGTTTCCCGGAATTTGTCGTCGTCTCTTTCCTGGACAAGAGGGACTCAATCAGTTGATGTTACTTGACGAATTAGATTTGGGGAATGAGCGACAAGACCAAGCACTCATCCGTATTCAGAATTACCACCAAGCCGCAGTGAAGTATTATAACTCCAATTTTCGCAATCGAAAATTCAGCAAAGGCAACCTCGTTCTCCGAAAGGTTTTTCATAACACAGCCAAACAAAACGCAGGGAAACTAGGTGCAAACTGGGAAGGACCTTACAAAGTCACTAATGTGGTTCACCCAGGAGTGTATGAGCTCGCTAACATGGCCAACGTTCCAGTACCAAGATCTTGTAACGCAATGCACTTGAAAAAGTACTATCACTAAACCATACCATATATGAACTACGAGGCGGCTTGATCCCTAAAAGGGGTATGTAGGCAACCCATCTGAGGATGGGTTCAGCTGCCCTCTCCTTTAAAAAAAAAAGGGGAGAGTGGGTCCGTATACATATACCTCCATCTATTACAAAATTTGGCGCACTTATCACCTTACAAAATCACTGCGGCATGTTTGCCGACCATCTTATCAACTTTCCTACATCTCAAAACGCTTCGGCTACTAATTGCCTCACTTTGGCATAATTATCGCCTCAAACACCTCGGCATACAAAATGCCTCGCAAAAATAACTAAGCCTTGTCAAAACAGGCTAAGTGATTATATTTTTGTCTTTTCGTCTGTTGCTGGCCACAACAACGAGTTTTTTCACATCCTTTATGGATTTGATACTATAAACTCTACAACGCGCTATGCAAATTCTTGTCTGCTATCAGAACATGCATATATGAGAACGTATGTTCGTAAACCGAGGCAAACATTCAGAAACCCAGTCATAATTAACACTGGTCAACAACACTTCGTAAAAGTTCGGCTCAAAAATAAAACATGCAAAAACGAGCCAGAAGATAACCGAAATGGATCCTAATACTAAGGATAAAGCCATCCAGGCACTTTCTTCTTAAACATACAAAAACAACAAAAAACATTTAAACAGAGTTCAAAGGGAGATTCGGATCTACGGTCTCCTTGGAGGTACGATCAGTAGCAGGAATACCATCATTCTACCCGGAAAAATCCTTTACAGCAACGGCCAATGCAGCTGTCTCCAATGGTTCGCCAGGAAGTGTCATACTAACCGAGTCAGACGACACAAGAGACATTACCATCTCGTCTCTGACCTCCTTCTCGAGCTTCTCAAACTCGTCATGGGCTCCGACCAGATCAATTCTCCACTCAGTTAACTGAGCCACCTTGGCATCCAAAGTTGGCGCGTCATCTTTCTTGAAAATGCTGATAAGCTGAAGATTGCTATCTACCTATGCAAGATCCATCTCTCTCTCCTTAGTTGCCGACAAGTCTTCGATCTTCTTGGAGATCTTATCAAGTTTCCCCTAAAACTTCTCTGCCATCTCCCGCCTCGAAGCTTTTCGAACTTTCTTCACGTTTGCCTCGTGCAAAGCATGTGCCTCGGCAAGTTGTTTTTTTAGCGATCCAATCTCAGCAGACTTTTTTGCCTTGGTAGCCTCCTGCTTCATGCATAAATCTCCAACCCGAGCCAGTTCGTTTTTAAGAAACGCCTTTTCCTTTTCAAGGGCGTTAATCTGGTCCGAGGAGGATGCGAGCTCGGCAACGTGTGTGCTGGCAAGATCGTCAAGCTTGGCATTCATTTGCAAGGCATCTTTCTTCACCTTGGCGACACGACGTTTGTCTTTCCTCGCCGCTCTGTCATATTTGGCGACTATCTTGTTAATCGATGCCACAAACTATAAAGTCAAAGAAACAAGTTAGTATCATAGTTTTACTTGAAAGATCTCAAAAATAAGGCCCATAAACAATTACCTTAATGCCGCACAAAGACATGTCAGTGTACAAGGCACTTTCAGCAAGAGTATCGACAGGAGGAAGACGATCACTAGGAGACTTGATGGAAGAGACAAGGGAGGCCGAGGCAACAACATCATTGTAAACAGGCTCATTTTCGTCATGCTTGAACAAAATCGTCGCGGGGTTAGGAGCGTCGACTCATCTTTGTCTCTTTCCTTTCTGGCATGCTCTTCAGGAATGCCTTTCCCTTTTTTGGCATTTGAAGCAGAACGCTTCCGAGACGGTGGTTTAACCTCCTTAGGTTGGCTCGAAGCAGGAGGAGGAGTAGGGTTGTTAACATCTTGTGCTGCCGCAACATCACCCCGACCGCCCAGCATTAGCAAAACATCTTGAGTTGCCTCGGTATCGGCAACATCGGCAACCTTATCATTATTTGGAACATCGGTAGGCGACCGAACCAATCCCGAAGTCACCTCGGCACCAGAAGTATCAACCCCTTCGGCATTTTGCTCCCGAGCTATCTTAAGCTCCTTCTTCTTTAACGCTTGCTTCTCACGGATGGTCATTCACTTTCCCATTAGCTCGACGATGTGCAACCGAGGTTCAGTAGCGGATTCTGAGCTTGTAGAGACGTCAACACCGGCTAGACGAGCCCTTGTTTTCTCCACGCATGCTAAGGAAAAGTATTTTTCCCAGTGAGTCCTCCCACCAGCCAGAGTGTCTCTGAGAATGTAAGTGTTCTCGGGAGACGCCGGGAGCAAGTGATGAACTGCAAAGAGGAGAGAGAAGGATTAAAAATTTGAGAAAACGAAATGAAACCCAAGAAATCTAAGAACAGCTACCAATGGGTCCCCAGCTCGTCTTGACTTTTCCGAGCCAATCCCCAGCAATCGCTGCATCGGTTATCGGAACATAGAAAAAATGGCTCTTCCAGTCATGAGATTTACTTTTAAACCCTTCAATTATTTTGCAGTGTTTCTTAGGCGAGATGTAGTACGTCCGAGACTTCAGAACCTTTCGAAACGCGAGCAGATGCTGCAGATGCCGAAGCTTTACTTCAGCATCACACTCAGAACTTAACACCAAGATGCCAACCAGATAACACATTTCCCTCGGCCTAATTTGGTTGATGGCTAACCCATGTTTTTTCAGGAATCGCACTATCAAGCCTGGAATCGGAAACCACAGAAAGCTCTTATAGAAGAAACTCTCGTACAAGCAGAAAGGGTTAGGCGGTGGGTTGTCTAGACGACCTGGCGAAGGAGGCACAATCAGTTCGACCTCCTCTGAAATCCCGAACCGTTGCCTAAGCAGCACTAGGGACTCCTCGGTCGACAGAGTTGATCCAGGTGGATCGGCTTTCTTCTTTTTAGCTCTCTGTTTACGAGGTGCACTCTTGGAGGGACCGACTTCGTAACTCGCAAAAAGCCTCTCTAACCGTCTCACCTTGGCCTCGTCAAAAATGTGTTCTTCGATTTCCTCTTTTATACCAGGAGGCAACGCCATTTCTGCCTCGGGTTCATCAACGGGATGAGGAACCTTGATGACGAGCCTATTTTCAGCAGCCGAAGTCATCGTGGCATATTTTTCTACTATATCCAAATTCGCCTCGGATGTTGTTTTCTCTTCGGTGACTGGATTCACTTCCCGACCTATCACAGCATCCGCATTCACCTCAGCGCTTGTTGCTTCATCTAATTTATCGGCAGAATTTACCTCATCAGAAATCGACACCTTGTCTGTCTTACTTGCCTCCAGGGGATTTGAAGATGCTTCCCAAGACTCAGGAAGACCACCGTGATACGATGAAGATGGATCGGCAAACTATAAGAAACCACGGTGCGATGATGAAGATATATCGTAAAACACGAAGCAACGGTGGCAAACATATGGAAAACTCAAAATAAATAAGAGAGAGAAATAAGAGAAAAAGGAGAGAAGGGAGAGCTCTACCTTTGGAGATTTGAGGATGCGAAGTAATGGAAATGAGGAACTACCTCGTGATTTATAGAGAAATCTAGGGTTTTCAGCACATCAGCATACGCGCCTCGGGATCCAGCAAAGACGTTTCAATCTTCAAGATAAATCATTACCTGACATCACGAGTACTCAATTCCCGAGAAAACCTCAATCATTAAAATATTGAGCCGCGAAAGTTCAATCGGCTTAGTAGCGGCTCGGTGCGAATTTTACCTCGGCTCGGCGCAAACATAAGTCTATCTTAACTTCAGCTTGGTAAAATTTCAGGTCGGTACCAACATCGCCTTGGCATGCATTTTCCAAATCCAGTATGTTGATCTTGCTTTTTGGCTCGGCAATTTAAACTCGTCGCAATCACTTCGAGCCTAACGAGCTGGGGGCTAACTGTTGGGTCAGTTTCCACAGGACACGATCAACATTAGAAATGACCTAGGTATTGTCATGGGCCAAGGCAAATATGGCTGTGGGCCGAGGCAAACGTGGTTGTAAGCCCAGGCATATCAGCACGTGCCAAGGCAAATCTCACAAAGGTGCACCAGCACACGTCGAGACAGCTGACAGCACGCACCGAGGCAAATTCCACCAAACGACGAGGCAATTAAACATGCGCCAAGGAAAATTCCACCAAACGCCGAGGCGTATTCAGTACTAGCTGTGGCAAACTTCATCCTGATGGGCTGAAGGCAACGACCTCGTCTCTGGGCTGAGGCCAAGTCATAAAGAGTCGAGGCAAGTTCCAAAGTGGACCAAAACTTCGTCTTTGCTGAAGTCGGTCAAAAGGAAAAGGAAATACAAGTCTCCGAAGTAAAAGGAAAATTTCCGATAATCTCGCTAAGACGGTCTAATCCAAAATTTATAAAAGAAGAAGTGGGCATTCGAAGAAGAGAAAGAACTTTGGTAGTGCAATAGACTTTACACACAAATCTTGTACTCTTAAGCTTTTCATACGAGCAATAAAAACCATCTTTGGATCTTTTTCCCTGTAATCAAAACCAAGAAGTTTTTGTTCCCTTAAATGTCTTAATAAAATTTAGTTGTGAGGGTTTTGGCCTCCACAGCCTCACCAAAGATAATGGAAGAAGTCCAGAGGCTTACGGGACGCGTCGCAGCTTATCATTTTGTTTCACGATCCACAGATAAAAGCTTACCATTCTACGACATCCTGAGAGGAAACAAGAAATTTGAATGGACCGAGAGATGCGAAGAGGAATTCCAACAGCTGAAGAACTATCTAATGAATCATCCAGTGAGTGGAAGGAAAGCCTTTGCTGTTATATACGGCCGTCTCGGCTACCGCAGTAAGTGGGGTACTCATCTGAGAAGAGCAAGGCGAAGAGAAACCCATCTTCTACGTAAATCAAACTTTGACCAACGCAGAAACTCGATACCAGCAGATGGAGAAGCCGGCATTGTCCATAGTGATCCTAACCACTTCCCCCTTACGATCCATCCTGCATAGTCCCAGCCAGTCCGGAAGGTTGGCAAAATAGGCAATAGAGTTGAGTGAGTACAACATCGAATATCGGAGCAGAACCTGTGCAAAGTTCCAAGTGCTGGCAGACTTCTTGATCGAGCTCTCGTAAGAAGGCATAGAAGAGCCAATGCCGAATCTAACATGGGCGCTTCATGCTGATGGCTCATCCTAGAAACATGGTTCTGGAGTAGGATTACTCCTAAGCTCTCCGACTGGCGAGGTCTTGGAACAATCATTTTGGTTGACATTCCACGCGTCTAACAACTAGGTGGAATACGAAGCATTAATCGCCGATCTAAGGCTTTCCCACATAATCAAAGTCGAAAGCATCAACACATTCTGAGATTCGCAGTTGGTGGTAAACCAATTCAATGGCGAATACGAAGCAAGAGACGGGAGGATGTAAGCGTATCTAAAAGTTATCCAAGAACTAGCTGCAAAATTCAAGGAATTCACGCTCACTCGGATACCCCGCGGAGAAAATACTTCGGCGGATGCACTGCCGGCACTTGCATCCACCTCTGACCCGGGCTTAAAGAGGGTCATCCCGGTAGAATTCATCGAGCACCCAAGCATCAACATCTTGGATCCCGTCAATGGGATAACCCGATCTCAAGCAGCTAGATGAGCGGAAGATACGCCCGAAAAAACTATTGTCCAAGAAGAAGACACCTCGGTCGCAATGGACGAGGATCATGCAACCGACATGGAAGTAAAAACTAGTAATTAATGCCGAAATATATGAAGATTGACAACCAATAATCAATGAATATGGCGGTGATAAAGTATGGATGGACGCAGTACGAGGCTACATCACCGACAGCGACCTTCCATCCGACAAATGGGCAGCTCGCAAACTCCGTGCTCAAGCAGCTCGGTACATCTTACTTGACAGGAACATCTTCAAATGGAGGTTCTCGGGACCATTGTTGGCCTGCATATAAGGGAAAGAGTCCAGGCAAGTCATGGAAGAAATCCACAGTGGATCTTGCGGCAATCATTCTGGCAAACGAGCACTCGCAATCAAAATAAAACGTCACGGTTACTTCTGGCCAACTATGGTGAAGGATTGTGAAAAAATTTCTGCCAAGCGCGAAAAGTGTTAGCGACATGCGCCGATAATTCATTGACCGACCGAACTAATGTCTTAGATTTCGGCACCTTACCCATTTATGAGATGGTCCATGGACATCGTCGGGCCTCTACAATGATCTAAGAAGAAACGTTTCTTATTTGTCCTGACGGACTATTTCTTCAAATGCGTTGAACAGATTCCTACGCCAACATAAAGGAAGATCAAGTGGAAAATTTTGTATGGAAAAACATCATATGCCGACATGGAGTTCCATACGAGATCATCACCAATAACGGCTCGTAGTTTATCTCGACGAGGTTTAAAGCTTTCTGCGAAAAATGAAAGATTCGACTTAGCAAGTCCACACCACGATATCCACAAGGAAATGGCCAGGCTGAAGCAGTAAACAAGACTATCCTTGACGGTCTGAAAAAATGCCTTGACGAAAAGAAGGGTCGATGGCCCGACAAACTCGACGGTGTACTCTGGTCTCATCGAACGACCCCACGATGAGCTATAGGAGAAACCATATTCGCTCTCGTTTATGGGATAGAATGTGTTATTCCCCCAAAAATATATTTTCCCGGAGTCCGTCGAAGACTTCTCCTCGAACAAGAAGGGTTGAATCATCTTCTACTACTTGACAAGCTGGACTTGATCAACGAAAGATGCGACCAAGCCTTAATCCGGATTCAAAATTACCAGCAAGCAACAGCTAAGTATTACAACTCTAATGTTCGAAATCGGAGGTTTTACGAAGGAGACTTGGTTCTGAGGAAAGGCTTCCAGAACACAGCAAAAACAAATGTTGGGAAGCTAGGAACGAACTGGGAAGGACCTTATAAAATCACCAAAGTAGTTCACCTAGGGGTCTACGAGCTCGATAACATGGCCGACATGCCAATTCAACAATCTTGGAATGCAATGCATCTGAAGAAATACTATCACTAAGTCATAATAACCTATGAACTACAAGGCGACTTGATCCCTGAAAATGGTACGTACGCAACTCATCTTAGGATAGATTCAGCTGCCCACTTCCTTAAAAGGGAGGGGGAATGGGTACGTATACGTGTATACTCCCATTTTTTGAAAGTTAATAAAATTTTCGTTAACACTAATCGAGAAAAGTGCTCTGACTTATTTACTATCTCACAAAATATCGTCTTAACTAAAACACTCTTCGATACAATTATCAAACTCGTTGTTGCTGGCCACAACAACGAACTAATACATCCCGAACATATCTTTTCTACTTCATCCTTAATGGATATTTAAGCGTGCTATGTTTATTATCAAAGCGGGCATGTTGAAGGAAAAGTGCTCGTAAACCGAAGTAAACATCTAAACCTAGCAAACAGATCGCTAGTCAAAAATCTCGGAAACATAGTAAGTAAGGTACATCATTTGTGATGAACTAACTGAATATGTTCCAAATCTAAACCTAGCAAACAGATCGCTAGTCAAAACATCTCGGAAACATAGTAAGTAAGGTATATCATTTGTTATGAAATACCTGAATATGTTCCAATTCTAAACCTAGCAAACAGATCACTAGTCAAACTATCTCGGAAACATAATAAGTAAGGTACATCATTTGTTATGAAGTACCTGAATATGTCTTAATTCAAAACCTAGCAAACAGATCGCTAGTCAAAACATCTCGAAAGCATAAGTACTAATCGTATATATACGAGATACTTAAAACGCTGGATTCGTACATATCAAAATGACTAAGCACCGGGTGTATATCACCTCGGTATAAGGTTAGTCAAGCATATGTCAAGACTTTCATAAACACGGTGCAAAAAAGTGCTTGGTAAAGCTATGACAAAGCTAGCGATACGAAACAGCTTCGAACATGGCAACATAAAAGCATAAACAAAGCATTACTAAACCCCACAAAGGGGGTAATGTTCAAAATACAAAAAAAACAAAACAATGGGCCATATAAGGCCTTAGGCTCTATAGCCTCCTCGGTTCGAAGAAACCTGGGAGGAACCTTCACAAATACGAAATGAGATCGGTGTCGCGGGACAGCGAAGCTGGCCTCCCTCATCTGGTCGACGACCGCGATAAACACTTTATGTTATGCGATAAATACAGCTTGCGTACCAATACAAGTAGCAGTTTTCGCATCCAGGATGATATTCGTGCTCAATGGCACAATGCGGAAAAGGTAAATCTGGACAGTCAGGGTATTGCCACGTTGATGCAAAGGAATGGTTCAAGGGTGGATAGAAAGCTACAACCGTGTCGACAACCCCTTCCCCAAGTCGGGTAAGCTCATCGAAGTCACCTTCAGCGTGCATGTCGAAGCATAATCTGAGAAGTTGTGCAGCCCTTTTCGTACGTCCGGCACATATAGACAGCATTCCACAAATATAGGTCGCGTTAACGCTGGAGGGGATAAGCCATTCCAAAAGCTCTACGGCGGCGCTGATATCCAGTTTTGTGCTCACGAGCCTGGCGGTCTCATAATAAATAGTTGTTGGTTTTCCGTCATCTAAGCATCTTACAAAAAGCTGTAATTCGCCCCGCCTAGGCAAATTTTATATGTGCCTTCACACAGATCGTCAATACAGTACACTACATCTTTACCAACCTGCCCTATTCGGAGAACATATCTGAGTCTCCACAAGGTGAGGCGGCCAAGTTTTCATGCAATAATAGAAATAACATCCGAAGGGAGCTCTAGTATTTCCATATTAACCTACGGTGGGATGAGAGAAGGCGCCTCGCTGCGACAAAATCTACAGCAGAGAATAAAAAAAAAAACAAGAGAGATTCTACCTTTTTCGGATGAAGATTAAGATAAGAAACTAAGGGCTGGAGACTAATATTTATACGAGAAGGACGACGCCCTAGGAGCAATAATTAACCTAGGAAGCATGTTGTGACTTGGATGATGCTTTCGACTTGTTGAGATGGTTGTAGTATGATTTACACCTCTTTTGCTCCACTACAAGAAAACATGCCCATTTTCGAGGAGAATTTGCGAGGCGTTTGCTACGACATTGCGATTGAGGTCGTAAATTTGCGTGGAAAAATTTCGTCGCAAAAAAGTCGCAAATATCCGAAAATTTGCGACTAATTTGCGAGGCATATAACGTTCGTAGCAAATGCCTCGCAAAATTGCGATTAATTTGCGACAAAAAGAAAGGCCGTAGCAAATGCCCCCCAAATTGCAAGTAATTTGCGACGACAAGAGTTCCCGTAGCAAAGACGTTGCAAAATTGTGAGGCATTTGCTGCGAAATATATTTTCTAGGCTTTGCGACTGATTTGCGAGGATATTTAGCAAGTAGGTATAACACGGTTTCAATTATTTTCAACTGCTTTTTGCTACTGAAAGTTTGGTCGCAAATGGGTAGCAAATTACTAGCAAAGGCCTTGCAAATATTTTGTCCTAGCAAATTAGTAACAAAGATTGGTCGCAAATTAGTAGCAAAAATTGCTGATCCTCTATAAATAGCAAGCTATGGGGGAGACAAAAATCATAACAAAAATATCCCAAATCTACTCACAAAAGGATTTTATTCCGCAAAAACACTATATAAATCCGATATTTTTGTGGAAAGGTCGATAATCGATCATGTCTTGGCATCATGAGATATACACGGTTCGGGCATGGATGTACAACCACCGAGATCCAGATACCGGTGAAGTGATGAGAGAATTTGGAGATGGTCTTGATCAATTTTTGACCCACGAGACAAAGCAGTCATTTGCGGGAGACAACGATAACAAGATTTTCTGTCCTTGTGTTAAGTGCGAGAACATTGATCATCATGATCCAAACACTGTTTGGAAGCATTTATATACGAAGGGGTTTTTACCTAACTATTATGTTTGATTTGCGCATGGGGAGGATTTTGTTGTTAATGTTCCGAGTAGTTCAAGTATGAGTTATCATGGCAATCAAGAAGGCGCTAGTAATTTTGATAATAACTATGACCAGTATGCTCATCACCAAGCTTATAATGAATATGGATATGGTAATAGTGATGGGAATATGTTTCATGACATGGTTACTAATACATTTTATGAAACTCCTACCTCGTTTAATGTTAATACTTTTGAAGAACCAAACACGACTGCTAAAAAGTTTTACGATATGTTAGACGCTGCTAATGAACCCATCTACGAAGGATGTAGAGAAGGGCTTTCAAAATTGTCACTAGCTTCTAGGATGATGACAATTAAAAGCGAAGATAACATTAGTGAAAATTGCATGAATAAATGGACTGCATTGTTTAACGAGTATTTGCCGGAGGGTAATAACTCGGCAGAGAGTTACTATGAAATACAAAGACTAGTCGTGAGTCTTGGTTTACCGTCTGAGATGATTGACGTCTGCATTGATAATTGTATGATTTTCTAGAAACATGATGCACAGTTGCAGGAATGTCGTTTTTGAGGAAACCCGAGATATAAAGAGACAGGTGGCCGCACGAAGGTGCCGTTCCAGCGTATGTGGTATCTTCTGATAACAGATAGATTGAAATGATTATACCAATCAGAGTAGACAGTTGGGGCAATGAGGTGGCACTCATAACACTTTAGTGAGGAAGGGGTGATCTCTCATCCATTAGATGCGAAGGCGTGGAAACACTTTAACACGGCACATTCAGACTTTGCTGAAGAACATAGAAATGTTTATTTGGGTCTTTGCACTGATGGGTTTAGTCTGTTTGGTATGTCTGGTCAGCAATACTCGTTGTGGCCAGTAATAGTAACGCCTTATAATTTACCTTCGGATATATGCATGCATCCAGAATTTTTGTTCCTGAGCATTCTTGTTCTGGGCGCTAAGCATCCAAAAAGATCTCTTGACGTCTTCTTGTAGCCTCTGATCCACAAATTGAAGGATTTGTGGCATGTCGGTGTACGAACGTGCGATTCATCAAACCGTTGGAACTTCACCATGAAGGTTGTGCTTATGTGGACCATAAGTGCCTTCCCTGCCTATGGGATGTTATCTGGATGGACAACTCACGGAAAATTATCATGTGCTTACTGTCTAGATCAGACTGATGCGTTTCAATTGACGAATGGATGCAAAAATTGCTGGTTCGATTCTCATCGTCGGTTTCTGCCATTGGGTCATCCGTACAAAAAGAACAAGAAGTTGTTCAAGAACAACAAAACCGTGAAAGTCCCCCTCCCCCCGATTTATCTTTCGGGAGAACAGTTGGAAGCGCAAAGAGATTATTACTATGTTGAACAAACTGCAAAAGTAGATCGAGCGGGATTTCAAAGCCCCACACCCGAATGGAGCAAGATTCCTCAAGAGATGAGGGATAGGTGGTTTCACACTTTTGCGGTAATTTTATTTTTAATGTTATTTATATTACTAATTTAATTTATAATTCATACATAATTTTAATTTTTACTAATTTAAAAAAATTGTAGCAAAAATACAGATGGGATCCCGAGATCACGAGACTGGTCCGGGAATGTTTCGACGACAAGGCGATGCAATGCCTTGTCGATCAGGTCAGTCGATGGAAAATAATATGGAAGGAGGACCCCAAGCATGCCATGCCGGAGTTGTTCAACCCGGTAGTTTGGGGGGGTCTCATCGACTACTGGCAGTTGGAGACTTCAAAAGACACGATCAACAAATGTCGGGCCACGCGTTACACCAAAGTCGACGGGGAGGAGATCTCGAAGCATGTATCGGGCCAGTTGTCTTTTCTGGAACAAGCGCGTCGTATTGTAAGTTGATTTCAATTTATATAGTTATACTTTTAAAATAATTTTAAGTCACAACATTGCATGAATGAACATAATTTTACCATTTTCAGGCACAAGAGAAAGGTGCTCCGGCTACTATGCCCGAGCTCTGGGAGAAGACCCACTGACGCAAGGACGGGACGTGGGTTGATCGACGAGTGGAGCAGCTTCACGACGATATGATTGCCCGAGTCACAGAAATCACATCGCAGTCCTCTCTCAATGGTCAACCCACTTAGGTGACCCAAGTAGACGTAAACCGCATCGCTTCTTAGGTAACGCAATTCTCAAAACAAACTTTAAATACGAATTTATTATATATAAATGTTTAATTACTAATTTTTTCTCTATTAAATTTTAATTTACAGCTTGCTCCCCGTAACAAAAAGGGAAAGTTTGCTTTCATGGGATCGATTCCGACGGATACTGAGGGAGTTCCTTATTGCCCGATTTTGACGTACGCTTTAGATCTGCTTAAAGATCAGAAGCTAGGGAACGCGGAAGAGGAGATAAGATCGCTCAAGGAGGACCAAAGATCGATGAGGGACAAGCAAAACGCCTTCAATTTGATGTTTAAGTTGCTTGGGGATATGAATCCCGCGATTCGGGAGATGATGAGGAAGAAGAAGGAAGCCGCAGTTGCAGGAACATCCCGTGATGGTACCTCGGATTATCAAGATATCGAATAGCTAGTTTTTATTTTATTTTATTTTCGTTGTAAAATACTCGGTTTGATGTATAATATTATTTAAAATTAAATTTTCTTTTTCTTTTTCTTTAATTTATTTACGAAAAAATAAATATAAAATCGATTTTAATAAACTAAATTTTTAATAAAAATAAATATAAAATCGATTTTTAATAAACTGCCACGCAAATTTGTCTCAAATTCTACTCGCAAATGCCTTGCAAAAGAAGCCTCGCAATTTAATAGCAAATTTTCCACGCAAATGCCTAGCAAATGTCTAGCCAATTCACAGACGCAAATACCTCGCAAATTTCTAGTTGCAAAGAAGCCGTACAAACACAAGGAGATACCAGTCATAAGGGAGCCACCTAGAACAAGATCAAAGACCAGGAGCATGCGTGGGGAGCTTAACCAAGCTCCAGAGAGCCTCCTAAACCAACTTAAGGTTGAAGAAGTCACTGAACAAATGAACAGTCTAGAAATGACCCAAGAAGAACCCATTGGAGCCGAGAAGATCATAAGCAATGCATTTGGAGTAATCAATGGAGAGCAAGCTTTAAACCAAGGAGAATCATGTATGCCTATCATTACCAATGATCCAAGAGGCCAAGTCATTATTAAACAGCTAGAGAATGGAGAAAACATAGCCAAAACAGAGGAAACATGTTCTTTAGTCAATATAGAGCAAATTGAGCATTCTGATTGTTTTGAAGCTTTAACTGAGGAGACCATTGAAGACCTCACTAATTCTGTATTGAGGATGCAACAAGGCCCCAAGATAACCAGAGGAAGCATGAAGAACAATTTGGTTAGACTTTTTAAGGGATCTGAAATTCTGAGTAAAAACCACGAAAGCACAAACAGAGATCCAAAGATGGTTTAATTAAAACTGTTTCGAAAGCTCTTTGCAGAAACAGAGATCCAAAGACAGCTCGGGTGGCATTTTGCTTCGCGGCTCGTTCTCCTCTCGTACGGCTCGGGTGATAGCAAAATTTGTCACCGTGATGCCGAGCCATTTTTCCAATACCGGCACAGGATTTCCAATACCGAGCCGCTCGAGTTTTGCTCGAGTCTCATTGTGACACCGAGCCATTTTGCCGGTTTTGGCTCGGAAAATGGCTCGGGTCCATCATGCCTCGTGGATCGGGCTATGCTCCTTCTGATACTTAGACATTTTCTCATATGTTAACTTCAGGTGGGTGAAAATGACCCCAACAGTTAGCCCCCAGCTCGTCAGTTTCAATTCTGAAAGTGTCAAGGTTAAGAGCATTTTGAAGTTAACATCCCTAGTCGAATTGTTGCGATGATGCCGAGCTATTTTGGTGGACTTGCCGAACAGTTGAAGTGAGGGTGTCGAACCGTTTAGGTAATTTGACTAAGTCCCCGAGCTGTTCTATCTTATGACTTGTAATGTGGTACCGAGCAGTTGTGTTGCTTTGTTGGCTTGGGATGACCTTTCACAAGAATTTGGCTCGGGGATCATAGACTTTGTAGATGTTTCCCGAGCCGTTTGCGATGTAGCCATATCTGCAGTATTGTTTTATCGAAGAAATTCGGCTCGAGGGCCTTTATGGACTCAGGAAGATTAGCACTTTTCTCGGGGAGTCTAAATATTTCTGCTGATTCCCGAGGCGCATGACATCACGTTTACTTTTAGGTGCTTATATAAACCGAGATACCTCCTGATTTTTCACAACGTCATTTCTCCAAAAAACTCTCTAAAAACAGGTAGCCTCTCTCTCCTTTCTCTCTTTATTTTTTGCTTAAGTTTTTTAGCTAGGATCTCCGTTATTCTTCTTCCGCCGCCGATCCATTTTGAATTTTGTTGGGGTCAATTTTCACCCACGTGAAGTTAATAGACGAGAAATGATATAAACGGCACGGTGTCAACAAAGTGTCGCGAAGACCCGAGCCAAACTCAAATGGCTCGGGTGACACACCAAGAAACGGATCGGGTGTCGCGACAAAAAATGGTTCGGGTGTCACACCAAGAAACGGATCGGATGTCGCGACAAAAAATGGTTCGGGTGTCGTGATTGAAATGGTTCGGGTGTCGTGATTGAAATGGTTCGGGTGTCACATGAAAACTACCCGAGCCGCGAACCTTGATGTCACCCGAGCCACGAGCTGAGATGCCACCCGAGTCGTGAACCGTGATGTCACCCGAGCCGTGAACCGCGATGTCACCCGAGCCACGAGCCGCGAAGCAATGCCACCCGAGTCGTGAAGAGATGACACCCGAGCCGCGAAGCAATGCCACCCGAGCCACGAGAGAAAGGACACTTGATTCGTGACAAAGCAAAATGGATTGGGTGCCACGACTCGCGGTGCAGCAAAATGGATCGGGTTCCGGGACCCGCGGTGAAGAAGATTGGGTCGTGTACCCCGAGCCGTGACAAAGTGAAAGGGATCGGGTGCCACGACCCGCGGTGCGGCAAAATGGATCGGGTGCCACAGCCCGTGGTGAAGAAGATTGGGTCGTTTAACCCGATGCGTGACAAAGCAAAAAGGATCGGATGCCACGACCGGTGGTGCGGCAAAATAGATCTGGTGCCACGACCCGCGGTGAAGCAGATTGGATCGTGTACCCCGATCCGTGACAAAACAAAAGGGATCAGGTGCCACGACCCGCGGTGCAGTAAAATGGATCGGGCGTCACGACCTGCGGTGCAGCAAAATGGGTCATGTACCCCGATCCGCGATGAAGCAAAATGGGTCGGGTACCCCAATCCGTGACAAGGCAAACGGATTGGGCAAACCGAGCCAGGCCCAAGACAATAGAGAATTCGTAAAAAAGCCCACAAGCAAAGGTGAACCAAACCTGGATAAGAAGCCCAACAGGCCGAACCGACTTAAGAAAGGAAATTCCCGAAGAAATAGGAAGTTTCCCTTCTCTCTTATGAATAGGTTTATCCGACTAAAACTAATATATATACTCATGTATATCCTTGAGAAAAAAGATTAGTAATTTTACCTAGCAAACACTTGTATTCTTTCTCTGCAAAAGCTTTCTAAACAGCTTTAATAAAAACCATCTTTGGATCTACGTTTTTGTGGTTTTGACTCAGAAGTTTCAGTCCCTCTAAAAGTCTTGACAAATTAAATTGGTATAGATTTACACTCCCACAATTTGGCGCCATCTGTGGGGACCAAAATTTTCTTACACCTAAAACCACCACAAAACCGATCCGAAGGACGATGGCCGACTACGTAGAGTAGGACGCTGCCGACACCAGGAACGCCGGCGTGGAAGATCAGACAAACCAATCCGAAAATGCCAGGGAGGCTTCGGCAACACTGACGGAGATGAAGACCATGCTGGAAATGCTGCTCAAGAAGGCGGAGAAGCAAGACAAGCTGAACAGCACGATGACGGGACAGCTGAAGGCCTTGGCGATGATGAGTCGAACCCGAGGGGTGGAATCAGGTCTGGACCCAGCAAGACATATCGGAAGGCACCTCAATCCAACGACCCTAGATTTCTCAACCCCTCCTAACCCACCGAGAACCCGTGGAAGATTGCCGCCGCTCCATCAAAACACAGTAAATCTGACCTCCGGAGCGCAAGGACCAGGCGATGCACCAAGGGAGGACGAGCCGGCCCAATCATCAATCTAGAAGAGGAAAATCAAGTGGAGTGCAACATGGGGAGTCGCGATGATCCCGAGCTCCCAACAGCTGGCCAAACCCAAATCGAAAGGTGCGAAGCCATCCTAGAAGGAGATCAAGAGCTAACCGAGGAGTGTTGGGGTCAGTTTTCACCCCATCAAGATCAACTGCTGAAAATACTAAGTATGGAGAAAAAGCCTAGGCTACGAGCCAAACTTGGCTCGGCAACAAAGAAAGTAATGACGAGCCAACATCTGGCTCGGTGACATGAGGAAGTAGCGACGAGCCAAACATGCGGCTCAGCAACGGGAGAAAGCAGGCGATGAGCCAACACTTGGCTAGGCAGTGGAAGAAGCAAGAGACAAGCCGACGTTTGGCTAGGCATGAAGAAGTGAGTGACGAGCCAACGTTTGGCTAGGCATGAAGAAATGAGTGACGAGCCAACGTTTGGCTAGGCGACAAGCCAACACTTGGCTAGGCAGTGGAAGAAGCAAGAGACGAGCCAACGTTTGGTTAGGCATGAAGAAGTGAGTGACGAGCCAACGTTTGGCTAGGCATGAAGAAATGAGTGACGAGCCAACGTTTGGCTAGGCGACAAGCCAACACTTGGCTTGGAAGCAAGGAGAAGCGATGATGAGCCAACATGTTGGCAAACCAACTTACGGTGACGAGCCAACATGTTGGCAAACTAACAAACGGTGACGAGCCAACATATTGGCAAACCAACAAACGGTGACGAGCCAACATGTTGGCGAACCAAAACTCTTGCCTCGGCAGCAAAGAGAAGTAAGGGACGAGCCAACACTTGGTTCGGCATCGAGGAGAAATGGGTGACGAGCCAGCCCATCGATGACCCATCTAAGCAACAAGCCCAACATCTTAGATAGAATGAGGCAACGAGTCACAAAACATTGGTGGGCCGAGGCAAAGAAAGAAGCCCATGAAAACCAGAGAAAGGAAATCCCGAAGATTAAGGAAGTTTTCCTTATTTGTTTAGGAAGAAACCTAGCCGACCTATTTGTGTATAAATACACAATGTACCTCTTTGAAAAGGGGATCCGAAAATTGACCTAGCTAAACACTCGTTATTCTTTGCAACAGCTTTCAAAACAGCTGAGATAATAAAAACCATCTTGGGATCTCTGTTCTTGGTTTCTTTTCATAGAAGTTTATCGAATCCCTAAAATTCCTTACAAAATTCAGTTGTGCGAGTTTCGACTCCCACAATTTGGCGCCGTCTGTGGGGAATTCTCAAACTTTCTGACACCTAAGAACCACCAAATACGAGATCTGAAGCAATGACTACTGACGGAGACCGAAGCGGCGATGATGCAAGCAACACTGGCATCGATCTTCCTGGAACAAGGATCAATCCACCGCCAGCAAACACAGAAGGAACGTCCGAAATATTGACTGAGTTGAGGAACATGATGACCACGTTGCTGAAGAAGGCCGAGGAACAGGAAAAGATGAATAGCTCGCTGACGGAGAAAATTGAGACATTGACAACGGATACCCGAACCAGAAACATTCAATCCGGAGGAATTGGTTTGGCTACGAATCCACCTGTTAGCGGAATAACCAGACGGCTCGGCTTAAACCCAACATCCCTGGATTTTTCAACACCACGCGATGTACCAAGGACGTTGGGAGGATTGCCACCACCGTATCCCATCGACGAGCAAACACCCGCGGCAACCAGATCAAGTATCACTGAGCCACCTCGACTAGTTCGCGGAGCAAGAGAAGCCAGCGGTGGGTGTGACCAACGCACCAACCATGGTTCGGCTGCAATAATCGTCCTTGACAAAGAGGGGCACGTGGAAGGAGATCACAATACGGAGAATCCCGCTGACGAAGGGTTTGCACCAACACTGACAGAAGCCCGAGCCAGCGAAGGCAACATCAACCTAAACCGAGCCAGGAGCTCGGCAGAAGAGGAAGAAAATCTCTTGTGGGTACGACAGGCACAACACACTGACGAGCCAAGAACAACGAGGCGAGCCCAGAGAGAAGAGTTGGACGAAATCCGAGCCTCCTTGATTCGAGCCACAGCTGAGATGAAAGCCGTCCGATCCCAGGTACACAAGGCAACCAGTAAAGTCCCGGAGATTGACCGCGTACAGGAGGAAGCACATAATACACCGTTTACAGCCCGAATTACTAAGGCAAGGATCTCCGACCCAAGAAAGATCAAAGTCCCAGTCTACGAAGGGACAACCGACCCAAAAGAACACATAACGGCGTTTATCATAGCAATGGGCCGAGCCAATTTCAGAGAAAAGGAGAAAGACGCCGGTTTCTGCCTCATATTTGTGGAGCATCTAATCCAGCCCTCCAATGGTTTTCAAGATTAGAGCGGAACTCCATTGATGATTTCCAGCAACTATCTGCTGCCTTCCTAAAACATTACTCCATGTTTATGGATCGAGGAGCCTCTGATGCCGACTTATGGACATTGACTCCAGGGCCTACGGAGACGTTACGAAGCTTCATAGGAAGATTCAAAGCAGTGATGTCAAAAGTCGAAGATGTAAGTGACAAGGCCGCGGTGCTCGCTTTAAAAAGGGCTCTGTGGTACGAATCCGAATTCCGAAAAGAGATTGCTCTGAACACACCACTATCAATCCAGGATGCACTGCACCGAGCCTCGGATTTCATAGTCAACGAAGAAGAGATGAAGGTTTTGTCTCAGAAATATGGAGTCGCCAAAGGGATGAACCGTTCCTTCCAAACTCCGAACCAACCGCCTCATAAGAAGAGTATTCAAGGAAACGGATATGTACACCACGAGAAACCCAGTTTCGGAGGAGCCCACAACTACCAGGTGGGAACAGGCCGAGGCAAAACACCATGGAACACCTGGTCACAAAGTCAAAGTTCGTACGACGAAAAAGCTTACTGCGAGTATCATCACATGCACGATCATTCAACTGCCAATTGCCGAACCTTGGGAATGAAGCTTGCGGCGAAACTAGTGGCCGGAGAGCTCGGTAACGCAGTCAACCTGAAGGACTTTGAGCAAGAAGACGAAAAAGATCAGCCAAACCAGACAAATAAAAATGATGATACGCCCAAGCGAAGAAGACGAGATGACGAGGCGACGCAGTCAGGTTCTCGAAGAAGAATAAATATGATAATGGGTGGATCACAATACTGTTCGAACACGGTGTCCTCTATCAAAGCTTTCCAGCGGCGAGCCGATGCGAGTGTCAACTGGTCAGCACCTTCCAAACTTCCCAACGATGTTATATCGTTCGAGGAAATGGAAACGACCGGCATCGACCGACCACATAACGACCCCCTCGTGATAGAATTAATCATAGATGATTGTGACGTCGCCCGAGTTCTGATAGACACAGGAAACTCCGTAGATGTGATCTTCCGGGAAACTCTCAGAAGGATGAACATAGACCTAGCCAAAAACATAGCCGTGCCGAAGCCTTTAACTGAATTCTCGGGAGAAACGACCATGACCCTTGGAACAATTAAACTTCCTGTCCGAGCCGAACAGGTAACCAAGATAGTGGAGTTTACGGTTGCAGATCATCCTGCGATCTACAATGTGATCATGGGTACGCCCTGGATAAATTCGATGCGAGCCGTACCATCGACCTATCACCTCTGTATCAAATTTCCGACCCCTGGGGGAATCAAAACAATTTGGGGAAACCAAAAAGAATCCCGCATTTGTTTCCTAGCCGAACACAAACTCAGGAACCTCGTCACAGAAACCACCACCAAGAGAAAGAAGATGAAGACTGACAGGAAACCCGAGAAGGAGTTGGCAAAACTCTTATAGCAATTACAGATCACGGAGGATCGTGAGAGGAAAAGCAAACCAACTTGCGACCCCGTCGTCTCGGTTAACATCGATGGCAATCACCCGGAATGCTGTGTTGAAATAGGGGCCGAGCTAAAAGATCCAATAAGGGGAGAGCTTATTTCTTTCTTTCAGAAAAATGTAAACACCTTCGCTTGGGAAGCAGAAGACATGCCCGGCATCAGCATCGACGTGACATGCCACGAGCTACATGTTGACCCAACCTTTAAACCGGTCAAACAGAAAAGGCGAAAACTTGGCTCGGACAGAGCGCAAGCAGTGAACGACGAGGTGGAAAGATTACTACGCGTGGGATCAATAGTCGAAGCAAAGTATCCAGACTGGCTCGCTAACCCAGTGGTGGTTAAGAAGAAAAATGGGAAATGGCGTGTATGCGTGGACTTCACCGACCTGAACAAAGCCTGGCCAAAAGACAGCTTTCCACTACCACATATTGATCGATTGGTGGAAGCAACAGCAGGCAACAAACTCCTTTCGTTTATGGACGCTTTCTCAGGGTACAACCAAATCCTAATGAACCCAGACGATCAAGAGAAGACGGCGTTCATCGCAGACCGCGGGATATATTGCTACAAATTGATGCCGTTCGGCCTCAAAAACGCCGGAGCAACTTACCAGCGATTAGTGAACCGAATGTTCGCTGGCCAACTGGGGAAGACGATGGAAGTATACATAGACGACATGCTGGTGAAGTCTTTAGAAGAAAAGGATCACGTAGCTCACCTTGAAGAATGTTTCGAATGACTGAATCTACATAAGATGAAACTAAACCAACCAAGTGCAGATTCGCAGTCACGTCCGGAGAGTTCCTTGGATATCTGGTCACCCACCGTGGAATCGAAGCCAACCCGAAGCAGATTGACGCGCTCATACAAATGGGGTCGCCGAAGACAAAGCGTGAAGTCCAGAGGCTAACAGGACGGGTAGCCGCACTGAATCGTTTCATCTCTCGGTCAACTGATAAATGTTTGCCTTTCTACGATACATTGCGCGGGAACAAGAAGTTTTAATGGACAGAAAAATGCGAGCAGGCATTTCAACAGTTGAAAGAGTACCTAGCCAGCCCTCCAGTACTTACGAAACCAGTAGAAAGCGAGCAGTTATTCCTTTACACGGCCGTTTCGGCCACCGCAGTGAGTGGTGTACTCATCAGGGAAGAGCGCAGCGAGCAGAAGCCAATTTTCTATGTCAGCCAAACCCTCAACGACGCTGAAACCCAGTATCCACAGATGGAAAAGCTGGCATTATCTGTGATAATGTCCGCTCGAAAACTGAGACCATACTTCCAGTCGCATTCAATTGTGATTTTGACTACTTTCCCCCTGCGATCCATCCTGCAGAGCCCTAGCCAATATGGGAGATTGGCAAAGTGGGCAATAGAGCTGAGCGAATATGACATCGAGTATAGGAGCAGAACCTGCGCGAAGTCTCAAGTCCTCGCAGACTTTCTGATAGAGCTCCCAGAAGAAGTGATAAAAGAGCCGGCTCCGAGCCCAACATGGAAGCTTCACGCGGATGGATCATCGTCAAAACAAGGATCCGGAGTAGGAATACGGTTAACCTCTCCAACAGGCGAAATCCTCGAACAGTCATTCCGCTTGGGTTTTCGCGCATCCAATAACGAAGCAGAGTATGAGGCTCTGATTGCTGGAATGAGACTTGCTCTCGGACTCAAAGTCTCGCACATCCAAGCCTACTATGATTCACAGCTGGTGGTCAACCAAGTCAGCGGCGAGTACACAGCCAGAGACGACCGAATGGAAGCTTATCTGAAGATTGTCAAAGAACTGGCTGCACAGTTCGAAGAGTTCACATTAACACGGATACCACGTGGGGAAAACACTTCGGCAGATGCACTAGTAGCACTCGCATCGACATCTGATCCGGATTTGAAAAGGATAATCCAGTAGAATTCATCAAAAACCCAAGTATCAACCTCTTCGACACCGTGAACGCAGTCACCCGCTCCCAAACAGTAACCCAGGCCAAATGTGCATCCGGGAACACCGGCGTCACGACCATGGAGGAAGACGAAAACATGACGCCACCGGCGGAAGATGAGGCAATTGAGACAGAGGAAGAACCTAACATAGATCATATGGTCGAAGGCGAAACAGTGGAGATGGAGGAAGATCCACAACCAACTAACGAAGATTACGGATGCGATAAAGACTGGATGGGAGGAATTCGCGTATACATCATAGACGGTGAGGTATCATCAGACAAATGAGCTGCCCGAAAACTCAGAGCTCAAGCCGCTCGTTACGTTATATTAGACGGAAACGTTTTCAAGTGGAGACTCTCAGGACCGCTAATGGCATGTGTCGAAGGCATCGAAGCAAGAAACATCATGGAAGAGGTCCATAGTGGCTCGTGTGGCAACCACTCCGGCGGAAGAGCTTTGACAATCAAAATAAAGCGCCATCGTTACAATTGGCCGACTATGGTGAAGGACTGCGAGAAGTTCTCCGCTAGGTGCGAAAAATGGCAACGACATGCCCCAATGATTCACCAACCCACAGAGTTGCTGTCGTCAATCTCAGCGCCCTACCCTTTCATGCGCTGGTCAATGGATATCGTCGGGCCTCTACATAGGTCCAAACAGAAGAGGTTTCTACTGGTTTTGACAGATTACTTCTCCAAATGGGTAGAGGCAGACTCTTACGCCAACATAAAGGACGCCCAAGTAGAACACTTCATCTGGACAAACATCTTATGCCGACATGGAGTTCCATACGAAATTGTCACCGACAACGGCTCACAATTTATCTCTACAAGGTTTGAATCTTTCTGCGAAACATGGAAGATACGACTCAGCAAGTCTACACCACGCTACCCACAAGGGAATGGGCAAGCGGAAGCAGTGAACAAGACAATCTTGGACGGTCTAAAAAATGCCTTGATGCAAAGAAGGGACGATGGACAGATGAACTCGAAGGAGTGTTATGGTCGCACCGAACCACTCCGCGGTGAGCCACCGGTGAAACATCTTTTGCTCTTGTATACGGTACAGAATGTGTCATCCCAGCTGAGGTTCAACTTCCCGGAGTTCGACGCAGACTTCTTTCAGGGCAGGAAGGAGTGAATCACCTCATGTTACTCGTCGAGCTAGATTTGGTTAACGAACGAAGAGATCAAGCGCTGGTTTGGATTCAAAATTACCAACAGGCAGCGGCTAAGTATTACAACACTAATGTCAGAAGTCGCAAGTTCAAAGAAGGTGATCTGGTTCTCCGCAAAGTTTTTCAGAACACAGCCGAAACAAACGCTGGCAAACTAGGAGCAAACTGGGAAGGATCCTACAAAATCACCAAGGCGGTTCGACCAGGAGTATACGAGCTCTCAAACATGTCTGATGTTCCGATACCAAGATCTTGGAATGCAATGCACCTAAAAAGATATTACCACTAAATCACTTCGCATGAACTACGGGACGACTTGATCCCTGAAAAGGGTACGTAGGCAGCTCATCTTCGGATGGGTTCAGTTGTCCCCCTCCTTAAAAAAGGGGGGGAGTGGGTACGTATACATGTACACTCCCATAACTCGCATCACTCTTCAAAGAGAGTAACTTCAAACTCTTTCTAACACAAAACTCGTGTCACTTATCCTACACAAGTCACATCTTTACACCCTTCACGGATATTCATCACCTCGTCTGTTGCTGGCCACAACAGACGGACAACCACATCCTTTGCGGATTTTAACCACTATCTCTATATGGGATAGGGTTCTCAACACCCTCTTGCGGGTAACAAAGCGCGCTATATAAATTCTGACCGGGTATATCCTGGTCTAATATCCGAAAGGTATATCCTGGACGATATTCTTACAAGTTTATCTTTGAGAAGGGCCCGTAAGTCGAAAACTCGCAAGTCTTAACACTCAAATTAAACTCTAAAACCCAGTAAACACCCTTGGTACACTGGTCGTGAACATCTCGGAAACATAATGCTAAACCTAAAAAGTTAGTATGAGATTTTAAACATGTTTCATTGTCAAAAGAACAGGAATATAAGTCGGAACACCGCAAACCCTAAACTGACACTACAAAATACAACCATACTTTTACTGAACAGAGATGGGTCGCAATATCGCATCATAACACAAGTGAAAGGTTTTACTTAAAACGAAAAGAGAGAGTTACGCCTACAAACGGCAGTCATTACAAAAAGGGGGGATAAAGCCATCCAGGCACTTGTTCTCAACACTACCGAAACAAAAGAAAGAAAGTTCTTGAGTTAAAGAAAAATAAGGAGAAGGATCATTCAGGGAGATCCGGCTCGGAAGGCTTCTCAGCGACAAGATCAGCGATTCCAGGCGTACCAACATTCGAGCCCAAAAAATCTGCAACACCAGCATTCGCTGCCGCACTGTCCACTGGCTCGCTCCCTAAGAGAGTGCCTGTAGCATCAGAGGAAATAGGTGAAAGCGTCAAATCTTTCTTTAGCTCGGCCTTGATCTTCTCGAACTCATCAGCCGCGTCGGCCAAATCAGTTCTCCACCCTGTCAGCTTCGTCACCTCGGAGTCAAGAGCGGGGCATCCTCTTTCTGCAAAATTTCAAGCAACTGAAGGTTGCTGTCGACTTGGGCCAGATCAAGCTCCTTCTCCTTCGCCGTTTTCAGCTCGTCGATGCTCTTCTCAATCTTTGCGAGCCGTTCCTGGAACTTCCCTGACATTTCTCGCCTCGCTGCTTTCTGGGCCTTCTTAACGTTCGCCTCGTGCAAAGCATTGGCAGCCTTAAGCTGTCTCTTCAGGGACTCAATTTCAGCAGCTTTCTTCTGCTTGGAGCGGTCCAGCCTCATTGCCAAGTCGCCTGTTTTTCCCCACTCATCCTTGAGATACGCTCTCTCCTTCTCAAGGGCTTCAATCCGAGCTGAAGCTGTTGCTAGCTCGGCAGCATGAGTACTCTCCAGCTCGGCAACTCTTTTCTTTAGAAAGGTTGTATCCTTTTGGGCGTCTTCGATACGGCGTCTATCCTTCCTTATGTCCTGCTCGAAAGCAGCAACAATTTTGTTGATAGACGCGACGAACTGGTCATAAGAAGGATCAAGTCAGTACTTAGCCGTTTTTTGTGTACATAGAAATGGATAATCTACAAACATACCTTGGTGCCTCGGAGCGACATATCGGTGTACAAGTCGCCATGAGAGAGATCATCAATGGGAGGCAATCTATCTCCTGAGCAACAAACCTGCGAGAAGAGAGTCGCAGAAGCTTCCCCGTCATTACAGATCGGCTCAGACCCTTCGTGTCCGAATGACGCTAGCTTTGGTTCGGCCGGAGTTGGATCGGAAGGCTTTTGACATTTTCTTTTTGGTTTTTCGTTGGCTTTGTCCTTATTGGGCTCGGCAGCAGCGCGTTTCTTCCTGACATCTTTGTGTTGAGAAGGCGCCGAGCTAGAAGGTCTGGAAGCGAGACCAATGGCAGAAACCGTTTCCCTGTTTTCTGCATCAGCTGCGGGAGGCTCGAGAAGAAGCTGTTGCTCCACCTCGGTGACAGCCTGAACAACTGGCTCGGCATTTTGTTCCATCACGACAGTTGCCTCGTTGGCTCGGATAGCTACCTCTTTTTCTTCCTTCTCCTTTAGAGCCTGTTTATCGCGGATTGTTAGTCTTCCTCCCATATTTCTTCTTTGCCCCCAATCCGTGGCATTGAGCACCAGATTGACTTTGTTCCAGGAGCTTCGCTTCCAAACCGTCCAGCTTATAGAACCAATCCTGTTGAGACAAAGGAGCTTCAGAGACAAGTTAGTGAGCTCATGGAGAAAGGATACATCAGAGAGAGCATGAGTCCTTGCGCTGTTCCAGTGCTGCTTGTTCCAACAAAAAGATGGGAGCTGGAGAATGTGTGTTGATTGCAGAGCCATCAACAACATAACAGTTAAGTATCACCACCCTATCCCTCGACTAGATGATATGCTAGATGAACTACATGGTTCTAGTATATTTTTTGTAAAATTGATCTTAAGAGTGGATATCACCAGATTATAATGAAAGAGGATGATGAGTGGAAAACCGCATTTAAAACTAAACATGGCTTTTATGAATGGTTAGTAATGCCATTTGGTTTAACCAATGCACCAAGTACATTCATGCGGTTGATGAATCATGTCTTGAGATCATTCATAGGCATTTTTGTTGTTGTGTACTTTGATGGCATTCTGGTTTATAGCAAAAGTTTAAATGAGCATGTATAGCATTTGAATTCAGTTCTGAATGTTCTAAGGAAGGAAAAGCTATTTGCCAACTTGAAAAAATGTACCTTTTGCACAGATAATCTGGTTTTTCTAGGTTTTGTTGTGAGTGCATAGGGCATTAAGGTTGATGAGGAAAATGTTAAAGCAATCCGAGAATGGCCTAGTCCGAAAACTGTTTGAGAAGTAAGGAGCTTTCATGGACTTGCTGGTTTCTACAAGCGTTTTGTCAAAAACTTCAGTACTATAGCCGCTCCACTCACAGAGGTGATCAAGAAAGATGTTGGATTTAAATGGGGAGAAGCTCAAGAAGAAGCATTCAAGCTCTTGAAAGGGAAGCTTACTAACGCACCACTCTTATCTCTACTAGATTTTCTAAAGACTTTTGAAATTGAATGGACTACAAGAATACATGCCTATTTGCGACTACTCTTTTGGTTGCAAATGGCAAATTGCGAGGATTTTGCAAGGAACTCTGTATCGTCGCAAGTAGCCGGCCACAAATGTAAAATCCCCGCAATAGAGTCGTAAATTTACGAGGCAAAGGCATTTTGCGATGAAGTAGGTTTGCGAGGCATTTGCGTGGATCTTATTTGCGATGACATAATTTTGCGAGGCCTATGGGTGGATCTGATTTGCGACTAATTTGCAAGGGCGGAGTTTTACGAGGCGTTTGCGTGGATCTTATTTGCGGCTTTGTTGCGACTAAAATTTTGTGAGGCATTTGCGTCTAATTTGCTAGACATTTGCATGGTTATTGAAGTCGCAAATACCTTGCAAAGGTATTTAATTTATTTATTAATTAATATTATACATCAACCGAGTATTTTTACAACAAAAATAAAATAAAATAAAAACTAGATATTTGATATCTTCATAATCTGAGGTACCATCGCGAGATGTTCCTGAAGCTGTAGTTGCGGCTTCCTTCTTCTTCCTCATCATCTCACGAATCGTGGGATTCGTATCCCCAAGCAACTCAAACATCAAATTGAAGGTATTCTGCTCCTCCCTCATCGATCTTTGGTCCTCCTTGAGCGATCTGATCTCCTGTTCCGTATTCGCTAGCTTTTGATCTTTAAGTGGATCTGAAGCGTACGTCAAAGCTGGGCAATACGGAACTCTCTCGGTATCCGTCAGAATCGATCGCATGAAAGCAAGCTTCCCCTTTCTGTTACGGGGAGCAAGCTGTAAATTAAAATTGAATAGAGAGAAAATTAGTAATTAAACAATGTATATATAATAAATTAGTATTTAAAGTTTGTTTGAGAATTGTGTTACCTGAGAAGCGATGCGGTTAACGTCTACTGGGGTAACCTGAGTGGGTTGACCATCGGGAGAGGGCTGCGATGTGATTTTTTCCACTTGGGCAATCACATTGTCGTGAAGCAGCTCCACCCGTCGATCAACCCACGTCCCGTCCTTGCGTCGATGGGTCTTCTCCCAGAGCTCACGCATAGTAGCCGGAGCACCTTTCTCTTGTGCCTGAAAATGGTAAAATTATGTTAATTCATACGATGTTGTGACTTCAAATTATTTTAAAATTATAACTATATAAATTTAAATCAACTTACAATACGGCGCGCTTGTTCCAAAAAGACAACTGGCCCGATACGTGCTTCGAGATCTCCTGCCCATCGACTTTGGTGTAACGGGCGGCCCGGCATTTGTTGCTCGTGGCTTTGGAAGTCTCCAACTGCCAGTAGTTGATGAGACCCTTCCAAACTTCCGGGTTGAACCACTCTGGCATGGAATGCTCAGGGTCATTCTTCCATTTTTTTTCATCGGCCAACCTGATCGACAAGGCGATGCATCACCTTGTTGTCAAAACATTCCCGGACCAGTGTCGTTATCTCAGGATCCCAGCCGTATTTTTGCTACAAAAAAAAAAATTCATTAGTATAAATTAAAATTATGTATGAATTATAAATTAAATTAGTAATTAAAAATAACATTAAAAATAAAATTACTGCAAAAGTGTGAAACCATCTATCCCTCGTCTCTTGAGGAACCTTGCTCCAATTCGGGTGCGGAACTTTGAAATCCCGCTCGATCAACTTCCTAACAGCCTTCCCAACTTCATTTTTCGAGAACCTGAAAAAGAAAAAAATTAGTTTATAAACAATATTAAAAAAAAAATTGTTTATTAATTAATTAATTAATTGAAAACAAAAATATTTACCATGTAGTGTTAGGCAAAAGATGCGGATCCAATCTCGGTAGCACACCTCGTGTAGGACTAACGAGAAGTTGCTCCAGCGTCATATGCTGGAAGTCTGGAGCCCCAGACGGCTCATCTGGTGGTGGAGCATGCTAAAACGGCTGCGTCTCCATAACAAATTCTGGGATATGAGAAGTGGATGTACTAGGACGACCTCCGTGTCATGAGTGAGGTCCGCCACGTCGCGATATAGGTGTACCGGAGGTGGATAGAAAAATAGTATACTCATTATCATCCATATGCAATATAATTTAAAAAAAAACAAATTATATAGACAATAAAAACAATTAATAATACATTTAAATATAAAAACTAATATATTTAACTTAAATCTAAAATTCCATACGTAAACTAATACTATCCACCTAAATATCTAAAATGTACACGAATTTATTCCGTATATATTTTTATCATAACCATTCTAAAAAAAATATATAAAATATTAAAAATTTAAATTAAAAAATACCTTGTTTTGTAGAGAGAGAAAGGTGTAGAGAGAAGGTGGAGAGGATGGTTGTGAGGAGAAAGCAACGAATTTCGCTGGTTATATAGAATTTTACCGAGTCGTAGTTTAGTCGCAAATCTGTCGCAAAAGTTCACCGATTTTTCACCCAATAGTAATTTTTGACCAGATTTGCGAGGCATTTGCGATGTCACGTGGCAAATGCCTCGCAAATCTGGTCAAAATTTACCACGCGGCAAAAATGCAAAGTTAATTTTTTTTTTACCGCCAAGATTTGAGAGGCCACGTGGCAAACGCCTCGCAAATCAGGTCAAATTTTAAACACGTGGCAAAAGAAAAAAATTAATTATTTGTATAACCGCCAAGTTTTGCGAGGCGTTTGCCACGTGGGGTCGCAAATGCCTCGCAAATCTTGCCAAAATTTGCGAGGCATTTGCGGCTCAAACAATCAAACAACATACAAATAGGGTTTATGGTTTATGGTTTAGGATAAACTCATAGGTCATACATATAAACATGCTATAAATATACATTAGGATTTTGGGTATACGGTTTCGGGAAATTATATAACTAATTCAAAAATCGGTCGTAAAGTAATCGATTCATCATGCATGAAGCATATATAGTTACATACTTAATCTCTTCAGGTTTAACCAAAATGTAGATGTTGTCCGAGAAATTAAAAAATATATATACGTAACAATATATGAACACTTATATCTTTAGTGTTTAGGGTATAATTAGTGTTTAAGGTCTAATTATTGTTTAGGGTAAAATTAGGATTTAGGGTATAACTTATCTTCTGCTTTTGCGACTAATTTTTGTTGTTTCCTCGCAAACTCCTCGCAAAACTTCATATTGTGCATCGTTTCCTCGCAAACGCCTCGTACATTTCTCATTTTGCGACTAGTTTGCGACTTGACGCTGCAAACTACTCGCAACTTGGACTTTTTTAATTTAAAAAAAAACATACGATACATAATTCCTGCAAAAGCTTACTAAAACACACGATACTAAAAACTACTCATCATCATCAAGATCAGAAACATAAGTTTGTCCATTTTCATCTTCGTCATCATCGTCAACTTCGTCCCCTTCTTCAAACTCGTCGGACTCCGCTTGACCATCAGACTCCTCACATAAGACTTCAAGTCTCCTATAAAGAGGGTCAATTCTAGTCATACCATTGCTTGAATCAACGGGGATGGAAACTTCTTCTGTCATTTCTGGTTGACGGGCTGTAGATCATCATCAGCATCAGCTAACCCCCTGACAATTCGAGCCCATGGATTAACTTTAATAACGGACAACCAATGAACGTCAGACCCGAGTATGAGGGTAAGGAATGAAAAGTACTTGCTCCTCCTGAGATGCTAAAATGAACGGCTCGAACGTGGTAGTTTAGCAAGATATATGTATGAGCTGCGTGACAATGCTTGTAATCACTCCACTCAGTTGCAATTACTTTACCACCCATTCGGCCTACATCCGAGAAGACATCGGGTACTCCCATATCAGGATATGTTCTCCAACCCCACCATCGTCGTATCGTTTACGACCTGTTTTCTTTGTTTTCACGGCTGGGCTAAAGTATTAACTCGAGAAATTAGATGTCTCCTCGGTCAAACTTCCTGCCACGATCGATCCTTCAACCTTTGCGAGATTTTTTGCTTTTATCTTCATATGTTTGAAGAACCTTTCGAACGGGTACATCCATCGAAATTGGACTAGTCCACCAAGATCCAACTCATGTGGTAAGTGGACTACTAGATGTTCCATCACGTTGAAAAACGAGTGAGGAAATATCTTCTCCAAGTTGCAAATAATAAGTGCGATGTCTAACTTCAACTTCAAGATATCGTCCGCAGTTAATGTTCGAGCACATAACTCTCTGAAAAATGCCTCGATACCCAAAATTATGTACCACGTACGAGTTAATGTTCGAGCACATATATATATATATATATATAAATATAAGAATAATACCTGCTAGTGCCTCTTGGACATTATTTGGTAGAAGCTCCTTCAATGCAAATGGCAGTATTCGTTGCATGAATACATGACAATCATGGCTCTTCATTCCAGAAATTTTTTGTCCTTGCTCAACGCACCTTGAGAACGTTGACACATATGCATCTGGAAACTTAACATCATCCTTAACCCACTTAAACAAACTATTCTTTGCGTCCAATGAGAGCCAAAAAATAGGAATCGGTGCCCTACCATTGCTTGTAATGTGCAACTCAGGCCTTGCGCATATACCAGGGAGATCCAAACGTGATTTCAGATTGTCTTTTGTTTTACCGGAACATTCAACAACGTGTGGATGATATTTTCGAAAAAGTTCTTCTCAGCGTGCATGACATCCAAATTGTGCCTCAAGAGATGATCCTTCCAGTACGGCAGTTCCCAGAATATACTCTTCTTATGCCAGTTATGATACTGCCCATATCCACCAGACATATTAGAAGGGACACTGTGCCAGTTACCCCCACTTTTACAGTTTCTTCAACACCATAATAATCTATTTGCGCTTCCAACTGTTCCCCTGAAAGATAAACCGGGGGGAGAACTTTCACGGTTTTGTTGTTCTTGAACAACTTTTGGTTTTTTCTATACGGATGACCCAATGGCAGAAACCAACGATGATAATCGAACCAGCAAGTTTTGCGTCCATTCGTCAATTGAAACACATCAGCCTGATCTAGACAGTGAAAAACATGATAATTTCCCGTGAGTTGTCATCCATATAACATCCCATAGGCGGGAAAGTCGCTTATGGTCCACATGAGGACAGCCTTCATGGTGAAGTTTCGGCGGTTTGATGAATCAAACGTTCGTACACCGACATGCCATAACTCCTGTAATTCATGGATCAGAGGCTGCAAGAAGACGTCAAGAGATCTTTTTGGATGCTTAGTGCCCGGAACAAGAATGCTCAGGAACAAAAATTCTAGATGCATGCACATATCCGGAGGTAAATTATAAAGCGTTACTATGACTAGCCACAAAGATTATTGCCGACCAGACATACCAAACGGACTAAACCCATCTGTGAAAAGACCCAGATAAACATTTCTATGTTCTTCAGCAAAGTCTGAATGTACAGTGTTAAAGTGTATCCACGCCTTCGCATCTGATGGATGAGAGATCACCCCTTCCTCCATAAAGTGTTTTGCGTGCCACCTCATTGCCCCAGCTGTCTGCTCTGATTGGTATAATCACTTCAATCTATCTATTATCAAAAGATACCACATACGCTAGAATGGCACCCTCGTGCAGCCACTTGTCTATTTATATCTCCGTTTTTCCGCAAAAATGACATTCCTGCAACTTAGCATCATCTTTCTAGAAAATCATATAATTATCAATGCAGATGTCAATCATCTCAGATGGAAAACCAAGACTTGCGACCAGTCCCTGTATTTCATAGTAACTCTCTTTCGAGTTATTACCCTCCGGTAAATACTCGTTAAACAATGCAGTCCATTTATCCATGCAATTTTCACTAATGTTATCTTCACTTTTAATTGTCATCATCCTAGAAGCTAGTGACAATTTAGAAAGCCCTTCTCTACATACTTCGTAGATGGGTTCATTAGCAGCGTCTAACATATCATAAAAAATTTTAGCAGACGGGTTTGGTTCTTCAAAAGTATTATCATTGAACGAGGCAGTAGTTTCATGAAATGCATCAGTAACCATATCATGAAACCTATTCCCATCACTATTACCATATCCATATTCATTATAAGCTTGGTGATGAGCATGTTGATCATAGTTATTATCAAAATTACAAACGCCATCTTGATTGCCATGATAACTCGTACTTGAACTACCCGGAACATTAACAACAAAATTCTCCCCATGCGCAAACCAAACATAATAGTTAGGTAAAAATCTCCTCATATATAAATGCTTCCAAACAGTGTTTGGATCATGATGATCAATGTTCTCGCACTTAACACAAGGATAGAAAATCTTGTTACCGTTGTCTCCCGCAAATGACTGATTTGTCGAGCGGGTCAAAAATTGATCAAGACCATCTCTAAATTCTATAATCACTTCACCAGTATCTGGATCTCGGCGGTTGTACATCCATGCCCGAACCGTGTATATCTCATGTTGCCAAGACGTGTTCGATTATCGACCTCTCCACAAAAAATATGGGATTTCTATAGTGTTTTTGCAGAATAAAATTATTTTGTGAGTAGATTTGGGATGTTTGTGATATGATTTTCGTCACCCCCATAGCTTGCTATTTATAAAGGATCAGCCATTTTTGCTACTCATTTGCGACCAAGCTTTGTTACTAATTTGCTGCGACAAAATATTTGCAAGGCCTTCGCTACTAATTTGCTACCCATTTGCGACCAAATTTTCAGAAGCAAAAAACAGTTGAAAAGCATAGAAAACGTGTTTACCTACTTGCTAAAAAATCCTCGCAAATCAGTCGCAAAACCTAGAAAATATCTTCCGTCGCAAATGCCTCGCAAATTTGCAAGGTCTTTGCTACGACCTTTTTTCGTCGCAAATTAGTCGCAAATTTGAGGATATTTGCGAGTAATTTGCAACGCAATTTATCCACGTAAATTTGTGACTAATTTGCGACCCCGATCGTAAAGTCGTAGCAAACGCCTCACAAATTTACGACCTCATAATGTGGTCGCAAATGGGCATGTTTTCTTATAGTGATGTGATGCTTCTGGTGTAGGGATTGGAGCTGTCTTGATGCAGGAGAAAAGCCTATAGCTTTCTTTTGTGAAAAGCTTGGAGGAGCTACTCTAAACTATCCAACTTACGACAAGGAACTCTATGCCTTGGTTCGTGCCCTACAAATGTGGCAACATTACTTGTGGCCTAAGGAGTTTGTGATTCATACTGATCACGAGTCACTCAAGCATCTCAAAGGCCAGCAGAAGCTCAACAAGAGGCACGCATGGTGGGTAGAGTTCATTGAGACCTTTCCCTATGTGATCAAGTACAAGCAAGGTAAGGAAAACATTGTTGTTGATGCCTTGTCAAGAAGGTACGTACTTATTTCTACTCTAGATGCCAAGTTACTTGGTTTTGAACAGGTCAAAGAACTTTATGAAACTGATATGGATTTCAAGGAAGTATATGGCGCTTGCTCTAAATTTTCTCATGGAAAGTTCTTTAGGAATGATGGATTCTTGTTTTATGAAAACCGTTTATGCATTCCTAACTGTTCTTTGAGAGACTTGCTTGTTAGGGAAGCCCATGGAGGAGGACTGATGGGGCATTTTGGGATAGCAAAGACGCTTAAGGTGATGCAAGATCACTTCTACGGGCCACACATGAAGAAAGACGTGGAAAGGATATTTGGCAGGTGTGTTACTTGCAAACAAGCTAAGTCCAAGGTACAACCAAATGGTATGTATACTCCCTTACCTATTCATGCTCAGCCCTGGAATGACATTTCTATGGACTTTGTGCTTGGTTCTCCTAGAACTAGAACATGAAAGGATTCTATCTTTGTTGTGGTAGATAGATTCTCTAAAATGGCACACTTTATCCCATGTCACAAGACTGATGATGCATTGCATATATCTGATCTGTTCTTTAAGGAGATAGTTCGCTTGCATGGAATGTCTAGGACTATTATTTCTGATAGAGATACTAAGTTCTTGAGTTACTTCTGGACAAACTGATGGACAAACATAAGTAGTTAATAGGACTTTGTCAACTATGTTGCGTGCTATAATCAAGAAAAACATTAGAACTTGGGAAGAATGCTTACCACATGTAGAGTTTGCTTACAATCACTCTGTACATTATGCTACTAAGTATTCTCCGTTTCAAATTGTCTATGGCTCTAATCCTTTATCTCCGTTGGATTTAATCCCTCTGCCTTTGAGTGAAAGAACCAGCATAGATGGGAAAAAGAAAGCTGACCTTGTCAAGCATATTCATGAAAAAGCCAGAAAGAACATTGAAGAAAAGACTAAGCAGTATGCACAACAAGCTAATAAAGGAAGGTGCAAGCTGATTTTTGAAGTTGGAGATCAAGTATGGGTTCACTTGAGGAAAGAGAGGTTTCCAGCTGAAAGGATGTCCAAACTCATGCCCAGAATTGATGGACCTTACAAAATTGTCAAGCGGATTAGTGACAATGCTTATCAGCTTGATCTGAAAGGTAAGTACAAGGTGAGTTCCAGTTTTAATGTATTTGCTTTGGTTCCTTTCGTGGCAGATGATCCAGATTTGAGGTCAAATCCTTTTCAAGAGGAGGGGGATAATGTAATCATGGAAAGCACAAAGGAGAAATCAGCAGGAGCTGAGCTTGAACCAGAGGAAGCTTTCCTTGTGCCAGTTGGACCTATGACCAGAGCTCGTGCTAAGAAACTCAAGAAGGGAATTGGAGGATTACTTAACCAAATATTCACTCAACAAGATCACTTGAGCTGGATTAAAGAAGACGTGTCTCATAACATTCTGGTTTTGATACAGGCCCAAGAAGATCACTAAATGAGTTTGTGACTATTTGTACTCTTTTTCCTTATCCTTGGTTTTGTCCCAATGGGTTTTCCAGGAAAGGTTTTAATGAGGCAAATTGGATCACAATTCTACTAAGCCCATCAGGACAAATTCGATCAAAGGAGAGCAAGAGTCAAAACGTGTGCAGAAGCAGCTGATGAGTCAGTCAAAGAGAAAGAGTTATTTCAGTCCTAAGAAGTTAATGCTTTATTAATTTCGAGTTTGCTCTGTTTCCCACATTCTAAGTTCTTTATAATCTCATGTAATCTGTTTTTACAACAACCTTTTTACAAAAAAAAACTTTTTTTTCTTTGAGAGTGATTCTCAGTTGTTCTTTGTGAACAAAATCGGTTGCTTGGTGTGTAATTTCCAAATAATCAAACTTGATCTATCTTAGTGTGTCATATCTAAGTAGATCATTTCTGGAATATCAGAAGTCTTCCGCAACTTCTGTGCGACCACTCAATCCATCACCTTTGTTCTCTGTGGCTAAGTGGCTCATTGAACATAAGGCCTATCTCATTATCAACTCACGAGTGAAGAATCCCTGGGACGATCGTGTCACCGGGTTTGACCCGGGTACACTTTAATATGCCTATATATCGTTTTAGAGACATAAAACCCCTAAGCTTTTATCTACTCTTTTATCCTTTGTGCTAAAGAAGAAACCCTTGGGTTCTTTGAATGTTTTAAGGATAAAGTCTGCATCTTTTATGCTTAATTGGCATAATTAGCTATAGGTTAAAAATTCCTATTCATGATCTCTACCCAAAGTTCATGCCTTTATCTTTCTTAATCATCTTGTTCGCTTTGGTTGACTTTTCTAAATCACTCTTAAATTGCTTTCTTTAAGTTTGGATTGTTTATGCATGCTTTCTTTTATGGTTCTTGTTCTTGTTCTTGTTTAGTTACTTTGAATTGGCTTAGCTTCATTAGTATCTTGTATTCCTATTGTTCTAAAACATACTCCTTGCGGAAGAATGACTTCTACGTATTAAATGACATTGCCATGCACTTGTGGTTTATTGCTAAGAGTTTAAAGCTTTAGTAGGCACTGTAGTTTGAGCATTCGAACTTGCAATAATCAACGCAGCAAGTTTTTTATGCCGTTACCGGGGAACTAAACGATTGCCATTAGAGTTAGGATTCAAATTGAGACTATAGCTTTTTACTTTGTTTTGTTGCTAATCTTTTCTCTTTTTCTTATGATATCTCTTAGGTGTACAACTAGGAGTAAAAGAAGCATGCAAGGAAGGAAGGAATAAGAGGAAGTAACCGTCAAGCTAGAGACGTTAAACGCCCCCTTGGAAACTCTCCCAAGCCTATCTTTTCTCAAGCTAGTGACACAAAAAGCATGAATAAAGATTACCAAGCTCCTACAATCCCTATCTCCTCCAATCCTTAGCTCCAAGGTACCATTTCTTTTTCTTTTGTAAATACCTTTTAGTTTTCTTTTTTGAGTTTGTTATGTTTCGTTCTCTCCTTCCACTTTACTCTCTCACCGAGACGGTGAGAAGTAAGTCCGGGGGAGGGAACCGTTGCTAATGAATGTTTTAGTTGTTTTTTTTGCTTCTCTTGAGTCATGCATTGTGAATAACCTTATGCATTCGAAAATTTTGAAAAAAAACAAAAAAATTCATATAGCTTTCATGTTTCATTCTCTTTTTAGGATTGAGTTTAGAGCATATATGTTGCATTCATATGCATGGGAACAATGAAGATATTACCTTGCAAAGAACTAAGTTTAGGATTGAATTCAAAGCCCTCGCTAACAGTTTGGTGATGCATTAAACATTCTAGAAGTAGAGGATAAACCATGTTTGGATCTTGAACCCTTTGAAAGTTCCTACTTATTAGAAACTTCCATGATCTAAATTAAACTCTAGTAACTTAAACTTAATTTTGACTAATTCTTCTCGCTTTTGGACATTTGATCATAACCATGGTTTAAACACTCGATTTACTGAAGACATGTCCGTCTGATTCGAAGCTGAAGCATGTGCAGAATTGTCCCAGCATTGGTCATGACTTTTGGCCGATGCTTCTGACCGATGCAATCTATTTGGTCGAGATTCCAGCCAAATTCAGCCCTATTCAAGCATGGAAAGTCTACGCTTAAGCTTAAACCCTAATGACCCTAGACCTAGAGCCAGCCCTGAGGGCAAACTCATCAAGCATCAGCTTCCGGCTGTTAATATTATTAATAATTTTTGGCCCTCAATTTACTACAGATACTTTGGTCTACTGGTATAATAGCTTTTGCTTGAACAACATGTCTTGAGTTCGATACCTAGAACATGCTATGCTTTCTTTTTTTGGTTTTGTAAACATAGCAATAAAATTAAACCAAAATTATTATAGAGAAACAAAAGTAAATAAAGCAATTAATTACCAAAAACATTTTAACAAAAAAAAACCTAAATCGTTGTTTCTCTCTTCTTCTTCTTCATCTCGCCGTCTAGAATTCTCTTTAGCTTTCATCGTTTTCCAACTTGCAGGTAAGTCTCATCTTCTTCTTCCTCATCAATTTGTCCAAAATATTGCATAAGTTTTTGATGATTGACTCATTATTTATTCTTTGTATAATATGATTTTAATGTACTAGAAAAATTAGATGTCATAGATTTCAAAGCTACTAATATTGTACTTACAGTAGACATATGACGCCAACATAACACTAATTCATCCGTTTAGTGGACATGATGAATTGATGATCAACAAATCAAGCATCCATCATCGCAAATTTATATTTTCTAAAGTAAAAAAGAAAAATAGAACAAAGCACTTTATTTAGGAGATTAATCATAGTTAATTTTTTTGGTTTTTTTTGTTCTCTGTATATTATTTTTTGTATAATGATTCATCCATTTAATAATATTTTAATTGTAGTATAATGTTTTTGAATCGAATCACAAAAAAAGGAAGGCGCAACAAAAATAAGGAAAAAAAGAAGAAACAAGAAGCATTAACAAAATCGTTGGCTAAATGTTGAGGTATGTAAAAAAATCTGAAACTTCTAAAATTGATGAAGTTTTAAAAAAAAAAGATTAATGTGAATGCTGGTGAAGAAGTTCCTATTTTAAAAAATGATTAAGATGGAAACATTGGTCAACATGGTGTCAATGGCGATAAGAACAATATTATCTCAAAGTTTGCCTCTGCATAAAATCTTATATACGGTCGACTATGTCACAATAAAATGGAATGGATTGTCGATGTTATCGATTGAAAGGACTATACAATCTTGATGAATGAGGTCGCATGTAGAAATGCAATGAGAATCATATTTCAAAAATAAAATACTTACAACTTTGGTCTAACAGAGTCATTTTTTAATGTTAAGTTTTTTAAAAAAATTGATTATTAAAATGTGAGCGGCCTTTGTTTTCCTCCGCTTGTGGTCTTCTAAAAGTCAGAACCGGCTCTGCCTAGACTTATATATATATTTACTTTTATCCTCTTGTTAGGAATAAGCCCCAATATTATATCTTATTATCCACAAAAATAAACAGAGGAGCAACATCTCTTAGAGGATTTCGTGCCCCCCTTTTGATAGTTATTCATAGATTTTGATTCAAGAGCTTCCAGAAAGAAAATCTCGCTTCTGTATCTCCATATAGAAAATATTTCTAAACCCTACTGTTTCTTATCAAGTTTAATGATTATGAATATCTTTCATCTCTTTATTTAATATTCTTAAGCATGATTGAGTAATTTACTTATTGGGTTAAAGGGTTTTCAAAGGGGATTCATGGATTGATCATTACGTTGCTAGATTTGGGATTATTGATAGAGTACTTCGTCTAAATTTGTGTGTATTGCTTATGATATGAGCATGGCCAAGGATAAGGAAGTAGAACCTGAGCTTGTACCCGAGGTTGAACCTGAGGATGCTCTAACTATACCAAGTGGACCAATGATGCGTGCTAGGGCCAGGAAGCTCAAGGAGACTATCAATTCTCTACTCACACACTTAGAGAATCCAGCAGGAGAAAGAGATGCTTGTCAAACCTCCCTGGTTTTGATTCAAGCTAATTGATTTCAATAAATGGGTAGGGTGAGCAATTATACTCTTTTTCCCTTGACAAGTTTTGTCCCACTAGGTTTTCTTGTCAAGGTTTTTAATGAGATAGTTGTTCATCTCACTAACCCCATTTGTTGAACCGAAGATCACGTCCAGAAGCTTCACTTCCAACGGCTACTTCTTTTTATTTTAACCTATGATATTTTTAAGCTTATGCTTATGTTTTTATCTGTATTTATGTCTTTAAAAACGTGTACTAGGGTTTCTCTTTGAGTTCCCTATTTAAACCCTTGTAAACCCTCAGTTTATTTTATATAGCTTTTTATTCTCAAACTCCTTCTAAAAACTAGATCAAAATAGGTAAATCAGAGGAGTTTCATTCCCTTTGTGTGACCTCTCGATCCACTGGTGAATCTAAGGAGTTCCGCAGCCTTAGTGTGACCAAAACAATCCATTGTTACTTAAACCCATTCGTTCTAACTTCACCATCTACGAATTCTTCTCTACTTGCTTCTAAAGTGACGATTTTTGGAGGAAAGCTCTTATTAAGTGGTATCAGAGCCACTTTGGAAGCTAAGTACGCTTAGATCTTTGTGTTATATGTTCTTTATCACTCTGTTTCGTGTAAGATCTAAGAATTTTTCGATTTATCAGTTTGTGACTCTTGGCATTCTTGTGTCACACGGATCTGGAATTTTTTTTTATCATTTGCTATCATTTCGTGTTTTATGTATGATAGTCTTGTTGTTTTGAACAGATCTAAGTGTTCTAGGAACTGAGTGTGTTTGATCTGCTTGTTTTTGTCTGTTGGCATTATAAAAATCGAACAGGAACATTTTCTGCTTAGATCTAAGTGTTTATGTGCTTGTACCACTCAAATCGGCCATATCTGTTGAATATTTGCTATAGGATTGTTAGATCTTGTCACCTGAATGTCGATCTGTGTTTGAAAAGCAATTTGAAGTGTTTTTTTGTGCCTCTGCAACTTCCCAAAATCGATTTATACTGGAAAAAAAAAGAGAACTTACTGCAGTTTATTAAATTGTGCTCGTTGGTGTGTTCTCTTGTTGCTACTTGATAAATCGCGACCATCTGTTGTTTGCACTTTATTTGTTCTGTTTGGTGAAGAATTTACCTACTGCAATTTTTTCTAAGTGTTGAAATCGTGATTCATGTGTTTCTTCAGTCTGAAACTTTAAATTTTTGCTTGAAGAACTTGTAACTGCGTGTTCTGGTAATTTGTTGCAGTTCCTATGGCAAATTCAGAGGAGGAAGAAGAGAATAGGAACAACAGAAACAACAAACTCCTCATTGAAGCTATAACAGCAAAAATGCAGAAGATGATGGATGGTAAATTTGCTGCTTTAGAGGAAAGGGACAGAACCAGAACTGATACTAGACAGAATCAAGGACAGGATGACAAGATTCATGATGCTGCTTCAGATCAATACTATCAGAGGAGAAGTGATGCATAATAGAACTCAAAATGAGCTTCTGAGGGACAATCTCAAGGGTCTGAAGATCCGTATTCCTCCATTTCATGGGAAAACCGATCCTGATGCTTATCTAGAATGGGAAAAGAAGATTGAATTGGTCTTCAATGTTCAGCAGTACACAGAGCTTAATAGAGTAAAGATAGTTGCAACAGAGTTTCATGATTATGCTTTGAGCTGGTGGGATCAGTTAGTCACGACCAGGAGAAGAAATCAGGAGCCACCTGTTGAGACTTGGGCAGAAATGAAAAGTCTGATGAGAAAGAGGTTTGTACCTAGTCACTACTACAGAGAGCTGCATCAGAAACTGAGAAAACACACTCAAGGATCTCGAACAGTAGAGGAATATTATCAGGAGATGGAAGTGTTGATGCTACGAGCTAACATAGCAGAGGATCAAGAAGCTACAATGTCACGGTTTCTAGGGGGTTTGAACCAGGAAATTCAAGACAGATTAGAGACTGAGCATTACATGGAGCTTGAGGAGATGTTACACAAAGCTATTCTGTTTGAGCAACAGATTAAAAGAAAAAGAGCCTCACGTTCTAGCTATAGTCATAGTTCATCATACACACGGTCAGGTTACTCTAAAGAAGACAGAAATTCTTTTGCTAAAGAATTCAAGCCAACAGAGTACTCTAAGCCATCTGATACGATTAAGGTTACTACTCCAGCACCTGCAGACTACAAAGGAAAAGCAAAAGAAGGTGTTGTACGATCCAGAGATGTCAGCTGCTTCAAATGCCATGGAAAAGGGCATTATGCAAATGAGTGTTCTAACAAGCGTGTGATGATCCTTTTAGAGAGTGGTGAAGTAGAATCTGCTGATGAGTATCCAGAGACTTCTAGTGAGGATGAGCAGGAGATCTTACCTGTTAAAGGGGACTTATTAGTGGCCAGAAGGACTCTAAGTGTGCAGAACAAGACTCAGGAGCGGGAACAAAGAGAGAATCTGTTTCACACGAGATGCAATGTTCAGGGTAAAGTCTGTAACTTGATCATCAATGGGGTAGCTGTACTAATGGGGCTAGTGATATTATGGTCAAGAAACTTGGTTTGAAGAATACAAAGCATCCAGCACCTTATAAGCTTTAGTGGCTTAATGATAGTGGCAAAATGAGTGTCAGCAAGCAGGTTTTGGTTCCTATCTCTATTGGCAAGTATGAGGACGAGATTCTTTGTGATGTTCTGCCTATGGAAGTCAGTCACATACTGTTAGGATGCCCTTGGAAATCAGACAGAAAGGTTATACATGATGGCTTCTCAAATCACCATACTTTTGAGTATAAAGGGAAGAAGACTACACTAGTTCCTATGACTCCACATGTGGTTTATCTTGATCAGAAGAAGGACTCTCCTCAGCCTAAGCGCCCAAACTTCTTTGCAAAGTCTAGTGATGTTAAGAAAGCCTACTACTCTAATCATTATATGCTCATGTTTGTTTATAAAGAGTCATTGCTTAATCTGTCTAACCTTACACCGGTGCTACCGAGTGAAATGACTAATCTTTTGCAGGAGTACAGTGATGTTTTCCCTGAAGAAACTCCACAAGGCTTACCACCGATCAGAGGAATTGAGCATCAGATTGACTTTGTACCTGGATCTTCTCTCCCAAACAGACAAGCGTATAGGACTAATCCGGTGGAAACTAAGGAGCTTCAGAAATAGATCAATGAACTGATGGAAAAAGGCCATATTCGTGAGAGTATGAGCCCTTGTGCAGTGCCAGTCTTGCTTGTGCCAAAGAAAGATGGAAGCTGGCAAATGTGTGTTGATTGTAGAGCAATCAATAATATTACGGTGAAGTATCGATACACTATTCCTAGATTAGATGATATGCTTGATGAATTGCATGGTTTTAACATATTTTCTAAGATGGATCTTAAGAGTGGTTATCACCAGATTAGGATGAAAGAGGGTGATGAATGGAAAACTGCATTTAAGACTAAGCATGGTTTATATGAGTGGTTAGTTATGCCTTTTGGATTGACTAATGCTCCTAGTACCTTTATGTGTTTGATGAATCATGTGCTTAGAGCTTATATAGGCATGTTTGTTGTTGTCTATTTCGATGATATCCTTATATACAACAGAAATCTTGATGAGCACACTGAACATGTTAAGATGGTGCTAGACACGCTTAGGAGAGAAACATTGTTTGCAAATTTTAAGAAATGTACTTTTTGCATAGATAATGTGGTTTTTCTAGGCTTTGTTGTGAAGTGCAGATGGAATCAAAGTAGATGAAGAGAAGGTGAAAGCAATCAAGGAATGGCCAAGTCCTAAGACAGTAGGGAAAGTCCGAAGCTTTCATGGCCATGCTGGTTTCTACAGATGTTTTTTAAAGAATTTCAGCACTTTAGCAGCTCCCTTAACCGAAATCATCAAGAAAGATGTGGGATTCAGATGGGAGAAAGCTCAGGAGACAGCATTCCAATGCCTAAAAGAGAAGCTTATTCATGCTCTTGTTTTATCATTACCTGCTTTTGTAAAGAATTTTGAGATTGAATGCGATGCTTCTTGTGTAACAATTGGAGTTGTTTTGATGCAAGACAAGAAGCCAATAGTGTTCTTCAGTGAGAAGCTTGGAGGAGCGACTCTCAATTATCCAACGTATGACAAGGAGCTGTACGCCTTGAATAGAGCTCTCCAAACATGGCAACACTACCTCTGGCCAAAAGAATTCATCATTCACACAGACAATGAGTCTTTAAAACACTTGAAAGGTCAGCAAAGACTCAACAAAAGACATGCGAGATGGGTTGAGTTCATAGAAACATTCCCATATGTCATCAAGTAGAAAAAAGGTAAGGATAATGTTGTAGCCGACGCATTATCCAGGAGGTACACTCTTCTCTCTACTATTGATGCTAGACTTTTGGGTTTCGAACAGATTAAAGAACTCTATCCTACTGATTCTGATTTTCAAGAAATCTATAGATCTTGTGAAAAAAATGCTTTTGATCATTATTTTAGACAAGATGGATTTCTCTTTTATAAAAACAGACTGTGTGTTCCTAATTATTCTCTCCGAGACTTGTTTACTAGGGAAGCACACGGCGGAGCTTTGATGGGATATTTTGGCATTGCTAAAACTCTAGAAGTGATGAAAGCTCATTTCCATTGGCCACACATGAAATGTGATGTTGAAAGAATCTGTAACAGGTGTACTGTTTGTAAACATGCCAAATCTAAGGTTTAGCCTCACGGTTTGTATACACCTCTCCCTATTCCTACTCATCCTTGGAATGACATTTCTATGGATTTTGTGATGGGCTTGCCTAAGACTAGGACAGGGAAGGATTCTATATTTGTTGTGGAGGATAGGTTCTCAAAAATGGCGCATTTCATTGCTTGTAATAAGACTGATGATGCATTGCATGTGTCTAACTTGTTCTTTAAAGAGATTGTGCATTTGCATGGCATGCCTAAGTCTATTGTTTCTGATAGAGATACTAAGTTCCTTAGCTACTTTTGGAAAACTTTGTGTTCTAAGCTAGGAACTAAGCTTCTATTTTCTAATACTTGTCATCCACAGACTGATGGTCAGACTGAAGTAGTTAATAGTACTCTTGGTACTCTCTTGCGTGCTTTGATTAAGAAAAATCTTAAGAGTTGGGAAGATTGTTTGCCTCACATAGAGTTTGCATATAATCATGCTATTCATTATGCATCTAAGTACTCTCCTTTCCAGATTGTCTATGGCTTTAATCCTCTGTCTCTTTTGGATCTAATTCCTTTACCTTTGAGTGAAAGATCTAGTGTAGATGCACAAAAAAGGCAGAAATGGTTAAACAGATTCACGAGAAGGCTAGACAGAATTTGGAAGAAAAGACTAAGCTCTATGAGAAGCAGGCTAACAAAGGAAGGCGTAAGATGATCTTTGAAGTTGGAGACCAAGTTTGGGTGCATCTAAGGAAGGAACAGTTTCCAGAAGAGAGAAAATCCAAACTGATGCCTAGGATTGATGGTCCATTCACGATCACAAGGAGAATCAATGACAATGCCTATCAAGTGGATCTCCAAGGTAAGTATAATGTGAGTTCTAGTTTTAATATTTCTGGGTATAATGTGAGTTCTAGTTTTCTTGTTTCTGATCTCTCTCCTTTCATTGCAGATGAAACAGGTTTGAGGACAAATCCTTTTCAAGAGGGAGGGGATGATATGAGCATGGCAAAGGATAAGGAACTAGAACCTGAGCTTGTACTCGAGCTTGAACCTGAGGATGCTCTAGCTATACCAAGTGGACCAATGACGTGTGCTAGGACTAGGAAGCTCAAGGAGACTATCAATTCTCTACTCACACACTTAGAGAATCCAGCAGGAGAAAGAGATGCTTGTCCAACCTCCCTGGTTTTGATTCAAGCTAATTGATTTCAACAAATGGGTAGGGTGAGCAATTATACTCTTTTTCCCTTGACAAGTTTTGTCCCACTGGGTTTTCTTGTCAAGGTTTTTAATGAGGTAGTTGTTCATCTGACTAACCCCATTTGTTGAACCGAAGATCACGTCCAGAAGCTACACTTCCAACGGCTACTTCTTTTTATTTTAACCTATGATATTTTTAAGCTTATGCTTATGTTTTATGTGTATTTATGTCTTTAAAAACGTGTACTAGGTTTTCTCTTTGAGTTCCCTATTTAAACCCTTTTAAACCCTCAGTTTATTTTATCTAGCTTTTCATTCTCAAACTCTTTCTAAGAACTAGATCAAAATAGGTAAATCAGAGGAGTTTCATTCCCTTTGTGTGACCTCTCGATCCACTGGTGAATCTAAGGAGTTCCGCAGCCTTAGTGTGACCAAAACAATCCATTGTTACTTAAACCCATTCGTTCTAACTTCCCCATCTACGAATTCTTCTCTACTTGCTTCTAAAGTGGATTTTTGGAGGAAAGCTCTTATTAGCTTATTGCTTGATCAAAAATCTAGCTACTACTCTTAGGTCAATAAACTCATCGAAAGTATTTTTTAATTACCTGAAATAATTTGGATGACCAAAGAATTATAGCCTACGGTAGTAGAACTATGAAACTTTGTGAACATAACGAACTTTGACTATTTATGCATGTTTAACTACTTGATTATCTGCGGGAGTTGTGTAATTTAGGTTGTTTAGACACAGTAATTGGCGCTGTGGAAATAGGTCAATTAAGCTATTCATTGTTTGAGTTCTAGAATATATCTATCAAATTTCTCTTGTTTAATTCATCTGATTTAATCGATCCATGATACCCTGCGAATTCTCTAATGCCCAACACTCTCAATATTGATTTTACATTATTATCTACTTTCGTTTAAGTTTATTTATTTGCTATTTTCGTCACTATTCATAGCCTAAAAGAAACACTTATATTTTTCATCTTAGCTTAACTTGACTCATAAATTCAAAGTGTGATTATTTGGTCTCTTGTGGATTCGACCCCTAAGTACTACAGCGTTTGCTGTGCACTTACAGGATTATTTCAGGGTTAAAACTCTGAGACATCAAGTTTTTGGCACCATTTTCGGGGACCAATTCAATTGCCTACGAGTTTTGGACAAGAGTTTAGTCTAAGGTACGTATTTATTTATTTATCGGTTTTACTAATTTCAATACTTTTCTCTATCTCTGTGTGTTTCAAGTCCTCTTGAATAAGAGATAGACAAATTTGAACAAGCCCTTTTGGCACATATAAATATGGATCCTCAACACCGCATAATTGGAGAATTCGATTCGTTGGATGTCTTCTTCACAAAGCGCAGTCCAATCTGCCCTTCACCACCTCTTCGGGAGTTTAATATCAGTTCAAAGCTCATTGCTTTGGTCGAGCAACATCAGTTTCGTGGCTTAGATGAAGAACACCCCATTGGTCATCTGCAGTACAAGGAGATCCGATGGAGTTCCTGAAGACTATCTAAAGTGCACGTTATTCTCATTCTCTTTGGTTGAGAAAGCCTACAAGTGGAGTAAGTCTCTTCTAGTAAGATCAATCACTACTTGGAACGAGTACAAGCGAGCCTTTTTGAAGCAATTCTACCCGAAAGAGAGATTGGACCGAATGAGAAGCAAAATCTCAGAGTTTCAACAAGGAGCAAATGAATTATTCTATGGGACTGTAGATCGTTTCAAGGAGTACCAAAGAGAATGCCCTCACGATGATTTCAATAAGCTGAATTTGTTAAATATTTTCTATAAAAGAGTCGATGAGAAATTTAAGATGGCACTCAACACTGCAATGAAGGGGACTTCATGACTAATACCGTTGCTCAAGCTAACATTCTCATTGATAACTTGGCTGCAATAAATAAGAATTCAGGTCCAGTCTATGAGAAGAACGTGGGAGACATCAAAGAAAAATTAGAATCCACGCAACTACTTGAGCTTAAAACGATGGTTGCTCGACTTCTCAAAAGTCAACCAAGTGGTGTGCACTTATGTGAGAACATGGTAGAGGCTAATGGTAAGGTTTAACAAGAGTTTCTAAGCGATGGTTTCCATGAGAAGCAGCGAGAAATCAAATACATTGGTCGTGTCGAAAATTTCCAACAAACCAAGAAAAATACCAACTTCAACCGAGGAAACTTTCAGCAAGACAAGACCACGTGGTTATGTAACCTCAAGAGAGTAAATTTGAAGCTATGATGCAGAAAATAATGGATAATCAACAACAGCTTATGGAAAATAAACAACAACTTATAGAAGAACAGAAGCAAAATGCCGTAAATATCAAAAACCTCGTTTTTAAAGTGGACAGCATGTATGATCATCTCAATAGGAAGGATGAGGGGCTGTATGAGAATTTTGTTGATCTTTCTAATCATGTAAAATGATTGAAGTACAAGTTGCTCAAACTGCGGAAGGTGTAAAGAGACAAGTTGGTGGTCTTTCAGGGAAAACTGAGAAACATCCTAAATTCTGCAAGGTGATAAGAACTGAAAATGATGAAGAAGTTTCACCAACCCCTAGGAATCAACCCATCATCTATTACCCAGTGGCATGGCCTGAATAAGATGGATCAATTTATAAAGCACCACATCAAAGGAGGTTGGCTACATAAGATGGAAGATCCGGTGAAATTTGTATTCCCGTGTACAATCAATGGTATGGATTTTCTAGATTTTCTTTGTCATACAGAAGCTAATGTGAATGTTATGTCTAAGACCATTTCCAACAAGTTGGGAATTATTGACATCAAGCCTCCTCAAATATCTCTTAAGTTTGGAGACGCTTCCAGCACAATTCCATATGGGTTTGTGCAAGATGTAATGATGCAAGTGGGAGGATGTCTTGTTCTTGTTGATTTTCACATCCTTGAGATGAAAAAGAACTCTCCAATTCCATTAGTTATTGGGAGCTCATTCCTTTTTACTGTGGGAGAAATGGTGGATTTTCCCAAACAACGAGTTTCCTTCTCCAAAGTAAAAAGGAGAGTCTTGTATCCTACAATTTCTACCGAGAGTTCTTATTGTACAACCATTGACCATGGAGGTAAAGTAATTTAGACCCTGGAGATGACATAAAAAGGGCCCATGATGTTTCTATAGAATCTATCTACATCACATCTCATGAAGTTGTCAAACCGACGATATTTCAGTGCAAAAGTGTCCCAAATGACAAAGTTTCAACTTTGAATTCTCAAGGAGGTCGTGGAGATTGTATTAGAGACATTTTCCAGCTTGACATACGTCCTAAAGAACCTCCAATACCAGCACCATCCAACTCTCCTTGGTATAGACACATTGCAAACCACTTAGCAGCAGAAATCGAGCCACCTCAGTTCTTTGGTTACAAGAAGAAGAAGTTCTTGCATGATGTTAGATGGTACTTTTGGGATGAAACATATCTTTACAAGCATTGTGCAGATGGAATGTTTAGAAGATGCATTCCAGAAGAAGAAGTTCCAGGCGTTCTCTTTGCCTGTCACAGATCTGACTACGCCGGATACTTTGCTACTAATAAGATCGTCTCTAAAGTCTTGCAATCTTGTTTTTGGTGGTCTACCATGTTCAAGGAAGGCCTTGCCTTTATCTCTAAGTGTGATGCTTGTCAAAGAAAAGGGAATATAAGCAAACGGAACGAGATGCCACAAAACTTCATCCAGGAAGTCGAAGTTTTTGATGTGTGGAGAATTGACTTCATGGGTCCTTTTCCTTCATCTTATGGGAACAAATACATCCTTGTTGCTGTTGACTACGTGTCTAAATGGGTAGAAGGTATAGCCAGCCCCACAAACGATGAAAATGCAGTGATGAAGATGTTTAAACCAATCATCTTCCCAAGATTCGGAGTTCCACATGTCGTTATTAGTGATGGAGGTTATCACTTTATTAATAAAGTGTTTGACAATCTATTAAAGAAAAATGGTGTGAAACATAAGGTAGCTACACCTTATCACCCTCAAACAAGTGGAAAAGTGGAGATCTCTAACAGAGAAATCAAAAGGATCTTTGAGAAGACAGTGGGAATGATAAGGAAAGATTGTTCAGTGAAGCTTGCTGTGGGAGCCGAAATCAACACAATTAGAATTTGTCGGAGGTTTGTTAAGGGGGATGACATTTCTGCGGATGAACTACGAACGGAGAGATCCAAAGATGGTTTTTATTAAGCTGTGTCAAAAAGCTTTCGTACAAGAGTTTGAGAGCAAAAAAGTCTAGGATTTTTTACTAAGTAAATTGCAGATCCCTTTTTCAAGGGATGTACATAGATATATATAGTCGTTCGAGTTGGCCAGGTCAATCCCAAAGGGATTAGGAAAACTTCCTAACCCTTCGGGATTTCCGTTTTAGCAAGTCGGCTTGGCTTCGTGGGCCTTTGACCCACCGCGGGCCGAAGATGGGCTTGTCGTCCTCGTATAGAAATGACTTCGGCCGCGTCGTCTTCCAGTTTCGTATAAAAAGACTTCGTCCGCCTAGTCTTCTAGCTTCGTATAGAAATGACTTCGGCCGCGTCGTCTTCTGTCTTCGTATAAAAATGACTTCGGCCGCGTCGTATTCTGTCTTCGTATAGAAATGACTTCGGCCAGACAGTTTCGTATCACTTCGGCCAGGCAGTTTCGTATCATGGCCGAAGCGAGGGTTTGCCGATGTGGCCTGGCTTGGCCGAAGTGGGTTATTGCCGATGTGGCCCGGCTTAGCAGAAGTGAAGCATTGCCGATGTGGCCTGGCTTGGCCGAAGTGGGTTATTGCCGATGTGGCCCGGCTTAGCCGAAGTGAAGCATTGCCGATGTGGCCTGGCTTGGCCGAAGTGGCCTCTACGGTCGATGTCTTCATGCCGATGTGGCCATGTTGGCCGAAGTGGCCATGCTTGGCCAAAGTCTCGTATAGATTTAGCCACGGCCGGATAGTTTCGTATGGTTTTGACTTCGGCCAGACAGTTTCGTATGGTTTCGACTTCGACCAGATAGTTTCGTATGGTTTCGACTTCGGCCAGACAGTTTCGTATGGTTTTGACTTCGGCCGAACAGTTTCGTATAGTTTTGACTTCGACCAGATAGTTTCGTATGGTTTTGACTTCGGCCGAACAGTTTCGTATGGTTTTGACTTCGGCCGAACAGTTTCGTATAGTTTTGACTTTGGCCTGACTGTTTCGTATAGAAATGTCTTTTGGCCGAAGTGGGGCTCGTTGGCCAAAGTTACCGTCACCAAAGTTGGCCGAAGACCGCGGGTTGTTTTGCCGAAGACCGTGGGTCATGGCCGAAGACCGGTCATTTTGCCGAAGACCGTGGGTCGTGGCCGAAGACCGCGGGTCATGGCCGAAGTCTCCGTTGCCGAAGTGGCTCCTCTTGCGGAAGTGGCCCGCCGAAGTCTCCCTTGTGCCGAAGTGGCCGTGTGGCCGAAGTCTCCACTTGCCTAAGTGGAGCTTCTTGTGCCGAAGTCTCCGCTTGCCTAAGTGGAGCTCTTTGTGCCGATGTGAAGCTTCGTTGCCAATGTGAAGCTTCTTTGCCGAAGTGGCTCGCCGAAGTGGAGCTCTCCCTGCCGAAGCTAGGGCTGTGTCGATGTCTCCTGGCCGAAGTGGCCATGCTTGGCCGAAGTGGCCGTGTGGCCGAAGTCTCCACTTGCCTAAGTGGAGTTTCTTGTGCCGATGTGAAGCTTCGTTGCCGATGTGAAGCTTCGTTGCCGAAGTGAGCTGCGCCGAAGCGGACAACTTGGCCGACGTCTCTATGTTGGCCGAAGTGGCCGTATGGCCGAAATGGCCATGTTGCCGAAGTCTCCACGTCGGCTGAAGTGGCCATGTTGCCGATGTGGGCTATGCTGGCCGATGTCTCCTTGCCGAAGTGGAGACAAGGCTTGCCTATGTGGAGGCAAGGCTTGCCTAAGTGGAGACAAGGCTTGCCTAAGTGGAGACAAGGCTTGCCTAAGTGGAGACAAGGCTTGTCTAAGTGGGCCAAGGCTTTGCCGAAGTCTCTCCCTTCTTTGCCGAAGTCTTCCTGCCGAAGTGAACCAAAGCTTGCCTAAGTGAGCCAAAGCTTTGCTGAAGTCTCTCCCTTCTTTGCCGAAGTCTTCCTGCCGAAGTGAACCAAAGCTTGCCTAAGTGAGCCAAAGCTTTGCCGAAGTCTCTCCCTTCTCTGCCGAAGTGAACCAAAGCTTGCCGAAGTGAGCCAAAGCTTTGCCGAATTCTCTCCCTTCTTTCCCGAAGTATTCTTGCCGAAGTGAACCAAAGCTTGCCTAAGTGAAGACTAGGCTTGCCTAAGTGGAGACAAGTCTTGCCTAAGCGGAGACAAGGCTTCCCTACATCTCTCCCTTCTTTGCTGAAGTCTTCCTGCCGAAGCGAAGCTTCCTTGGCCGAAAATGGAGCTGCTTTGGCTAGACTTGCCTCTCTTGTGCTTAAGTGGACTCGTACATAAATGACTTGGCACAATTTCGGCCTTGTCCGATTCTTCGTATTTTCATACTTAGCCATTTTCCCATTGATCACAGCTGGGTGAGTTTTGACCCCAACAGTTAGCCCCCCAGCTCGGTAGTCTCAGTGATGATAGTGCCGAGGTAGAGGAAGTCCAAGCTGGGATCAATGTGCTGCGTCGATTGGTACGAACTGAGCCGATGTGACACTGAGTCCGTTGTTTTTGATATCTGCCAGGTTCTCTGTCTTCAGACTGATAATCTTTTTTCCGGTATAAATTTCTAAACTCAACTGTGTTCTGGCACAGCTTCCAATGTATGATGACATCATCTTTTGCTTTATGAGCCTATATATGCTCCCCCTTCTCCTCACTTCCTCTTCACTTCTTCACTTCTCAAAAATCTCAAGGTAACTTCTCTCCTCCCTTCTCTCTCCTTTTCTTGAAGATTTTTTTTTAGGTTGTTTTGTTGTTGAAACTTGTTGCTTGAATGCTTTTTTATCCAAGGAGGACTGATCTGTTTTGCTACAGTTTGTGTTAGTGTTAAACCAGTGTAAACATTTCGGTTTACGGGTATGCTACCATAAGCATATCCGCTCCGACAATGCACACGGTTATTTATATAGCGCGCGCTTTTTAATCCGTTTGGATGTAGTAGTTAGATCCGTGAAGGATGTAGTAGTTCGTTGCTGTGGCCAGCAGCAACGAGGGTGAAGAGAGGTGCATGTTTTAGTTAGGACTTTAAGTGATTCGTGAAAGGTGCGTATGTGATGCCTGTTTCCGTTAAGGCTTTAGTGACCCGTGGAGGGTGTGATATGACGAAAATTGCTTCGAGAAGCTTGCATTAAGTAGACGCGGAGTCTATTACAAAGGTGGGAGTATACGAGTATATGTACCCACTCCCCCCCTTTTTTCAGGAGGGGGGCAGCTGAACCCATCCGAAGACGAGCTGCCTACGTACCCTTTTGCAGGGATCAAGCCGCCCCGTAGTTCATGTGAAGTATCCTAAGTATAGTACTTCTTGAGGTGCATTGCGTTCCACGATCTTGGTATTGGAACGTCAGACATGTTGGCGAGTTTGTACACTCCAGGTCGAACTACTTTCGTGATTTTGTAAGGTCCTTCCCAGTTTGCTCCGAGTTTCCCGGCGTTCCGCTCTGCAGTATTCTGGAAAACTTTCAGTAGGACCAGGTCTCCTTCGTAGAACGGTCGATTTTGTACGTGAGAGTTGTAGTATTTTGCCGCTCCGTTCTGGTAATTCTGAATTCGGATCAAGGCTTGATCCCGTCTTTCGTCGATCAAGTCCAACTCATCAAGCATCAACAAGTGATTGAGTCCTTCTTGTTCTGGGAGTAGTCTTCGGCGGACTCCAAGAAAATTTATCTCTGGTGGAATGACGCATTCTGTCCCATAGACGAGAGTGAACGGAGTTTCGTTGGTTGCTCGTCGCGGTGTCGTTCTATGAGACCACAATACACCTTCCAGTTCGTCAGCCCATTGACCTTTCTTCTGGTCGAGGTGTTTCTTGAGACCGTCGAGAATCATTTTGTTTATTGCTTCAGCCTGGCCGTTGCCTTTTGGATATCGTGATGTGGATTTGCTTAGCCGGATCTTCCACTTCTCGTAGAAAGCTTCGAACCTTGTGGAAATGAATTGTGATCCATTATCGGTGACGATCTCGTATGGGACTCCATGGTGGCATATGATGTTCCTCCATACAAAACTTTCGACTTGTGCGTCCTTGATGCTGGCATACGAATCTGCCTCCACCCACTTTGAAAAATAGTCTGTCAGGACCAGTAAGAATCGTTAATGCTTTGACGGATGCAAAGGTCCAACGATGTCCGTGGACCATCGCATGAATGGATAGGGCGATGATATTGAAGAAAGCATCTCAGTTGGCTGATGAATCATTGGTGCGTGATGTTGACACTTCTCACACCTGGACAAGTATTTCTCGCAATCTTGTATCATGCTTGGTCAGTAATAGCCTTGTCGTTTGATTTTTATCGCCAAGGCCCGTCCTCCCGAATGGTTACCACAGGAGCCGCCGTGGACCTTTTCCATGATTGCCCTTGCCTCCTTTCCTTCGACACAGGCGAGTAATGGCCCCGAGAATTGCCATTTGAGAACATTACCGTCGAGCAAGATGTAGCGCGCTGCTTGCGCCCGAAGTTTTCGAGCTGCCCATTTATCTGAAGGTAAGACACCATCGCAGATGTATCCGCGGATGTCGTCAAGCCACCCTTTGTCGCAACCAAACTGTATGTCCGTACATGCTCCATTCATCTCGACGACTCTAGTTTCGTGACATGGGTCGACATTGGAAGGGAGGGTAGTAAAGTTCTCGTCCATAGACGTTGCTTCTTCTGCAGCGTTCGCAGGATCTTTGTCCTTGCATCTATTTCCATCCGAGAGTTGTGTCCTTCGTCTGCCGCATATGTCTCGTCCTGGACCATGGAGCCGTTGATTACTGCTTTTCGTTCGTCAGCGTCATCTTCAGCATTGTCCGGTGCACAGGCTTTCTCCCTTGCAGTCCTGGCGGCTTGAGATCGCGTAACCACACTCACTGTTTCTGGAAGAGTAATGCTCGAGCGTTCGATGAATTCCACTGGAATAACTCGTTTCAAGGCTGGATCAGAAATGGATGCGAGGGCGGCCAGTGCATCAGCCGAAGTGTTTTCTCCTCGTGGAATACACGTGAGTGTGAACTCTTTAAACTGTGCAGTTAAGTCTTTGACGACTCTCAGATACGCCTCCATACGATCGTCTTTAGCTGCGTATTCCCCGCTGAACTGGTTTGCGACTAACTGTGAATCGCAGAACGCGTGAATGCAATCAATCTTGAGTCCTTGCGCAAGCTTTATTCCGGCAATGAGGGCTTCGTATTCTGCTTCATTGTTGGAGGCGTGAAAACCTAGGCGGAAGGATTGTTCAAGTATCTTGCCCATTGGGGACGTTAGACGTATCCCGACCCCTGAACCATTTTTGGATGATGAGCCATCATGTGAGTGCGATGTGACCGTCCGCATCTCCCATCTTCGACAGTTCCTTGAGTATTCTTCCTATGAGGTGGTTGGTTCAGAGTTTGGAAGGAACGGTTCGTTGTTTTGGCCACTCCATATTTCTGAGACAAAACCTTCATCTCTTCTTCGTTGACTATGAAGTCTGAGGCTCGGTGTTGCGCATCTTGGATCGATAACGGTGTATTTTGAGCGATCTCTTTTCGGAACTCCGATTCATACCACAGCGATCTTTTTAATGCCAGCACGGCAGCCTTGTCACTTACGCCCTCGACCTTTGACATGACCGCTTTGAATCTTCCCATGGAGCTTCGTAGTGACTCCATAGGGCCTTGAGTTAATGTCCAGAGATCGGCATCAGAGGCTCCTCGATCCATAAACATGGAGTAATGCTTCAGAAAGACAGCGGACAGTTGCTGTAAATCGTCAATGGAGATCGGAAATTCTTGCTTTGGTGATCCGAGCTGTAAACGGCGTGTTGTGTGCTTCTTCTAGTACGCGGTCAATCTCTGGGACTTTGCTGGTTGCCTTGTGAACCCGGGATCTAACGGCTTTCGTCTCAGCAGTGGTATGTTCCAAGGAGGCTCGAATTTCGTCCAACTCTTCCCTCTGGGCTCGGTTTGTTGTTCTTGGTTCGTCAGCGTATTGCGCCTGTTGGACCCAGAGGAGATTTTCTTCTTCCTCTGCCAAATTCCTGGCTCGATTTAGGTTAGTATCACCATCGCTGGCTCGGACTCCCGTAATTGCTGGTGCGAATCCTTCGTCAGCGAGATTTTCTGCGTTGTGGTCTCCTTCTTCGTCGAGAACGATTGCTGCAGCCGACCCACCGTCGGTGCGTAGGTCATACCCATTGTTGGCTCCTCTCGCTCCTTGGATTAGCAGAGGTGGCTTGGTGATATTTGATCTTGTCGCCGCGGGTGTCTGCTCGTTGGTTGGATGTGGCGGTGGCATCCTCCCAAAGTCTTTGGTGCATCGCGCGGTGTTGAAAAATCCAGGGATGTTGGGTTTAAGCCGAGTCGTCTGGTGATTCCATTTACGGGTGGATTCAGTGTCGAACCTATGCCTCCGAGTCGTGTGTTTCTGGCTTGGCTCTCTGTTGCCAACGTCTCGATTTTCTCCGTGAGCGAGCTGTTCAGTTTATCTTGCTCCTCCGCCTTCTTCAGCAACGTGGTCATCATGTTCTTTAGCTATGTCAGCATTTCTGAGGTGCCTTCCATGTTTGCTGGCGGTGGAATAATTCTTGCTCCAAGAAGAACGACGCCATCGTTGCTCGCATCTTCACCACTTTGGTCTCCGTCGGTAGTCATTTTTTCAGATCTCGTATTCGGTGGTTCTTAGGTGTCAGAAAGTTTGAGAATTCCCCACAGATGGCGCCAAATTGTGGGAGTCGAAACTCGCACAACCGAAACTTGTAAGGAGAATTTAGGGATTCGACAAACTTCTATGTAAAGGAACCAAGAACAGAGATCCAACTATGGTCTTTATTATCTTAGCTATTTTGTAAGCTGTTCCAAAGAATAACAAGTGTTTTGCTAGGTCAATTTTTGGATCCCTTTTCTCAAAGGGGTACATGTTTATTTATACGAAAATAAGTCGGCTAGGCCTCTTCCTAAAGGAAAAAGGAAGTTTTCCTTCTTCGGGATTTCCTTTCTTCTCTGATTCGGATGTGGGCTTCTTTCTTTGCCTCGCTATCTTGGCCCACCAAACTCTTATGGCTCGTTGCCTCGGCCCAAAAAGATATTGCGTTGGTTGCTTTACTGTGTCATTGGTGAGCTGGCTCGTCGCTTATTTCGCCTGCTTCTCCCATTGCCGAGCCAGGAAGTTGGTTTTTTCAACATGTTGGCTCGTTACCATTTGTCGGTTTGCCAACATGTTGGCTCGTCACCGCTTGTTGGTTTGCCAAAATGTTGGCTCGTCACCTTTTGTTGGTTTGCCAACATGTTGGCTCATCATCGCTTCTCCTTGCTGCCGAGCCAAGTGTTGGCTTGTCGCCTAGCCAAATGTTGGCTCGTCACTCACTTCTTCATGCTTAGCCAAACGTTGGCTCGTCACTCACTTCTTTATGCCTAGCCAAGTGTTTGGCTCATCACTGCTATTCTCTGTTGCCGAGCCAAGTGTTTGGCTTGTCTTCTCCTTGCCTCCGGCCAGTGTTTGGCTCATTACTGCTTCTTCGTGACGCCTAGCCAAACGTTGGCTCGTCACTCCTTTTTGATGCCTAACCAAACGTTGGTTCATCATTTCTTTCTAATGCCTAGCCAAATGTTGGCTCGTCATTCCTTTCTGATGCCTAGCCAAACGTTGGCTCGTCATTCCTTTCTGATGCCTAGCTAAACGTTGGCTCGTCTCTATCTTTGGCTAGGCTTTCTCTCCATTTGGCTAGGTCTAACATCCATACTTAGTGCTTTTAACCGTTGATCTTGATGGGGTGAAAACCGACCCCAACAGTAACCTTATATAATGGTTCTTCAGCGTAGACCTAGTTATTAGGTCGACACAAAAACAGGAAAAAAGACTCAAAACGACAGGACATGTAAATCAGAAACTACAAGGCATTTAAACACCAAAAAGGAAAGTTTGACTAAAAAAAAAGAAGGAAAACTTTATAAACTATTGGCGACTTTCTGGGGCTCGAATGTGGTCTCTTGCAGCTCTAAATACCACTGAGACACTCTGAATTACCTGCACAGATTGTATAAATTGAAAATACTTGGTTTTGGCTCCAGATGTACGGTTTTGAAGCTGAGGTGATCAATGCTGGTGCTGATCTGTTATGCTTGAAGTCTTTGATGAATCCTTCATCCTGAAGTCGCCTAAGGTCTAAATGAATGAGATCTTCAAGTGTTTCCACGTGGTTAGTTTCAGACTCCTCTTCTTGCTCCATTTGCTCGCTAGTGGTCGAATGGCTTAAACGGATGATATCTTGCAGCTCCGACGTGATCTCAGTGAGATTCTTGATGTTCTGAGCTCCATTTCCTGCCAAGTAAAACATACTTACCTTGGTTGATTTGAGGTTGATATTCCTTGATTCTCCAACGTGCAAAATCCAAAATTAGGTCTGATTCGGGTGCATTGGAGTTCTCTTGGAGGTTGTCGACTTGGGGAGGGGTTCTGAATGTGTCTCCAAGTTCCATGGTGTTTAGGAGGGTCTCTACAGCCATGTTGAATCCTTCTCTAAGTCTCCTGGTCTTGGAACGTGTCATTGGAGAGTCTTTAACCACGAGTGCATGCTCTAAGTCTATGGGTGGGTCGATGTCCTCATCATTCCCTCCCTCTTCAGAAGGTTTTGTCCTCAAAACTGGATCATCTACATCAAAAGGAGATAAATCAGTAACATTAAAGCTATGTGAAATGTTAAACTCACCTGGTAACTCCAAACGGTAGGCATTGTCATTGATCTTTTCTAGCACTTTGAATGGACCGTCTCCTCTATGTGCAAGCTTTGAGCTCCTCTTCTGTGGGAACCTTTCAGGTCTCATGTGCAACCACACCCACTCGCCTGGTTCAAAGACCAACTTCTTGCGCCCCTTATCCGCTCTCCTCTTGTACTCCTCTGTTTTCTTTAAAATGTTATCTCGGACCTTTTGGTGAAGCTTCTTCACGAACTCTCCTTTCCTGAGACCATCTAGATTTACTTGCTCAACTTGAGGGATTGGCGGCAGATCTAAAGGCGTTAGTGGATTAAAACCATACACAATTTCAAAAGGAGACATCTTAGTGGCAGAATGAGTAGAATGGTTATAAGCAAACTCTATAAAGGGTAAACAATCTAACCAAGTCTTTAAGTTTCTACCAAGAGTAACTTTAAGTAAGGTGGATAAGGTACGGTTTACCACTTCAGTTTGTCCATCCGTTTGAGGATGACAAGTTGTAGAGAACAGGAGCTTGGTACCAAGCTTTCTCCACAAGGTTCTCCAAAAATGGCTTAGGAACTTAGTGTCTCGATCAGACACAATGGTCCTAGGTACTCCATGTAAACGTACAACTTCTTTAAAGAACAGGTCGGCTGTTTGCGTTGCATCATAATACTTGTCGCATGGTATAAAGTGAGCCATCTTTGAAAATCGATCCACAACAACAAAAACTGAATCTTTGTGCCTGATCTTAGGCAAACCTAGCACAAAGTCCATAGAAATATCCAACCATGGTGCGTTAGGGATAGGTAAGGGTAAGTAAAGACCATGAGGATGTAACCTGGATTTGGCTTTGTGACAAGTAACACATCGCGAGAAATGTTTCTCCACATCTTTCTTGAGATGTGGCCAAAAGAAGTGATCAACAACCACTGCTAATGTCTTGTACACGCTAAAGTGACCCATAAGCCCACCACCATGTGCTTCCTTAAGTATTAGTTCTCTCATTGAGCTTTGGAGAATGCACAAGCGCTTGTCTCGGAAAAGAAACCCTTTATGTATGTAGAATGAGTTGAATGCTCCCTTTCCACAAGCTTGGTAAGCCTCTCCTAGTTCTGGATCATCTTTGTATAACTCCTTTATGTGCTCGAACCCTAGCACCTTTGCTTCCATGGTAGAGATCAACGCATGTCTTCTTGATAATGCGTCTGCCACCACATTTTCTTTCCCTTTTTTGTACTTGATCACGTAGGGAAAGGTCTCTATGAACTCCAGGCACTTAGCATGTCTTCTCTTGAGTAAAGTCTACCCTCTCAAGTGTTTAAGAGTCTCAGGATCTGTGTGAATGATGAATTCCTTGGACAGTAAGTAATGCTGCCACGTTTCTAAAGCGCGAACCAAAGCGTTGGGCTCTTTGTCATATGTTGGGTAATTCAGCGTGGCTCCACTTAGTTTTTCACTAAAGAACGCCACTGGCCTCTTCCTCTGATGTAGCACATATCAAATGCCTAGCCCAGAGGCATCGCACTCTACTTCAAACATTTCTTCAAAGTCTGGTAAAGCTATAACCGGTGCTTGTGTAAGCCTTTCTTTAAGTGTATTGAAGGCTGCTTCCTGAGCTGCTCCCCATGAGAATGGCGTGTTCTTCTTGATCACAGCCATGAGTGGTGCAGCTACTGTGCTGAAATCTTTCACAAATAATCGATAAAAACTTGCTAGACCGTGAAAGCTCCTTACATGGCCGATTGTAGTTGGGGTTGGCCACTCTCATATTGCTTTTATCTTCTCTTCATCCACTTGTAGTCCCTGTTCACTTACTACAAAGCCTAAAAACACAAGTTGATTAGTACAAAAGGTGCACTTCTTAAGGTTAGCATACAGTCCTTCCTTGCGAAGTGATTTAAGCACTAGTTCGAGATGCTTGAGATGATCAGATATGTTCTTGCTATAAATAAGTATATCATCAAAATAAACAACTACAAATTTACTTATATAAGCACGAATAACCTGGTTCATGAGACGCATGAATGTGCTTGGAGCATTAGTCAAGCCGAAAGGCATAACTAACCATTCATACAAGCCTTGCTTGGTTTTGAATGCGGTTTTCCACTCATCTCCTTCACGCATTCTAACTTGATATAACCACTCTTTAAATCTACCTTTGAGAAAATGGTAGAACCACTTAACTCGTCCAACATGTCATCTAAACGTGGGATGGGATGCCTATACTTGATTGTAATGTTGTTGATGGCTCGACAATCCACACACATCCTCCATGTTCCATCTTTCTTTGGAACTAAGAGCACTGGTACAGCACAAGGACTTAGGCTCTCTCGGATATATCCTTTGTCTAATAAGCCTTGCACTTGCTTCTCTAGCTCCTTAGTTTCTTCCGGGTTCATTCGATATGCTGGTTTGTTGAGCAAAGCCAAACCTGGAACAAGATCAATCTGATGCTCTATGCCTCTAATGGGCGGTAAGCCGGCTGGAATGTCTTCTGGAAAGACATCTTGGAACCTGTCTAAAATAGCCTTTACTTCACTTGGAAGCTCCTGTTCTTTATAGCATGTACCTAGACATTCTTTGTAGACCATTAGTAGCACAGTGCATTGGGCACTTAGAGTTTTAGAAATAGCACCATAACTAAGATAAAGACTTTTCTTACTTACCTGAGCCTCTTTGTTCATCCGTGATTGTAATTCATCGACTTCTGATGGACTAAGAGGTGCAAGGTTGTATTTTCGGTCCTTGAATGTGAAGGAATAGTAGTTGGTACGTCCATTGTGGCATGTAGCTCTGTCAAATTGCCATGGTCTACCAAGTAGTAGATGGCCTGCTTGCATTGGCACCACATCGCATATGACTTCATCTTGGTATTTGCCAACACTAAATGGTACAGCCACTTGTTCTGTGACTTTGAGTTCTGTCCTATCATCAAGCCATTGCAACTTGTATGGTCTAGGGTGTTTGATCTTCTCAAGACCTAACATGTCCACCATATACTTGCTAGCCACGTTAGTACATGAACCACCATCTATAACTAGATTACATACCTTGTCCTTGATGGTGCAGCGAGTGTGAAAGAGATTTTCTCTTTGAGCTTTCTCTTATGGATTGATGTAAACACTCAACACTCTTCTGGTCATGAGCAGGTCTCCAACATCAGGATACTCAATCTCATCCTCTTGCTCATTTGGATCCTCATCTTGCACATCTTGAGATTCATACTCTCTATATGTGGTGATGATCATTACTCTTCTGTTTGGGCACTCTCTTAACATGTGCCCTTTTCCCTGACATTTAAAACATGTTATGTCACGAGCTCTTTGGGAATCAGGGTACTTACCTTGTTCTGGACGTGAAAACTTAGGTTTTTCAGTGGTTTTTCTCTTGAATCTAGAGTCTATCTCTACTGCATTTCCTTTGTCCAAGGGTTTATTGCTACTAGATGCCCATGGTTGTGTTGATCTGGTACGGGTTGATAGGGTAGTCTTGTGCTTGATCTGCTGCTCTACTTGGACAGCTAGGTGTAACAGTTCAGGGAGACCACTATATTGAGCTCTCTCCACTTTCCATGCTATCTTTTCTTACAATCCATCTACGAACTGCGCCATTAGAGCCTCCTTGGATTCTTCTAACTCCAGCGAGTTCATCAACTTCTCCAAGTACTCGCCTACGCTTCTGGTTCCCTGAGACAACTTACGAAAATGTTTTTGTAAGTCTCTATGATAGTGTTCTGGAACATACCTGAGCCGTAGAAGGTATTTCATGTCACTCCATGTTGCTACTAGTCCAAAGTGTTGCCTCCTTCTTTCAGCTACATTTCTGTCCCACCAAGCGAGTGCATTCTCCGTGAGCTGTGCAGCTGCAACAGCTACTTTCTTGCGCTCTCCATATCCATAGCATTCAAAGATATGCTCAAGGCGCCTTTCCCAATCCATGTAAGTTTCTGGATTCGATTTTCCTGCAAAAGTAGGAGGTGTTAGTTTTATCTCATGATTCTGCTCATGTGTTTCTACCTCTCTAGCTTGGTTTCTCCTTAGAGGATTTGGTCTCCTTTGTTGTTGACGTAGGAGAGGGTCTGGTGGATCATCCTCTTCTTCAGCTTGATCTTCCTGTCGGATTGGAACTCCTCTTTCAGCAGCACGCCTTGGATGATGCTCTAGACGTCCTATACGGTCTCCGAACTCCTGTCTCATGGTTCCTACTTGCTGGCCAACATTCCTCATCTCTTCTCTCATTGCGTTTAGCATCTGCATGAGAGCATCTTGTGGAACTCCCTCTTCTCCAGCAATGATACTTCTCTGGTGCTTGTAGAACCTTGCAAAGACTCAACAAACAAATCAAAGGTACCACAGAAAAAAAAAAGAAAAAAAAAACAAATCCACACAAAACAGATCAAACTAGCTTACTCAAACAATCAAACGAATGCACAGATTGCTTAAACAAACTAAATCAACCACACAACAACTTCAACAAGCCCTTTATGCTTTTCTGATTAGCAAAATTGAAACAATAGCAAACTGAAACACTTACTATTTTTTTTTTTTAATGATTTATGGGTGCAAACAGAAGCAAACAAGACTAACAACTTAAGCAACAAACGATTTTTATGGGTTTTAGGGTTTAATGAAAGCAAATAAATGAAACTAACAAATAAATCAGATGCAATTCTTTTGGGGTTTTCTTTTTATGATCGAACAGAAACTAAACAAACTATAAGACAAGCAGAAATAGAGGCAATTTCGTTCAACCAAATCAGCAAACGAAACAAGCAACACAAAAACAGATTAAACAAAGAGAACTAACAAACAGAAACAATTTTGTTTTTAAAGGGATTTTCTTTTAAACAGATTCAAAATAAAAGCATAAATAAAAGATAGAATGGATAGAAAACCCAAGGTAGGAACCTTTGGCTCTGATACCAGATGATATAAGACTCGATAAGAGGCTTAAGTGAATGGTTGGATGGGAACAACAGACTGGCTTTCATGCTCTCTTCTGTTGAACAGGAGGTGGTCGAATGGATAGAGGAAGATGGGATTGAATACGCTGGCTGTAACGCTCTCTCGTGTTGAATCAGTTGATGGTGAGGCTGGTGGATCGATGGCACCACAGAGATGATGAGATGGTCTCTGATACTGCAAGATATGCTCAATCCTAAGTGAATCCACCCTAAGAACAGAAGCAAAAGACTCGCAACAAGCTTGCTTGAAGAAGAGGAAGAAAATAGCTGCTTTTTATTGATGATCAAAGGTGAAAAAAAATACAAGGCTGCAGGGGAACCTTATATAATGGTTCTTCAGCTTAGACCTAGTTATTAGGTCGAAACAAAAACAGGGAAAAGACTCAAAACGACAGGACATGTAAATCAGAAACTACATGGCAATTAAACACCAAAAAAAGGAAAGTTTGACTAAAAAAAAAAAAAAGGAAAACTCTATAAACTATTGGCGACTTTTTGGGGCTCGAACTGTAGTCTCTTGCAGCTCTAAATACCACTGAGACACTCTAAATTACCTGCACAGATTCTATAAATTGAAAATACCTGGTTTTGGCTCGAGATGTGCGGTTTTGAAGCTGAGGTGATCAATGCTGGTGCTGCTCTGTTATGCTTGAAGTCTTTGATGAATCCTTCATCCTGAAGTCCCTTGAGGTCTAATTGAATGAGATCTTCAAGTGTTTCCACGTGGTTAGCTTCAGACTCCTCTTCTTGCTCCATTTGCTCGCTAGTGGTCGAATGGCTTGAACGGATGATATCTTGCAGCTCCGACGTGATCTCAGTGAGATTCTTGATGTTCTGAGCTCCATTTCCTGCCAAGTAAACATACTTACCTTGGTTGATTTGAGGTTGATCTTCCTTGATGCTCCAACGTGCAAAATCCATAATTAGGTCTGATTCGGGTGCATTGGAGTTCTCTTGGAGGTTGTCGACTTGGGGAGGGGTTCTGAACGTGTCTCCAAGTTCCATGGTGTTTAGGAGGGTCTCTACAGCCATGTTGAATCCTTCTCTAAGTCTGCTGGTCTTGGAACGTGTCATTGGAGATTCTTTGACAACGGGTGCATGCTCTAAGTCCATGGGTGGGTCGATGTCCTCATCAAGAGGGAAACAATTCCCTTGGATAATCCATCTCAAGCCTAAACGAAAAAGGAGTTGAGTTAAAAGACTTAAAACAAGCGCTTTATGGGAGGCAACCCATATATAGTTTTAATTTTAGTCCTTAATCTAAGTTTTTTTATTTTTTATTTTTTATTTTTATTACTTTTGTATTTACTCATTTATTTAAATATGATTTTTTTAGGAATTTTTCAATACTGCGAATTCGCAGGGAGGCAACCCCCAATCTTATTTATCGCATTACTTTAAGTTTTAAAATTTAATTTTACTTATAATTTTTATAAATTTAATCTTTACAATTTAAATGTTTGCTAATGTGTTTTAGTTTTTTTTTTTTAAGGATTTTACAAATTAAAAAAAAAGTGCATTGGGTCATGGCATCGGGTCACGACATCGACCCATACGACCCACGGTTGTGACCGATGCCACCCCATCGGTCAGGCTGGGTCATGGCTTCGTCCCGATGTGCCACCACCCGATGCAAACTTCGATCCAAGGTCACAACATCGGTCGAGAATCGTGACCGATGATCGACCCATGATGACCCGCGGGTAAGTTTTTTCGACCCAGCCTCATGTCCCACCATCGGTAACCACATCGACCCAGCTCGTGACCACTGTCGACCCAGACCACGACCCACCAATCGCCACCACAACCCATGTACACGTCCCACCACCCACAACACCACCCAACCCACGACCCAGCCTACGACCATGAGTCGACTGTCCCATGACCCACGGTCATGAAAATCATGACCCAGACCATGACCCATGGTCAACCCAAGGACCAGCCGGTCTCTAACCACGGACTGAACCACCCACTAAACCATGGTCCATAAAAAAGGTAAATTTTTCTTTTTTCTCTTTTATTTATTCAAAACCAACTTTTAAATTACAATTAACAAATAATATGGACCAAATTTAATTTTAAATTTGCAATTTCATAAATTCATTATTTTAATCTATATTTTTCATTAAAATTATTTTTGGTGGAATTATTGATTTATGAACTTATCCATTTTAAACATTGAAAATTTTGGTTTAATTATTTTGGTTGATGATGAATTACACGTCTTGACAAATTATTCCTCATTTTTCTCACTATTTTCGCTTAGATTAGACATTCTTTATAAATTTGGATTTAATTTGTTCTTATGTTTTATCTTATGAAATCTTGGATTTGGAACTCAATACCCAATATTGAGAAATCTAGATCCAAGAAGCATTTAACGAGTGATTTCAAGTGTATTTGCAAGGAAATTTTGTACTTTATAAGATTTGCAGCAAGACCTTTTGTTGTGTATGCACAAATCAAATCATTTAAGCATTTTTCGAGCCATTCAAAGGAGATGTGAACTAAAAGAGAGAAAACAAGAGACAAAACACCATGGTATTGAAGGGGATGGACAGCGATATGATACTGGATGAATCATGGAGCTTGGAGCATGGAAAGGAGTCTAAGGAGCAGCTTGAACCAGAACCCGAACCAGACGAACAGCTTGAACCTGAGCTAGGAGAAGAAGAAGCTTTGATCGTGCCTACTGGTCCAATGACTCGTTCAAGGACTAAGCTATTCAATCAAGCTATTAGAGGACTTCTCAAGCAAAGCTAGAAACCAGATGATAAAAAGCACAAGCAAGCCTATCAAAATATTTTGTTTTGATTCAAGCTATATGATTTTAACAATTGGGTAAGTGTTGGGTTTATGCTCTTTTTCCCTTGTCAAGTTTTGTCCCAATGGGTTTTCTTGACAAGGTTTTTAATGAGGTATTCCCAGCACTTCACAATGGCCCAATTGTTAAAACAGAAGCCCAGGCCCATTAAGAATTTCGACCAAGACCAAAGAAAGAGCCTTAGGCGTTTCAACCACCTTTTTAATTGTTGTTTCTTTCTAGATTATGCATGTTATGTTTCTGTTTGTCTTTATATTCCCTTGGAATCATTTCTGCAATTTTCATCTATCTTCTTTTATCAAAAACTCTTTTGAACTTAGATCTGCTTGTTAGTGTGTCATATCTAACAACAAAAAACCGAGTTCTTTGTGTGTCATATCAAAGAATTCACCCCGGTTTAACAAAGGAAATCCGCAGCCTCTGTTAAAGCCATTCGATTCATCCCTTGTTCATGTTCTTCACGATTCAACAGCATAAACTTCACTTCCCTTTTTAACTTCAGATTGGCGATTTCTTGGAGGAACATATTAAGTGGTATCAGAGCAAACAATCTGCAAGTTAAGTGTTCAATCTCTTTCACTAGTGTTTTCATCTTCTATGCGTGTAGATCTGTTCTGCTTGAAACCAAAGTTGTGTAGATGTGTTTAGCAACTTCTGGGTTTGTTTTAGCTTATCAATCTAATAGATCTGTTAATTTCGAACCCTAGGTGCTATAAATCCGTGTTCTGCGTTTTCTGGGTTTGGTTTTGTCTGTTCATCTTCCAAATCCAGATCTATGCTATGTATTGCATAAAATCGTTTAGAGTGAACCTGTTTAATCTAGTTAAATTTTTCTTTTAAGAAGTTGCTTCTTTAGAACTCTTTACTGGTGGTTTTGTGTTTTCTGTTGCAGAAAAGATGCCAGGAACAGAAGAGGAAGAAGAAAACAGCCACGGTCAAAACAACAAACTACTAATCGAAGCTCTTACTGCTCGAATGAAAACAATGATGGCAGCTGAGATGGATACTCTCAGGCAGAAGTTTCGACAGACTACTGACCATGAGCAGAGACGAGCATAGCCTAGGAGGAGACAAGAGAGGTCTCCACCAAGAGGTAGAAACCCACGAAGACAGCCTAGAGATGAGGCAGTAGAGACATATTACAGTCATAGCAGTAGTTCTTCTCACCGTAGCCATAGAAGACAGAGACGAGTTAGAGAAGACAGAGATCATCAACAAGACAACTTCGGTGGTCTTAAACTCAGAATTCCACCATTCCATGGCAAAAATGATCCAAATGCTTACTTGGAATGGGAAAAGAAGATTGAGTACGTATGGCACAAGTTAGAGCTTTCAAGCATCTAACAAGAGTAATAATTTAAACTTCAATGAACCTCATATGCTTAATAATCAAACGTATAACATTAAACAAACAACGTGTATTCACGACAAACATCACCAAGACTCACCTCTGGTTTGATGGCAGGTCATGGTTTAACTTGGAAATCTCTATCCACGTTTCTGATTAATCTTGGAATTAGGATCTGTTGGAACAGATCACCCGAGTTACGATAGGAAAATAAACAATTCTAAGGTGAACTAGCTATCCAAAAGATCACGGGTCTTACCTAGAACGAGTAGGATCACTTTGGAAATTTGGACTTATTTCTTCATGATCCAGCCGAAACTTGCACCTAAGTTTTGTGGTGGTTCCAAGCTTTGGATTAAGAAAATAAGGTCAGATTCATGTTCAGAACGCGAAAACATGTCGGACTGGAAAGTTTGGGTTCAATAAGCTTACCCTAAATTTTTCCCCGAGCAGCTCGGTAACGGTTCACTACGGACTGGATGGTCGGACTGTCTGCGCTGTAATTCGGGGTATCCTCAACCACCAAATCAAGAAACTAAGGTTAGATTCAAGATTAGAAGGTAAAATCGAGTTGGGTAGGTGAGTTTGGGTCGAACAGCTTACCCACAAAACTTTCCCGACGGACCACGGTTGACGGCTCACACGGACAGATTTGGGCAGAGCTTTGCTAAGGTTTTTGGATACGAAAATGGGAGCAGCTGGGTCATTTTTATAGGAAAATTTTCGTCCAGCTGCTTGTGATGACTTATAGCCCACGGTCGCGACACCTCGTGCTTACCGATTTGTCGTGCTTACTGATTTGTCGTGCTTAAATGATTTGTCGTGCTTACTTATTATGCAAGACCAGGCGTGTGGATGACACACTACCACACATAGCTGACACACGCCCACACACAGATGACACACGTCCAAGCAAGCACACAGGTAGGTGAGTCACCCAGCAGCTTACCCATGGTTATCGGCAAAACTGCCCGATTCGGTCCGTTTCGACCATCGAGCTAATCTCTTGATCCAAACTGATTTTTCTTCGTCCAATATATATTTCTAAGTCCTTTTTATCCTTCCCATAATCCTCTAAATGGGTTGGAAGCAATCTGGTCCTATCCCGATCAGATCGTATAAAGCTTACCGAGTTTTTGCCTCACGTACCGCGTGACCCAAATTTCATTCTCTTTGTACCAACTTGATAATCTCTCTATCCAAATTTACTTCCTTTTCTTTATTTTCCTTTTAATTAACGTATCTAACCTGATTTGGCTCTCTTATCCAATCTCGACCATTTTGATCCACGATATGCCTCGTATGGTCCGTCCGACTATCTTTCTCAAACCATAATCTGATTCGGATGACCCAACTAAGATTTTCTTTGACCAAATGTCCTTTTAAGGTCTCTTATAACTTTCCCAATTCCACTTGCCTTTATTTGGGACTTTGGATCCAATCTATCTTGGCCTAGCCGCATCAACCGTCTTTACGAGTAAAAATTGAAATTCACTCGACCCAACTTTCTTTTGTTTCGACCTAAAGGCTTATCTTAACGTTCTCTTAATAATTCCAAGTGAATTTCCTTTGGTCAAATCTAGCCCTTATCAGGGTCATTACATTCTCCCCCCTTAATTGAATTCGTCCCGAATTCATAAGGGTTCTCAGGTCCGCAGAGAGTTCTGGATAAGTTGTATGCAATCCCTCTTTATCTTCCCAATCTACCATATCCAATGTTCCTTTTCTTCAAACATCTTGTCTTGAAAAATGTATCAGTTCTTCAATTTCTTAACTTGTCGTTTTTCTTATCCGTTCGGGTCCTTCAATATAGGTTAAATTGGTATGGAGAGCTTCTATTCAATAGGGTTCCATGACATTCGGATCACCGGAGATATTTTCGTGACATGGACATATAGAATACTGGTTCAAGTGTCACGTCCGAAAAAATATCCAAACGATAGGTCACTTCTCCTACTCTTCTTGTAACACGGTATGGTCCAATATACCGTGTGGGAAACTACTTTAACATTTCAAACCTCTATTTCCCTTTCCAGGAAGTGTAGTTAATTTCAACTATACCCCATCTCTGACGTCCAAATTACTCTTCTTCTTCTTCCATGGTCTCCATATTGCTTTTGACAGTTGGGTACCTTCTCCGTATTCTTTTATACTTGAATGGTAGTTATTGTTATACGATAATTCTACCAAGGGTAAGTACTATTCCCAGTACTTAATGTATCCAACTCACACGACAGAAGTACTTTCATAATGCCCATTCTGTTATCCGCCCCTGTCCATCGGTCTGAGGATGGAAATTTATACTTATATGGAGATTGGTTTCCAATGCTTATCGAGAGGTTCACGAAACTATGCTTTGATCCGTAGATCATTCTCAAATACGACATTGAATGTTACCCTTTGCAACTGAACCACTTCCTTACGTATACTTGATGAATACATCTACATTTCCGCAAAGTTGTTACACTTGTCTTAGTGACTCCAAATTAGCTTTCACGGTGACAAGTATTCTACTATCCTCCTTCTAGTGGTTCATGTGTTTGCTATATGTGTCATTACCACAATAACTCTTTATCTTTTAATGATCTGATCTTACCACATAAACCGATCCTCTGCCGTCAACCCACGGTCGTACTCTGAATTGGTCTACTTAACCCCAAACTCAAAATTCTTGAACCAAAACCACTTCGTCTCGAACCGAACTGATTCTTCTTCGGTTAAATCTCTTATAAGGATCTAAACTCATTTATGACAACTTGTCTTGCCTGAACTTAACAGTCATCTACCATCAAGCCAACTGTTTGTACCATTCTACCCATCAGCTTGCTTTGTCTTGATCATCATCCAACTACTCAACTAAAAACCACTTGTCTCGACACCAATTGCTCTCTTTGCATCCTGTAATAAGAATACCTTGGCCGTCCATACAAAGCTTCATAGGGAAGCATACCAAATCCTTCATGGTAGCTATTGTTGTATGAAATATTACAATGGCAAGTAGCCTTCCTAACTCCCTGGCCAATCTAACACACACCTTCGAAGTAATTCTCCCAAGTTCTTATACTTCACCTCCGTTAATCCATCTGTCCCGGGATGGAATAATTTACTTATATGAAGGCTGGTTCCCAATTCTTCTTGCAAGGCCCGCCAAAATTAATCTTTGAACCTTGGTTCGCGTTCAAATACTTCATGTAATTTCTCCATGTGCTTTAAGTGTAGTTCCACTATTACTCCAACTTTGTCAACAAGTTTTAATGGGTAGGAAATGATCTTTATGGGTCAATCGGTCTACAATTACCCATATTGCATTGCTACCTCATTCTGGTGCTTTTGGTAATCCGGTTACAATTCCATGACCACTGCTTCCCATTTCCATTCTAGGATTAGTGAGTTCTGTAATAATCCCTCTGGTATTTGATGCTCAGCTCTAATCTATTGACAAGTCTAGCATCGTGTCACCCAGTACGCAACTAATCTCTATATTCCGGGCTAACAGTTGTACCGATGATCATCATGGTACATTTTAGTACCTCCTGGATGGGTGCTAAGTAAGGAATGATGTGTCATGCCCTCTTAGCTGTCTCAATGCATATGCAATGACCTTTTTGCCTTGCATTATCATACATCCTAAATCCTCTCGGGATGTTCAATCAGTTAGCCATACGATCTTCCGCTTCGTTGTATTCAAACGCTACACCTTTCATAGCATTATTTGGGTAAAGCCACTCATGTACCATCTTAATCTTTTCCTAACCGGGAGAGACTCTATATTCAGATACTTCGTGTCTTCACAACTAATTTTCCCTCTTCTGGAAATGATATTTGCTAAACTTAGCAAAAGTTTTTGCTCCTTAACTGCTTCTAAACTTTCCTCACATATCTTTCATGATTCTCGACCTTCGTCTCTTCGTGAGTATATCATCGATAAAGATGATTACCACCTTGTCCAAGTAATCCCAAAGAACTTCATCCATTAATCTTGTAAATGTTGTTGGTGCCTTGGTAGGTCCAAACATCATGACTATAAAGCCGTGATGACAATACTGCGTCCTAACGGCAATCTCCTGGATGTCGTACTTGCCTACCCATTCCCACCAACTTTGCTTATTGATCTCCTAAGCAGTGCTGGTGTAATGGTAAACAATATGGTATAACCGCCAAGCCTAACTGGTTATCCTCACTATGCTTGACAATAAATCTCACTCCATTTGTCTCGGGAATACAAGTTTGATGGCAACTTATTGCTATATCCCTCCTAGAGAACTAACTTGCACCTTTAGGTGGATCCAATCATTTTTCAATCCTTGATACCATATACTTGTTCCTGATTTTGGTTCTATTGATCCCTTGATACACTATCCCCTATCATTTGCTTCTTTCCTTCCCTTTCTAACGGTTTAGAGTTGTCCAGTGGTACTAAATCTCGTCCGCTGCATACTTCCTTTAACACATCCTAGAAGTAGTCTTCATCATATCTTGCTCTGAGATAGAGATTCATTGATGTTACATGAACATGGTAATTCTTGTACTCAACTGCAAGCTTCCATTATTCTTCTCTACAGAGTCTGGAGCTTCTCACGGTGATGAACTTGGTCGAATGAATTCCTTTTTCAACAAATCTTCTCACTGTTCCTCTGACTCAACTAAAGGAACTGGATCATCTGGGTTGGTGCCTTGGTTATCAGAGATGCAGTCGATTCAAGGAAAATGGTAAATGATTACTTCAGAGAGGATGTAGTCCTTTAACAGTTTGAACCCATTCCCATACTTCTTTATAACTAAAATATCTTCAAGCTTCTATTTATCCTCTAGTCCTTCTCCCACAATGGTTAATACCAAGTAGACTTCCCTTTCTCTTAACCCATCATAATCTTCAATGCTAAACCAAATGCAGTCCTGATCTTGAGTGAATTCTTGAATGCATCTTCACTGATCATCCATATTCCTCCCATGTAATCGTTCCTCTGTATTCTTCACTTTCCTAACCAACTTTTCCTTCTTCATTTCGGGTCCGACTGATCTTGGATTCTTAAACTGATCTCACAATCACTGATGAAGACTTGTTACTCTGAACTTGTACAATTCCTCACGTCTTCATAAGTCAAATACTCGGAATCGTCATACCCCTCCATCATCAAACGGCTTCACGCTGACCCAAAGATAACTAGTAAATCAGCCAAGAAGGCTTCTTCATTGATCCACACTAGAACTTCCCGTAAACAACTTTTGGCTTGAAGGTTTTAGTTTTCGGTTGTTCTAAAAGGGCACACACTCACACCTTTACAATTGTAAAGGTCCCCTCATGACTGGCAACGAACTTAGGAGACACAAAACTATGTGTTACTCCAAAGTCAAACAAAACATGTGTGGGAACACCACTTAACACGTAATGTACAAAACAAGCATTCAACTTTTCATTTGTAACTTCATACTCATCATGCAATCAATCATCAAGTAAGCATAATTATCATTTCAATCAATCACATCATGAGTTAAAACTCTTACGTACCTGTAATCGAAACTTTGATGGATTTAAAAAGGTTCACTTACTTACATCTAAGGATTAGTCGAGTTCCGAGGATGCTTATCACCAAGTCTAAGCTTTATCACCAACCGTCTCCTTTATTCCCGAATTATTTGTGAAGGATCTCGAGGAGTCAAAGAAGTACGCAGACAACTAATCGTGTAATGACCATTCCTTCCATAGAAATAACAAGTAACATAGTTTGGAACAAATCCGGGTTGTCTCATGCTTGAACAAGCCCATGGATAATGTCCAACTCGACCAGAATGATAACACTCCAGGGTCATGTCTATTGGAGTTGTATGTATGCACCGAGTTCTTTATCCTCCATGCATAATAATCAGCCGCAGTGGCATTGCTGCATCGAAAAATAAGGTAAGTACTTAACCCACCCTATTCTAAAATACAGGAACTATCTAGCTTATCCTAATTGCCTTTTGCGATCCATTTGACTCGATAAATCATTTGAAAATCAAGTCCCATTTGAGCATCGTAAAAACCATGCTCTGATACCACCTTTATAACACCCCCGATCATCGATTGACCGGAAATGTCACAGATGCGCACTTAGACATTCGATCCGAGGTTTCCAGAACTTATTCAGAGACCCTAGACCAAACGACCAAGCACACATTTCCTACCGAACCAAAACTCAAGGCTTTTCAACCCGAGTTATGTCAAGTAGTTAGTTCGTCCGGACTAGGACTAGCATCACATGAAACCCAAGTTTAAGGAACACATTTTTATACATCATAATACTTAGGTTCTCAAACGTGATACAAGAAGATATGTATACATGCCGGCAGTGAGTCTAGTACTCAAAAGGCAACATAAACTACCGCTGGTTTCCTAGCGTTCCTTGCGTACACCCGTATGGTTTACCCGCTACTGGTCACCTGCAAAACAAGTAGAGTCATAAGCAACTAATTTGCTTAGTAAGTCAGGGCTCCCCTAACATTCATATAATATCCCAACCAAACCCAAAATAACAATCACACGAAATCATGCACATCATAAGCAGCGGAAATAGAATTATGCATATTTAAATTCATGAGTTTTAATCTTTAAGTTTTCATTAAGGCTTTTCGTGATTGACTACTTCCCAACCCTTGACACCACTAGGCATCACCCGACCCGTAGCCACTAAGGCTAGACAAGCCGATGATCCCTCACCCGTTCCAATGGCCTTAATTATTAAGGTATCACACCGGAAATTCTGCATCGTCATGCAGTACACGGCCCTAGGCTGTAATCCCGTCTCTCCGTGTCTTCGTGTACTTAAACTAGTACTCATTATGACTAGTTAAACCACGGTATTTAGGGAAGAGTCTTACCACATTTTCATAAGGTTATAAAGTTTACCGAACACTTAAGTTGCTAATAAACTTATACCAATTTTCAGTCTTATAAGTTTATAAAGTTTACCAAACACTTAAGTTGCTAGTAAACTTATAAACGCATAGTATAATTTTCAGTCTTACCACGTTCATCAGAATTTTATAAAGTCTACAAGACACTTAAGTCCAAGTAAACCTTATAGCATATAACATAATTTTAATCTTATACGTATGGCACAAGTTAGAGCTTTCAAGCATCTAACAAGAGTAATAATTTAAACTTCAATGAACCTCACATGCTTAATAATCAAACGTATAACATTAAACAAACAACGTGTGTTCAACTCATCAACACACGACAAGCATCACCAAGACTCACCTCTGGTTTGATGGCAGGTCATGGTTTAACTTGGAAATTTCTATCCACGTTTCTGATTAATCTTGGAATTAGGATCTGTTGGAACAGATCACCCTAGTTACGATAGGAAAATAAACAATTCGAAGGTGAACTAGCTATCCAAAAGATCACGGGCTTACCTAGAACGAATAGGATCACTTTGGATATTTGGACTTATTTCTTCATGATCCAGCCGAAACTTTCACCTAAGTTTCGTGGTGGTTCCAAGCTTTGGATTAAGAAACTAAGGTTAGATTCATGCTCAGAACGCGAAAACATGTCGGACTGGAAAGTTTGGGTTCAATAGGCTTACCCTAAATTTTTCCCCGAGCAGCTCGGTAACGGTTCACGACGGACTGGATGGTCGGACTGTCTGGGCTGTAATTCGGGGTATCCCCAACCACCAAATCAAGAAACTAAGGGTGGATTCAAGATCAGAAGGCAAAATCGAGTTGGGTAGGTGAGTTTGGGTCGAACAGCATACCCACAAAACTTTCCCGACGGACCACGGTTCACGGCTCACGGTCACTGACAGATTTGGGCAGAGCTTTGCTAAGGTTTTTGGATACGAAAATGGGAGCAGCTGGGTCATTTTTATAGGAAAATTTTCGTCCAGCTGCTTACTTATTATGCAAGACCAGGCGTGTGGATGACACACGACCACACACAGTTGACACACGCCCACACAGAGCTGACACACGCCCAAGCAAGCACACAGGTAGGTGAGTCACCCAGCAGCTTACCCATGGTTATCGGCAAAACTGCCCGATTCGGTCCGTTTCGACCATCGAGCTAATCTCTTGATCCAAACTGATTTTTCTTCGTCCAATATATATTTCTAAGTCCTTTTTATCCTTCCCATAATCCTCTAAATGGGTTGGAAGCAATCTGGTCCTATCCCGATCATATCGTATAAAGCTTACCGAGTTTTTGCCTCACGTACCGCGTGACCCAAATTCCATTCTCTTCGTACCAACTTGATAATCTCTCTATCCAAATTTACTTCCTTATCTTTATTTTCCTTTTACTTAACGTGTCTAACCTGATTTGGCTCTCTTATCCCAATCTCGACCATTTTGATCCACGATATGCCTCGTATGGTCCGTCCGACTATCTTTCTCAAACCATAATCTGATTCGGATGACCCAACTAAGATTTTCTTTGACCAAATGTCCTTTTAAGGTCTCTTATAACATTCCCAATTACACTTGGCTTTATTTGGGACTTTGGATCCAATCTATCTTGGCCTAGCCATATCAACCGTCTTCACGAGTGAAAATTGAAATTCACTCGACCCGACTTTCTTTTGTTTCGACCTAAAGGCTTATCTTAACCTTCTCTTAATAATTCCAAGTGAATTTCCTTTGGTCAAATCTAGCCCTTATCAGGGTCATTACAGTCATACCTCCGAGTTTAAGGGCAGGAAGACTATACTGCTTCCTATGACACCAAACGAGGTGTAGGAAGATCAGATACATCTCAAACGCAAAGAGAAACATGTATCAAAACATTCAAACTTTTTTGTAAAAGCTAATGTGGTTAAGAAAGCTTTATTTGCAAAGAAACCAAAGCTTTTATTTGTGTATAAAGAAGCTCTTATGAGCTTAACTGATCTTGCACCGGTGCTGCCGAGTGAAATGGTCTCTCTTTTACAGGACTATGAGGACTTGTTTCCTGAGGATAATCCAGTGGGATTACCACCCATTAGAGGCATAGAACATCTAATCGATTTCGTCCCTGGAGCCTCTCTTCCAAACTGTCCAGCATATAGAACAAACCCTGTTGAGACAAAAGAGCTGCAAAAACAAGTAGAGGAACTGATGGAGAAGGGGCATATCAGAGAAAGCATGAGCCCTTGTGCTGTACCCATTCTCCTTGTGCCAAAGAAAGACGGTAGTTGGTGCATGTGCGTTGATTGCAGAGCAATCAATAATATCACGGTGAAGTATCGACATCCTATACCTAGATTAGATGATATGCTTGATGAATTGCATGGCTCTTGCATCTTTTCTAAGATTGATTTAAAAAAGTGGATACCATCAGATTAGAATGAAAGAAGGTGATGAGTGGAAAACAGCCTTTAAAACTAAACATGGGCTGTATGAATGGTTAGTTATGCCATTTGGATTAACAAACGCACCTGGCACTTTCATGAGGCTGATGAATCACGTTCTTAGAACTTTTATAGGAGTTTTGTTGTTGTTTATTTTGATGATATTTTAGTTTACAGCAAAAATCTGAATGAACATGTTGAGCACCTGAATCTGGTTTTAAGTGTGCTTAGAAAGAAAAAACTCTTTGCTAATCTTAAGAAATGCACCTTTTGCATAGATAACCTTATGTTTCTAGGTTTTGTTGTGAGTGCAGATGAAGTTAAGGTGGATGAAGAAAAGATCAAAGCAATCAGCGACTGGCCAAGCCCTAAGACAGTAGGCGTGGTGAGGAGTTTCCATGGCCTCGCTGGATTCTACAGGAGGTTTGTGAAAGACTTTAGCACACTCGCTGCCCCACTCATTGAAGTTATAAAGAAAGACGTTGGTTTCAAATAGGGACAAGCACATGAAGAAGCATTCCAATCCTTAAAAGAGAAGCTTACTCATGCTCCTGTTTTAACTTTACCAGATTTTCTTAAAACTTTTGAGATTGAATGTTATGCTTCCGGTATCGGAATTCGAGCTGTTTTGATACAGGATAGGAAGCCAAGCGCATATTTTAGTGAGAAGCTTGGTGGAGCTATGTTAAACTATCCTACTTATGACAAAGAGCTGTATGCCTTAGTGAGAGCTTTGCAAACGTGGCACCATTATCTCTGGCCTAAGGAGTTTGTTATATGCACTGATCATGATCTCTTAAGCATTCTCAAAGGTCAACAAAAGCTCAACAAGAGACACACCAGGTGGGTAGAATTCATAGAAACCTTTCCCTATGTCATCAAATACAAACAAGGTAAGGATAATTTAGTTGCAGATGCATTATCCCGAAGGTATGTTTTACTGTCTACTCTTGATGCTAAACTCTTAGGTTTCGAACAGCTTAAACACTTATATGAGACTGATTCTGATTTTCAAGAAGTTTATAAGTCTTGTGAAAAGTTTGCTTCAGGACATTACTTTAGACAAGATGGGTTTCTTTTCTTTGATAATCGCTTGTGTGTGCCTAACTGCTCTGTTCGAGACTTTTTTATAAGGGAAGCTCACGGTGGAGGCTTGATGGGGCACTTTGGCATTGCTAAAACACTTAAAGTAATGAAGGATCACTTCCATTGGCCTCATATGAAAAGAGATGTGGAAAGGATATATGGCAGGTGTGCAACGTGCAAACATGCTAAGTCAAAGGTCCAGCCTCACGGTTTGTATACTCCTCTGCCTATTCATTCTCATCCCTGGACTGATATATCTATGGACTTTGTGCTTGGATTGCCTAGAACTAGGACAGGAAAAGACTCTATTTTCGTTGTGGTTGATAGGTTCTCTAAAATGGCACATTTTATTGCTTGTCATAAGACTGATGATGCATCTCATGTAGCAGACTTGTTCTTCAAAGAAATAGTTCGTTTACATGGCATGCCTAGGACTATTGTTTCTGATAGATATACCAAATTTCTTAGCTATTTCTGGAAAACTTTGTGGTCTAAGCTAGGAACTTAGCTGTTATTTTCAACCACATGTCATCCCCAAACCGATGGGCAAACAGAAGTTGTTAATCGAACTTTGGGAACTCTATTGCTTGCTTTGATTAAAAAGAACCTGAAAACTTGGGAAGATTGCTTGCCTCATATCGAATTTGCATATAATCATGCTATGCATTCTGCTTCTAAGTATTCCCCATTTTAGATTGTTTATGGCTTTAACCCATTATCACCTTTGGATCTAATGCCTTTACCTTTGAGTGAAAGAGCTAACATAGATGGAAAAAAGAAAGCTGACATGGTGAAACAGATTCATGAGAAAGCCAAGAAGAACATAGAAGAAAAGACAAAGCAGTATGTCAAACAAGCAAACAAAGGCAGGCGTGGCATGATCTTTTAAGTTGGCGACCAAGTCTGGGTTCATTTGAGGAATGAACGATTCCCAGCTGAGAGGAAGTCTAAGCTAATGCCAAGGATCGATGGTCCTTTCACAATCGCAAGAAGAATAAGCGACAATGTTTATCATCTAGATCTCCAAGGTAAGTATAAGGTAAGCTCTAGCTTTAATGTTTCTGGTCTAGTTCCTTATATTGCAGATGAAATGGATTTGAGGTCAAATCCTTTTCAAGTGGGAGAGGATGATATGATACTGGACGAATCATGGAGCTTGGAGCATGGAAAGGAGTCTAAGGAGCAACTTGAACCAGAACCCGAACCAGAGGAACAACTTGAACCTCAGCTAGGAGAAGAAGAAGCTTTGATCGTGCCTACTGGTCCAATGACTCGTTCAAGGACTAAGCTATTCAATCAAGCTATTGGAGGACTTCTCAAGCAAAGCTGGAAACCAGATGATCAAAAGCACAAGCAAGCCTGTCAAAACATTTTTGTTTTGATTCAAGCTATATGATTTTAACAATTGGGTAAGTGTTGGGTTTATGCTCTTTTTCCCTTGTCAAGTTTTGTCCCAATGGGTTTTCTTGACAAGGTTTTTAATGAGGTATTCCCAGCACTTCACAATGGCCCAATTGTTAAAATAGAAGCCTAGGCCCATCAAGAATTTCGACCAAGACCAAAGAAAGAGCCTTAGGCATCCCAACCACCTTTTTAATTGTTGTTTCTTTCTAGATTATGCATGTTAAGTTTCTGTTTGTCTTTATATTCCCTTGGAACCATTTCTGCAATTTTCATCTATCTTCTTTTATCAAAAACTCTTTTGAATTTAGATCTGCTTGTTAGTGTGTCATATCTAACAACAAAAAAACCGAGTTCTTTGTGTGTTATATCAAAGAATTCACCTTGGTTTAACAAAGGAAATCCGCAGCCTCTGTTAAAGCCATTCGATTCATCCCTTGTTCCTGTTCTTCACGAATCAACAGCAGAAACATCACTTCCCTTTTTAACTTCAGATTGTCGATTTCTTGGAGGAACATATTAAACAGAAAAGTCAGATTGGTCGAGGAAAAATACCAATGGCTCGAACCAATTGTGGAACCAACGGTCCACAACGAAGGATGCTATGAACCAAGTCTTAATCCATTCAATAAAATGGTCTCAAACTTCACATAACGACTTATGATGTCATTTGGATCGGAAAATATTTAATATGGTTCAAGTAATTCTTCACGATTTAAGTTTTGGATCAACGAGCATCATCCGGCGAGTCAAATCACCTACTTCATGGACCATACGCAAAACCACTCGATAAAAGTGCCTCAAACTTAACCTACTGACTTAAAATGCCATGTTATCTGGTGAATTTTCGATATAGTTCGAGGAATTATCTACGGTATGCAAGTTATCCCACTACACCCTCTTCCAGCGTACTGTATCACCAATTGCATGGACCATATGACAAACGGCTCGAGAAAAATGTCTCCAACTTCACCAACATACCATGTTTCTTAGTAGATTTTCAATATTTCTCGAATAATTCTTCACCATTTGCAAGATTTCTCGATGAGACTCTTCCGGTAAGCCAAATCAAGTAACCATGAACCAATTTGCAAACCGTGGTGAATTTGAAGATGGAGTTCAAAGAAGAACTGACCAATAGGCCCTAAGGAACGATTTAGTCAGTTTACTTCACCCCTGGATCAACTTAAATTTGGAGATGGGTCATGATCATCAAATCTATGAACCAAACACCGAACTTTGTTGGGGTCAAATTCACCCCTCTGAAGTTAACGGATGGGAAAATGTCTAGGTGTTAAAAGGAGAATAACCCGATCCATGAAGCGTGACGTACCCGAGCCAAAACCCAAAAAACGGTCGGGTGAACCATGCGATAGGAGATACTAACCCGAGACGAATGCCACCCGAGCCAGAGAAGAATGCCACTCGAGCCGAATGCCACCCGAGCCGCAGAAGAATGCCACCCGAGCCAAATCAATATGTTTGTTTCTAATCCAAGGGGCTCGGCCCACTTTGCTGAAACAAAAAGCTTGGCCCATAAAAAGGAAAAGATAAACACAAAGAAAAGGCAGAGAGGCGAAGAAGGAAATTAACCTTTCTATTTAGGAGTAACCCTAGCCGGCTTAAACTTATATAAATACTCATGTAAACCCTTTGAAAAGGAGATCCGAATTTACATAGCAAAACACTTGTATTCTTTATGCAAACAGCTTTCGAAACAACTTTAATAAAACCATCTTTGGATCTCTATTTGTGCTTTCGTTGTTTTTATTGAGAAGTTTTAGATCCCTTAAAAAGTCCAACCAAATTCAATCGTGTGGATTCACACCCCACAATTTAGCGCTGTCTGTGGGGAGCTTGAAACTCATACTCGAAAAAAACCACCACAATAATGATCCAAAGAAGATGACTGGCGAAGGAGAACAAAGCGACACCGACCTGAAGGATACTAGAGCTTATCTCCCTGGAGAAAAGGAGCACCCGACACAGGAGATCGTAACGACAACCCCAGAAGTTCTAACTCAGATGAAGTCCATGCTGGAGACACTGCTAAAGAAGGCAGAAGACCAGGACAAGCTAAACATCACAGTGACAGAGAAGTTGGAGACCCTGGCAATGGAGACCCGAACCAGAAGAAGGAGTTCCAACCCAATTGGATGCGGTGTGAGGTGCCTGAATCCAACGGCTCTCGATTTCTCAACCCCCTGAACGTACTAAGAACTCATGGAAGGTTGCCACCACTACATCAAAACACAACAAACACGACCTCCAGAGCACGAAGAACAAACGACACACCAATGGAGGGCGAACCAGCCACAGTAATCAATCTGGAGGATGAGAGCCAAGAGGTGGAGCATAATACAGAGAGCCATGCCGACCCGAACTCCCAGCGGTTGGCTAAAACCGAGCTGAACGCCACGAAACCATCCCAGAAGAAGATCGAGAACTGACCAAAGAAGAAGAGAACATCCTCTGGGTTAAGCAAGATCGGATTGATGGGGAGCAAAGAGCAGGGATCCGAGCCCAGAGAGAGGAGATGGCTGTGATGCAGGCGGACATGGACCGAGCAGCCGCTGACATAAGGGCTGGCCGATCCATGATGCACAAAGCAACTAGCAAGGTGCCCGAAATAGATCGCGTACTCGAGGAAGCATGAAACACTCCATTCACGGCGAGAATCACCAGCACGAGAATTCCCGACCCAGGAAAAATGAAAGTTCCAACTTACGAAGGAAAAACCGACCCAAATGAGCATTTAACGGCTTTTGCCATAGCCATGGGTCGCTCTAATTTCAAAGAAATCGAAAGAGATGCCGGACAAATGCCTCATTTTCGTGGAGCACCTCAAGGGCCCGGCACTACAGTGGTTTTCTAGGCTCGAAAGAAATTTCATCGATAACTACAACCAGCTATCTGCAACATTCTTGAAGCATTACTCCATATTCATGGATCCCGGGACTTCAGATGCCGACATGTGGACCTTAGCTCAAGGGAAGAATGAAACACTTCGAAGTTTTGTCGAAAGATTCAAGCAGTTATTTCTAAAGTAGAAGGCTTAAGCGACAAAGCGGCTCTACTCGCCCTAAAGCGAGCTCTTTGGTTTAATTCTGACTTTCACAAGGAGATCGCGCTAAATGCCTCCACAACAATACAGGACGCGATGCACCAAGCTGCAGATTTCATAACCGAAGAGGAAGAGATGAAGATCCTAACCGAGAAGTATGGAAAGGCAAAACCAGTAAGCCATCCTCCCCAAGCTTCAAATCCTTCAAACAATAAGAAAAACAACCAAGGTTCCGGCTACGTCCAACATGAGGGAGGCTTTCGAGGAGCTCATAACTATCAAATTGACGCCCCTGGATACAATCGAGGGAGAGGCCGAGGCCGTGGAAGAAGTTCATGGAACACGTGGACCAAAAGCGACAGTTCTTACGATGAAACGGCTTATTGCGAACACCATCACATCTACGGGCACTCCACTTCGAACTACCACATTTTGGGCCTAAAACTTGCCAAAAGTTAGCAGCTGGCGAATATGGAGGATACATCAGCCTTAAGGACTTCAAGATGGACGTCAACACAGACAAACCTAACCAGACACAGGAAGATCATTCTAAGAGTGGGAGACGGGACGACGAGGCCCCATATTCTGGATCAAGAAGGACAATAAGCATGATAATGGGGGGGTGGGGGGATCTCATTATTGCTTGGATACTGTCTCCTCAATTAAAGCACTCCAACGATGGGCATACGTCATCGTTAACTGGTCTAAACTCTCAAAATTTCCAAACGACGTGATCTTATTCGAAGAAAAGGAAACAATCGAAATTGATAGGCCGCACGATGACCCTCTCGTAATTGAGTTAATTGTGAATGATTGCGATGTAGCCCACGTACTGGGGACACTAGTAGCACGGTGGTCGTAATCTTCCTCAAGACACTCAAAAGAATGAACATTGATCGATATACCAACCCGAAACCATTGACTGGATTTTCCGGGGAAACTACAATGACTGGCGGGATGATCAAACTACCTGTCCAAGCTGGAGAGGTGACCAAAATTGTCGAATTCTTTGTAACTCATCATCCAGCAATCTACAACGTCATTATGGGAACCCCTTGGTTTAATTTGATGCGTGCTACGGTATCGACATATCACCTCTGCTTGAAGTTTCCAACCCCAACGGAATAAAATAAATTTGTGGGAACCAGAAAGAGTCCCGCGTCAGCTTCCTGGCCGCACACAAACTCAGGAACCCGGTCACCGATCTGGTAGCAAATTCAAAGCGCAAAAATATGAAGACAGACAAAGAGCCGGTGAAAGAACTCTCCAAACTCTTATAACAATTATAGATTGCAGAGGATCGCGAAGAAGAAGCGGATGAACTGACCTGCAACCCCGTGATGTTTGTATCGACAATGAACACCCATAACGATGCGTAGAGATTGGGGTCAGACTCGATGAGAAAATCAAGGAAGAATTTATTTCATTCTTGAAAAAGAACGTGAACACCTTTCCGTGGGCAGCAGAGGATATGCCCAAAATCGATATCGGTGTAACAAGTCACGAGCTGAATGTTGATCCAACGTTCAAACCAATGAAGCAAAAAAGGAGAAAGCTCGGACTAGAAAGAGCCAAAGCAGTCAATGACGAAGTAGAAAGACTTATGCGTGTCGGTTCAATAACCGAAGTCAATATTCGGACTGGCTGGCTAATCCGGTGGTAGTCAAGAAAAAGAATGGAAAATGGCGCGTATGCGTTGACTTCACTGACTTGAACAAAGCATGTCCAAAAGACTGGTTCCCCTTTCCACACATTGATCGCCTAGTCGAAGCAACAGCGGGGAACGTACTCCTCTCATTCATGGATGCCTTCTCAGGATACAACCAGGTCCTGATGAATCCATACGACCAGGAGAAGACAGCTTTTAACAGATCGTGAAATATACGGCTACAGGATGATGCCATTCGGCCTGAAAATGTCCGAGCGACATGTGGGAGTCGAAACTAGCACAATTGAATTTGTCGAGGGTTTGTTAAGGGAAACTAAAACTTCTGCGTATAAACCACAAAATGAAGATCCAAAGATGTTTTTATTCAGCTGTTTCGAAAAGCTTTTCGTACAAGAGTCTGAGAGCAAAAAGTCTAGGGTTTTGCTAAGTAAATTGCGGATCCCTTTCTCAAGGGATGTACATGAGTATTTATACAAGTCTAAGCCGGTTAGGGCTATCTCTAAATGATAAAGGAAACTTCATTTTTCTTCGGGATTTCATTTCTTCTCGGATTTGTCTTAGTCGATCGGGTTTTATGGGCCTTCTTCTTGGGCTTGCATTTATGGAGTCTTGATTTGGATCAGAGCCCATTTTTGTAAGTTGGCCCAACACCTGAGAATATGGATCGGCCCATCATTAAAGCCCATGGATCGGCCCAGCGTTGAAGCCCACAGATCGGCCCAGCGTTGAAGCCCACAGATCGGCCCATCGTTGTGCATGTGAATTGGCCCATATTTGAAGCCCACAAATCGGCCCATCACTGAGCATATGGATCGGCCCATCGTTGAAGCCTACAGATCGGTTGGCATTAAGGCCCATGGTTCGTGTTCGTTGCTTGACGGGTTGGTTCGTCATTTTTTAACTGTTGATCTTGAGGGTGAAATCCGACCTCAATAGTTAGCCCCCAGCTCGGTAGTATGAGTGATAAGGGTGCCGAGGTAAAGAGAGTCAAAGTTAAGATCAACATTCCAAGTCATGCTGCCGAACCAATTTGTTATTTTTGATGACGCCGACCCATAGTGTTATGTGTGTGACGATCCATGACATAATGTGTGTGTGTTTGTTTGTGCCGATCCATTGCACGATGAGTGTGCCTATCCGTTGCACAATATATGCGCCTATCCGTTGCATGATATGTGCCCTATCTGTTGCACGATATGTGCGCCTATCCGTTTGATGTTGGAATGGTACCCATCGGTTGATGTTGGAATTGTGCCTATCCGTTTCTACGGATCGTCACACCTGCACGCATTGATTCGACTTTGAAAGCTTTCATACTTAGTGTGGGAGTCGAAATCAACACAATTAGAATTTGTCGGAGGTTTGTTAAGAGGGATGAAATTTCTGCGGATGAACCACCAACAGAGAGATCCAAAGATGGTTTTTTATTAAGCTGTTAAGAAAGCTGTTTGCGTACAAGAGTTCGAGAGCAGAAAAGTCTTGGGTTTTCTTTGCTAAGTCAATTTTCGGATCCCCCTTTTCATGGGATGTACATAGATCTATATATAGTCCTTCGAATTCGCCAGGTCAATCCCAAAGGGATTAGGAAAACTTCCTAATCCTTCGGGATTTCCGTTTTAGCAAGTCGGCTTGGCTCCATGGGCCTTTGACCCATCGCGGGCCGAAGATGGGCTTCTCGTCCTCGTATAAAAATGACTTCGGCCGCATCGTCTTCTAGCTTCGTGTAGAATTGACCTTGGAAAGACAGCTCCGTATGGGAATGACTTCGGCCAGGATTGTCTTCGGCAGCTTTGACTTCGGCCAGACAGTTTCGTATAGAAATGACTTCGGCCAGGATTGTTTTCGGCAGCTTTGACTTCGGCCAGACAGTTTCGTATAGAAATGACTTCGGCCAGGATTGTTTTCGGCAGCTTTGACTTCGGCCAGACAGTTTCGTACAGAAATTGACTTCGGCCGAAACGAGCTCGTATCGTGCCTAAGTGGATTCGTATCATGGCCGAAGTGCTGAAGTGAGCTCGGTGGCCGAACTGGAGCGTGGCCGAAGTGGAGGCTTGCCGAAGTGGGCGTGGCCGAAGTGGAGCATGGCCGAAGTGGGCCTGGCCGAAGTGGGCTGCCGTGTGTGCCGAAGTGGCATTGCCAATGTCACGGGTCCTTGCCGAAGTGACATTGCCGAAGCCGTGGGTCCTTGCCGAAGTGACATTGCGGAAGCCATGGATCGTTGCCGAAGCCGTGGGTCCTTGCCGAAGTGACATTGCGGAAGCCATGGATCGTTGCCGAAGCCGTGGGTCCTTGCCGAAGTGACATTGCCGAAGCCGTGCGTCCTTGCCGAAGTGACATTGCCGAAGCCATGGATCGTTGCCGAATCCGTGGGTCCTTGCCGAAGTGACATTGCCAAAGCCGTGGGTCCTCTTTCCTTTGCTGATGTGGCTTGCCGAAGTGAGCATCCCTGTGCTGAAGTCTTCCTTCCTTTGCCGATGTGGCTTGCCAAAGCGAGCATCCCTGTGTCGAAGTCTTCCTTCCTTTCGCCGATGTGGCTTGCCGAAGCGAGCATCCCTGTGCCGAAGTCCTCCTTCCTTTTGCCAATGTGGCTTGCCGAAGCCAGGGCTGTGCCGAAGTGGGTTATCGCCGAAGTCGCGGCTCATTGCCGATGTGGCTTGCCGATGTGACCATGCCCCAAGGCTTGCCTAAGTGAAGACAAAGCTTTGCCGATGTGAGCCAAAGCTTGCCTAAGTGGAGACAAAGCTTGCCTAAGTGAAGACAAGGCTTGCCTAAGTCTCTCCTTTCTTTGCCGAAGTGAGCCAAAGCTTTGCCGATGTGAGCCAAAGCTTGCCTAAGTGGAGACAAAGCCTTGCCTAAGTGAAGACAAGCCTTGCCTAAGCGGAGACAAGGCTTGCCTAAATGAAGACAAGGCTTGCCTAAGCCTCTCCTTTCTTTGCCGAAGTCTCCCTGCCGAAGTGAGCCAAAGCTTTCCGAAGTCTCCTTCTTTCTTTGCTGAAGTCTTCATGCCGAAGTGAGTCAATCCTGCCGAAGTCTCCTTCTTTCTTTGCCGAAGTCTTCATGCCGAAGTGAGTCAATCATGCCGAAGTCTCCTTCTTTCTTCGCCGAAGTCTTCATGCCGAAGTGACTAGGCTTGCCGAAGTCTCCGTGCCGAAGTGAGCTTCTTTGGCCAGAATTGCCCATCTTGTGCTTAAGTGGACTCGTACAGAGATGACTTAGGCACAATTTTGACCTTGTCCGATTCTTCGTATTTTCATACTTAGCAATTTTCCCATTGATCACAGCTGGGCAGGTTTTGACCCCAACAGTTAGCCCCCCAGCTCGGTAGTTTCAGTGATGATAGTTCCGAGGTAGAGGAGGTCCAAGCTGGGATCAATGTGCCGTGTCGATTGGTATGAGCTGAGCTGACATGACGCTGAGTCCGTTGTTTTTGATGTCCACCAGGTTCTCTGTCTTCAGACTGATAATCTTTTTTCCAGTAGAAATTTCTTCATTCAACTGTGTTTTGGCTCGATTCCCAATGGATGATGACATCATCTTTTGCTTTATGAGCCTATATATGCTCCCCCTTCTCCTCACTTCCTCTTCACTTCTTCACTTCTCAAAAATCTCAAGGTAACTTCTCTCCTCCCTTCTCTCTCCTTTTCTTGAAGATTTTTTTTTTTAGGTTGTTTTGTTGTTTTTTTTTGTTGTCCCTGAAATCGTTTTCGGCCGGAGTCTTCTCTGCCGAAGTAATCTTTTGCCGAAGTGATTTTCTTTGCTGGGCGAGATGGAGAGTCCTTTCAATGTAAAAATTGAGATGGAGAATTGGAGTTCCGATTGTGTTAGGCTTAGGCAAGACGCGAGCCTTCGGGCGTGTTCTTCAACACGGCGAGTTTCTAAGGGCACATACAAGCATGAGGCGCCTGATCCACCAGGATCTACTCTATCCACTGCTGAATCTTTGGAGACCCTCAGGCACCGTTTCAACATTTCCGAAGAAATTGACTTCATCCTTCCATCGCCATCGGATCGGGCCAGTGAGCCCCCAAAAGGGTTTTTTACCTTGTACGAGAATTGTTTCTACATGTGCTTCATATGGTTCCCAATACCAGGGGTCATCCTGGGGTATCTGTGGAAGCATAGACTGGCTCTGGCGCAAATAACTCCGCGGGGAATTCGACACCTGGTTGGGATCGTGGTCCGCAGCTTCGAGTGTGGCGAAGAAGTCACCGTGGATCACTTGTTGAACCTGCTATCCTTCCGGACATTTCGCTCCAAGGATTCGCTTCTTTACTCCCTCTTGAACAAAACTCACCGCAAAATTATCGGAGGATTCCCAAGTAAAGACAGATATTGGGAGGATTATTTCTTCTTTGTGCCCATCTCCGAGGCTTCGGTTGGTGCAGATTTGGTTAACAAAATTAGGACAACATGGAGAAAAATCGGTAGCCGATCCATAGCTTTACGAGCTTTTCTGTCTTTTTGAACATGTCATGACCCTCAGCCTTATTTGTTGGTTTTGCAGTTCCTAATCCGCTCTCGACGTGTCCTCCGGACATAATTACGCTTTGTGAGACTCTAGGTTCCGATGAGTGCGACTGGCAAGGAGATTTTACTCTTCAAAGAGTAGAGAGAGCGCGGGCACGATACTTTGGGTATTATTCTCCAAGTTCGTCTCCTTCGTGGTCTTCTAGCAGTACGAAGAGAGCCATGGGGAAAAGACCATCTGTTCGCGAAAGGATGGAGGCCGAGAGCCGCGCCGCGATGGAGCAGGCAGAGGTCGGCCGAATTGAGATTTTTGCGGAGCAGCTGAGTGCTGCCCTTGCTTTCCCCTCGGGCAACTCGTCTGTTGAACCGTCCGCGCTGGCTCCGTCGATCCCCATTGTGAGAGAGATCGTGTTGGGCTTGCCCCCAGTTCACCGCGGAAAGGGTAAGGCTGCGGCTACAAGTGAGGATACCGATCGGGTGAGGCCTGTCCGGAGACGTGTCCCGGCAAAGGTTGACACAGGGAAAAATCCTCAAAAGGACGACGCTCCTGGACGAAAAAGGCGTAACGCATCGGTTCGTAGTGCTGCCAGCACGAGCTGCCTTCGCAACCCGTATCTCAGCCGTTTGCTGCTGAAATGTTTTGTGACGACGCGTCGGCCTCGGCCACTCTCTTCTCCAAGATTCTTTCCAAGGGGGATTGTTTTCCTCCTCCCGATACTTTATCCCGGAGCAAGTCATATGCTGAAATGTCTCGCCGTGGTGCTAAGGTAGTTTGCGTCGAACTCCTTTTTTTGTACTTCGTTGAAAATGCGATGCCTGATCTCTCTTTTTCCCTCCGTTCAGTTCGTGGCCTCTATTAACAAGATGACGTCCGGTTACGAGGCGGACGTTCGTAAGAATGCGAGGAGGGCCGATCGTGCACGAAAAGTGGCCGAAGGGCTTCGATCAAAGCTTACCGAAGCCGAGCGTGAGCGCGACGCTACGACAGAGGCAGCGTCGAAATAGAAGGAAGACTTGGAATCCTATCGGGTCCAGCAAGAGGCTCGAGTGGCCGAGCTCCAGCGGATGCTGAGCTCGGAGAGGGCTATGACCGAGAAGAAGGTCGAACGGGCCAAGAAGGGGGCGATGCGCGGACTGGCCGAGAAGTTTCAATCCAAAGTCGACCGAGCCAAGGAGAAGATCAGGATCTTGGGTGAAACGTCGAAGAACAGCGTCGTCGATCTCGCCCAAGTCGACGGGAACCTTGAACTCCTTGCGCTGCTCCGCGGGGATGAACCACCTTCGCTGGATGCCGAAACTGAGAAACTCGAGGGATGGAGAGCGAGGTACGCTGGTGCCGATGACGAGTTTGATAAGTTGGTCGCTTCGTTGGGGAACGACCTAGTGGTGTCGCCGATCTCTGAAGACTCGGCCGACGTCGCGCTTGGTAATGAGTCTGTTGAGGTGTTAGTGGCGGATGTCGGCATTCGCGTATTCTCTGGATCCAACAGGGGTAAACTTGGTTCGAACGAAGCCCTGAATCTGAGATGACGGCCGAATCCTCCGATGATGATTAGGGTGCGTCTTTGAGGGGTAAGGTATGATGATGATGGGGAACTGCCCAAGTCATCATTTTAATTATGCTTTGACGTTATTTGGACATGGTGCCTGGATGGCTTTATCCATATTGACTTGTTATGTTTGCCTTGTGGCTTTGGCTTTGGTTGTGTCGTTTCTTCGTTGTCGAAACTTGTTGCTTGATTGCTGCTTTTTTTATTATCCAAGGAGGACTGATCCGTTTCGCTACAGTTTGTGCTAGTGTTAGTACCGACGATTCGTTTGTTTCGTTTCGAATGATTATGTTAGTGTAAGCATACTTGCTTCGATTATGAGCACAGGCGTTCTGACCAACGATTTGTTTGTTGGGTTTTCGGATGAACATTTCGGTTTGCGGATATGCTACCGTAAGCGTATCCGCTCCGACAATGGACACGTAGTGCTGTTGCGACCAACGATTTGTTGTTGGGTTTAGGATGAGCATTTCGGTTTGCGGATACGCTACCGTAAGCATATCCGCTCCGTCAATGAACATGTAGTACTGTTAGGACCAACGATTTGTTTGTTGGGTTTAGGATGAACATTTCGGTTTACGGATACGCTACCGTACGTATATCCGCTCCGACAATGGACATGTTATTTATATAGCGCGCGCTTTTAATCCGCTAGGATGTAGTAGTTAGATCCGTAAAGGATGTAGTAGTTCGTTGCAGTGGCCAGCAGCAACGAGGGTGAAGAGAGGTGCCTGTTTTAGTTAGGACTTTAGGTGATTCGTGAAAGGTGCATATGTGATGCCTGTTTCCGTTAAGGCTTTAGTAACCCGTGGAGGGTGTGATATGAAGAAAATTGCTTCGAGAAGCTTGCATTAAGTTGACGCGGAGTCTATTACAAAGGTTGGAGTATACGAGTATACGTACCCACTCCCCTCCCCTTTTTTTAGGAGGGGGGCAGCTGAACCCATCCGAAGATGAGCTGCCTACGTACCCTTTTGCAGGGATCAAGCCGCCCCGTAGTTCATGTGAAGTATCTTAAGTATAGTACTTCTTGAGGTGCATTGCGTTCCACGATCTTGGTATTGGAACGTCAGACATGTTGGCGAGTTCGTACACTCCGGGTCGGACTACTTTCGTGATTTTGTAAGGTCCTTCCCAGTTTGCTCCGAGTTTGCCGGCGTTCAGCTCAGCAGTATTCTGGAAAACTTTTCGTAGGACCAGGTCTCCTTCGTAGAACGGTCGATTTCGTACGTGAGAGTTGTAGTATTTTGCCGCTGCGTTCTGGTAATTCTGAATTTGGATCAAGGCTTGATCCCGTCTTTCGTCGATCAAGTCCAACTCGTCAAGCATCAACAAGTGATTGAGTCCGTCTTGTTCTGGGAGTAGTCTTCGGCGGACTCCAGGAAAATTTATCTCTGGTGGAATGACGCATTTTGTCCCATGGACGAGAGCGAACAGAGTTTCGTTGGTTGCTCGTCGCGGTGTCGTTCTATGAGACCACAATACACCTTCTAGTTCGTCGGCCCATCGGCCTTTCTTCTGGTCGAGGCGTTTCTTGAGACCGTCGAGAATCGTTTTGTTTATTGCTTCAGCCTGGCCGTTGCCCTGTGGATATCGTGGGCTGGATTTGCTTAGCCGTATCTTCCACTTCTCGCAGAAAGCTTCGAACCTTGTGGAAATGAACTGTGATCCATTATCGGTGACGATCTTGTATGGGACTCCGTGTCGGCATATGATGTTCCTCCATACGAAACTTTCAACTTGTGCGTCCTTGATGCTTGCATACGAATCTGCCTCCACCTACTTTGAAAAATAGTCTGTCAGGACCAATAAGAATCGTTTCTGCTTTGACGGATGTAAAGGTCCAACGATGTCCATGGACCAGCGCATGAAAGGATAGGGTGATGATATCGAAGAAAGCATCTCGGTCGGCTGATGAATCATCGGTGCGTGACGTTGACACTTCTCGCACCTGAACGAGTATTTCTCGTAATCTTGTATCATGGTCGGCCAGTAATAGCCATGTCGTTTGATTTTTATTGCCAGGGCTCGTCCTCCCGAGTGGTTACCACAGGAGCCGCCGTGGACCTCCTCCATGATTGCCCTTGCCTCCTTTCCTTCGACGCAGGCGAGTAATGGCCCCGAGAAATGCCATTTCAAAACATTACCATCGAGCAAGATGTAGCGCGCTGCTTGCGCCCAAAGTTTTCGGACTGCCCATTTGTCTGAGGGTAAGATACCATCGCAGATGTATCCGCGGATGTCGTCATGCCACCCTCTGTCGCAGCCATACTGTATGCCCGTACACGCTCCATTCATCTTGACGACTCCAGTTTCGTGGCAGGGGTAGACGTTGGAGGGGAGGGTCGTAAAGTCCTCGTCCATAGACGTTGCTTCCTCTGCAGCAGTCGCAGGATCTTCGTCTTCGATGACTGCATCTATTTCCATTTGAGAGGCCTGTCCTTCGTCTGCCGCGTATGTTTCGTCCTGGACTATCGAGCCGTTGATTACTGCTTCTCGTTCGTCAGCGTCATCTCCAGCATTGTCTGGTGCACAGGCTTTCTCCCTTGCAGTCCTGGCAGCTTGGGATCGAGTAACTATACTCAATGTTTCCCTGAGGGTGATGCTTGGGCGCTCGATGAATTCCACCAGAATAACTCGTTTCAGGGCTGGATCAGAAGTGGATGCGAGGGCGGCCAGTGCATCAGCCGAAGTGTTTTCTCCTCGTGGAATCTGCGTGAGTGTGAACTCTTTGAACTGAGCAGTCAAGTCTTTGACGACTTTCAGATACGCCTCCATACGATCATCTTTAGCTGCGTATTCTCCGCTGAATTGGTTTGTGACCAACTGTGAATCGCAGAACGCGTGAATGCAGTCAATCTTGAGTCCTTGCGCAAGCTTTAATCCGGCAATGAGGGCTTCGTATTCTGCTTCGTTGTTGGAGGCGTGAAAACCTAAGCGGAAGGATTGTTCAAGTATCTTGCCCATTGGCGACGTCAGACGTATCCCGACCCCTGAACCGTTTTTGGATGATGAGCAGTCAACGTGAAGTTGCCAAGTCGAATTCGGGTTTCCTTCGGCGAGGCTTTCCTCCGGAAGCTCGATTAAAAAATCGGCAAGTACTTACGATTTTACGCAGGTTCGTCCGCGATACTCGATGTCGTATTCGCTGAGCTCGATAGCCCACTTGGCCAATCGCCCGGATTGGCTTGGGCTGTTCAAAATCGATCGTAGTGGTAAAGGACTAAGGACCACAATGGAGTGTGATTGGAAATACGGCCTTAGTTTCCTGGCAGACATGACCACCGATAGGGCCAATTTCTCCATCTGCGGGTATCTTGTCTCTGCGTCGGTGAGGGTCTTACTGACGTAAAAAATTGGTTTCTGCTCGCCCCGTTCATCGCGAATGAGTACTCCGCTTACTGTCGTGGTGGAGATTGCGGTGTACAGGAAGAGCGGCTCTCCCTCGACTGGCTTTGCAAGCACCGGGGGACTGGCGAGATATTTCTTCAACTGCTGGAAAGCCTCTTCGCACTTCTCTGTCCATTCGAATTTCTTGTTTCCTCGCAAAGTGTCGTAGAACGGTAAGCACTTATCGGTGGACCGCAAAATAAATCTGTTGAGTGCAGCCACCCTGCCAGTCAGTCTCTGTACTTCACGTTTTGATTTTGGGGAAGCCATCTGGATGAGGGCGTCGATCTGCTTTGGATTCACTTCGATTCCTCGATGAGTAACTAAGTAACCAAGAAACTCGCCGCACGTGACTGCAAATCTACACTTTGTCGGGTTGAGCTTCATGTTGTGCGAGTTGAGCTGTCGGAAACATTCCTCCAAATGTAACACGTGATCCGTTGCCTCTAGCGATTTCACCAGCATGTCGTCTATGTAAACCTCCATCGTTTTTCCGAGTTGACTGGCAAACATCTTGTTTACTAAGCGCTGATATGTGGCTCCGGCATTCTTGAGGCCGAAAGGCATCACCTTGTAGCAATAGATTCCACGATCCGTAATGAAGGTTGTCTTCTCACGATCGTCGGGATTCATTAGAATCTGGTTGTATCCAGAGAATGCGTCCATGAAAGATAAGAGCTTGTTACCGGCCGTTGCTTCGACCAATCGGTCAATGTGTGGTAGCGGGAAGCTGTCTTTCGGGCACGCCTTGTTTAAATCGGTGAAATCGACACACACCCGCCATTTTCCGTTCTTCTTTTTGACTACAACAGGATTAGCCAGCCAATCCGGGTACTTGACTTCCATTATCGACCCGACTCGTAAGAGTCTTTCGACTTCGTCGTTCACTGCCTTCGCTCTGTCAGGACCCAACTTTCTCCGTTTTTGCTTGATTGGTTTGAAGGTTGGGTCGATGTTCAATTCGTGACTGGTTACTCCGATATCAATTCCGGGCATATCCTCTGCTGCCCACGCGAAAGTGTCCACGTTTTCTTTTAAGAATGAAACCAGTTCCTCCTTGATTTTTTCGTCGAGGGCGAATCCAATCTCTACGCATCGTTCCGGGTGTTCGTCGTCGATACAAACTGATACTACGGGGTCGCAGGGCTGTTCGACTGGTTCTTCTTCGCGATCCTCCGCAATCTGTAATTGCTATAAGAGCTTGGAGAGCTCTTTTACTGGCTCCCTGTATGTCTTCATATTTTTACGTTCTGACTTGGCTATTGGATCGGTGACAGGATTCCTGAGCTTGTGTGCAGCGAGGAAGCATACGCGGGACTCCTTCTGATTTCCCAAAATTGTTTTGACTCCGCTCGGTGTTGGGAATTTGACGCACAGATGGTAGGTCGAGGCTACCGCGCGCATTGAATTCAACCAGGGTGTGCCGACGATGACGTTATATATTGCTGGGTGATCGGCTACCGAGAACTCGACGAGCTTGATGACACCCCCAGCTTCTATAGGCAGCTTGATCGTCCCGATTGTCATCGTCGTTTCTCCGGAAAATCTAGTCAATGGTTTAGGGGAAGCCACTATGTCGGACGGATTGATATCCATTCTTTTGAGGGTTTCTTTGAAGATTATATCCACTGTGCTGCCCGTATCCACCAGCACCCGGGCTACGTCATAGCCACTGATGATCAACTCAATTACGAGAGGGTCATCGTGTGGTTTGTCGATTCCGGTTATTTCCCTTTCTGCGAATGAGATTACGTCGTCAGGGAACTTGGAGGGTGCAGACCAGTTAACGCTGACATCGGCTCGTCGTTGAAAAGCTTTGATCGATGAGACGGTATCCGGACAATAGTGAGATCCACCCATTATCATGTTGATCCGTCTCCTTGGGCCAGATTGTGGTGCTTCGTCGTCTTGCCTCCCTCGCTTAGGGAGATCTTCGTTTGCCTGTTCGGGGGGGTTTGCGTTGGTATCCATTTTGAAATCCTTGAGGCTAATATCGCCTTTGAGTTTGCCAGCCGCCAGTTTAGCAGTGAGTTTCAAACCTAGGATGCGGCAATTTGCAGTTGAGTGTCCGAAGATATGGTGCTGTTCGCAATAAGCCGTTTCATCGTAAGTTCCTTGCCCATAGCTTGACGAATCAACTTGGTAGTTATGGGCTCCTTTGAATCCCCCTTCGTGTTGGATGTCTCCAGGGCCTTGGTTGCCCTTCCTGTTGTTTGGTGGGTTCGGAGTAGAGGGAGGGTGGTTCGTGGACTTCGTCTTTCCATGTTTCTAGGCTAGGATCTTCACTTCTTCTTCGTTGGAGGCAAAGTCCGTCGCTCGGTGCAATGCATCCTGGATAGTGGTTGGTGCGTTCAGCGCAATCTCCTTCCGAAAATCGGAGTCGAACCACAGGGCTTTCTTTAACGCTTGCAGTGCGGCTTCATCACTTATTCCTTCTACCTTTGAGAGCACTGACTTGAACCGTCCGATGAAGGTTCGCAATGTCTCGTTCTGTCCTTGCCCCATGGTCCACAGATCCGCATCGGATGTCCGGCGTTCCATGAATATAGCATAATGTTTAAGGAAAGCTGACGACAGCTGATTGAAATTGTCGATCGAATTTCTTCCCAGCCTGGAGAACCATTGGAGAGCTGGGCCTTTAAGGTGCTCAACGAACAAGAGACATTGTCCAGCGTCTTCTTCTCCATCTCTGAAGTTTGCTCGTCCCATTGCTATTACGAAGGCGGTCAAGTGCTCCTTTGGATCAGTTTTACCTTCGTAGATTGGTATCTTCATCTTCCCCGGATCAGAAACCCTCGCCTTAGTGATTCGAGCCGTGAACGGGGTGTTCTGTGCTTCTTCAAGCACTCGGTCGAGTTCGGGAGCCTTGCTAGTAGCCCTATGCATCTGAGATCGAACGAATTTCATCTCGGCGGCAGCTCGCTCCATGCCTGCCCTGATTTCGGCCATCTCCTCCTTTTGGGCTCGGATCATTGCTTTGCGCTCTTCCTCGATCTGGGCTCGTTGGGACCAGAGGATGTTCTCCTCCTCTTCGGTGAGGTCCTGATCATGGCCAAGGTTGGTGTTGCTTCATTTGTTTCGAGTTTGGGTCGCACCCGTGAGTTCAGATTCGCAGCGGTGTTCCGAGTCGTGTTCACCCTCTGGGTTGTCCTCCAGGTTGACCACTGAATTCATTCCAGCCATAGTCTACGTGTTCGCCTCCTGCGGTGACGCGTTCAGTTCAGCGGTCGTGGTTGGTCGGTTTGTAGGGAGCAATCCGCCCTGGGTTCTCGTCGTATGGTGGGGTGTTGAGAAATCGAGGGTCGTTGGATTGAGACGTCGAAGAGGGCACCTCATTAGGTCAACTCCTGAGCCTCTACCACGGGCTTGGCTCGCTGTTGCAAGGACTTCGAGCTTATCGGTCATCGTCGTGTTTAGCTTGTCCTGCTCCTCCGCCTTCTTGAGCAGCGTTTCCAGCATCGTCTTGATCTGTGATAGGGCCTCTGGGCTCGTCCCCAAGACTGCAGGCGTTGGTGCATCTGTTGCTCCAGACCCATCGATTCCCGTGTCTTGCGGGTCGTCGGTTTGTCCGTCGCTAGTCATCTTCTTCGAATCGTTCGTGCGGTGGTTCCTTGGAGTAAGAAAGTTTCAAATTCCCCCTCCTTCTAGCGCCAAATTGTGGGAGTCAAAATCAACACAATTAGAATTTGTCGGAGGTTTGTTAAGAGGGATGAAATTTCTGCTGATGAACCACCAACAGAGAGATCCAAAGATGGTTTTTTATTAAGCTGTTAAGAAAGCTGTTTGCGTACAAGAGTTCGAGAGCAGAAAAGTCTAGGGTTTTCTTTGCTAAGTCAATTTTCGGATCCCCCTTTTCATGGGATGTACATAGATCTATATATAGTCCTTCGAATTCGCCAAGTCAATCCCAAAGGGATTAGGAAAACTTCCTAATCCTTCGGGATTTCTGTTTTAGCAAGTCGGCTTGGCTCCGTGGGCCTTTGACCCATCGCGGGCCGAAGATGGGCTTGTCGTCCTCGTATAAAAATTACTTCGGCCGCGTCGTCTTCTAGCTTCGTGTAGAATTGACCTTGGAAAGACAGCTTCGTATGGGAATGACTTCGGCCAGGATTGTCTTCGGCAGCTTTGACTTCGGCCAGACAGTTTCGTATAGAAATGACTTCGGCCAGGATTGTTTTCGGCAGCTTTGACTTCGGCCAGACAGTTTCGTATAGAAATGACTTCGGCCAGGATTGTTTTCGGCAGCTTTGACTTCGGCCAGACAGTTTCGTATAGAAATGACTTCGGCCAGGATTGTTTTCGGCAGCTTTGACTTCGGCCAGACATTTTCGTACAGAAATCGACTTCGGCCGAAACGAGCTCATATCGTGCCTAAGTGGATTCGTATCATGGCCGAAGTGCCGAAGTGAGCTCGGTGGCCGAAATGGAGCGTGGCCGAAGTGGAGGCTTGCCGAAGTGGGCGTGGCCGAAGTGGAGCATGGCCGAAGTGGGCATGGCCGAAGTGGGCTGCCGTGTGTGCCGAAGTGGCATTGCCGATGTCACAGGTCCTTGCCGAAGTGACATTGCCGAAGCCGTGGGTCCTTGCCGAAGTGACATTGCCAAAGCCGTGGGTCCTCCTTCCTTTGCCAATGTGGCTTGCCGAAGTGAGCATCCCTGTGACGAAGTCTTCCTTCCTTTGCCGATGTGGCTTGCCGAAGTGAGCATCCCTGTGCCGAAGTCCTTCTTCCTTTTGCCGATGTGGCTTGCCGAAGCGAGCATCCCTATGCCGAAGTCTTCCTTCCTTTCGCCGATGTGGCTTGCCGAAGCGAGCATCCCTGTGCCGAAGTCCTCCTTCCTTTTGCCGATGTTGCTTGCCGAAGCCAGGGCTGTACCGAAGTGGGTTATCGCCGAAGCCGCGGCTCATTGCCGATGTGGCTTGCCGATGAGACCATGCCCCAAGGCTTGCCTAAGTGAAGACAAAGCTTTGCCGATGTGAGCCAAAGCTTGCCTAAGTGGAGACAAAGCTTGCCTAAGTGAAGACAAGGCTTGCCTAAGTCTCTCCTTTCTTTGCCAAAGTGAGCCAAAGCTTTGCCGATGTGAGCCAAAGCTTGCCTAAGTGGAGACAAAGCCTTGCCTAAGTGAAGACAAGGCTTGGCTAAGCGGAGACAAGGCTTGCCTAAATGAAGACAAGGCTTGCCTAAGCCTCTCCTTTCTTTGCCGAAGTCTCCCTGCCGAAGTGAGCCAAAGCTTTCCGAAGTTTCCTTCTTTCTTTGCCGAAGTGAGTCAATCCTGCCGAAGTCTCCTTCTTTCTTTGCCGAAGTCTTCATGCCGAAGTGAGTCAATCCTGCCGAAGTCTCCTTCTTTCTTCGCCGAAGTCTTCATGCCGAAGTGACTAGGCTTGCCGAAGTCTCCGTGCCGAAGTGAGCTTCTTTGGCCAGAATGGCCCCTCTTGTGCTTAAGTGGACTCGTACATAGATGACTTAGGCACAATTTCGGCCTTGTCCGATTCTTCGTATTTTCATACTTAGCCATTTTCCCATTGATCACAGCTGGGCGGGTTTTGACCCCAACACTTAGTAAGAAATCTTAATTCTTCTTGGGAAGTGCAAATTGTTTTTGCGGGTTCCCGAGGCGTGATGATGTCATCATCCGCTTTAAAAGCCTATATATGCCGAGCTCCATCCATTTTTTCTTCATAATTTCATTTCTCCAAAATTTGTCCAAAGCATGTAGCATTTCTCTCTCTATTTTCTCTCTATTTATTTGCTTAAGTTTTTAGGGTTTTTGTTGCCTTCTCTTCTGCCACCACCGAAAATTCGAATTTTCCGGTGGTTGTATTTGAAGAAACCGATTAATCTCCAAACTCCTTCGAAGTTCTCACGAAACCTTTGAAGATCTTGTTCTTGCTTTGGTATTCCATCAAAACCTGATCTGTTTCTCTATTCGATCTTCAAAATTGCCGACGCAATTATATTGTTTGAAAGTCCTCCGGAGTCTTCCTTTGTTAGTACCGAACCATCTTCCTGTGGCGAGCCGGTCTGTTCTTCAACTTCTGAGCCAGGATTGATTCCTGCGAGTTTAAATCGATCCGCCACTCGTGCCGATCCCTCTTCCCGAGCCAAAGGGTTAAGCGCATTGAGTAACGAAGAGTTGGTAGATTCGTTTGGCTCAGCAAATGGCCCTTCTTGCCTTGGTAGGAAAATTATTTATTTAGCTGGCTCCGATGAAGCGGGAAGTAGTGCTGCGAATCCACTCGAAATCAAGGTCCCTTTGTTGATCGATGAGCCATTCGATGGGACCGCTAATCCTTTCGAAGTAAAGATTGAAAAGGAAGATTGGAATTTTGATCTCGCCACTACGAAGCGTCGATTAGAGGCAATGACCAGTGCCGGTCCATCAAAGAAAACTCCTAGAAAAAGGGCTAAAAGTATATGACCCGATCCGCCAGGCTCGACCTTGTCAACGGAAGAGACGTTGCAGACGCTTCGGGAGAGATTTTTGATATCTGAAGAAGTTGAGTTAATAGTTCCAACGAAAGAGGAGCAAGCCAATCATCCTCCTCCTGGACACTTCACTTTATACGAGAGCTTCTTCCACCATTGCTTCCTCTGGTTCCCAATCCCCGGAGTGATCCTTCGTTTCTTGTGGAAACTCAACCTTGCTTTTGCTCAAATCAATCCTGTTGGGATCAATATTCACCCATTTGAAGTTAACAGCAAACGGATCGGGTGTCACGACCCACGGTGAAGAAGCTGGGTCGTGTACCCCGATCCATGGTACAGCAAACAGATCGGGTGTCACGACCCACTGTGAAGAAGCTGGGTCGTGTACCCCGATCCATGGTACAACAAAGGGATCGGGTGTCACGACCCACGGTGAAGAAGCCAGGTCATGTACCCCGATCAATGGTACAACAAATGGATCGGGTGTCACGACCCATGGTCAAGAAGCTGGGTCGTGTACCCCGATCCATGGTACAGCAAACGGATTGGGTGTCACGACCCATGGTGAAGAAGCTGGGTCGTGTACCCCGATCCATGGTACATCAAAGGGATCGGGTGTCACGACCCACGGTGAAGAAGCCGGATCATGTACCCCGATAAATGGTACAACAAACGGATCGGGTGTAACGACCCACAGTGAAAAAGCCGGGTCGTGTAGCCCGATCCATGGTACAACAAACGGATCGGATATCATGACCCAGGGTTAAGAAGCTGGGTCGTTTACCCCGATCCATGGTACAGAAAATGTATCGGGTGTCACGACCCACTGTGAGGAAGCTGGGTCGTGTACCCTGATCCATGGTTCACCAAACGGGTCAGGTGTCACGACCCATAGTACGAGCCGTGAACCATGGTGTCACCCGAATCGTGAACCATGATGTCACCCGAGCCGTGAACCATGGTGTCACCCAACCGTGAACCATGGTGTCATCCGAGCTGCTCAGCCACTGCCATCGGAGCCAAAGCCTAAGGATAAGGAGTTGGGCCGAGCTGAGCAAATGAACGTGTGGGCCGAGACAATGAGCCCATGAATCAAAGCCCATGGCGGTGGCAGGCTTTGCTAAAAAGAAATCCTAAGGAATTAGGAAACCTTCCTTATCTCTTTAAATATTTGACCTAGCCGACTTAAACTTGTATATATACTCATGTATACCCTCTGAAAACGGGATCCGCAATTTTACATAGCAAACACTTGTTATTCTCTGCAACAGTTTTCTAAACCGAATCAGATCGGTTTGGCGTCGTCTGTGGGGACCTAAAATTTTCTTACACCAAAAAACCACCGCAAAACCGATCCGAAGAGGATGGCCAACGAAGGAGATGATAACGCTGCTGACACCAGAAATACCGGTGTGGAGGATCAGATGAACCAACCCGAAAATGCCAGGGAGGTTTCGGCAACACTGACGGAGATGAAGGCCATGCTGGAGACGCTGCTCAAGAAGGCGAAGGAACAAGATAAGCTGAACAGCACGGTGATGGGGGAGCTGAGAGCCTTGGCAACGACGAGTCGAACCCGAGGGGTGGGATCAGGTCTGGACCCAGCAAGACGAATCGGAAGACACCTCAACCCAACGGCCCTAGACTTCTCGACCCCGCTCAACCCGCCAAGGACTCGTGGAAGATTGCCACCACTCCATCAAAGCTCAGCAAACCTGATTTCCGGAATGCAAGGAGCAGGAGACACACCGACCGAAGAGGAGCCAGCCCCAATCATCAATCTGGAGCAGGAGAACCGAGTGGAGAATAACACGGAGAGCCGTGATGACCCCGAACCCCTAGCAGCTGGTCAGACCCGAACTGAAAGATGCGAGGCCATCCCAGAAGGAGATCAAGAGCTAACCTAGGAGGAAGAAAACATCCTCTGGGCCGAGCAAGCACGGGTCAACGAAGAACGAAGACCAGGAGTCCGAGCCTAGAAAGAATAGAGGGCTATCATGCGAACAGATATGGACCGAGCAGCTGCCGACATAAAAGCCGTCCGATCCATGATGCACAAATTGACTAGCAAGGTGCCGGAGATAGATCGCATACTGGAGGAAGCACAGAAACCCTGTTCACAGCACGGATTACCAGCACAAGAATTCCAGATCCTGGAAAGATGAAAGTTCCGATTTACAAAGGGAAAACCGACCCAAAAAAGCATCTAATGACTTTTGCTACAGCCATGGGACGCTCTAACTTCAAAGAAAACAAAAGAGACGTCGGACAATGCCTTTTCTTCGTGGAGATCTAAAGGGCCCGGCGCTCCAATTGTCCTCCAGGCTAGAGCGGAAGTTAATGGATGGGAAAATGTCTAAGTGTTGAAAGGAGCATAACCCGATCCATGAAGCGTGACGTACCCGAGCAGGAACAAGAAAAATGGTTCGGATGAACCATGCGAGAGGAGATGCTAACCCAAGCCGAATGCCACCCGAGTTGCAGAAGAATGCCACCCGAGCCGAATGCCACCCGAGCCACAGAAGAATGCCACCCGAGCCGAATCAATATGTTCGTTTCTAAGCCAAGGGGCTCGACCCACTCTTCCGAAGGAAAAAGCTTGGCCCATAAAAAGGAAAAGATAAACACAAAAAAAGGGGAGAGGCAAAGAATGAATTTTCCCTTTCTATTTAGGAGTAACCCTAGCCGACTTAACCTTATATAAATACTCATGTAAACCCTTTGAAAAGGAGATCTGGAATTTACATAACAAAACACTTGTATTCTTTCTCCAAACAGCTTTAATAAAACCATCTTTGGATCTCTGTTTGTGCTTTCGTGGTTTTTACTCAGAAGTTTCAGATCCCTTAAAAAGTCTAACCAAATTCAATTGTGTAGATTCACACCCCCCACAAACTTCATGGACTTTTTGTCCATATCCGGTACAATCGTTCTAATCTTCATCTTTTCAATTTTAATTTTATTTTATTTTCAGCTTATACTCCCTTACTTTGATTTGCTTTCACACCAGGGTGGTGCAAAGTAAGTCTGGGGGATTGTCGTTTACTAACACGTTTGTTCGTGTTTGGTTTTTATATTTTTGAGTATTTTTTATTTTTATATCTATTAATTCGTTTTTATTGAGTCAAAATAAGTTTGAGCATTATGAAACTTTTCTAGGAACTAAAAGCTTTGATTTCAAAATCAGAGACCATTATTGCAGGGTTTGTTCAAGATAATCGATTCAGAACCCCAGTGACTAGACTCCCCCAAAAAAAATTTATCTTGCATTGGTTTCAATGAAACTGATTTTGACTCTATTTTATTTGACTACTACTCTGATTTTTAATATTTCTCATTAAAAGTATTAGATCATGGAAACGAATCACACATTCAGGACATCTTTTCCTCTTTACCACTCTTTGTTGTTCATAATTGGCCAGCTCACTTTTATTTGGTACCCCACCTATAATCCTTACCTCTTTTCAGACCTCATGCATTCTTGGTTTCATTGTCATATATGCAGATATGTGCAAAAATGTCGGAGAGAAAAAGGATCGACGCAGTTTTCCAACCACTGAGATGCAAAAATTGGAAGAACTTGGTGGAGTACTACAATGAGATTCAAGAGCTTGGCCTTTCCTTGGAATTCACAAATCATGGTAAATGTTTGCCTATGATGACTCATATCAAAGAAAGACCGTTTTCCCCCTTTATAAAAAAAAGAGAGAAAAGAAGAAAAAATACGAAAAAGAAGAAAAAGAAGAAGAAAATCGAAAGGAAAACGAGTCAATAAAAGAGCCTCATGGCATAAGAAAATCCCAAGCATTGTTATTGATCAAGTAAGAAGAGTTGGAGTAATTCCCAGAAACATCTAAGTCTGGGGGAGAAAAGGAGTTAGGCATTTAAGTGGTTGGGAAACTGTGGACATCAACGTGTCCGTTCTCTCTTGCGGTTTTGTATAGTATCTAGCATCCTCCGGAGCATTTGGTAACCCTAAAAACTTTAAACCTCACAACTAAATCAGCCTTCTAAACTCCTAGCGCCGTCTACCCTGGATGTTATCCTTTGATGAGAAATCCACATCAAATTTAATAAATGTAGAGAGTCAAATGACTTGAAGTTGAGATTTTTGCAGGTTCGAGATTCAGAGTATGGACAAGGCCTCCGAAAGTCATGGTGTGAGTAATTTGAGAAAGTATATGAGCTAATTTTGTTTCATGTGTGATACGATTCTTCCCAAGGATTGACACTTCTAGTTTGGAATTGGATAATCATTGCTTCTGAGATAGAGTAAGTTTCTACAGATCAAGGCACGTGGGTTGAAGGGTCACACAGTAGTTGCGGAATGGCTACTGATTTACCTAAGGTGGTTCCTTGGATATGACACACCAAGACAAACCAAATTCAATTGTTGGATATTACACACCAGCAAACTAAGAAGAGAATCACTCTCTAAAAGAAAAGAAGTTTTTGATTGAAAAGTTGATACTGAAATAGAAGGGGGTTCTACGTTTTTAAAGAAAGAGGAGGAGGCAAAAACAATTATGGTCCTTGAAAACAGAAAATAATTAAAACACTCTTGACTAAAGACTAAACTTTTGAACTTCTTCTCTTGGAATTTCGTTGGAGGGAAAAAGGAATGGCTCCTTTGTGTTTTCAGCAACAAATGGGCCAATGATGATGTGAACTACTTGCCTCGTTAAAAATCTTGCCAAGAAAACCCATTGGGAAAAAACTTGGACTAGGGAAAAAGAGTACAAATAGCTCACATACCCATTTGTTAAATGTCTTGAGCTTGTAGCATATTTAGAGTTATGTTGGACACTTCTTCATTCCAGCTCAAGTGAGTATGTTGCATTTGTTCCTTAGTGAGTAAGCCACAGATTGCTTCCTTGAGTCTTTTGGCCTTAGCACGAGTCAATGGTCGAGTTGGTAAGGTGAGAGCTTCCTCAGGTTCAAGCTTTTCCTCTGGTTCAAGCTCAGGTTCATGTTCAGCTTCAAGTCCTTCCTTTCCCATGATCGTATCATCCCCCTCCTCTTGAAAAGGATTTGTCCTCAATTATGGTTCATCTGCAATAAAAGGGACTAGATCAGAAACATTGAAATTTGAACTAACAGTATACTTACCTTGGAAATCAATATGGTAAGCGTTGTTATTGATCTTTTTGATTATCTTGAAAGGACCATCAATCCTCGGCATCAGCTTTGATTTTCTTTCTGCTGGGAACCTTTCCTTCCTCAAGTGAACCCACACGGGATCTCCAACTTCAAAGATCATCTTGTTTCTGCCATTGTTGGCCTTTCTTGCATATTGTTGAGTTTTCTCCTCAATGTTCTTCCTTGCATTCTCATGGATCTGTTTAACAATTTCTGCTTTCTTTTTCCCATCTATGCTACTTCTTTCACTCAAAGGAAGAGGGATTAGATCCTTAGGAGATAAGGGGTTAAAACCATAAACAATCTGAAATGGCGAGTACTTAGAAGTAGAATGCACTGAATGATTATATGCAAACTCAACATGTGGTAAATATTCTTCCCATGTCCCAAGGTTCCTTTTGATCAATGCACGTAGTAATGTTGATAAGGTTCTATTAACCACTTCTGTTTGGCCATCGGTTTGAGGGTGATAAGTGGTTGAGAACAACAATTTAGTTCCTAGTTTAGACCAAAGCATTTTCCAAAAATGACTTAGGAATTTAGTATCTCTATCAGAAACAATAGTCCTAGGCATTCCATGCAAAGGAACTATCTCTTTAAAGAACATATTAGCTATATGCAATGCATCATCAGTCTTGTGACATGCTATGAAATGTGCCATTTTAGAAAATCTATCTACAACCACAAAGATATAATCCTTTCCTGTCCTAGTACTAGGTAATCCTACTACAAAGTCCATAGATATGTCAGTCCAAGAATGAGTAGGAATGGGTAAAGGAGTGTACAAACCGTGAGGTTGAACCTTAGACTTAGCCTGTTTGCAAGTGACACATCTTTCACAGATTCTTTCAACATCTCTTTTCATGTGTGGCCAATAAAAGTGATCTTGCATTACCTTAAGTGTCTTGGCAATTCCGAAATTCCCCATTAGTCCTCCTCCATGGGCTTCCCTAACAAGCAAATCTCTAACAGAATAGTTAGGCACACACAAGCGATGTTTATAGAATAAAAATCCTTCATGTCTATAGTAGTGACCAGAAGCAAACTTTTCACAAGCCTGATATACTTTTTCAAACTCTGCATCAGATTTATATAGTTCTTTAAGTTGTTCAAAACCTAATAACTTAGCATCAAGAGTAGAAAGTAAGACATATCTTCGGGATAATGCATCAGCAACCACATTATCCTTACCTTGTTTGTACTTGATGACATATGAAAATGTTTCAATAAATTCAACCCGCCTCGCATGTCTTTTGTTAAGTTTCTGCTGACCTTTTAAGTGCTTGAGAGATTCATGGTCTGTGTGTATGACAAACTCCTTAGGCCACAAATAATGCTGCCACGTTTGCAAAGCTCTCACTAAAGCATACAGCTCCTTGTCGTATGTGGGGTAATTCAAGGTGGCTCCTCCAAGCTTTTCACTGAAATAAGCAATGGGCTTCTTATCCTGCATCAAAACAGCACCAATACCTATACCAGAGGCATCACATTCAATCTCAAAAGTTTTTAAAAAATCAGGTAAAGCTAAACAGGAGCATGAGTGAGCTTCTCTTTTAAGGATTGAAATGCTTCTTCTTGAGCTTGTTCCCATTTGAAACCAACATCCTTTTTTATCACTTCAGTGAGTGGAGCAGCTAAGGTGCTAAAGTCTTTAACAAAGCGCCTATAGAATCCAGCAAGGCCATGGAAGCTTATGACTTCTCCTACTGATTTTGGACTCGGCCAGTCTTTAATAGCCTTGACTTTTTCCTCATCCACTTTGATGCCATCTGCACTGACAACAAAACCTAGGAACACAAGGTTATCCGTACAAAAAGTGCATTTCTTTAAATTGGCATACAGTTTTTCCTTTCTAAGATCATTTAAAACTGAATTCAGATGCATGACATGTTCTTCCAAATTTTTGCTGTAAACTAAGATGTCATCAAAATATACCACGACAAAAATTCCTATGAAAGCTCTAAGAACATCAGCCTCATGAAAGTACTAGGTGCGTTTGTTAGCCCAAATGGCATGACTAACCATTCATATAGTCCCTGTTTAGTCTTAAAAGTAGTTTTCCATTCATCTCCTTCTTTCATACGTATTTGGTGATAGCCACTTTTAAGATCTATCTTAGAAAACATCCTAGAGCCATGTAGTTCATCTAACATGTCATCTAGTCTAGGAATTGGATGGCGATACTTTACCGTGATGTTGTTGATTGCTCTACAATCAACACACATTCGCCAACTGCCATCTTTCTTTGGCATAAGTAAAACTGGCACAGCACAAGGGTTCATGCTCTCTCTGATGTATCCTTTCTCCATGAGCTCATTAACTTGTTTCTGAAGTTCTTTGGTCTCAACGGGATTGGAACGATAAGCTGGCCTATTTGGAAGTGAGGCTCTAGGTACGAAGTCAATTTGATGTTCAATGCCTCGAATAGGAGGTAGCCCCTTTGGATTGTCTTCTGGAAACACATCCTCAAAATCCTGCAAAATATAAGTCACTTCACTCGGTAATACCGATGCAAGGTCAGTTAAGCTCATAAGAGCTTCCTTATAAATAAACATAAGAACAGGTTGTTGAGAGAATAAGGCTTTCTTAATTCTACCAGTCTTTATGAAGAAACTTGAATGCTTCTTGCTCCTGTTCTCTTGGTCCTTTGGCAAGGTTTTCTTCAAGTTCTCAATTTTCTCAAGCTGTGTTGTGTTTGAGGCTTCCTTTGAGGTACTAGCTATTTTTCTTTGTTTAAGCACCAACTGATCTTGATACACCTCCTGTGGTGTCATAGGAATCAACGTGATCCTTTTACCTTTATGTTCAAAAGAGTGCTGGTTGGTGAACCCATCATGTGTAACCTTCCTATCAAACTGCCAAGGTCTTTCCAACAAAATATGACCAGCCAAACGTGTGTGGTTTGAGAAGTATTAAAAAAGATTTGTCTAGCCAAAAGGACTTGTGGTGAGCTTAAAAGAGAGAGTGAGGAAGAATAAACGATAGTGCATCAAGGGGAAATGGGTAGAACTTGGATTATAAGCCTTGTATGCATTAGTTGTTTCTTTTCTTTCTCGTGTTTGCATAATGTAATACTCACTTGTTTGAGAGTTAGCCACTAAACATTTTAAGCCACTTGTTATCATGTTTTCAAACCTTTTCTTTCTTAGCCAAATGGATTTGATCATTTGTCCAATTGTGAGACCGTGCCAAACACTTTAATGAATGTCAAAGAGTTGAGTTTTAGTTGATTGCGAGAGTTCTTTTAAATCTCAGGATTTAGAGTAGAAAGTGGAAAAGATGGACACGGCGAAATCTTCTTAAGTAAGGATATGTTTGTGCATTGCTAAATCATTCTCTAGGACCTTCATTTACAATCCTTTACTTGTTTCTTTGGATTTTGAGTTCTCACTTTCAAACCTCTTCTTCGGTTTATTATTTCTTGTATGCTTGAGGACAAGCAAAGGACAAGTCCGAGGGAGTTGATGTACTCGTATTTAGTATCCTTAGCATGCATTTTTCTTAGCAGTTAAAGTCATTTGACTTGCATTTTTTGTATCTTCTGTTCATTTTGAGTTCCATTTAGATTATGTTGAGTCTTAGTGTAATAACCCTCATTTCTAGGCCAAAAGTCAACCAAAAGGATATAACGTTGACCTAGTCGGGAATGAGATTTTTGGTGAAGAAATTTTTTTATCGAATATCGGGGATTTAAACAAGGAATACAGAATTACGGCGTCTACAGTAATCAGCGGGAAAACCAATACGTAAAAGATATTTTTGACCAAGTTCAACTTACGGATTATGATACGACATAAACTTATTTAAGACGTTTTGTTACGGATAAGGAAATATGGGATACGAAAGGATTGGCTTACGGAACGATTAATGTCGGATTTATTAAACGAAAGAGGCGTTGTGGCTTAGTCCTATTGGTTGCATGGATGATTTAAATAAGATTAAAATATCTAAATTAGATTAAATGAGGATTATATTAGTGGCAGGTGAGGTGTTTATCACCTAAGCCTCCTTTTAACCCTTAATCACCGCCTAGTTAATTCACATGTATTAAGACATGTGTTTAGATTAAATCTTTCGGTGCTTTCTCTATTTAAGAGAAGCATAAGTCATAGTTAGTCCCTTCAGCCACAATAATTAAATCAAAGGAGTTGTCAAGCTTTAGAGAAAGATTGAATCAAGAAGAAGTCTTGACCGTGGTTGTGTTAGCTTTTGGAACCCTTCTCTTTTATCTTAAGCTTAGATCTAGAATTAATTTGTGTTGTTATTTTAGATAAAGAGAAGGAAGGATCAAGAGAAGGTCGTACGAGTTAGGAGCTTACAAACCATAAACTCTAATTACGTTAAGGTGAGTTCCGGTGATGTGTGATTGCTTGTTAATTGCTGTGTAGATTAAATCACCTCTATTTCAAGCTAAGATCGAATAAAGAACATGGTAGTAATTGTTTACAAATTATCTTAGCTTAATTCCATGGTTAACCATTAAATCGGAATTAATATAATTCTGTAAATTATGATTAATTTGATTTAAGATTACATGTAAATTATGGAGTTGATTTTAGGGAAATTGCACTCTATATTAGTCTTTACACCTATAATTAACTATCTAACATCATATAAAACAAAATATAGTAACTAGCATTTAACCCACCTAAAATTCCGATTTTATCCTTAATGAAAAATAACAAAGACTCATAAACGTAGTTAACTATGTTCGCAAATCGATATAGTTAACTATGTTCGGAAATTAATAGGTAACTATGTTTCTGATAATAGTTAACTATGTATGTTACTTTTCCATTATGCAAACTATAATAGGTAACTATGTTCTGAACGTAGTTAACTATGTTTGTTTAAATAAATAACTATTACAACAATATTTTCAGGTAGTCAATTATGTCATGAAATTAGATAACTATGCTCTGAAAATAGTTAACTATGTTTTTAAATTGGTAACTATTTTCTAAAAATAGTTAACTATGTGTTTAGATAGTTACAAATAATGTGATGTAGTTAACTATGTTCTGAGATCAATTGAATAGGTAGTTTCGATGAAAATAGTTAACTATGTTTTTAGATAGTTACAAATATGATATAGTTAACTATACATGGATAATTTCGTCCAGTCTTATTTCTCTCTGCTATTTACCTAATTCCGAAAATGGAACTGCTATTTTCCCAATTATCTCTCTCAAAAATAATATTCAGCTAATTAACCTTTGATTTTAATGATGAAGAATTAATCTTGAATTTCTACAGTTGGTTAAAATCTCATCAAAGGTGAATTACGAAATTTATTTGATGTTAACCAAGTGATTTAGATTAATTCGGAAACTATTTTTCCTAAAGAGGAAATTAAAGAAGGATCGATAGATTCTTGTTCAATTAAATTATTGAGGTTGTGGAGCTTCTCTAATTAATATCGGATTGTGAAATCCTTGTTATTGATGTTGTTGATTATTGATTGTGATGTTGTGTCTTTACTTGTTTGCTTAGACTACGTTATCATTACCTTGTCAATGCATGTAATGAATTAAACATGCATAATAGATAACTTGGTAATATTGGCGATTCGACTTTCCCTAATGGCTATGTTAACGGCCCTATGGTGCATTGCCATTCGGAACCCCCTGTTAACCATATGTCTGCATATAGTAGACTGGTTCACTACCAGGTCTGACTTATACGCTATAGGACGCTATAGCAAGATGAGTTTGATCAACGGTGATTTTTCTTTGTGGTCCAGATCCGGGTGAGACAACAACGATGAGAAGGGGACGAGATGAGTAATCGAATGCGCGACGCCTTACGGATGTGAATTAAAACGAATCCATGCATATAAATTAATTATGTTAAGCTTTATTGCTTACTTTAATTATTGAATGTTGATTGATTGTTTTGTGTGATTGTTATTTTGGGTTTGAATTGGGAATTTTTATTGAACTGTTAGGGGAGCCCGGACTCACTAAGCAAATTAGTTGCTTACAACTCTACTTGTTTTACAGACCATAGCGGATAGACCACCGGGGACACACGAGGGACTTAGGCCAGCCAGCGGTAGTTTTATATGCCTTTTTGTAAAACTTTAATGTTTATTATATATTTGATATGTTTTGAGCAGATAGGCTCATGTCCAACCTCGTATGTTTTCTAAAATGTACTTGAAACCCAGGGTTAACTTATGAATATAAATGGATGTTTTATGACTTAGGTTTCAAATGATACTAGTCTTGTCCGAGACGAACTAACCATCACAAGTGACTCGGGTTAGCAAGCTTAGAGTTCATTTAGACAAGAATAATACTTGTTGGTGTTACGACTCAGGTCTTCTTGTGTGCAAGTACCTAGGACTAACCTCCGACAAGTATTATCAGTAGCATTTTTGGTCGGGTGGTTTTATGATCCCTGATCGGGGGTGTAATGACCCTGACAAGGGCTAGATTTTACCAAGGGAAATTCACTTGGAATTATTAAGAGAACATTTGGTCAAAGAAAATATTAGTTGGGTCATCCGAATCAGATTATGGGTTGAGAAAGATAGTCGGACGGACCGTACGAGGCATATCGTGGATCAAAATGATCGAGATTGGGATAAGAGAGCCAAATCAGGTTAGACACGTTAAGTAAAAGGAAAATAAAGCTAAGGAAGTAAATTTGGATCTAGGGATTATCAAGTTGGTACGAAGAGAATGGAATTTGGGTCACGCGGTACATAAGGCAAAAACTCGGTAAGCTTTATACGATCTGATCGAGATAGGGCCAGATTGCTCCCAACCCATTTAGAGGATTATGGGAAGGATAAAAAGGACTTAGAAATATATTGGACGAAGAAACATCAGTTTGGATCAAGAGATTAGCTCGATGGCCGAAAAGGACCGAATCGGGCAGTTTTGCCGAGAACCATGGGTAAGCTGCTGGGTGACTCACCTACCTGTGTGCTTGCTTGGGCGTGTGTCAGCTGTGTGTGGGCGTGTGGCAGATGTGTGTGGGCGTGTGTCATCCACACGCCTGGTCTTGCATAACAATTAAGCACGACAAATCATTAAGCACGACAAATCAGTAAGCACGACAAATCGGCAAGCACGTGGTGTCGCGACCGTAAGCGATGAGTCACCACAAGCAGCTGGACGAAACTTTTCCTATAAAAATGACCCAGCTGCTGCCCTTTTCGTATCCAAAAACCATAGCCAAGCTCTGCCCAAATCTGTCCGTGAACCGTGACCGTGAGCCGTGAACCGTGGTCCGTCGGAAAAGTTTTGCGCGTAAGCTGTTCGACCCAAACTCACCTACCCAACTCGATTTTGCCTTCTGATCTTGAATCCAACCTTAGTTTCTTGATTTGGTGGTTGGGGATACCCCGAATTACAGCCCAGACAGTCCGACCAACCAGTCCGTCGTGAACCGTTACCGAGCTGCTCGGGCAAAAATTTAGGGTAAGCCTATTGAACCCAAACTTTCCAGTCTGACATGTTTTCGCATTCTGAGCATGAATCTGACCTTAGTTTCTTAATCCAAAGCTTGGAACCACCACGAAACTTAGGTGAAAGTTTCGGCCGGATCATGAAGAAATAAGTCTAAATTTCGAAAGTGATCCTATTCGGTCTAGGTAAGACCCGTGATCATTTGGCTAGCTAGTTTACCTTAGAATTAATTATTTCCTATGGTAACTAGTGTGATCTATTCCAACAGATCCTAATTCCAAGTTTAATCAGAAACGTGGATAGAGATTTCCAAGTTAAACCATGACCTTCCATCAAACCAAAGGTGAGTCTTGGTGTATGTGTGTTGTTTTACTGCAAATCAAGTATGAGTGTGCATGATTGTATTGATGCTTGATGTTTGCTTGTGTTTATAAGTTATGCGTTTGATTATTAATCATACGAGGTTCCTTGACATTTAAATTATTACACTTGTTAGATTTTGCTTTAAAGCTCTAACTTGTGCAATACATTAAAAACTGAAATTGTGTGTTGAACTTATGAGATGAATTAAGACTATCAATGGTATGCTATACCTAAGTCTGAAATTATGCTGCATGCTTTAAGTTTACTTGAACTTAATTGTTTAGTAAACTTTATAAAAACTATGATGGGCGCGGAGTGACATTTCCCTAAATACTGTGGCTTAACTAGTCTAAAAAGAGTACTAGTTTAAGTACACGAAGAGACGGAGAGACGGGATTGCAGCCTAGGGCCGTGTACTGCATGACGATGCAGATTTCCGGTGCGACTTCCTTATAAGCATAAGGCCATTGGAATGATGAGGCATCATTAGTCGTTTAGCCTTTGTGGCTACGGGCTGAGTGATGACTTCTGGTGTGATGTGAAGGGAAGTAGTCAACGCGCAAGGCCTTGATAAAAATTTGAAGTTAATGCATAAAACTCATAATTTGAAAGATGCATATATAATGCTTTCATTGCTTATGTTATGCATATTTGCGTGTGATTGTTATTTTGGGTTTTGGTTGGGAAATTATACGTATGTTAGGGGAGCCCTGACTCACTAAGCAAATTAGTTGCTTATGACTCTACTTGTTTTGCAGGTGACCATTAGCGGGTAAACCATACGGGTGTACACAAGGAACGCTAGGAAACCAGCGGTAGTTTATGTTGCCTTTTGTAAAGAACTAATGTTTAATATGTATGATAATGTTTTGAGTACTAGACTCACTGCCGGCATGTATACATATCTTCTTGTATCACGTTTGAGAACCTAAGTATTATGATGTATAAAAAATGTGTTCCTTAAACTTGGGTTTCATGTGATGCTAATCCTAGTCCGGACGAACTAACTACTTGACATAACTCGGGTTGAAAAGCCTTGAGTTTTTGTTCGGTAGGAAATGTGTGCTTGGTCATTTGGTCTAGGGTCTCTGGATAAGTTCTGGAAACCTCGGATCGAATGTCTAAGTGCGCATCTGTGACATTTCCGGTCAATCGATGATCGGGGGTGTTACAAAAGGTGGTATCAGAGCATGGTTTTTATGATGCTCAAATGGGACTTGATTTTCAAATGATTTATCGAGTCAAATAGGTCGCAAAAGGCAATTAGGATAAGCTGGATAGTTCCTGTACTTTAGAATAGGGTGGGTTAAGTACTTACCTTGTTTTTCGATGCAGCAATGCCACTGCGGCTGATTATTACGCATGGAGGACGAAGAACTCGGTGCATGCATACAACTCCAATAGACATGACCCTGGAGTGTTATCATTGCGGTCGAGTTGGACATTATCCATGGGCTTGTTCAAGCATGAGACAACCCGGATTTGTTCCGAACCATGTCACTTGTTATTTCTGTGGAAGAAATGGTCATTACTCGATTAGTTATCCGCGTACTTCTTTGACTCCTCGAGGTCCTTCACAAACAATCCGAGTCAAGGAGACGGTTGGTGATAAAGCTTCGGCTGGGTGTTAAGCATCATCAGATCTCGACTAATCATTAGATGTAAGTAGTTGAACCTTTTTAAATCCATCAAAGTTTCGATTACAGGTACGTAAGGGTTTTAACTCATGATGTGATTGACTGAAATGATAATTATGTTTACTTGATGATTGATTGCATGATGAGTGTGAAATTATAAATGAAAAATTAAATGCATATCTAGTAACATTACGTGTTAAGTGGTGTTCCCACACATGTTTTGTTTGACTTTGGAGTGGCACATAGTTTTGTGTCTCCTAAGTTCGTTGCTGGTCATGAGTGTGTGTCCTTTTAGAACAACCGAAAACTAAAACCTTCAAGCCAAAAGTTGTTTACGGGAAGTTCTAGTGTGGATCGAGGAAGAAGTCTTCTTGGTTGATCTACTAGTTATCCTTGGGTCAGCGTGAAGCCATTTGATTATGGATGAGTATGAAGATTCCAAGTATTTGACTTATGAAGAAGTGAGGAATTGTACAAGTTCAGAGTAACAAGTCTTCATCAGTGATTGTGAGATCAGTTTAAGAATCCAAGATCAGTCAGACCCGAAGTGGAGAAGGAAAAGTTGGTTAGGAAAGTGAAGAATACAGAGGAACGATTACACGGGAGGAATATGGATGATCAGTGAAGATGCATTCAAGAATCCATTCAAGATCAGGACTACATTTGGTTTAGCATTGAAGATTATGATGGGTTAAGAGAAAGGGAAGTCTACTTGGTATTGACCATTGTGGGAGAAGGACTAGAGGATAAATGGAAGCTTGAAGATATTTTAGTTATGAAGAAGTCTGGGGATGGGTTCAAACTGTTAAAAGACTACATCCTCTCTGAAGTAATCATTTACCATTTCCCTTGAATCGAGTGCATCTCTGATAACCAAGGCACCGACCCAGATGATCTAGTTTTTTTAGTTGAGTCAGCGGAACAGTGAGAAGATTTGTCGAAAAAGGAGTTCATTCCACTAAGTTCATCACCGTGAGAAGCTTTAGTACTCTGTAGAGAAGAATGATGGAAGCTTGCAGTTGAGTACAAGAATTACCATGTTCATGTAACATCAATGAATCTCTATATCAGCGCAAGATATGATGAAGACTACCTCTAGGATGAGTTAAAGGAAGAATGTAGCGGACGAGATTTAGTACCATTGGACAACTCTAAACCGTTAGGAAGGGAAGGAAAGAAGCAAATGATGGGGGATAGTGTATCAAGGGATCAATAGAACCAGAATCAAGAACAAGTATATGGTATCAAGGATTGAAGAATGATTGGATCCACCTGAAGGAGCAAGTTAGTTCTCTAGGAGGGATTTAGCAACAAGTTATCATCAAACTTGTCTTCCCGAGAAAAAAAAAAAGAAGTGAGATTCATTGTCAAGTATAGTGAGAAGAACCAGTTGAGTTTGGCGGTTATACCATATGGTTTACCATTACACCAACAATGCTTATACGATCGATAAGCAAAGTTCGTGGGAATGTGTAAGCAAGTTCGACATCATGAAGACTGTCGTTAGGACGCAGTATTGTCATCACAACTTTATAATCATGATGTGTGGACCTACCAATGCACCAACAACATTCACAAGATTAATGGATGAAGTTCTTTGAGAATACTTGGATGAGTTGGTAATCATCTTTATCGATGATATATTCACAAAGAGACGAAGCGTCGAAAATCATGAAAAGTATGTGAGAAAAGTTTGGAAGCACTTAAGGAGCTAAAAGCTTTGCTAAGTTTAGCAAATATCATTTCCAGAAGAAGGAAAAATTGGTTGTGAAGACACGAAGTATCTGAATATGGAGGCTCTTCCGGTCAGAAAAAGATTAAGATGGTACATGAGTGGCTTTACCCAAATAATGATATGAAAGGTGTAGCATTTGAATAAAACGAAGAAGAAGATCGCATGTCTAGCTGATTGAACATCCTGAGAGGATTTAAGATGTGTGATAATGCAAGGCAAAAAGGTCATTGCATATGCATTGAGACAGCTAAGAGGACATGACACATCATTCCTTACTTAGCACCCATCCAGGAAGTACTAAAATGTACCATGATGATCATCGGTACAACTATTAGCCCGGAATAAAGAGATTAATTGCGTACTGGGTGACGTGATGCTAGACTTGTCAATAGATTAGAGCTGAGCATCAGATACCGGAGGGATTATTACAGAACTCACTAATCCCAGAATGGAAATGGGAAGCAGTGGTCATGAAATTGTAACCGGATTACCAAAAGCACCAGAATGAGGTAGCAATGCAATATGGGTAATTGTAGACCGATTGACCCAGAAAGATCATTTCCTACCCATTAAACCCTTGTTGACAAAGTCGGAGTAATAGTAGAACTACACCTAAAGCACACGGAGAAATTACACGAAGTATTTGACCGCGAACCAATGTTCAAAGATTAATTTTGGCGGGCCTTGCAAGAAGAATAGGGAACCAGTCTTCATATAAGTAAATTATTCCATCCCGGGACAGATGGATTAATGGAGGTGAATTATAAGAACTTGGGAGAATTACTTCGAAGGTGTGTGTTAGTTTGGCAAGGGAGTTAGGAAGGCTACTTGCCGTTGTAGCATTTCAAACAACAATAGCTACCATGAAGGATTTGGTATGCTTCCCTATGAAGCTTGGAATGGACGGCCAAGATATTCTTGTTATAAGATGCCAAGAGAGAAATTTGGGGTCAAGACAGAACAACCTGATGGACATAGCGGTACAGATAGTTTGTTTAATGGTAGAGGACGGTTAGGTTAAGATAAGACAACAATGCTATGATGGATTTGGATCCTTGGAAATTTCCGATCAAAAAAAGATTAGTTGGTTCAAGAAGAACTACTTTTGTTTTGAGGATTTTGAGTTGGGTTAAACGGATCAGTTCGGACTACAACCACGGGTCGACGGTAGAAGATCAGTTTATATGATAAGATCAGATTAGTGGAAATAAAGAGTTATTGTGGTAGTAAGATATGTGACCAACACGGAAGCCATCAACAAAAGAATAGTGAGACAATTATCACCATAAAAGCCAATTCGAAGTTAGTAGGACAAGTGTGACAACTTTACGGACAAGGTTGAAGTCGTAATCAAGTATACATAAGGAAATGATTAAGGTTCAAATCATAGTTTCGTGAACCTCTCCATAAGCTTTGGAAACCAATCTCCAGATGAGTACAACTTTCCATCCTCGGACCGATGGACAAAAGCGAAGAACAGAATGAGCGTCAGAAAATCACTTCGGTCGTGTGAGTTGGATATATTAAGTACAAGGAATAGTACTTACCCTTGGTAGAATTATCGTATAATAATAACTACCATTCAAGTATAAAAGAATATGAAGAGGGAACAAAACTGTCAATAGCAATATGAAGAATATGGAAGAAGAATGATTTAGATGTCAGAAATGGGGTATAGTTGAAAGTAGTTGCATTGCCTGGAAAGGGAAAGAGAGGTTTGGGAAGATAGAAAAGTTTGCCACACGGTATGTTGGACCATATCGTGTTATAAGAGAAGTAGTAGGAGTGACCAATCATTCAGATGCTCCTTCGGATATAGCACTTGAGCCAGTATTCTGTGTTCATGTAACAAAAATATATTCCGTGATCTGAATATGGTAGAACCCCAATGGATAGAAGCCCTCCAAACCAATTTAACCTATCCGAAAGGACCTGCACAAATAAGAGAAACGATAAGTTAGGAAGTTGAAGAACTGATACATTTTTCAAGATCAGACATTTTAGGAAAAAAGAACAGTGGGTTGTGGTAGCCTGGGAATATAAAGAGAAATTTACAAACGACTTATCCAGAACTCTCTGTGGACCTGAGAACCCTTATGAATTCGGGACGAATTCTATTAAGGGGGGGAGAATATAATGACCCTGACAAGGGCTGGATTTGACCAAGGGAAATTCACTTGGAATTATTAAGAGAAGGTCAAGATAAGCCTTTAGGTCGAAACAAAAGAAAGTTGGGACGAGTGAATTTCAATTTTCACTCGTAAGGACGGTTGATACGGCTAGGCCAACATAGATTGGATCCAAAGTTCCAAATAAAGCCAAGTGGAATTGGGAAAGTTATAAGAGACCTTAAAAGGACATTTGGTCAAAGAAAATATTAGTTGGGTCATCCGAATCAGATTATGGGTTGAGAAAGATAGTCGGACGGACAGTACGAGGCATATCGTGGATCAAAATGGTCGAGATTGGGATATGAGAGCCAAATCAGGTTAGACACGTTAAGTAAAAGGAAAATAAAGCTAAGGAAGTAAATTTGGATCTAAGGATTATCAAGTTGGTACGAAGAGAATGGAATTTGGGTCACGCGATACATAAGGCAAAAACTCGGTAAGCTTTATACGATCTGATCGAGATAGGACCAGATTGCTCCCAACCCATTTAGAGGATTATGGGAAGGATAAAAAGGACTTATAAATATATTGGACGAAGAAAAATCAGTTTGGATCAAGAGATTAGCTCGATGGCCGAAAAGGACCGAATCGGGCAGTTTTGCCGAGAACCATGGGTAAGCTGCTGGGTGACTCACCTACCTGTGTGCTTGCTTGGGCGTGTGTCAGCTGTGTGTGGGCGTGTGGCAGATGTGTGTGGGCATGTGTCATCCACACGCCTGGTCTTGCATAACAATTAAGCACGACAAATCATTAAGCACGACAAATCAGTAAGCACGACAAATCGGCAAGCACGTGGTGTCGCGACCGTAAGCGATGAGTCACCACAAGCAGCTGGACGAAACTTTTCCTATAAAAATGACCCAGCTGCTGCCCTTTTCGTATCCAAAAACCATAGCCAAACCCTGCCCAAATCTGTCCGTGAACCGTGACCGTGAGCCGTGAACCGTGGTCCGTCGGGAAAGTTTTGCGGGTAAGCTGTTCGACCCAAACTCACCTACCCAACTTGATTTTGCCTTCTGATCTTGAATCCAACCTTAGTTTCTTGATTTGGTGGTTGGGGATACCCCGAATTACAGCCCAGATAGTCCGACCAACCAGTCCGTCGTGAACCGTTACCGAGCTGCTCGGGCAAAAATTTAGGGTAAGCCTATTGAACCCAAACTTTCCAGTCCGACAGGTTTTCGCATTCTGAGCATGAATCTGACCTTATTTTCTTAATCCAAAGCTTGGAACCACCACGAAACTTAGGTGAAAGTTTCGGCCGGATCATGAAGAAATAAGTCTAAATTTCGAAAGTGATCCTATTCGGTCTAGGTAAGACCCGTGATCATTTGGCTAGCTAGTTTACCTTAGAATTAATTATTTCCTATGGTAACTAGTGTGATCTGTTCCAACAGATCCTAATTCCAAGTTTAATCAGAAACGTGGATAGAGATTTCCAAGTTAAACCATGACCTTCCATCAAACCAAAGGTGAGTCTTGGTGTATGTGTGTTGTTTTACTGCAAATCAAGTATGAGTGTGCATGATTGTATTGATGCTTGATGTTTGCTTGTGTTTATAAGTTATGCGTTTGATTATTAATCATACGAGGTTCCTTGACGTTTAAATTATTACACTTGTTAGATTTTGCTTTAAAGCTCTAAGTTGTGCAATACATTAAAAACTGAAATTGTGTGTTGAACTTATGAGATGAATTAAGACTATCAATGGTATGCTATACCTAAGTCTGAAATTATGCTGCATGCTTTAAGTTTACTTGAACTTAATTGTTTAGTAAACTTTATAAAAACTATGATGGGCGCGGAGTGACATTTCCCTAAATACCGTGGCTTAACTAGTCCAAAAAGAGTACTAGTTTAAGTACACGAAGACACGGAGAGATAGGATTGCAGCCTAGGGCCGTGTACTGCATGACGATGCGATTTCCGGGGCGACTTCCTTATTAGCATAAGGCCATTGGAATGATGAGGCATCATTAGTCGTTTAGCCTTTGTGGCTACGGGCTGAGTGATGACTTCTGGTGTGATGTGAAGGGAAGTAGTCAACGCGCAAGGCCTTGATAAAAATTGAAGTTAATGCATAAAACTCATAATTTGAAAGATGCATATATAATGCTTTCATTGCTTATGTTATGCATATTTGCGTGTGATTGTTATTTTGGGTTTTGGTTGGGAAATTATACGTATGTTAGGGGAGCCCTGACTCACTAAGCAAATTAGTTGCTTATGACTCTACTTGTTTTGCAGGTGACCATTAGCGGGTAAACAATACGGGTGTACACAAGGAACGCTAGGAAACCAGCGGTAGTTTATGTTGCCTTTTGTAAAGAACTAATGTTTAATATGTATGATAATGTTTTGAGTACTAGACTCACTGCCGGCATGTATACATATCTTCTTGTATCACGTTTGAGAACCTAAGTATTATGATGTATAAAAAATGTGTTCCTTAAACTTGGGTTTCATGTGATGCTAGTCCTAGTCCGGACGAACTAACTACTAGACATAACTCGGGTTGAAAAGCCTTGAGTTTTTGTTCGGTAGGAAATGTGTGCTTGGTCGTTTGGTCTAGGGTCTCTGGATAAGTTCTGGAAACCTCGGATCGAATGTCTAAGTGCGCATCTGTGACATTTCCGGTCAATCGATGATCGGGGGTGTTACAGGGGGTGTTACACTTAGGGTCATAGGTTTCATTTCATGCATGTGCATTGCATTTTAAGTCAATTTCAGGTACTTTAGAGGCTAGGACGCAAAGGGAACCAAGGAGGATTGGGAGGACATCAAGAAGAGTGAAGGGAGCACAAAAATTTGAGACATGTCACCTGAATCGACCAGCCCTTTCCCCTGGATCGATCAAACCAACATAGGGAAAAAAGATGCAGATGCAGTCCAAAATGGCTTGAAGATCATGTAGGTTGAAGGCTTTTCATCACCCATTTTAATATGAAAGTTTGTAGGGAGATAGGAAATTGAGTTAGCTTCACGAGGACGTTAGATTCAACTCATTCTGAGTTACGGTTCAAAAGTTATGGCCAATTTAGTGAGGACATGTGTTGGGGTCAAAACCCACCCAGCTGTGATCAATGGGAAAATGGCTAAGTATGAAAATACGAAGAATCGGACAAGGCCAAAATTGTGCCTAAGTCATTTCTGTACAAGTCCGCTTAAGCACAAGAGAGGCCATTCTGGCCAAAGTAGCTCCATTTCCGGCCAAGGAAGCTTCGCTTCGGCAGGGAGACTTCGGCAAAGCAGGGAGACTTCGGCAAAGCAGGGAGAGATTTCGGCAAAGCCTTGTCTCCGCTTCGGCAAAGCTTTGGCTCACTTAGGCAAGCTTTGGCTCACATCGGAAAAGCTTAGCTCCACTTCGGCAAAGAAGGGATAGACTTAGGCAAGCTTTGTCTCCACTTAGGCAAGCCTTGTCTCCACTTAGGCAAGCCTTGTCTCCGCTTAGGCAAGCCTTGAAGGAAGCTTCACTTCGGCATGGAGACTTCGGCAAGCTTGGTCGTCACTTCGGCATGGAGACTTCGGCAAGCTTGGTCGTCAGTTCGGCAAGGCCTGGTCTTCACTTAGGCAAGCCTTGTCTCCACTTAGGCAAGCCTTGTCTCTACTTAGGCAAGCCTTGTCTCCGCTTAGGCAAGCTTTGGCCAGCATCGGCAAAGCTTTGCTCCACTTCGGCGAAGAAGGGAGACACTTAGGCAAGCCTTGCTCCACTTAGGCAAGCCTTGCTCCACTTAGGCAAGCTTTGTCTCCACTTAGGCAAGCCTTGTATCCACTTGGGAAGCTTCGCTTCGGCATGGAGACTTCGGCAGAGGAGACTTTGGCAAGAGGAGCTCACTTTGGCACTAGACACTTCGGCAAGCCCAGCCACTTCGGCAACGGAGACTTCGGCAAGAGGAGCTCACTTCGGCACTGGAGACTTCGGCAAGTCCAGCCACTTCGGCAAGAGGAGCTCACTTCGGCACTGGAGACTTCGGCAAGCCCAGCCACTTCGGCAACGGAGACTTCGGCAAGAGGAGCTCACTTCAGCACTGGAGACTTCGGGAAGCCCAGCCACTTCGGCAACAGAGACTTCGGCAAGAGGAGCCACTTCGGCAATGGAGACTTCGGCCATGACCCGCGGTCTTCGGCCAATACGGTCACTTCGGCCAACACGGCCACTTCGGCCAACACGGAGACTTCGGCCAATATGGCCACATCGGCCAATACAAAGACTTCGGCCAAATGGGTCACTTCGGCCGACACGGTCACTTCGGCCAACACGACCCTCGGCTTCGGCAACGACGCACGGCTTCAGCCAAGCTCCACTTCGGCCGTATCCCACTTCGGCAAGCCTCTGCTTCAGCCAGGCTCCACTTCGGCCACGCTCCACTTCGGCACGACACGAGCTCATTTCGGCCAAAGTCATTTTTATACGAAACTGCTTGGCCGAAGTCAAAATCATACGAGACTGCTTGGCCGAAGTCAAAATCATACGAGACTGCTTGGCCGAAGTCAAAATCATACGAGACTGCTTGGCCGAAGTCAAAATCATACGAGACTGCTTGGCCGAAGTCAAAATCATAGGAGACTGCCTGGCCGAAGTCATTTCCGTACGAAGGTAATCTGGTCGAAGTCAAAACTGCCGAAGACAATCCTGGCCGAAGTCATTGCCATACGGAGCTATCTTACCAAGGTCAGTTCTACGCGAAGCTAGAAGACGGCGCGGCCGAAGTCATTTCTATACGAGGACGACGAGCCCATCTTTGGCCCGCGTTGGGTCAAAGGCCCACGAAGCCAAGCCGACTTGCTAAAATGGAAATCCCGAAGGATTAGGAAGTTTTTCCTAATCCTTTTGGGATTGACCTGGCCAACTCGAACGACTATATATATCTATGTACATCCCTTGAAAAAGGGATCCGCAATTTACTTAGCAAAAAACCCTAGACTTTTTTGCTCTCAAACTCTTGTACGAAAGCTTTTCGACACAGCTTAATAAAAAAAAAAACCATCTTTGGATCTCTCCGTTCGTGGTTCATCCGCAGAAATTTCATCCCCCTTAACAAACCTCCGACAAATTCTAATTGTGTTGATTTCGACTCCCACAACATGTCAGGCTGATCGACCAAGACTGCAAGCTGGATCGATCAAGTGGGTCAATCAGAATGACACATGGGACTTCTTGGGCTGAAAAACATCAATTTGATCGAACCATGTGGCTAGAATGATTGATCTCCTAGACCATTTAGACAGACGTTTTCTGCACAAACTCGAGTTTGACGCGGTTTGTCCCGGGTCGATCTGGTACCTTTCCTTTTTTCTATATAATGTTTTAAGCACATTAAAACCCTACGTTTTCTTCCCTCTAGAGTTGGATTAGATCCAAACTCTCTTGGACAAGATCTTCATCTCATCATGCCACTTTAGAGAAGGATTCTTCAACCTTTTTATCTTTTATTTACATCTTTTCATTATGTTTATATCTTTTGCTTCATATTTTATCATGTTTAGCACTTAGCCTTTTGTTGGATCATGGGTAATGCTAGACTATGCTGGTTAATGATTGGATAAGGATGTATATCATTGTCTATTGGTCTTCCTTTCGGGCAGGTTTCCGCCATCGCCTGTCTTTTTTGATGATGGAGTTTTGTAAAAGAACTTCAGATTGCATCCAGCCAGCTTAATGCCGCTCATGGGGTTGATAAACGCCCTCCAAATAATGTCGAACTTATCTGGAATCACTGTTTCGAGTGCTATGATTTTTGGGGCTTTTGAGGTTAAGATTTTAGACCCCTGGTCTAATAGATATGAACTTGTTCTTCGTGACGGTTGCAGATCCCCAATTGAACTTCTCCTCCAAATTGAGGGTGGTGATGATGACAAGATTCACTACTTCTTTGTTCGTCATTCCGGTCCTGACGGACTTCCCCGCTTGTGGTCTGATTCAGATAATTTTCCTCTTACAAAAAGTCATTAGACTTTGGCGAATTGATCAAGCTAACTCTTTTAACATGCATTTTCTCTCTGTTGCACTTCATCAGTTCTTACAATGCAGAACCATCGCACATATCCCGATTTTCCTAATGCCCTTTTCTTGATTCCTCTCCCTTATTAGCGCCCTGAGTTTCTTCTCTCCGACGCCGCAGTTGACGGGAGTTCTCTTCGGGCGGATATCGATGAAGCAGAGGTCCGTCCAGGTAGCTTGGATCGCCTTAGGCTTACTTGGCAAAACGTGTATCCGTCTCGCATCACTAATGTTCATTGTCCTCGTTCCGAGGATTTGGAGTTGGAGGGAGAAGTCCTACGTGCTAGGATATGTGGTTTGGAGACTCGTCTTCGAAATGTGGAGAGGGCTGTGGATTCGGTTAGGTTGTGGCAACAACTTTGACCCACCAGTCAAGGTTCTTGGATCGTATTAGTCACGAGTTTGGATTGGCCGATGTTGGCTGTGATGTTCCTTGGAGTTCTAGAGGGATGAAGCGCAATTCGTAGATTATCAACTGTTTTTTTATCTATTTAATTTTGTAATTGTAAGTTTCCAAACGGTTGTTAATGTTATGGTACAATCATTTATTATTGTTTCTTCTTTATTATTTACACCAAAATGGTGTAACTCGAAAATGGTGTAACTGGAAAATGGTGTTGGGTTTTACTCCAATGTATTACACCAAAAGAGAATATACTTAGAATATTCTCTTTTTCAATTTCTTTGTTAATTGTTAATAATACACCATATTTTTTAAATTTACGAATTGATCCTAACTATTTTACTTTTCTTAAAATGTTCATAAGCTTTAATTTATTTGATGTTGTTTATAAGGCAAAGTCAAAAGAGAGAAAATCCACGTCGTGATGTTGTGATGCGGGAGCAGATGTACAAGCCAAGGAAACGAGCCAAGGAAAAGAGAAGCAAAACAGATTGACTGTAACATTGTTGTTTCTGGTCCAGTAACCATCAGTTTGCTATTGGTCTGCCATTGGTCTGCCGTTGGTTTGCTATCTTCTGTTGGAGTATTTATCTGCTGATAATCTGCCCAAAAAACAGCAACACATGAAGAGTTATTTTCGTCCTCAGTCAACACAGCATTTATTTCAGTCTCTTTCTCTCTCTTTGATGCAGATTAGAGTTTGAATTTATTTCTTCTATGTCTTCTGCATGTAGAGTAGCTTTTATGAACGATTTTTTTGTATTTCCTCTATATATTGAGGCTCATATTGATCAATGAAAATTAGAGAACGAGTTTAAGAAATTGGAGTGTTTTTGTGACCCCTTGGATCTGTTTAGATCTTTTACAGTCCTTACGCTTCCTGCTACACGCATCACGTTGGTTTGGTCACTTTGGTGCGTCGTACATGCCTTCGCTACTAAATAATGATGACGTGGCGATTCTACCCCTTTTATTGGGAAAATGCGTGCTTTTTGTCGTTTATTTTCGACAGTACTATTTCGGATCAGTTCTATATATGGGTATGAGCCCGTATTTGCCACGAGATTGATAATGTTTAAAAACTCAAAGAGATTTGAATTTTCAATTTCCCCCTAAAACCTAAACTTCTCGTGCGAAAATAGATTAGGGGATTCGTGCTATTTTGCCGTATATTATCGACGAAAGGGAACCTAAATATCTCATCGTCGTGGCTAAACACACATTGGAATTCCAAAAAGAGTCCGTTAATACTCGGGGTTATGGCTTTCGGTCTTTACGATTACGGCATGAACAACAGTGACACCACATCTCCGGCATCCAGTGTGAGCTCTAAGGGTCGCCGTGGCGGACACTACGGGATTCCTATACGCTGCTGCATCCCCTGTTGTAGTGGTAAGATAGTGATTAAAACCGAAACAACCGGTTTGAATGCTGGAAGGAGATTTTATACCTATGACAGGAATGAGGTAAGAAAATATTTGAATTCCATGACTCTATAAATGTGGCAGATTAATGAGGACAATTACGTTTGTCATGTATATTGTACGAATAGGATGGATGTCGCATCCGCCACACAAGGCGATGGTGGTATGACGCCATGATGGATGAGTTCCAGGACATTAAGGCTGAGATGGGTTTACTAGAGGATCGCATTGGGTACATTACATCTTATAGCAATGGCGACAACGTAGACCCTCGGATGATGTGGAAAAATGTCTTGTACTCGTGGGACCAGATGTTGCCCTTGCTGCGGAGTTGTGACGAAGAGTTGAAAAAGCTCAAGGATACGGTTCTGAATCTTGAATTGGCGGATAATGATTTCAATATGCTTCATGGGATGGTTATGAATCTTCATGACAGGGTGTTTGGACAAAAGGATATGATCGTGACGCTAATGATTGGAGTATTTGTTGGTGTTGTTTTGGTCGTCCTCTTCTTCTGTTTTCTATTTGTTTAAGTATTAGTAATTTTAGAGTAAGAGCAGATTAAAAACTAAACGTGCTTAATGCACACTCTCTAAAGTAAAACCGTAGAATCCAAATAGAATTCTCCCAGCCTCTTCTGTAAAATGCAGAGTAAAAGCAAACTCACCACATAAATCTGCAGTTTCTGCAGCATATTTTTACTGCAAGTTATATCAAATATAACATCTACTGCAACTCAATTTTGATAGTACATTCTACCAGTCGGACCCATCATTTATTAGTTTCTTCTTCCTCTGCTGATAGAGTGTCCAGCAAAATGGGCCCCAGAAAAGAATACGCAGAATAAAAATAGAGGTATGCTCTTCTTCTGCTGTCGTAGGCAGAGTAAGAGCAGTATATTAGTTTGCTCGTACTCTGCTGTGTTGTCACTGTTGTTCATGTTGTCCATTTATGGCTGCAGAGTATGCCCGTTAGGGTTTTCATCCTGCAAAACCTTTTTTTGTAATCATGGCCCATGAGAAAATTACACAAATGGATTTGTAGAAGGGTGCATAATGTGATGTGATGTGATATTGCTTTGACTCTTAACATTTAATGGAAATGTGAAAAGTAAGTTTCATTTTTACTATATATTCTTAATTTATACGTAATGATTACGTATTCACTATCGTAAATGTTTTTTGAGACAATAAAAAAATATTCGTCTTCGGGAAGTTTAATATCAAGTTAGGATAAACGCAGAGAAAAAGCAGTACTAGACGCAGAGTATTCACAGCGTGTGCTCGTACGCTGCAGTAGAGAAGTTTGAAATATTATACTATAACTTATCTAAATTATTATTTTCGAATAACGGTAATTATACATTATTATTTTACCAATTAAATGCAGAGTAAGTAAATGCATTTAATTGGTAATTATACATCGAATCAAAAGTTATTGTTTTACCAATTAAATGCAGAGTAATACATGACACTTCGCAAATAAGGCGCATTCTAACAATTACGACAATGCCTTTATTCTCGTATTGCATCATGCGATTATCGACACGTGGCGCTTCGCAAACCACACTTGGGATGTGATATTGCTTTGATTCTTAACATTTTTTGGAACTGTTAAAAGTCAGTTTTGATTATTTACCGTTCTTCAATCCAATCGTTTCTTCAAAACTTCTCAGGCTCCAAAAATTTTCTCCAAAACATTTCAGTCTCAAAACTTTTCTTCCAAACTTTTCTCTGAAACTTTGATTCTAAAAAAATTGCTCAGTTAGATATGGTTTTAGACTTGCCACTCATGAAGAATGGTGGAAGAATCTTGCTTCAAGTCCTTTCAACCTGAAAGACACTTGCTTCTCGCTGATTATCACGCTGTAAGAAATGCATGCTTTGATGTCCGTATGTTGTCTCTTAGGAATACATGATTTTGTTCTCATTTTTAGAGGAATATATGCAATCTTTGGTTGTATGGTTTAGGGTATTCGGATCTCTGCAACCATTTGGAATCATCTGTTGGCAAACTTCGAAGACGTGGTTGAAGAGGAATGGTATTTGATTAGGGATTTTGAAGTCACGACTTGGCCGGGTCAGTGGAAACTAATACACCATGAGTTCTATATCTTCTTCCATGAAGAATCGATCATTAAAAAGGTACCAAGAATCTGTGGTAACCATATGGTGTCATTATCTCCATTTCGCAGAGTTCTAAATGGCTCATTGCATAAGAAGATTAGTGTTGGTAAGTTTTGATGGAATATTAGTGGTTTGATTTTCCATTTCACGTCAGATCAAATAATCTATATTGATGTTGCTCTATCACACAGTTGATTTGCTTGGTGCTATTGTGAAAGTCAAGAAATTAGAAATTTATCAAGGCTTCACAGATGACGTTTACATTGTCCCTGGTCACAAAGTTCTGCACTTCACAATGAGGAATTTCAAGTAAGTTGATTATGTTTATAGTTTAGCTAGTCTTTCGAGAACAAAGTACTATAAATTTGTATTTGCGAAGGGAACATTTGCTGATGAATTTGAGTACTTCTGGCGACTTCAGCCAATTGGGAAGGTTATATTCTGCGTGCTACGAAATTGGAATATGGACTATTTTGGAGGTAGTGTTACTACTTCATTCAATCATAGAGAACTATTGCAACATATATGACTAGGTGACTCTTTGGCACTGCAGGTGAGGTACGTGTCTTGGCTCTCTATCCATTCTCTGAAATCCTCATTAATCCAGCAATTCCTGCCGTTGAAGAAACAATCCAGCAACAAAGGGTTGTTAAGAACGATGGTTTCTCAATGGTTGAAGATGCATACATTAATGACCATATTCGTCGTAACAATACCACCTAGAATAAACCTCGTCAACTGTGTTGTTTAATGTTATTGCACTCGATCTTTTGAGACTCGGAGTAATACTTATGTATGTCCACCACCTCACTCTAATCCCATTGCATACTTTTCCGTCCAGCTTCGCGCAGTTGACTCAAACTTGGATTTGTCAGTCCTGTAAATATGGGCTACCTCTGGCACAAAAGGATCATCTAGGATCGGGTCAGTCATCAGCGCGCAAATTGACATCAAAACCTAATTCCATAACAAAAATCCATCACATTAACACATGTTTGGCTGAAGTATTTTTCTTTTCGACAATAACTTTGTTAAATATAAAAAAATTCCAAACCTGGGACACGGTTAAAGCAGGAGACCATTTTTCTCTCAAGATATCATAGTCAATCGCTCCATTTGCGTTGATGTTTGGGTGGTAAATCTTTGTTTTGAAACCCACCTGCATGCAAAGAGAAAGAGAATATCAATTAAAAGCAAGATGATCAAGAGTGAAGTTTCATCCTGCAACAAATAACAATTAACTGAAAAAGCTAAAAGCAAACCTTTGGCGCCTTTAACGGATAATCCGGAGGAAAATGGATGGTAAGCAAGAAAATCCTTCCGGGATAGGGACTGTCGGAGGGTCCATTGATAGTTGCTTACCATTCGTAAACACAATTACCAACGGGACATAAAACATATAAGACTAAACTCAGATATTTAATCCAAATAATACTACATCCATAAAGTTCCTATTATCATCCGTAAATAATACTACCCCTAACTGCATAAAAGACTTGGGAGTTCTAGATTTTATACCTGCCCTGATGAACTGTGTAGGAACATCCTTCTGGATCCGCTTAAGTTCCATTTTAATTCGACTTAGACTATAAACCATGATCACAAAGTTGGTAAGAGAGACAAAGAAGATGAAGGTTGTGTCTTTGGTAAACAAATAGATGTAAAGACAAACAGACACGACTTTCTCCTATATGAATACGAAGCGTTACTATTTTTGATAAACTCTAGGGTTTTGGCAGACTAGGGAATGTGTTTTCAAGTACTGCAATAAAAACATGTTCATTGCTTTTTTGACCCTTTTCCCAAATTTTAGTTAAATGCGACGGGATGTATACTTTTTAAATGAGTTGTCATTCATCTTCTCATGTGTAAAAAATGAGTTGTCCTTTATTCTTATGGGAGTTCGCGCCATTTAATAACGCAGTAAATTTACACGCCTTCTCTGCCATTTCTGATTAAATTGAGTTGTATTTTTGAAGGCAGAGTATTTTATGTTATGATAGTTGATTGGTTGCACAGTAATAATCCCAGATGCCTCTCATGTCGAACCATTACATGAGGCACCTGCATTGACTGTACTAGATGTGTTTTTAAAGAGACACGACTTTATAAATATGGTTGACTGATGGCAGAGTAAATTGAGTTTTCTTTTCCAAGACAATTTAAAGAAAGCTCGACTCCTTTCATTTATTTTCTTGTCTATAAAAATAGTAGTTCATTGTTTACGAACATAGTGCCTGTTAATTATTTTCGAAATCCAAATACCGCATCACATCGTAGGTTAACATGCAAAATACCAGAGCTCCCTTCGGACATTATCTCTGTCATTGCACGAAAACTTGGCCACCTCACCTTGTGGAGACTCGGACACATCCTCCGAATAGGGCGGATCGGTAGAGATGTAGTGTACAGTGATGAAGTCCTCAAAGAACTTAGTCTCGACGATATATGTGAGGACACAGATAAAATTCTCCTAGACGGGGCGAATCGCAGCTTTTTTGTAAGATGCTTAAACGCCGAAAATCCAACAGCTATTTATTATGAGGCTACAAGACTCGTGACTGCAGAACAAGACATCAGCGCAGCCATGGAGCTTTTGGAACGGCTTGTCCCTTTCAGTGCCAATGCAACTTATCTCTATGGAATGTTGTGTATGTGCTGGACGTACGAAAAGGGCTGCACAACTTCTCAAATTATGTGTCGACGTACACGCTGAAGGTGATTTTGATAAACTCACTAGGCTTGGGGATGAGGTTCTGGATGCGGTTGTAGCTTTCTATCCACCCAGAAACCATTCTTTTGCATCAACGTAGCAATACCCTGACTGTCCAGATTTGCCTTTCCTAAATTGTGCCACTGAGCACGAATATCAACCTGGATGCGAAAAGTGCTACTTGTATTGGTTCGCAAGACAGCTTTGTCACATTACATATGAGATTTGAACTATTTCTTCTAATTTTATTTGTTTATGTATTTAGAAATCCTTAAAAAGTTATGATTCTGTAATTCAAGATGTGGATTTTAATTGAATAACATGTTTTACCCTCGGATTTGTTGAGCATATATATTTTTTAAATGAAAATACAAGCAAACATCTATAGTATAGTACATGAAGATTACTTGCAAATAAATGGATGATTAATGGCAGTTATCAGACGCAGACTTTGTGATACTTGATGCAGACTCTGTAATACCAGATGCAGACTCTGCGATACTAACTATTTTATGATACCAACATCAAACTAAAAACTAACATAAAACAACGGAGCACCATAATAAGGACAAATAAATAAAGTTATAAACCAAGATTTGTTTTCTTGTTTAAATAAACTTGAAACCGAAGATTTGTCTATCTTGGCAAAGTAACAGCAGAGTGAAGCCCGAGTCAAGAAAATGGGCATAACTCCCTCTTCTCCGGTCATGATACTTCTCTGGTTCTTGTAGAACCTTGCAAAGACTCAACAAACAAATCAAAGGTACCACAGAAATAAAAAGATAAAAAGAAAAAACAAATCCACACAAAACAGATCATACTAGCTTACTCAAACAATCAAACGAATGCACAGATTGCTTAAACAAACTAAATCAAGCACACAACAACTTCAACAAGCCTTTTATGCTTTTCTGATTAGCAAAATTGAAACAATAGCAAACTGAAACACTTTTTTTTTAACGATTTATGGGTGCAAACATAAACAAACAAGACTAACAACTTAAGCAACAAACGATTTTTATGGGTTTTAGGGTTTAATGAAAGCAAATAATTGAAACTAACAAATAAATCAGATGCAATTCTTTTGGGGTTTTCTTTTTATGATCAAACAGAAGCTAAACAAACTAATAAGACAAGCAGAAATAGAGGCAATTTTGTTCAACCAAATCAGCAAATGAAACAAGCAACACAGAAACAGATTAAACAAAGAGAACTAGCAAACATAATTTTTTTTTTTTTAAAGGGATTTTTGTTAAGAAATCAGAAACAGCAACAGAAACAATCTACTACGCAAACTAAAAATAAAATAAAAATAGAAAAAAACGATTTTTTTTAAAGGGTTTTTCTTTTAAACAGATTCAAAATAAAAGCAGAAATAAAAGATATAATGGATAGAAAACCAAAAGTAAGAACCTTTGGCTCTGATACCAGATGATATAAGACTCGATAAGAGGCTTATCTGAATGGTTGGATGGGAACAACAGACTGGCTTTAACGCTCTCTTCTGTTGAACAGGAGATGGTAAAATGGATAGAGGAAGATGGGATTGAACACGCTGGCTGTAACGCTCTCTTGTGTTGAATCAGTTGATGGTGAGGCTGGTGGATCGATGGCACCACAAATATGATGAGATGGTCTCTGATACTGTAAGATATGCTTAATCCAAAGTGAATCCACACTAAGAACAGAAGCAAAAGACTCTCAACAAGCTTGCTTGAAGAAGAGGAAGAAAACAGCTACTTTTTATTGATAATCAAAGGTGAAAAAAATACAAGGCTATAGGGGAACCTTATATAATGGTTCTTCAGCTTAGAACTAGTTATTAGGTCGACACAAAAACAGGGAAAAATACTCAACACGATAGGACATGTAAATCAGAAATTACAAGGCATTTAAACACCAAAAAAAGAAAGTTTGACTAAAAAAAAAAAAGGAAAACTCTATAAACTATTGGCAACTTTCTGGGGCTCAAATTGTGGTCTCTTGTAGCTCTAAATACCACTGAGACACTCTTAATTACCTGCACATATTGTATAAATCGAAAATACTTGGTTTTGGCTCGAGATGTGCGGTTTTGAAGCTGAGGTGATCAACGCTGGTGCTGGTCTGTTCAGCTTGAAGTCTTTGATGAATCCTTCATCGTGAAGTCCCTTGAGGTCTAAATGACTGAGATCTTCAAGTGTTTCCACGTGGTTAGCTTCAGACTCCTCTTCTTGCTCCATTTGCTCGCTAGTGGTCGAATGGCTTGAACGGATGATATCTTGCAGCTCCGACGTGATCTCAGTGAGATTCTTGATGTTCTGAGCTCCATTTCCTGCCAAGTAAACATACTTACCTTTGTTGATTTAAGGTTGATCTTCCTTGATGCTCCAACGTGCAAAATCTACAATTAGGTCTGATTCGGGTGCATTGGAGTTCTCTTGGAGGTTGTCGACTTGGGGAGGGGTTCTGAACGTGTCTCCAAGTTCCATGGTGTTTAGGAGGGTCTCTAGAGCCATGTTGAATCCTTCTCTAAGTTCCTGGTCTTGGAACGTGTCATTGGAGAGTCTTTGACCATGGGTGCATGCTCTAAGTCCATGGGTGGGTCGATGTCCTCATCACCACTTAAATGGGATTCGTCCTCAAATTTGTGGGACTGCTTACCCCCCAATTGGTTCCCCACCAAACCTCAGAGTGCCCTTCTCCTCGATACCATAGCAATAACAGCTCTAATATGCAGCATGGAGATCACTTGCTATCGCCCATGTCCATTAGGGTCGGTTTCTCACTTTGATGGGGGTGGTTTAGATTCCCAGCATACAATCCTTGGAGAAAGTCCATTACAATATCAGATTTCCAACTTGAGCCGAACGAAACACCATATTTGTCCTTGAGAATGGTCCAAAACTGATGTCTAACCATATGAACACAGAGGACGACCAGTGTCATAGCTGATACCCTTCAGAACTTTTAGGCACCACACTCATCCTTCGAGTGGTTCTAACTTGAATAGTATCCTCCACTTCCAAATGTATTATCCTCAACGTTTTTTTTTTCATTTTTTTTTTCATTACCGTGCCACTGTGGCGATGACTATTGTACAAGCAGACAACCTTACCTTACCTCACGTTGAAGAAAGATGCTAACCATGTCCTTTATGGCTTCATGATACATGTGGAAATGCCCCACCACACTTCCGCTACGCTCACTTGGTTGCAAAACTGACTTCTACCTCAAGCTTACCCACCTTGTCAATCCACCGTAGTGCTTTCCTAACACTCTTATTTGGGTTTTCGACCCCATTAACCTTGCCTTTTCCCTTTGTCCTTGTAGCACACAAAAGTCCAACTTGCTACTAAGCAACTCCAAATGCAACAACTTCTCTTCCCAAACTCTTCTGGCAACCACCTTTACCACTTGACAAAACTCCCTTCGCTGCCTCGAAAATGCACAAATAACTCCACAATGAATCACTAACTTTTTGATCACTTCGTTGATTTTCAAACCTGCAGTATCCCAAAGATCTCTTCCAAATTTCAGCCTTATCGGACTTCACACAAGCCATCCATGACCCCTTGAATTTGATGCCATGAAACTGATTTCTGCATTCCAGACTTAGCACATATTTGGGCAGTTCCTGCTGACCCTTACGCAACAAGCAACACGAATAACTTTTGTAGTTTAACTCCAATTGGAACACCGCCGCTTCCTATGGCTTCCTTACAACAAGATCTTTCCAAGATACCTTGCTCATGACCTAAATCTTTCTAATCCTACGGGAAACCGCCTCCCAAAACCCTAACTCAAATCTGCCTCCTTCTCAGGCGGTTACCCATGTCATCCTTCTTGTCACCTAGGTCGTATTTCCTTTACGACTATTACATTTGTAGACTTCTTTGTCCAGCATCATGTAGAAAAACGATGATTCCCATAACTCCCATGGTTTTCTTTAGTCCTCAAACTCATGCATTTGCACTAGAAAAACTTGCAGATGTACCCTTGCACCATATCTTATCTCCTTCATTTAATATTCATCTTATAGTCTCACGTTCCTTTTGGGTTCTTGCCTCCATAACATCTTCCTGAATATACCTTCTCAAGCAACATATTAAGTCTTAACTTGTTAACCGTCAAAACTTCCAACTTGCAGATTGTACTTACTAGAACCCATTCATCCTCGTCCAAAGCTACATTGTAGTAGTGAAAATGACCTTGAATTTTAGCCTTGAGGCTTTTATACCATTTCTTGAGTCATGAGTCCTTGGGCTCTATTTACACATCCCTGGTTCTTATCGGTATCCTTTTTCGTTTCACACTTCGCTCTAAGTCCTTTGACACATATGTTACCGACTTCACATCTTAACCTTAGGTTCAAACTTGACTTGTTCCTTGCCTTTTCCATCACCCAATGGGTTCAGCTTTGACCACATGTCCCAGGTGATCACCTTTGTTACGGTTGCCATGAGCTTATCCAATCCCTTTGCTCTCCACACATCATCTCATTTCCATACCCATGATCCTCACATTCTGCTTCAACTTTAATTTCCATGAGATCCTTGTGTAGCTCATGTTTTCAAACTCGAATGGACGTCTTGTAAGTCACCACGGATTCCACCATTGTTGCTCATGTGGTTCCACTCTTCTTTGCCTCTTGATGGCTAGCCTCCAGAATCGAAACACTTGTCAATTCAGAACTCACACTAGGTGTGGCTCTGACATTGAACAAAGTGCTGAGCTACACCTTCTAACCGAAAGAGACCGACGCAATTTATTTAAAATAAACAAGCAAGCGCAAATCACCTAGAAACTATTCAATAATCCTAAGACTTACAAGCAAACAACACAATTCTAGCGCGAGACCGTAGACACCCAAAAGTCATTTCCCCTTAAAACATTTTCCAAATCCTTTTTAACGTTTCCGGAAATATTTTAAAACATTTTTTTTTAAACACATTTTCTCCTAAGACCAGCCTTCCGGGTCAGAACCGGCTTCGCTAATCTAGGCTCTTATACCAAATTGTAAAACCCGTCCCCGGTCACTTTGAGCCCTAGGTCTCGCACCCTAACTTGCACAGCAAACAACACACCTGCACACACTAAAAAGGAAAAAGAGAAGGGTGAGTAATAAATTACTCAGTGAGGGAGGTGGTCACACCAACCCACAGTGATTCACAATACATAATCATTCCAAACATTATACGAATATACTAAATTAAGAATGGCACAAACAACACACAACCTAGCATGCCTAATCACAATCAACCTAACATCTATAATGGTAACCCAATCTACCTCATCCATTATCTCATACTTAAACATTTCACATCTTTTACTTAACTTTCCACACTCTTTACTTAACTTTTCACATTCTTTACTTATTCACTTACAGCGGAGCCAACCCCTTTCTCACGTTTTGGGTTTGTCCTCCCAGTCACTTTCTTTACTTATTCACTTACGGTGGTGCCAACCCCTTTCTCACGTTTTGGGTATGTCCTCCCCGTCACTGGCCCTCTAAGGCCTAATGGACCTACAATAGGTTTACATACGCGATCGTCCGTAGTCCAAACAAACAAAATTCTGCAATGGCTTACAAAAGCGATCGTACGCAGAACTATCATATACTAACAATCTCAAACAATCCTCTTTACTCTTTAACATTCTTTCTTTACCTAGCCTCATACAACTTTATCAAATAATTTCCACATCCAAACTTAACTCTTCATAATCAACATCTCATTCTTAACTCATTGACAACATCAAACTATAATCATGCTTATGATCTCAATCAACAACAATCCTATCTCAAGCAATTATCCTTAACCCAACAAATAATGGATAAGAAAAGAATAACCAGACATTGTGAATACACAAGTCCAAACTACTCACCTTGGCCACTTTAATGATGAAGAACAATTCTTCCTCTTTTCTCCTCTCTGGACAGATTCGCTGCCAAAACTTTGACATCCCATTTCCTTATGCTTTTCAAGCTTAAATCGGTTTTCCTTCCGGCAAGAGTTAGACATATGTGTCCTAAAAGTCTCTGAAAAGTTTCACCACAATTCGGATTGATCTGCTTGACAAAACACCACATTCCGCTGGACTGGTCCAATCTGCGCGTTGTGACCAAATACCACATCCCGCTGGACTGGTCCGATCTGCGCGTTGTGCAGAATAGTCCAGGTAAAGATGTAATAACTCCCAAACTACAGGATATAACACACTACAGATATCAGCTTAATCCGATCTCTGACAAACTCGCAACACAAATTCTCCTCTGACTGATCACATATTCGCACTACAGATATCAACTCCGAGTAAACAACCATAACCTTCATATCACAACTCCAAATGACAATCCGTTTTCTTATCCAGGTAAATAATAGAGTCAGGAAGATTCTTACTAGGTTTGAGATCGATAAGAACAATTTTTATCCTCGTTTCCATTCCCCACCGAAACTGGTCAAATCTGCGATTGATTGAGATTAGAACATATTGCGACAGACGAGAAGAAAACGCCATAACTTTCACCACATACATGCGATTGAGACTTTCCTGGACTTTATGTAAACATTAGACTCAGGGCTTTCTATCGATATGTAGATTGTCTCCTATCACCTTCAGATGCGATTGGAAACTGTCTCAAAAAGTCCATCCTCGAAACTGAAAATAGATCTGAAACAGATTTGCACTTAGATCATATTCGATCCCTCCAATTGAAAAGACGATAACTAACGGAATATACCTTCAAATTGAGCAAGGCTGGCAGCGATGAAAATTGGAGAGGGAGATCTTTCTAATGGTAGGTAGATCTTCACGTGGTTCGAGACGGTTCGTCGGGAAAACATCTCTCAAGGTGGTGGCGGCAGTAGCTCAGTTTCATGTGGCGGCTAGGCTTCATGAGTTGAAGAGAAAAACGGGCAGGACTTCACCGCATAAGTTTCTGATGTTTCTCTTATCTGCAGAGATACCTTTTCATAAAGAGTGCTGAGAAAACTAGGGTTAGAGTTCTAATGGGCTTTGGCGACTAGGCTTTTCCCTTTTCCCTTTTCTTTGGGTTTTGGGCTTTTTCCTTTGGCCCATTTTACTTCTCGGTCCAATTGAGATTTTCGCGCAAAAATTTTAAATTCTCCGGGACATGATCGTGACACCGGCAACGGCGCCAAAAACCTGCTGCTGGTAAAGATTGCAATTTCGAATTCAAACAAACTATAAATGCAACTTCAACCTAGCTTTAATACTTAAGTGCAAACCACAAGTGTATGGTCAATATCATTGTAGCATTTAAGGGTCATTCTTCCACAAGGAGTATGCAAAGGCAATAAGAATGCAAGATACTATAGAAGCTAAGCAAAATTCAAGAGATGTGTTTTGTAACCAATTCTAGCAACCTAAGTAAAACAATGCAAAGATGCAAGAAAAGTACCAAACAAGAATAAAAAACTAAGAGTAGAACATGGATAAGCAAATTAAACTTAAATAATGCAAATTCAAAAGCAATGTAAGAAAGTCAACAAAAAGTCAACCGGACAAACAAAGATGATCAAATATGATAAAGGCATGGAGTTTGGGTAGAGATCATGGACTAAGAGTGCTTAACCTATGACTGGTGATGCAAGACCATTTAATAAACCATTTGCAAGACATGGATCCTATAAGCTAGATTAGCTTGTTTTCACAAAGTATTAACCCATTCTACTAATCACCCAAAATGACAATTCTTTCGGTCCCTATTGAAGTGAGAAGAGATCATTATCGCATATGCCCATAAAAGTCTACTAATCACCCTAAACATCAGGTGTTAATTGGCTAGGATATGAAAAGCATGAATTAGAATGGGCCTAGAAAATTTCACAAACACCTTTCGGTCATGAAAAGACCTTGATCTAAGAGTTGATTAATTACATCAATCCTAGCAATGGGTTGTCCCTAATCAATGGAAATCATACAAATGTAGACCTAAGCATCACTAATCACACATCAAACATCCTAATCTACTCCACCCATAATCCACTAAGAAGACTACTCACTCATGTTCAAACAAACAATCAAAACATGAGTAATGAAAGACAGAATGAAAGAATAAGAGAAGAGATAAAGAAAACTTCATTAACCAAACATAAAAGGTTGAAGCTTTAACATCCAAATGCCAAGATCCAAAGGGTTTTGTTTTTTCCCAAAGGATGAAGAAATATCAGAAAAAGCTTAGGGTTTTAATGTGCTTAAAAATATTTATAGGAAAAAAGATGTACCCGGGTTAACCAGGGATAAACCGGGTCAAACCTGGATATGTGCTGAAAATATATCTGCCATCGACCACTCCCATCGACCACTTGAAGAGGGGTGGTCGATGGTCGATGCAGGCTGCACCAGAACCTCTGGAATTCTCTGTTGCTGCTCTTATCGACCTGCTGCATCGACCAGTTGAAGAGGGGTGGTCGATGCAGGCTGCATCAGATGCTCTTTGTCTCCTCTTCATTCCCCTTGGTTCTCCTTCACGCACCAATTGATTCTCCTTGATCCGAGGCCTCCATAGTACCTGAAACATACTCAAAATGCAATGCAAATGCAACATAATGGACCTAGGACTCTAAGACTAAACCAAAACTAAATGGAACCTAATATGAAGAGAAAGATGCATTATGTAATCTAAATGAATGTAAAAGCTAAGGAAAATGCATGCTAAGAAGTGCTAAAATATGAACACATCAACTCCTCCGAACTTGTCCTTTGCTTGTCCTCAAGAAACAAGTAAGAACAAACCCGGAGAAGAGGTTTGAAAGTGAGAACTCAAAGCCAAAGGTTCTTTTCCAATGCATCTATTGTCAATTCAAGATAATACGATTCAAAGCTAAAGATAGAAAAGGTGCAAATAACCTTGTCGTTTCCATCTCAAGAGATTTTATGCATGAGGTGCAAATAGAAAAGGCCGCACTCAACGAATTAATGAATGTTTCAAAGAAAGGTTAGGGGATCTCAAGGTGTGGTACTATCCTCATTCAAAATATGTATTTGAATCGGGATTGGCCATTCAAACCATTGGAAAGTGGTAAAAACATATAGAAAATGGTTTGAATGTGTATATGTGAACCATGATTAAGGTCTAGAACCCATAAGTGAGAGAATTAAATCCAATTATGGTCAAATAAGATGGAGTTGGCTTCAATTCAATCAAACAATCAACAATAACTTAGAGGAACTAGAGCAGAGAGATCAAAGATGCAAAGAAACAAGCTTTTCGCGGTTTACTTAGCACAAGAAAAGCATTATCAAGAGCATATTATTGTTCTCATATGTACAATGCAACCTAAAATGAGCATACAAGTGTATGCAATGCAACTAAATGAGAAAGTCTTTTTGTATTTTCGAAGTTTTTCAAATTTTTAGGATTTTTTGTGGTTTTTATCAATTATACATTGCAAATGATGAGACTCAATATGTAAATGGAAAACAATGCAACTCAAATGATCATTAGCAACCAATCTCCTCCACCGGACTTACAATTATATGTAAAAATAAAGATTTAAAAACTAGATGGTATTTACAATGGTAGAAATGGTACCTTGGAGCTAGAAGCGGTCGGGATTGAAGTTTTGTGGAGAAAGAGGCTCAAATGTGAGGCATGTTGGTAAGATGAACCGTAGGTCTCAGTTGCAACGTGTGTTGCAATACCTTGGTTGAGGCAAGAAGCAACACAATATGATTCCATCCTCATCCATGAAGCGATACACTAGAGAATTTGGGATGAATCTACCCGCGACTGTGTGACTGAGCATCATGTAGTTGAGGTCCATTTGTGGCTTCTCCAAGAGAGTTGTATAGAGAGGTAGGTATCTTGGGATCATCCATAGTAGACACACCAAAGCGGATTTGAGATAGGTGAATGAAGAACATGGAGGCCGGATCCGCATGCAAGTCTAAATCTCGGTCTATTGAGCATCCATGGTAGTCTTGGAGGAAGCGTCTTATGGCTTCATACAACAATCGTAGCTCATTGGAGGTTGGGACAACCGGTCTTGTACATGCGTAGATGGTGTTTGCTATGAGACGGAGGACATAGCGGATTGTAGGGTTCCTTATCTTTGACATCCGGGAGCCATGGATTCTTGATTGAACTCTTCCACCATGTCGATGTTGGTTTCGGGAAAACCATAAACTTCACAAAATGCCTTGAAAGGGATATAGTATTTTTTCGGACCAACCATGAATTCAATGTGCCCTCCACCATACGGTTTATCATCAAAGTATTGAACCATGGCTAGGAAGTGCTTGGTAGGTTCGACGTATATCGCGTAATCCATGGTAGCAAGACCTTCCAGGTGCATCCGTGCTCGTTCACCTGATCTTTGATTCTCATTTCAATCATTGTGCCACGACAAGCAAAGATGGTAAGGTAAAAGATAGCACGGTCTAGCTCCGTTAAGTAACCATATGCCTCTTGAGACCATCCATTGAAAGCGTGGTATCCTTGAAGAGAGTGGTGTCTTGGCCATGAGATGAATCCATGATTTGAGTTCTTGATAGTTAATCCTACAAAAGGCAATTCTCAAATGAGAAAGGTTCACAATTTTAAAGCACAAAGTGTCCATCTATATGATCATTTGAAAAGCTGAAGTAGCAATAATAGATTAATACTTATACTATCAACTCGAGTGTTAACACAAACCAAACAATTGAAAGTACAAGAACACCAATTCAAGGTTCTTCCATTTTTATCAAACTAGCATTTTCATTCAAATCCAAAGCAAGCCAATTTTTGAGAAAATCTCAACAATGTAGTGGAATGTAATGAATAAGCATGCTTAATGGTAGCATTTGAATGACAAAGCACTAAACATTTTAAGGTTTCTCTAAAATTTCAAATTTCATACCCATTTTCGTCACTATTCACTCTAAGAGGTGAAATTTTTCAAAATTGAACCATTAAATCATCTCAAACTCATAAAGAATCAACAACCCATAGCATATAAACCTTAACCAAAGCAAAAGGAAGCAATTTTGATAACCCTAAGGTAATAACTCCATTAAAACAAAATGTAAGCTTCTGTTAGCCGTAATGGAGGAGATGGGTTAAGAGAGAAAGAGAGAGAGCATACCTTGTCCTTGGCAAGAGATTAGATGAATAAGAGCTAATGGGAGTGGATATTTCAAATTCCCTTTTTGAAAATGAGTTTGAATGCAAAAAGAGTGAAGGGTGTGAGCTTTAGTGCAAAAAGAAAGCTTTAAATGCAAAAGAATTTGAGAAATAAAGAAGAAGGAAAAGGATTTCGTTTTTGAGGGTTTTAGAGGGTCTAAACCGGTTTGAAATCTTGTTTAAAATCAAAGAAAACCGGCCTAAACCAAAGTAAACCGAGTCAACACTTCGAAAAAAGGCAAAGAAAACTTACCTTGGCGGATGCATGCTGCATCGACCTGGGGAGCATGGCTGGTCGATGTAGCACACACCAGCGACACTAGTGTTTGTCCCATCAACCTCCTGCATCGACCACCTGAGCTGACTTGGTCGATGCAGGCTACATGGTACTCCAAAGTGCAATGTTTGCACCCCAATTGATCCATGCTTGATTCTCTTGCTTCCTACAAACTCGAACACACTAAAACACAAAGAAAAATAGGTAAAACATAGATAAAAGTATGTACAAGGATACCAAGGGATTGTCTCCCTAGTGCGCTTGTTTAACGTCTCTAAGCTTGACGGTTTGAGGAGATTCTAGTTGGAGGTGGTGTGGGAACCATCCATAGTGCTTGGTCCCCAATCCGTCAATTCAATCTTGAAGGTCTCCTTTATGGCTTTCTTAGCCAAATTAACTTGCTCTTTGTTCATACCGGGAGGAAGAATAATCTTGGCCTTAGAGAATGGCTTCAAACGGCCCTTACACTTAGCTTTGCACTCAATTGCTCCTCCAACCATCTTGATCGGATGTAGGGTGAGGATGGGTTTCTTCTTCACACTTGGTGCTTCCTTTAGATCAATTGGTGCCATATTTTTCTTATGTTTGAGCTTCTTTTGTTTGTGTGTTTGTGTGTTTTTGATTGTAGGAAGCAAAGGGATAAATCATGGATGGTAAGGGAAGTGAACAAAGCAAGATAATGCCTGATGTGTGCCCCATCTAGTGCACACTCGATGGGCAAGACAGAACAATCGATGGGTATGACAACAGGGAGGAGCACAAATTTTCGGACCAGAATGTCGCCTGCATTGACTGCAAGGTCGGATGGGCACACTCGATGGAGATGACGGCAGGGGAAAGAAATTTTGTTTGAGCCAAGATGTTGCCCCCATCGACCTTGGACTGACCCACACTCGATGGGCAAGGTCGATGGGCACGACGGCAGCTAAGTACACTTTCAAATTTTCCTTATTCTTTGATTTGGTTCCTCAAACCACTTCTCCCATTTTGCACATGCCATTTTTACACTCCACTAACTTGTAACCACTTCAACAACCTTCTTCCACCCACACTTTTCTTTTCTTCTTCCTAATGATTACTCTTGTCGCCCACCACACCTACCTCTATATAAGCACTCCTCACACACTCATGCAATCTACAACAACTTCTATCTCTTATATATATGCATTTCTCTTTGATACACTTGAAATTTAGAATCTTCCACGAGACTCTCATTTCTCATTTCTCAACATTCGAATACCAAGGTACAAATTTCTCATTCTCTATTCTCTTTAAAACTTTTGGTTTATTAAATTCTCTTACAAACTCATAATCCATATCATAAGTTCTTGAATGTGAATAGTAATGAATAGTAGTGGTCTTGCAAATTTGTGATTCACTTTTTATCTCATATGCTTTCAATCATCCTAGTTCTCTATTATGATCATTGCACCAATATATGGAACTTTTGCAAACAACATTGATACTCTTGTTCACACTTGCTCGTACTTGAGGAAATGATGAAATGAAAAAATTCTTGAAATGCTTGTATCTTCTTGCATATCCATTTCTCACCTCCATTTCTCACCTCCATTTACTAACTTCTCAAATTAATGAAATGTAGGTACATATGGCCTCAACTTCAAAAAAGGCCGCGGGAAATAAAGTTGCAAGGATCTCCAAGTCCAAGGAACTCGTCGAAAAGCTACCACATAAGAAGACCTCTACGTGGACTTTCGAGGAGGTAGAAAGCTATAAGCGCTTGAAAGGAGTACCAATTCAAGCGACTAAATGGGTCGATAGGAAAATCCTACGAAAATTGGGCTTGTATGAGATTTCGATGAAACAATGGAAAGGATGGTGATGTGTGTCGAGTTTTACCTCTCAACTAACTACTTGCAAGTGCACAGCAATCACAATTAGTATAGATAAGGGGTCGAATCCACAGAGACTTATCAATCACACTACGAACTATAATAAATAAAGTCAAGCTAAAACAAAATATAAGATTGTCGAAGGTGATTAAAAGATTAAATAAAAACAGCAAGTAAATTAAATAAGATGTAAATTCAATAGGAGAATAGCGTTAGGCATTAGGATATTCACAGAGAATCATGCAACGATAAGATAGATTGATTTCAGGGATTTGGATAAAAACCATCTAGAACACAGAACACGAAGGTATAGTCTTTCTACTCTCGTGGTTCCAACCACTATGCTTTGACAACCTAATATACTAAACTCTTGCAGGTTATTACAAGAAGAAAGCATGCTTTAAATCGTTCCGATTCTGATAAAGTTCACTAGATTCCTTAACTCAACTTTCGCAGGTTAAGACGCCTAGCTCATCAAATACTAATGCAGGCAATATAACAAGCTTTTGGAGAATATATTAACCCAAGATCAGATCACAAGATGCACGGTCAAGTAATCATGCATTGAGAATAAGTAAAGATGAAGACTCTAATGATATCCCTAAACAATCATCAATCAATATCAAATTATAAAACTCATTGAATCCCTAAAACCTAATAAGATGAGTACTCAGACATGGTTATGGAAGCAAAAAATGAAGAATAAGTAGAAAACATGATGATAAACTTTGATTAAAACATATAAGGTTTAGGATTCTTCTCTATAGCGAGTACAAAGCGAGATCTCCACCTTGAAGCACGTAAAACTCAAAATCCAATGAAGAACAATATGAGAAACATGGCTGCTGTATTTAGGGTAAAGAAATATAGTAGTCTCTAGGGTGTTATGTCTAACAAGAGGCTAAAAACAGTTATATATAGATCTAGAGTCACTAGGGTTTAAGATTAGGGGCAAAAGGGATTTTCCATGCTTGACTAGATGTCTTGGGCTGAAAAATCTCGGCCAAATAGGTTGCACCGGTTTGAGGCATCGACCAAAAGTCGTGACCAATGCTGGGACAATTCTGCACATGCTTTAGCTTTAAACCAGACAAACATATATTCGGTAAATCAGATGTAACTCTTCAACCATGGCTCCAAATGACTTGAAACTACTTCCATTAGAAAGGTAACTCAATAACTCAATTTTATATCTCTTCAAAAAATTTCATCCAATTTCAAGGTCTTTAAGGCCTCCATCGAAGGGTAAACTTCGGGACCTTCTATTCTGTCCAACTTGGGAAATTGCATATCTTGTGAATATTGTGACTTGGATGACCTCTTTTGACTTGAGTGAATGGTTGTAGCATGATTAACACCTCTTTTTTCCTTTTGCATCCTTTTTGATGATTTGCCCTGTACAGACTCTAAATCTACAAATACGAGAAAAACTACTTCTAAAGGCATAAAACCGTGATAAAATGCATATAATATAGTAAAAACCATAGTAAAAACCGTTAAATATAGAGTATATCAACTCCCCCAGACTTAGCTTTTGTTTGTCCTCAAGGAAAACAAAAGATCCAAGAATAGAAAAGAGGTTTGAAAACGAAGGAACTCACATATCCTTGGGAACGTAGCTTTGAGATCTTAACCTGTAATCCAGATGTACCTTCTCAACCCTTGTCCATCGAAATTCCAGTCCTGCAAAATCTTAATTTCAAATTATTCGACTCTCTACATTTATTAAGTTCGGTGAATTTCTCATCAAGGATATTATTCAGGGTAGACGACGCTAGGAGTTTAAAAGGCTGTTTAATTGGTGAGGTTAAAAGTGTTTAGGGTTACCAGACGCTCCGAAGAATGTGAGATATTATGCAAAATCGTAAGAGATAACAGATCTGTTGATGCCCACAATTTTCCAACCACCGATGCTTTATTCCCCCAGACTTAGATTTTTCTCCGGGAATCCTATCTCGATCAGACTCGTAATCGACAATCTCTGTCTCACCGGAATCAGCAGAAAATCCCTCACTCTTCTGTCCAAACTCAGTGTGTGCATGCTCCTCATGATCACGTGAGTGAGGATGACTAATGGCATCATCGAGTGTGTTGTCTCCCCGACCAAATCCTGACACTAGTGAAAGACTGCCCAAATTGTTATCGGGTCTCGCCTCAGCTCTGCTATGTGATGACTTTGAAAAGAAGTGAGGGACGGATCTCCTAACCACTTTGACAAGCATGGAGATCAACTTTCCTTGCCTATGCATCCTAGCCTCAGGAATCGCTCTCTGCCTCTCTCTTTTGCGAGAGTGTTATCGAACCATCTATCCATGTTGGTGTGTAGAGAGGTTGTCATGGTCTGGACTAAAGGGGTGCAGTGGAGGAAGAGGGCGTGATACGGAGGGTCTATCTGCCTCTTCATGCTGTCCTCGATGAGCTGCTCGAGCCTTGGCTCGATGGTAAAGAGAAACTCCAACAAGTGGACAGCCTGGTGTACATATAAACCAAAGAGATCGAGGAGGATCAAAAGAGGGGTTACCTTCACTCAAGGCTAGAATAGGGTCACAAGGAAGAAGGATGCATTGGTTATCTTCCTCAAATGGTGGTGTGAAAACATAACTAAACCAATCGGAGTCTTCAAACCATCCACAAAGAAAGTGCTTCTTCTGAAGTGCAGAAAGGTGGAGTTTGTTCTCATTGCTCAAGCGTGGTGCAAGGCTGATATCAAGTCCATACGATAGCATAATGGCCGTGATGGTGCCACCAAAATCACTAGAAGCGTTCTTCTCCTTTCTTTCCTTAGCCGCATCGTGCTTAACTTCAACCAAACATTGAGCCAAAAGAGATCCAAAATTCACCTTCTCTGGTCACTCCAAAAATGGGGCAATGAGGATAAGAAACTCATCTTTGCGGACCGAACTATGCTCATTCCTACTAAAAATTAATTGAGAACCAAGGCGATGCATCTATCGAATCGTCGTATGAATGATCTTAGACTCCTTGGAAACACCCGGGCTAAGTTTCTCATTAGAAAATCGCATCCAAATGTCATAATGAGCCGCACTAGAGGTAAAGACAATCTGATCGTGGTACTCAAAACCAAGAATAGCACAAAGCTCGGCGATACTCAAAGCATAAGATTGTTCACCAATGGAGAATGCGAGAATACCTTCCTTAGCTTTCACAACCTTGATATCCGGGTAAGCTAATGTCACTGTGCTTAGGAACTTGGGTGCTAGGTCCTCATAAGTATGGTAATAGAGCTCAACAAACTTCATGTGGGAGTCGAAACCCGCACAACTAGATTTGTCAAGACTTTTAAGGGATCTGAAACTTCTGAGTAAAAAACACGAAAGCACAAACAGAGATCCAAAGCTGGTGTTTTTATTAAAGCTGTTTAGAAAGCTGTTGCAGAGAATAACAAGTATTTGCTAGGTAAAATTGCGGATCCCCTTTTTCAAGAGGGATCCATGGATATGTATACACAAGTCAGAGTCGGCTAGGGAGACTCCTTAAGAGATAAGGAAGTTTTCCTATTCTTTCGCTTCTTTTCCTTTCTTCATGTCTATATTCTTTTTCCTTCTCAGCCCATAAGATTTCTTGTATGATGCCTCGGCCCATTCAGATCCATTAACATGTCTTGACTCGTCATGAAAATCAAGGCCTTTGGCTTGTAAATCATGGGCCGAGCCCCCATTTTTGGCTCGTCGCTTCGGGTGGCCGAAACCCATGTCTGGATTGGGAGGAATTTGACTTTTGCGGCTCCGTGGCACGGGTGGTGAGGAACTCAGCGGCGCGGGTGACTTTTTCCTTCACAGCTCGGGTGACACTTTTCTTCACGGCTTAGGTGACATTTTCCTTCACGACTCGGGTGGCATTTTTCTCTACGGCTCGGCTGGCGTTTGGTTCTGGTGGTACTTCGGATAGTTAGACATAGCAGTTGCGTGCCCGAACCATTTTCGAGTGACACTCAAACTATTTTTGAGTGACGCCAGAACCATTGTTGTGTGACACCCGAGCCGTTTGAGTTTGGCTCGGGTGTTCAAGATACTTAGTTGACTCCGAGCCGTTTTAGGTATTTTTCATCTGTTAACTTCAAGTGGGTGAAAATTGACCCCAACAGTTAGCCCCCCCAGCTCATCAGTTTTAGTGCTGAAAGTGTCGAGGTTAAGAGCATTTTGAGCTTTTCCTCACTGTCACCCCGAACCATTTTTCACCGTGACCCCGAGCTGTTTCTCCCTGTCACCCGAACTGCTGAAGTGAGGGTGTCGAACCATTTGAGTAAGTCCCTGATGCGCTGAAATATGCGACCGAGCAGTTATGTTGCTTAGCTGGGTTAGGTTAATAAAGAGTTTGGATCAGGGATCATAAAATCTGCAGATATTTCCCGAGCCGTCTGTGATGTAGCCTTCTCCCCAACATTATCTTTTTGAAGAAATTTGGCCCGAGGTCATCGTATCACACTAACTTTGTTTGGGGAACTTTGGCAAGCTATCACCTTTCTCGGGGAGTCTAAACGTCTCTGCTGATTCCCGAGGCGTATGACATAACTATTTGACTATATAAACCGTGAGAACTCTTGATTCCTCACATCTTCATTTCTCCGAAAAATTCTCCAAAACAGGTAGACTCTCTCTCATTTCTCTCTCTATTTTCGCTTAAGTTATTTTTTAGGTAGGGCCTCCGTTGTTTTTCCTTCTCCGCAGACCCAATTTGAGTTTCCCGATCCATCATTAATCAGCTTCGCCGCTGTTCTTGAATTCTCCGGTGATTTGCTTGAAGATTTAAATCTAATTTTTAGTTTTTCAGAGGATCTTGCTCCGTACTTCAATGCTCAGAAAGCTTTGATCCGTTTTTCTAAGTTATCGAGAGCCCCGATATGTTTTCCAATTCTTCGAAGACTTATATCATTTCTCCTAAGCTATTAGGGATCCCGATCTATTTGTCTGTCTTCCAAAGATCCAGATCCATTTTTAAACCTAAGGGATGTCTCTGTTGTCTGCGTATATGTCACCTGAGCCATATTCCAGGTTATCCGATAGCCCTTGCCAATCTTCATTTCCTGAGCCGTCTCTCTACACCGAACCGTTTTTTAGCCGAGCAGATTCTTCAGGTGCTGACGCTCTAGAGGATTTGGACGACTCAAACGGATCGGTGGTAGGCGCCTCTACTCTTGGTTGGAAAGTTGTGTTTTCGGAATCCTCGAGAGCCGAAAGCAATGCCGAAAATTGATTGGAGTTTGAAGTGCTTCACCTTCGCGATTCTCCTTTCAACGAGACGGTAAATCCTTTCGCCAACACAGCGGATCCCGAGCATGCAAAACTCGAACTGGAGGATTGGTTCTACGACCTTGTCGTGCCAAGACAAGAGCTGGAGCGTCTGGTAGGTCATATACGCCGAGCCCCAAGAAAAAGGCAAACTAAGAAGCGACCCGATCCGCCTGGTTCAACTCTCTCCACTCTAGATTCGTTAACAGCCCTTAGACAAAGATTCAATATCTCGGAGGAGGTCGAGTTCGTTCTTCCCTCGAAGACGGACCGAGCCAATCATCCACCCCCGATCACTATACTCTCTACGAGATTTTCTTTTACCGCTGCTTACTATGGTTCCCGATCCCCGAAGTGATCTCGCGGTTTTAATGGAAGCATAATTTGGCCATTGCTCAAATCAACACTCGGGGAATCAAATATCTGGTCGGCATTCTTGTTAGAAGTTACGAATGCGATGTTGAGGTTGGGGTCGAACACTTGAGAAGCCTACTCGAATTCAGACGTCGCACCAAGAGAGTTGAAATACTATGTGTCGAGTAAAGCCAAGAGGAAGATCATAAAAGCATTCCCGAGCAAAGATGATAACTGGGAGGATTGCTTTTTCTTTGTTCCTATCACCGAAGCGTCGGTGGGCTTAAGACGTCTCCGCTTCACTAAGATAGGCTGGGGAGAAATTGGTAGCCGACCCGTAGCTTGACTTGGGCTATGGCTCGGGTTTCTTTTATATGGTGATTTTCCTTTTTTAGGTTTTTGACCCTGTTTATACCTCCTTCCTTGCTTTTGCAGAATGTTACCTCCATCTTTCGCTACCCCCCGACCTGTTGTTAATCCACGAAATGCTTTCAGCTCGGAAGTGCAACTGGAAAAAGGATTTTAATCTCCAGCGAGTGGAGAGAGCACGAGCCCTTTTTGAAGGTCATTCAGTCGGTCAATCACCTCCTCTAATTCTTCTGACACCATGGGAAGACCCAAATTTAGGGATAGAGCTGCAGCCAAAGCCAAAGCAGAGGCAGAAGCTAGAGAGAGCGAAACAAGTCGAGGTGTTGAATCGCCCTAAACCCACGAACCCCCAACTTACCACTGCTCTCGTCCCCCAAGCTGATCCCTTCTGGTAACCCTCCTGAATGGACTTCTGACTCCTTAGTTCCTCAAGGGGTCGTGTTAGGGCTTTGTCCCGTGGATTCCCAGATTTTGCCGCATAAGGACAAAGGCAAGGGAAAGGCTAAAGAGAAGAAGGGCCCGAGCAAAAAACGTCAGTCATCAACAGATGAAAAGGTTGAATCATTAGTCGAGGCGTCAAAGCGACAATGAAGCACCAAAGTGCCTCGAGTTGTTCCCGAGGAGATTCCTTCTGTTGTACCCCTTAACACTGATGGGGCTTACAATGATGCTACGGCTTCCGCGGCTATCTTCTCAAAGATTACCTCCCTAGGTGATCGTCTTCCTACAGCCGATACCTTGCTTAGAGACAAGTCCTACAACGAGGTGTCTCTCCGTGGTATTAAGGTATGCTTGTCATTATCCCATTTGTTTTGCCATTAAGACCCGAGCCATTTGAGTTTGACTTGTCATTGCAGTATATGGAGTTGTACTTCTACTTCCGCGCAGTTCATAGCGCATCTTAACCGAATAGTTCTAGGGTATGAATCTGATGCTCGCAAAGACAGGGACAGAGTCGAGGATGCTCGGAAGCGAGCCATTGAGCTTGATGGGAAGCTTAGAGAAGTCGAGGCGAGTCATGCCTCAGAGCGGGAAAGGGCCATTAAAAGGGTTAAAAACCTCGAGGCTGAGGCAGAAGGGAGCAAGAAGCATCGCAGGGAAGCCGATGAGCGAATCATGCGCTTGGAATCTGGCAAGGCGAAGCGCGATGCTCATATTGCTAGTCTAACGAGGCAACTGGAAGCGGCGAATGAGCTCCATGAGGTCAAGAGGGAGCAAGCAGTTTGGGAGGCTAAGCGTGAGGTGATGACGATGATCGAGGCTTAGGTCTCCCGAGCCAAAAAGCTTCTTTGAAAGATTGACGGCAAGCCCAATGAAGACATGCTTGATCTTTCTCAGATCGAAGGCAACCTTCAGTTAATTGGAAGGCTTCAAAGTGTCGAGCCGCCATCTCTTGACACCGAGGTGAAGAATCTGTCCGAGCAGACGGAGGGTTTGAAAAGGGCTCACGAGGCATTTGCTAAGCTGTGGCTGAAATGAGGGAGATCCTGAGATTTTCTCCTATGCGTTCCGACATACTGAAGGAGCTCAATGATGGTGAACCTATGGAAACTGCTGCCATGAGCGTTGGTATCCAAGATTTTTCTGGTTCGAATAGGGGAACGCCGGGCTTAGCTGTCCTAAGCTTGAAGAAAACTTCGACAGATCCAATGTCCTCTGATTCGGGCGAAGGCATTTCTTCTCCGAAGATGAACCTCGAACCCTCTCCCGAAAAGAGCACCAAGCCAGAGAAAGTCGTGGACCCCGTCATTTGAGAGAAGCCAGAGGAGTGCCCCGAGACTGTGCCTAAAGAATGCGGACGAGATGAGGATAGAATTAAGCGGTCCACTGATCCGGAGCAATAGAAGACCATAAACCTCGAAGAGATAGAGATCTATGATCCTCTCTTCTTTGTATAGTTTAAAACTTTAGTTGGTGCCCGGATAGCTTTATCCACATTTGTAGTCTTATTAAGAACTATTTTTGTTTTGTCATCCCTGATCGTGTTATTTCCGGATATCGATTTTAAGAAGGCATCTCTGTGGTTTAATAAGAAAAATGTAATTTGTTTCCTCTGTTTGGTCAACAAGTCTAAATGCTTTGCTTGTATTGCCTTGATAAAATATAACTGTGTCGATGAATGGATTTAAGTATAGGTTTGCATAGTTGTGTTTGAGATGAACAATTCAGCTTACAGATATTTTACCGTAAACTTTATCTGCTCCGACAATGAACATAGGTCTGCATAGTTTAGTTTTGAACATTTTGGTTTACGGATACGTTACCATAAATGTATCCACTCCGACAATTGACATATGCTTGTATAGTTATGGATGAACATTTCAGTTTACGGATACGTTACCGTAAACATATCCACTCTGAAAATGAACATATATTTGTATAGCGCGCTTTTTAATCCGGGGAAGGATGTAAGGATGTTTAGATCCGAAATGGATGTAAGAGCTCATTACTGTGGCCAGCAGCAATGATGATGTGGTGAGATGCTTGTTATAGCTCGTGAATTCGAGTATTTCTGTTTGGTTAAGACTTAGTGATCCTTGTAAGGTAAAACTTATATCGTAGAGTCTATTACAAAGATGGGAGTATACGAGTATACGTATACGTACCACTCCCCCCTTTCTTAAGGAGGGGGACAACTGAACCCATCCGAAGATGGGTTGCCTACGTACCCTTTGCAAGGATCAAGTCGCTCCGTAGTTCATGTAAAATGGCTTAGTGATAGTACTTCTTGAGATGCATCGTGTTCCATGATCTTGGTACCGGAACATCGGTCATGCTGGCAAGTTTATAAACACTTGGTTTGACTACCTCTGTGATCCTGTAAGGTCCTTCCCAGTTTGCTCCCAATTTTCCGGCGTTTGTTTCCGCCATGTTTTGGAAATTTTTTTGCAAAACTAAGTCTCCTTCGTAAAATCTTCATCTTCGAACATTGGAGTTGTAGTACGTCGCTGCTGCATTCCGGTAGTTCTTAATTTTGATCAAGACTTGATCTCATTTTTTGTTGATTAAATCCAACTCGTCCAGTAGTAATAAGTGATTGAGCCCTTCTTGTTCCGGAAGAAGTCTGCGGCAAACTCTGGGAAAATGTATTTCCGGTGGAATGACACACTCTGTTCCATAGACAAAGGCGACTGGGGTTTCACCAGTTGCTCATTTTGGGGTTGTGCAGTGAGACCACATTACTCCTACAATTCTTCCGCCCAACGTCCCTTCTTTTCATCGAGACGCTTTTTCAGACCGTCAATGATTGTCTTGTTGATTGCTTTTGCTTGACCGTTTCCCTGTGGATACCTCTTAGTGGACTTGCTATGCCTGATCTTCCATTTTTCGTAGAAGGCTTCGAAATGATTAGAGATGAACTACGAGCCATTATCCGTTACGATCTCATATGGTACTGAATGCCGGCATATGATATTCTTCCATACAAAGGACTCCACTTGTGCATCTTTAATGCTAGCGTAGGAATCGGCTTCGACCCATTTCAAAAAATAATCTGTTAAAATCAATAGAAATCGCTTCTGCTTTAAGGGGTACAGTGGCTCGACGATGTCCATGGACAATCGCATAAATGGGTATGGTGATGAGATTGAGGAGAGCACTTCCGTTGGTTGGTGAATCATTGGCGCGTGACGTTGGCACTTCTCACACTTGGCTGAATACTTTTTGCAGTCTTTGATCATTGTTGGCAAATAATAACCATGACGCTTGACTATTATCGCCATTGCTCTTCCTCCTGAATGATTGCCGCATGAACCGTTGTGAACTTCTTCCATGATTTTCCTCGCGTCCATTCCTTCTACACAGCTCAACAATGGTCCCGAGAATCTCCACTTAAAGACGTTCCCGTCGAGTAAGACGTAACGAGCTGCATGGGCTCGAAGTTTACGAGCTGCCCACTTTTCGGTTGGTATGACTCTGTCATATATATATTCTCTGATTGCGTTGAGCCAATTCTTGTCGAAGCCATATTCTGCTTCATTGTTGACCTCCCTTGCTTCTTCATCGGGTTTTAATTCGACGTTCGGATCGTCATTGCTGTCGATGATTGCCGACTCTTTGAGAATGTCCTCCTCCATTGGGGCGATATCTGGTCCGGTTGATGACGAGTGTATCGGTCCTTCCTGCATTTCAGCTATCTCCTCCTGCTCGTTTGTGACATCTCTTGCTTGCTTAACTACTTGTGAACGAGTTACGGCGTTCACTGTATCGAAAAGATTGATGCTTGGGTGCTGAATGAATTATACCGAGATAATTCTCTTTAGATCCTGATCAGAAGTTGATGCAAGAGCTGCAAGCGCGTCGGCCGAAGTGTTTTCTCCTCGTGGGATGCGTGTCAGTACAAATTCTTTGAATTGCGCAGCCAATTCTTTGACGATCTTTAGGTAAGTTTCCATTCGATCATCCTTTGTTGAATACTCGCCACTGAATTTATTTGCGACTAACTGGGAATCGCAGATTGCGTGAAGCCGCTGAATTTTCAGGCCACCAGCGAGTTTCATCCCGGTCATCAGGGCTTTGTATTCTGCTTCGTTGTTGGATGCGCGAAAACCTAAGCGAAATGACTGTTTCAGAAGTTCGCCGGTTGGAGAAGTTAGACGTATCCCTACTCCCGAGCCGCTTTTGGAGGATGAACCGTCAACGTGAAGCTACCAGGGCGGGCTCGGTATTTCATGGTCAATGCTCTCTTCAGGGAGTTCAATCAGGAAACCGGCTAGGACTAGAGATTTTGCACATGTGCGTCCACGGTACCCGATGTCATATTCGCTCAGCTCGATTGCCCATTTTGCTAGCCTTCCTGATTGACTTGGACTGTGCAAAACGGACCTTATCGGGAAGGTACTCAGTACGACGATCGAGTGCGACTGGAAGTAAGACCTCAGTTTTCTTGCAGACATTACGATAAATAGTGCCAATTTTTACATTTTCGGGTACCTCGTCTCATCGTCTGTCAGAGTGACGTAGAAGATTGCCTTATGTTCCCCGCGTTCATCTCGAATCAGCATGCCCTTACTGCTGCTACTGCTGTGGCGGAAATTGCAGTGTATAGAAAAAGCGGCTCTTCTGCTACTAGTTTTGCAAGAACGGGAGGGGTAGCCAGGTAGGTCTTCAGTTGTTGGAAAGCTTCTTTGCATTTTTCGGTCCATTCGAACTTCTTGTTTCCCTGCAAAGTATCATAGATAGGCAAACATTTGTCGCTGGATCGTGAGATAAATCTGTAGTGCGGCTACCCTTCCGGTAAGTCTTTGCACCTATCTTTTTGTCTTTGGCGAAGACATCTGAATGAGTGCGTCAATCTGCTTAGGGTTTGCTTCTATGCCATGATGAGTAACCAAGTATCCAAGGCATTCTCCTGATGTGACCACGAATCTGCATTTGGTCGGATTTAACTTCATGTTATGACAATTCAATCGCGCAAAGCACTCCCCGATGTGAGATATGTGATTTTGTTACCTAAGTGACTTCACCAGCATGTCGTCTATATAAACTTCCATTGTTTTCCGAGTTGACTGGTGCACATCTTGTTCACCAGTCGTTGATATGTCGCTCCGGCGTTTTTGTAGACCAAATGGCATCACCTTGTAGCAGTATATCTCGCGATCTGTTATGAATGATGTCTTCTCCCGGTCATCTGGGTTCATCAAGATCTGGTTGTATCCTGAGAAGGCATTCATGAATGAGAGGAGTGCGTTTCCTGCTGTTGATTCGACAAGGCGATCAATGTGTGGAAGAGGGAAGCTGTCTTTTGGACAAACTTTGGTCAAGTCTGTGAAGTCTACCCACACCCGCCATTTTCCATTCTTTTTCTTAACTACCACAGGATTAGCCAGCCAGTCCGGGTACTTTACTTCAGTTATCGAACTAACACGCAGAAGTCTTTCTACCTCTCATTAACTGCTTTTGCTCTGTCTGGCTCAAGCTTTATCCGTTTCTGCTTCACTGGTTTGAATGTTGGATCGACATTCAGCTCGTGACTTATTACGCTGATATTGATTTCGGGCATATCCTCTGCTTCCCATGCGAAAGTGTTTACATTCGCTCCGGGTGTTCATCATCGACGCAAACTGATATTACGGGGTCGCAGGATTGTTTAGCCACTTCTTCTCCGCGATCCTCTGTAATCTGTAATTGCTATAATAGTTTGGAGAGCTCTTTGACCGGCTCTCTTTCCGTCTTCATCTTCTTGCACTTTAAATTTGCTACCGGATCGGTGACCGGGTTCCTGAGCTTGTTTGCAGCCAGGAAGCAAACGCAAGACTCCTTCTAATTCCCATGAATTGTTTTTACTCCGTTTGGGGTAGGAAACTTCAAGCAGAAGTGATATGTCGAAACTGCAGCGCGCATAGAGTTCAACCAAGAGGTTCCCATAATAACGTTGTAGATTGCTGGGTGGTTGGCTACTGAGCATTTGACGATTTTGGTCACCTCTCTGGCTCGGACAGGGAGTTTGATCATTCCGGTGGTCATTGTTGTTTTCCCAGAAAATCCAGTCAAGGTTTTGGGGTTGATACCACTTCAGATAGATCAATGTTCATTCTTCTGAGCATTTCGAGGAAGATTACATCTACCATGCTACCGGTGTCAACCAACACGCGTGCTACATCGCAATCGTTAATAATCAATTCGATCACGAGAGGGTCGTCGTGTGGCCTGTCGATTCCGATTGGCTCCCTTTCTTCGAATGAGATCACGTCATTTGGAAATTTCGAGGGTTTGGACCAGTTAATGCTAACGTCTGCCCGTCGCTTGAATGCTTTGATCGACGAGACAGTATCCAAGCAATAATGAGACCCCCATTATCATGCTTATCCTCCTTCTTGATCTGAAATGTGGTGCCTCGTCATCCTGTCTATCACGCTTAGATTGATCTTCCCTTGTCTGGTCGGGTTTGTATGCGTTTACGTCCATCTCGAAATCCTTAAGGCTGATGTTTCCTCCAAGTTCGCCAGCTGCTAACTTTTTGGCAAGTTTTAGACCAAGAATGCGGTGGAATGCCCATAGATGTGATGGTGTTCGTAGTAAGTCGTTTCGTCGTAAGAACTGTCGCTCTTGGTCCATGTGCTCCATGAACTCTTTCTGCGGCCTCGGCCTCTTCCTCGTCCATAAACAGGGGTGTCAATCTGATAATTATGAGCTCCTCTAAAGCCTCCCTCGTGTTCGATATAACCGAAACTTTGGTTGCTTTTTTTTTGCTGTTTGAAGAATTTGAAGCCTGAGGAGGATGGCTTAGTGGTTTTGCTTTTCCATACTTTTCAGTGAGGATCTTCATCTCCTTTTCTTCGGTTATGAAATCTACAGCTTGGTGCATCGCGTCTTGTATCATCATGGGGCATTCAGCGCAATCTCTTTACGGAAGTCGGAGTTAAACCAAAGTGCCCGCTTTAAGGCTAACAGGACTGCCTTGTCGCTCAAGCCTTCCACTTTGGACATGACCACTTTAAATCTTCCGACGAAACATCAGAGTGTTTCATTCTGCCCCTGAGCTAGGGTCCACAGGTCTGCATCTGAAGTTCCAAGATCCATGAATATGGAGTAATGCTTCAGGAATGCTGGATAGATGATTGTAGTTGTCGATGGAGTTCCTCTCGAGCCTGGAAAACCATTGGAGTGCCGAACCTTTAAGGTTTTCCACGAAAAGGAGACACTGTCCAGCATCCTTTGAAGTTGGAGCGACCCATGGCTATGGCAAAAGCTGTTAGATGCTCCTTTGGGTTGGTTTTTCCTTCGTAAATTGGAACCTTCATCTTCCCTGGGTCAGGAATTCTCGCACTGGTGATCCGTGCCGTGAACAAAGTGTTCTGTGCTTCCTCCAATACGAGATCTGTTTCAGGCACCTTGCTAGTTGCCTTGTGCATCATGGATATGACAGCCTTTATATTTGCGGCTGCTCGATCTATATCCGCGTGCATCGCAGCTATCTCCTCTTTCTGGGCTCGGATCCCTGCTCTTCGCTCCCCATCGTCCGTGCTTGCTCGGCCCAGAGGATGTTCTCTTCCTCTTCGGTCAGTTCTTGATCTCCTTTTCCGATGCCTTCGCATCGTTCAGTTCCTGATCTGGCCGACTGACGGGACCTTGGGGTCATCGCGGCTCTTTGTGTTGCGCTCCACTTGATTCTCCTCTTCTAGATTGATGATTGGGGCCGGCTCGTCCTCCTTTTGTGCATCGCCTGCTCCTTGCGCTTCGGAGGTCAGAATTGCTGAGTTTTGATGGAGCGGTGGTAATCTTCCACGGGTTCTTAGCACGTCGAGAGGGGTCGAGAAATCTAGGGTTGTTGGGTTAAGGCGCCTTATGCCATGTCTGATCGGGTTTGAGATCCTGCTACTGGCTCGGGTGTCCGTCGCCAGGGCTTCCAACTTTTGTGTCAACGTGTCGTTCAGCTTATCCTGCTCGTCAGCCTTTTTGAGAAGCTTCTCCAACATATTCTTTATCTCTGTGAGTGTCGCTGAAGCCTCCTCGGTGTTTTTAGGTCGTTTCGTCTGATCCTCCACACCGGTGTCTCTGGTGTTAGCAGCGTCCTGCTCTCCGTCGTTGGCCATCGTCCTTCAGATCGGTTTCGTGGTGGTTTTTGGCGTAAGAAATTTTCAAGTTCCCCACAGACGGCGCCAAATGGTGGGAGTCGAAACCCGCACAACTAGATTTGTCAAGACTTTTGAGGGATCTGAAACTTCTAAGAAAAAACCACGAAAACACAAACAGAATCCAAAGATGGTGTTTTTATTAAAGTTGTTTAGAAAGCTGTTGTAGAGAATAACAAGTGTTTGCTAGGTAAAATTGTGGATCCCCATTTTCAAGGGGGATCCATGGATATATATACACAAGTCTGGGTCGGCTAGGGCGACTCCTTAAGAGATAAGAAAGTTTTCCTAGTCTTTCGCTTCATTTTCTTTCTTCATGTCTATCTTCCTCTTCCTTCTCAGCCCATAAGATTTCTGGTATGATGCCTCGGCTCATTCAGATCCATTAACGTGTCTTGACTCGTCGTGAAAATCAAGGCCTTTGGCTTGTAAATCATGGGCCGAGCCCCCATTTTTGGCTCATCGCTTCGGATGGCCGAAACCCATCTTTGGATCGGGAGGCATTTGAATTTTGCGGCTCCGCGGCTCGGGTGGCAAGGAACTCCGCGGCTCGGGTAACACTTTCCTTCACGGCTCGGGTGGCATTTTTCTCTACAGCTCGGCTGGCATTTGGTTCGGGTGGTACTTCGGGTAGTTAGACATAGCAGTTGCGTACCCAAACCATTTTCGAGTGACACGTGAACCGTTTTTGAGTTACACCCGAACCATTGTTGTGTGACACCCGGGCCGTTTGAGTTTGGCTCGGGTGTTCAAGATACTTAGTTGACTTCGAGCTGTTTTAGGCATTTTTTCATCTGTTAACTTCAAGTGGGTGAAAATTGACCCCAACACTTCCCTAGCTCCAAAACGTTGAGATACCATTCAATGTCCCTTCGTAAACCAAGCAAATCAATGGTCTCATAATCAATACGTAGTGTCGGGATCATCTTGAACTGTTTCAGTGCCTCTTTGTCGAAATCGGCACCATTGCTTACCCAACTTGCTTCATAACAACACTTGGCGTCTCGGTCACAACTCAAGTTGGTTTCCGCTTTGGTTTTCTCGATTTTCTCTTAGGTGTAGAGGTTGTCTCCGTTGGGATCATCTGGGTAACTTCCAGAAATCTCATGGGCTCTTCAACTATCTCATCCTCTTTACCTCTTAGACGATAACCCATTGTTTCCTCATCATCTCGCATAATTCCTTTACCATGGTTCTTCGATGAATCTTTCGGTTGTTTCTTTGAGGAGAAATTCTAGAGGCTTGTTCCTCTTGTTCTTGTATGTTCAAAGGCTTCTCTTTCGGACTTGATCTTCTCTTAGACCTCCTTGTAGCCTTGTCTCCATCCATCGAAAATCCTACAATAGTAAATTCTCAAAGAACATGTCATTACTTTAAAAATTGACAATAACAAAAGAATTACTTATAGTGATAGAATTAATCACTTGTAAGCATAATGAGGCGTAATAAGCATGTAGAATTAAAATCCAAGGGTAAATCAAATTTAATCATAATTTTCGGATTTAATGTTAATGACACATGAAAATCATCAAAAGTTTGCAATTTAAGCTTTAATATCCCAAAATTCATACAAATCCTATGTATATATGATAAACCCATGTTAAAGAATGCATTCACATCATTAAAATCATTCAAATTCGTGTATAATGAAAACCCCAAAAAAACTTAATTTAGTGAAAATTTTCAATTAATGGTGTAAACATGTAATAAATCCATATATAATGCTAATACCATGGTTAAACAAGCTTATCTAACTGAATTCTCTAACAACTTGGTGAATTTAAGCTAATTCATAAGAAAATCCAAAAAGTACATAAACTTGAAAATTGAGAAAACATAAACTTGAAAATTGAGAAAAATTGGGTTTATAATGTTCATACCTTTCAGTTTTATGAAGAAATGGGTATGAAATTGAAATCCCCTTGAAAATCTACTTGAAAACGAGTGATTTGAGTAAAAATCCTAAAATTTAGGTTTCTGGTGTTCTTGAGCTCAAGAACACTTTGGGAGAGACAAAGAGATGCAGTTGTGACTTTTTGACACAAAAAGAGTATGTTTTAATCCTTTAAATCCGAAATTTTTAGTGTTTTGGTTTAAATCCGGTTAATTAGATTTAGAATTGGTTTCAAACAAAACTTTGGGTTGAAAAACTTACCTTGGTTCGGGTGGGTCATGGGTCGAACCGTGGGTCATGTGTTGGTCGAGTCTCGGTCACAGCGGTATGACTATGGGTCATACGCTGGGACAATATGTGGGTCGATGGTCATCGATCCGTGGGTCATGAAGCTGGGCCGTGTTGGATCAATTGGTGGGTCGACATTGGTCACGGGTGGGTTGACATCAATCACGAGCTGGGTCATTGTCGTGACCGATGGTGGGACGTGAGGCTGGGGCGAGAAAATGTTACCTGCGGGTCATGATGGGTCGAGCATTGATCATGATTCTCGACCGGAGCTGCTGACCGATGCTCGTCCGTGGGTCGAGGTTTGCACCGGGTGGGAGCACATCGGGACGAGGCTTCGACCATCTTGACCGATGGGATGGCATCGGTTACGACAGTGGGTCGTGTGGGTCGATGTCATGACCCGATGCCATGACCCACTCCATTTTTTTTTTATGAATTTGTTAAATCCTGAAGAATAAAAATAAAATATATCAGTAAAATCAAAATAAAATATATCAATAAAAATCAAAATTGTAAAGATTAAAATTATAAAAATTAAAATTAAATTTTAAAAACTTAAAGTAATGCATAAAACTAAATAAAATTGTGGGTGGCCTCCCACAAAGCGCTTGTTTAAAGTCAATTAGCTCGACTCCTTTTCGATTAGGCGTGAAGTGATTCTTCTAAAGGAATTGGGATTCCTTTAACTTCTTGTGGTTCAGCAATTTGAGGTCCAATGTCTCCTAGTGCATCTCTAATGTCATCTTTAAGGACGAAGGCTTTAGGGAAATGCTCGAAAGTACTTTCAAGCTTTTTCTTGACGGTTTTCTTGTCTTTTGCATCAAACTCATTGGGAAGCAAGACTTGTATCTTTGACAATTTCTTAGCCACATCTTTAGGCTTCTTCTTAGATTCATGCTCATCCTTAGTAACCGAATTAACTTCCTTATAAACATCTTTATGCTTCATCTTTGATGGCTTTGCAACTATCTTCGATTTGGCCTTAGGATCTTCTTCTTTGGCATTTTTGAGATCATTCTTGGCATCTCCAGGCTCTAGACTAAGCTTCTTGTCCTTGATTTCAATCACACTTGGCACACTTTCAATGTTCATAGCTGGATAGAAGACATACTTGTTGATTTTGACGAAAGAGATTCTTTGGTTTGGGAAATCAACAATGGCTCGTGCTGTTGCTAAGAATTTCAATCCAAGCCTTCTCTTGTAAGCTTTTATTTATTCCTCGGGAAGACGTACGTTCTTGTTCTGGTTTTTTGGTCGAGATAACATCCCTTTGAGATGGCTTAGAGACAGCCACGACTTCTTCTCTTTTAGTGGAGGCAACATTGCAAAACTTCTTTGCTTTCTCTTCGGCTTATTTCCTCGCCGCTTCCATTGTTTGAGCAATTTGTACGTCCAAATTAGAGACATGAGTGGTGATGGACTCGTACTTGTCATTGAGATCATTGTACATGTTGTCTATCTTCTCATAGATCTCTCTCTTGTTTGTTTCAAAGCTTCCAAGCATTGCTTCATCAGATCTTCAAGTTTACCGTCTTCTTGAACCGGGGCAGCGGCTTAAGGGAAAGTGAACGGTTGCTTCACTTGATAGACTCCCTTACGGTAGAATGGTTGATTAGGCTAGTATTGAGCTCCTTTTTGGGCGTTTTGTTGAGGATATACTTGATCTTGAGGATTCTAAACGTTGTTGCTTCGGTAGGACATATTTGGGTGAGACCAAAAGTTGTTGTTGAAACCTCTGTTTCCATAATTTCCATCAATGTAGTTCACTTTCTCTTGGTTCTCCTCTGATCCATCTCGAATATACTCCATAATAGGCTCACCAATTGGACCCATAACGTCGTCAACAGCATGAACTCCTCTTTGAACCTTAAGTAGTTGTGAAACCATGTTCCCGAGCTCTGCGATTTGGGCTGAATCGTTTGATGAGTGAGTGGTGCGCATGTTTCTATTGTAGTCCAGACAACTATTAGTATCACTAGCAGCAAGGTTATCGATCAATAGCTTGGCTTCCGGTACTGATTTCGTCATGAAATTTCCATTACTCGCAGTGTTCAGCAAAAGCTGATACTTGTGATCGTTTCCATTGTAGAAGGTGTTCCAGAGATTTCCTTCAGAGAAACAATGATTGGGGCAGTCTCTAGTGTACTCCTTGAATCGTTCCAAATCTTCATAGATAACTCTTTTGGTCCTTGTTTAAAACCTGAAATTTTTCTCCTTATAGAGTTCGATCTTTGCTTCGTATATAACTGGTTTAAGAAAGCTCCTTTGTATTCGTCCCATGTAGTAATGGAATGTGGGGGTAGAGAATTCATCCATCTAAGTTCTTTGTCACTTAGAGAAAAAGATAATAGCTTGCACTTGAAGTAGTCGGCAGGAACTCTATTAGAAAGGGTTGTACTGCAGATTTCTTGAAAACTGTCGATATGATCAAGGGGATGCTCGGTAGACAAACCATGGAATTGGTTTTACTTCACCAAGGCTATGATTTGAGGCTTGATCTCCAAGTCATTCCTTTGAGGAGGAGGGACGAATTGGATTCCTGTCTAAGAAGAATGCATCGGAAGAGTCAAAGTCACCAATGGTATGATGTTTACAATGTTGAGAAAAAAGCGCTTGTCTTTGGTAGAAGGGCTGCTGGAAATTGAAGTTTCCTTGATAGATAAATTGTTGAGCATGTTGTTGATTTGCTAGATTCGCCGAAGAATTAGATGTTGATCATCCATACGAGCTTGAACATTTCGAACATCACCCAAGGGAGGAGGGTGTTGAATGTCATCTCGGGCAGGTTGATTATCTTAGACTCGACCAAGAGGTTGGTCCACATTATGATTATCTCCAGCAAATGCAGCAGCAGCAGCTCGTTGTTCCTCAGTTTGAACGTTTTGGTTTCTTAAATCGGCAATTCTTTGGTATTGCTTCTGTTTTCTGAGAGATCTTTTCAGTTTATCTATCTCTTGCTCAGGTTCAACTATCTTTTCTGTATTAGATCTTCTAGTCATACACACCTGAAACACACGGAAAGAGAACAAAGAAAATGAAAAATCAGATTGAGAAAAAGAAATAAAACTGAAAAATTAAAAATTAAAAACAAAATTAAAAGATCTAGACAAGATTTTAGTCAAAAAATCGAAGGCAATATTCTTCAAGTCCCCGACAACAGCGCCAAAAACTTGATGTGTAACTCTCGCCAAAAACATGATGTGTAACTCTCGAGAATCCATCTCCACAATAATAAAGTCGGTTGGGACAACATAATTTCCAATCTTCAAGGGGTAACTCTCGAGAATTTCAACCGGACACTTAGAAGACGCATATGCAAATGTGATAAAGCAAGTGTTACTCTTCAATTCCTTGATGTCTAGAGTCTTCACCGTCTCATCAAACATAACATTCACACTTGAACCGGAGTCACACAATGCATTATCAAACCGCATACCTCCTAGAGAGCATGGAATAGAGAACATACCCGGATCTCTTTGCTTTGTGGGAGCCATTGGCTCTTGTGCATTGATGTGCTCAGGTTTTAACCCTGAAATATTCCTGCAAGTGCATAGCAAACGCAGTAGTACTTAGGGGAAGATCCACTGAAGACCAAATAACTATGCTACAAGCTAAGATAAAATATAATTTGGGTTTATGTTTATGAGAAACGAAAATAACAATTAATACAGGCAAATAAACTAAAATCAAAGATAAATCAATAAGAGATAAAAGTTAGGTATTAGACAATTCGCAGAAACTCATGAAACACATAAAGATATCGATTTTAGGGTTTTAATAAGGACCGTTCTAGAACTCAAATAACGAAGATATAATCTTTCCACTGTCATGGCTCCGATCACTATGTTTTAACAACCTAATAGACTCAACTATCGCAGGTTATTACAAGGTGAAAACATGCATTAATTCGTGTTCAGGATTCAATTGTTCACAATACTCCATAACTTTGCTTTCGACTATTTGTGACGCATTGCTCACCAAATACTAGTTCAAGCAATATAACAACCTTTTGGAGAGTATATGAACCTAAGATCAATCACTGGGTAGCTACTATAACTCAGGCTTTGCATACAAGTAAAGGTGAAGAATCCACTAGATAAACTCTAACAATATTCGATATTCAATTATGCATAAACATGGAATCTTTGAAAATCCTAAAACCTAACAAGCAAACTACTCAAACATGTTTAGATCAAACACACAGCAGCAAGAGTAGTACTGCATAAACATAATAGATCGATTGGTCTGAAAGAGTTTAGGGTTAGAAATCTTCTCTAAGTTGAAGAACAAGGCAAGATCTTCCCTTAAAAGCTCTTAGATCCAAAAATCAATGAAGAACAAAGTAAAAAGGTGTATAGATGTTTAGGGTAATGTTATGGGGTTGCTCTTCTTCCTAGAGAGGCTAAAAGCAAATATATATAGGCTAACAAAAGGTCCTAAGTCGGTTAGGATTTTAATTTAGGCAAAAAAAGAAATTTGGTGCGAAACTGCTCTTGCGTGGATCACGATCTGGACCAAATATTTTGGTCGATACTTGATGAGATCATGGCAAGCTTAGAGCATGGAGGTTCGGGACAAGAAGACGTAGGACAAAGGACTAAGGACAAGCTCGTAGCCGAGGAGCAGCTCATAGCCGCGGAGGACCTTTTCGAGGCTACGTCTTTGAACATTCCGGTTGGGCCAATGACAAGGTCGAGGACGAGACAGCTTAACCAATCCATCAACTCTCTACTTCACCATATTAAGAGCGACCTTGAGCCAAGCACTTGTCCGATCACATTGGTCGTGATTCAAGTGGCTTAAGGGTCGGTGATGAGAGGTGTGTGATGCGCACTCTTTTTTCCTTCGCTCGGTTTTGTCCCAATGGGTTTTCCGGCAAGATTTTTAATGAGGCGAGGTTCACACACTTAATCATAATCCTCATCATCGGCAACGCTAGAAGACTCGGAGGTCTTGGGTTCGATTCTCACCAAGCGAGCCTTCTCCATTTTTATCCCTTTATTTTCGTTTTTGTCTTTCAAACTTCTTGGTCAAATGTCTTTAATGTTTGTCATTTTCCATGTGTGATAATGACCTTGGACGTGGCCAAGGTCCTACATAAACCCTCTTTCTCTTCAATAAAAATCATCAAACTTTTCTTTTAAAAATCTCTCTAAATTGTTTGATCAAAAACGAGATTCATTTCTCAACTTGTTCTTGTCTTAGTGCGTATATCTAAGATAGGATCCAGCCTCGTAGTCTAAGAGATTTACATCTCTCTTGGAAGTACAAATTGATCCATCACTCATTCGTTCATCTTCAAGTCCGTTGATCTTCCGCATCATTTCCGCACCCTTTGAACCGATCATCATCCGTTCGAGTCACAACCACACGAAGGGCATTTTGGGGCATAGATCCTTACGAGGAGTCTATCAATACAGGGATCCAAAAATGCCTTCCTAGATGTGCTGATATCGGCCTGAGTATCGACCCACGGACATAGTCGATATTGGGCTCCATTCTTGGCTTGCTTCAGCTTCAAGGCAAAATGACCAGTCTTCAGTAAATCGGGTGTAACTATCTATCCACAACTCCAAATGACATGAGTCCAACTCCATTGGAAATATAGCTCAAAGATATATTATGTCACCAATTTTCATCCAATTACAAGTTGATTGGGCGTCCTTCTGTAGCTAAACGTCTGGTGCTTCAGTTCTGTCCAACTCGGGAAAATGTGATAACTTGTGAATTCTTTGGCTTGGATGATCTCTTTGATTTGTGTGAGCTACTGTAGCTTTGTTTATACCTCTATTAGTTCTTTTTGCATCCTTATTGATGGTTTAACCTGTTAAGACTCTGAAACCTACATATACGAGAAAACTACCTCTTTTGGTAGAAAAGGGCAATAAAATACATAGATAAAATACTAAAAACCATATAAAAAGTAGTAAAATATATGATATATCAACTCCCCTAGACCTAGCTTCTTGCTTGTCCTCAAGCAAACAAAAGAACTAAGCATAGAAAAGAGGTTTGAAAACACGGAAACTCACATATCCTTTGAATCAATGCCTTGAAATCTTAACTTGTAATTCACATGTAAACAAGATCAGTTCGTAGACATTCTCATCTTCTTCCACCATGACCTTCGCAAGCCTGGTCAATACTCCAAATTTTGAACCTACAACAACCTCAACTTCAAATCATTTGACTCTCTACATTCATTAAGTATTGTCTTGAATTTCTCATCAAGTCTGTCACTCAGGGTAGACGGCGCTAGGTAATAGGAAATGCTGATTTTAGTGGTGATGTTAAGAGTGGTTAGGGTTACCATAGACTCCGGGTGCGAGATATTATGCAAGACTGCAAGAAAGAATGGACCTGTTGATGTCCATAATTTCCCAACCACCTTGTTGGGGTCAAAACCCACCCAACTGTGATCAATGGGAAAATAGCTTAAGTATGAAAATACAAAGAATCGGACAAGGCCAAAATTGTGCCTAAGTCATTTCTGTACGAGTCAACTTAAGCATAAGAGAGGCCATTCTGGCCAAAGCAGCTCCATTTCCGGCCAGGAAGCTTCGCTTCGACAGGGGGACTTAGGCAAAGCAGGGAGACTTCAGCAAAGCAAGGAGAGATTTCGGCAAAGCCTTGTCTCCGCTTCGGCAAAGCTTTGGCTCACTTAGGCAAGCTTTGGCTCACATCGGCAAACACTACAAGAAAACAGCAGATGAGCGACTACCAGGAAAGTCACAAAATGGTCGCTAAAACTCAATTTGCGACTACTTAGGGACTAAAATAAGTAGTCACAAATTGTTGGTCGCTAAATAAAATAGTCGCACAGTAGTCGCCTATTAGGGACTAAATTGTGACTGTTTTAATCCGTCGTATATATACGACTACTTTGATACTAACAAGAGTAGTCGTATATTAACAACTAAATAGGGACTACCTGAACTTTGCGACTACTATATGACTAATTATGTGAGTCGTTCTCTGGAGACTAATTTGTGACGATATTTGTAGTCGTATATATACGACGTTTTTAAGACTAATATGGTAGAGGCTAATGAGGGTCGATGGTCGCAAAGTCGTCACTAAAGCGTCACATATTAACAACTAAAATACCACCACTTTGTTGGTTTCATCAATGTAAGTGTCGCAAATCAGTCACAAATTTGCATCATTTTTGCGACAGTTTTAACCAAAGAAAAAAAAAATATATAATTATTTTATATATTATTTCAAATTTGAAAAGATAAAAATAAATTAAGAAAGAAGCAGAAAGTTATAATACTAATAGACAAAATAAACTTAGTTTTTAACATGACATAAACAAGTTATGAAACATAAACTAAAAATCCCAAACATAAAAATACGTTCAAACACAAAAGAAAGAGGTTTTAAAAATGTTTATGGCTAGAGCTATGTGGTAGGTGTGGTGCCTAGTGCAGAAGGTGGTGCGGTTCCTGCGGCAGTGATAGGTGCGGGGGCTGGGGAAGTAACCAAGACAGGGGGCTCCATCAGGAAAGCTGCTAGGCCAGATCTGAGTTTTTCAGGTACAAGATCATCTTCTCCAAAGTTGAGATCCGCAATTGAGCTTGTCGTTGCTCCTCATCACGTCGAGCATTATCCGCTTCTTGCTCATCTATCTTACGACGAGCTGTTTGAAGTTGTTCTTGGATCTCCAAAAGTGATGAGGAAGAAGAGCTTGCATAGCTTTCTTTCCTTTTCCCTTTGCTGATCATCTCTCGAAGTTGGCCAAGTCCGAAAGGGTTCCCCTTCGGATCTGTCTGAGTACACTAAAACAACATAAAACAGGTTGATAGTCAAACTTGACAAAAACAAAGCTAAACAGATAGAATGCTTAAGAAGAAGATTAAACAAGTATATATCAGAATGATTCAAAAGAGGAGGATTCAGAAACAATCTATAGCAGAATGATTAACAACTTTTCCAAGTAAAACCAGCATAATGATTCACATCTATTACAAGTGTATAAATCAAAATGAATGAGTTCACATCTTTCACAATGATTTGACAATGATGCACAACAAAAAGCAGAAAGAAAAACACTATATTGAGAAGACCCAATTGTTCCTATGCTGACAATTAGTGCTCACCAAACAAAGACATGAAGTATCATTGAAGCTCTGAATACCAGGTAACGAGAAGAACAACAAAAGATGAAACAAATTTGAAAACAAAATAGCAGAAAATCCTATGCTAAGAAACCAGAGAGCAAAACAAAGACAATCCTATGCTACTAAAGCAGAAATTAAAGAAAATTACCTTAAGAAAGATATCATTCTTTTCTTCAATGGTGAGGGTGCGATGCGTAGAGTTTTCAGACGCATTGTCTGAGCAGTCTGGGCCATCCTCATCCCTTTCCTCCATCACATCTGCTAGGTTCTTCTCATAAGCATCAGCTACTTGTTTGGCTTTGTGATCAACAAAAGTCCCATCTGCCCGTGTATGCGTCCTCATAAACACTTCTCCAAAAGAAACCGGACGCCCTAATTCCTCTTCCTGTGATCATAGAAAACACATAATAAGTTGATGCAGTTTAAAATAGTAAAGGAAGGAGAAAGGATTTACCATTTCTTGTTGCACGCACAAGTAAGATTTTTGGCCGGAAACGTGCTTTGCAATTCCTAGACCGCCCCGATCAGAGTTACGGGACTGTGAAGCAGTAGAGCTCCTCTCAATTGCATCGGGAGTGTTCCAATGCACCCACATTTGTTCCCAGAGCGTCTCGCCAATCCAAGGCGGTCTTTCACCACTGTTCTTAGCCTGGCTCACTATGCCTTTCATCCGATTTTTGGCAATCTTCGAGAAGTGGTCCTTGACAAGCTCTGTGATCCCGGTATCCCAAGTGTACTTGCGCTACACAGTAGAAGATTAGTAAGTATTTATGAAACTGTATCTTTAGTACTTTAATATTAAACAAGTAAAACCATAAAACCATACCGCAAACGATCTGAAATATCTCTCTTGGATGTGCAGAGGCGTAACCTTCCAGCTAAAATATGGCCCATCAAATTTCCGACGGAAGATTCCAGCAATCACACGAGTCAGTTTTCCTTGGTCCCGTGTAAACCTATTACATGAATATAAATATAGGTTAAGTTAAAACCAAAAAGCCTTAGAAGAATTAGTATCTATATCTTATGTTTGTCTCTATATCTTATGCACACAGATACAAATGCTTAGTTGTACGCAGAGGATGGGTAAACTATGAACCATCTAAGGAAAGATACAATGGGATAACTATTCATCAGTAAACAGACATAATGAAACATACATGTACAATTATGCATTAGCAGAACATATTATTTATATAAGACCCAATGAAGACCTTAAACTAATATCACCTAAACAAATCAGTGTCAATAGTACAGAAACTTATACATATACAAGCACATGTATAACTAAAAAGAAGAGGAAATATACCATGTCGTCTTGACGCCGGGTATCGGATGCTCACTCAATAGTGGTAGTCTCTCTCGGCCAGGTAGAGCCAATAGCTCATCTAACAGATGCTGGTAGTCTTGTTCTTCTGGTTCGGGAGCATCTACTTGACCCTCTTCCTCCATTTCTTGTTGAGGATCGGGAAAGTGAACTTCCGCATGTTGCTGTCCAATATGATATGCCGCAGGTTGTTGTTGATAAGGAGGAGGTTGTTGTTGAGGATTTTGATTTCGGAGTTGATGAGTGCCTTGCGGTTGAGTTGTTACCGGATACTGAACTGGAAGAGCCGTTCTTGAAACTGTCGCCTGAGAGGACGGTGTCGCCTGAGATGAAGGTGTCCTCTGAGATGACGGGTTAGAGGAATAGGAAGACGCTCCTTCACCGGTTGATCTACCAGATCGGGGTTTGGGCATAACCTCTCCGCCATTGGTTGTCGCACCTCCGCCAAGGGGTGAACCATTTCCGCCGTGGAAGGTCGGACCGCCGCCTGAGGGTGGACCATTTCGGTGTGGTGGTGGAACAATTCGGCTTGAGGGCGTAACCTCTCCGCCGTTGCCTCGACCGCCTCCAGCGGTTGATCTGCCTCGGCCTCTACTAGATTTAGATTTCCCAGCCATCGGAGATCGAGAGTTGTTATGAATGTGAAGGAAATCGAGAGAGAGATGAAGTGTTGGAGAGAAGATGATGGATCTGGGTTTATTGTGAAGGACACGAAGAGAGAGAGAGAGAGAGAGAGAGAGAGAGAGAGAGAGAGAGAGAGAGAGAAGAGAGAGAGAGAGTCGAATATGAAGAGAAGAAGATTTAGAGTAAAATCGAAAGAGAAATCGAAAGATCTATGGAAATCGAGACGATTTTGATATGGAATCGCCGTTGGTTCGAGAGAGAGAGGAAAAAAATTAGGGTTCGATAAAATGATTTGGGAATTTGATATCGAGTATTTGTTTTATGTTAGAGTCACAAAAGAGTCAGGAAATGGTCGCAAACGAAATTTAGGAGGGATAAATACCCGCTCAAAAGCCCAAAACAATATAAACCCATTACCCCAAATTTTTTAAAATCCGAAAATTTTGCAAATTTGAAATTTCCTTGTAGTCGCATAGTAGTCTCAATTGAACAAACAGTGGCAAAGTAGTCGCAAATTATAACTGTTTTGTGACTCTTTTAATGAGTCACCAATGTATACCCTAAACCCTAAACATTTATAACTAAAAATGTCATAAAAATGGTTAACCAATATGTTTTTTAATATTTCTTAAGTGTGTTGCTTCAGTATATAGTGTTATCTAATAGATTTTAAGTAAATTAAACTTTCACAAACTTAAGATTGAAACACATGTAGTAAAATCATATGTAAGTTATCTTAAAACATGTTTATAGAAGATGAAAACATGTGTTCAAGTTGAAATTATAAATTTTTGCCTATTATATAATATATTAAGTGTAATATGTTGTTCATAACTATGTCCATACATAAAATAAATCATTTTACTTCAAATCTTTTGTTGAATTAACAAAAATATTACTGAGAGTTGGTAATTAGTCGCAAATGAGTCACATTTTTATGTAATCGTCGCTAATTAGTCGCAGAATGGTGGGTAATATATGACGCTTTTGTGACTGAGTGTAATAATAGGTGAAAAAAACTAAAACCGGGATTCGAACATGGTACATGTTAGTCTTATCTATAGTGTAAGTCGCAAATTAGCTAATGTAACCATTATGTTCTATATTCCATTTACTTTTTATATATATCGTTTCGTATTAAATCAGAAAATAAATTTTTAAACGTTAACACCACGTTTTGAACCTTAGACCTGTAAGTCTTGTATATGTTGCATTGTCACTGAGCTATAGTCACCATTCAGTTTTTAATTACGAAAACGTATTTATATACCGATACTTATCCAATCCGAAAATAAAAATTAAAAAGGTTTTTAAAAACAAATATTGCCACAAATATATTACACATTAATTCAAAATCGGATACATAATATTCATATATATTACAAAAATTAAATTAAAATCTCATACGTAGTATTCAAATTTCTTCATCTTCCTCTGAAGACGATAAATTACAAAGAAATTCATCTTCTGGATCAGCGTCTTCAATTTCAAAATCAATGTCTTGAACTGGATGATTTCCGTCGACTAAACTATCGACAATTATTTCTTCAACCGTATCAATCATTCCATCATCATCAGTTTGTTGCAAAATGATCAGCTCTTTCTCGTTAAATTTTCCTTGAACACGATTCCTCGGATTAACTTTCAAAACTGTATGCCATAATTTTCGAGGGCGTTTAGTATATGGGTAAGGAAGATAACAAACTTGATTAGCTTGAGACCCTGCCGTTAATTAAAATTTAAATTAGAAGTTTATAAATATATATACAAACATATACATATACACTGAGTTAAAACTGGAAATTCATACCTAAAATAAATGGTTCGTAGTTTTGATATTTCCGTGATGTGATCACGTCAACAATGCCTCCCTCGCTTTTTCGAATGCCTTTTCCAATCGTAGGGTCAAACCAATCACAATAAAAAAGTATGATCTTTAAATTAACAAATCCGGGATATTGGAGCTCCATGATAGTTTCTACGGTCCCATAGAAATCATCATCTTCGGATGCTTCAGAATAATTTTGGCCTCGGACACATACCCCATAATTCATTGTTTTTGCGTCATTCTGTGACTACGCGTGTGAAACAAATACCCTCTTGTAAAATACAGGGGCCATGATCTGACTTTATTTTCTGGACCTTCCACTATTTCATGAACCCAAGTAGGGAAACTTTCTTCACTTTGCATTGATCTGACCTATAAAGTAGAAAATATGCCAATTAACATAAGAAATTATAATTTAACAATGCACTCGGTGGGAATACATACATATTGGCGGACCCATTGATGAAAATCTTCATCTCTTTTCACCGTGACCTCATCATCAGATAGTTCCGGGTATTCGAATCGAATCTGCGTGTCCAACACTCTGTGTTGCAAATAATAAGATCTAATTATGACTAAAGTATCTAAAAATATATAAAATTAACTTAAATTAATGTAGAAAGCATAATTACCTTTCAAGTGGCCAAAAATAGTCACAATTCCGCAAAACATATGAATGTGCACACTTATAATCTTTCTCGCTTAACCAAAATTCACTGCATTTGCCACTTGGACGACCTACTTCAGTAAATATATCCGGTACCGGTACAGCATATACGGGTACTTCACCTTCATCATAACGACTTGCCCTACAAAAGTTATACCAGTCACAAATTGAGGCAAATCATGATAGCAATATTAACATACATATTAAGTAAATTATTACCTTCTTCTGCTAGCTGTAGAAATTTGCGACGCAAAGTAGTGTTCTGAGAAATAAGATATCTCATCATTCATGTACGATTGAACAATTGATCCCGCTGGATATCTCTTGTTCTTCGCTTTCCCTTTCAAATGTTTAAAAAACCTTTCAAAGGGATACATCCACCTATATTGCACAGGACCACCAAGCTCTGCTTCGTATGGCAGGTGGATATGTAGGTGCTCCATCACATCAAAGAAAGAAGGTGGGAAGATTTTTTCCAAATTACACAAAATCATGACAATGTTCTCCTTGAGAAGTTGGACGCGGGTTTGATCCAATGATCTACTGCGTATGTCACGAAAAAGGCTCCAATCCCTACAAAAATATCACTAATTAATATACATAAGTTCCAATAATAGAAACACTTTAAACGATAATATATATATATATATATATATATTTATACCTGATAATGCTTGGTGCACGTTACGGGGCAGAAGTTCTGCAAATACAAACGGAAGCAATTCCATAAATATATGGCAGTCGTGACTTTTCATTCCCGAAAACTTTCCACCATTGATGTCTGCACAACTGGCTAAATCTGCTACATAGCCATCTGGAAATTTAACCTCATTATTGACCCATTGTAGTAAAGATTCTTTCGCTTTTGTAGTCAACCTCCAAATAGGAAATGGAGCTCTCCCTCGATCATCGACATGCAAATCTTTCCGAGCACAAAATCTTGCGATATCCAATCTTGACTTAACCGTGTCTTTTGATCTGTCTTTAACATTCATAACAGTATACATGATGTTATCGAAAATATTTTTCTCGATATGCATCACATCAAGATTGTGTCTTAGATTGAGATCGATCCAGTACGGTAGTTCCCAAAATATGCTTTCTTTATGCCAATTATGCCAGTCCCCATAGCCGTCCGGTTTTTTTGTATGTCCATTTCCACCACAATCAGATGTTTTAGGTGGTTCGACATGACGTATACGCTCATATAACACTTGTTCACCAGTCAATGATTGAGGTGGGTAGTCGTTCTTTGCGTCCTTTCCCTTCAGAAAATTTCTTTATTCTTCCGCAGCGGATGATTGATGGGTAAAAACCTTATGTGACAGTCAAACCAACATGTCTTCCTACCAGCCGGCAATTGGAAAGCATTTGTCTCATCCATACCAATAGGACACGATAATCTTCCATGTGTCGTCCATCCTGACAACATACCATATGCCGGAAAATCGCTTATCGTCCACAGCAAAACAGCTTTAAGGTTGAAGGTTTGATCTAATGACACATCATACGCCTCAACTCCGTTATTCCATAAATCCTTTAACTCGTCGATCAGTGGTTGGAGGAAGACATCAAGACTGGCTCGTGGATGATTTGGTCCCGAATTCAAAACCGTAAGAAACAAATACTCACTTTTCATGTACATATCCGGGGGTAAGTTGTAGGGTGTCATGATCACAGGCCACAAAGAATGGTTTTTTGACATACCAAAAGGATAAAAACCGTCTGTACATAATCCAAGATAAACATTTCGCGTTTCCACTGCAAAACTCGGATGCATTTGATTGAAATTCTTTCACTCTGCCGCATCAGATGGATGACACATTACTCCGTCTTCTGACACATGCTCAGCATGCCATCTCATCGATGATGCAGTCTTATCTGATTGGTACATCCTCTTCAATCTGTCAGTGATAGGTAAATACCACATACGACTGAACGGTATTTTTGTTCGTCCCTCACTAGCCTTATATCTTAGTTTTCCACAAAACCTACAATGCTCCAAATCCTCATCTTCTTTCCAGAAGAGCATAAAATTATCTACACATACATCAAATGTATGGTACGGTAATCCTAGCTTTCGCATCAATGTTTCTATCTCGTAGTATGAACCGGTTGCCTGATTACCCTCTGGTAAATACGCCGTAAATAATTCGGCCCATGAATCCATGCATGTTTCAGCCAAATTATGGTCTGACTTAATGTTCATGAACAGAGAAGCTAATGATAACTTCGAATGACCATCATGACAACCATCATAAAGTGGAGTATTTGCAGTATCTAACATGGCGTAGAACCGTTTTGCCTCATGGGTAGGTTCTTCATGAATATGATCATTTCCATTTTGATCATGTTCATGATATTCATTATATGGCATAGCACCATGAAATGCATCCTTTACCATCCTAGCATATACATTTCCCCCATCATATACATTTCCCCATAATAATTTACTGGTTGATTACCACAACTAAAATCAGCATTAGCATAATGACTACTCGTGCCTTCCCCAACAACATCATAATCTTCACCATGTTCAGACCATACATAATATCCTGGCATAAATCCTCTACTATGCAAATGCTTCGAAACTGTCCTTGCTAGCATTAAAGTGGAATTTTGACATTTAACACAAGGGCAGTAAAACTTACCTCCACTGCTTAGAGCTATTGACTGGTTACTTGCAAATTTCATGAACTGCTCGACCCCTTCCAAAAATTTACTCGAGAGATTATTTGTACGTGGATCGATTCTATTATACATTCACTCTCTGGATGAATTTCACATTTTTTTCTCTTTTCTCTGTGTTTTTTTTTTCCTTTTTTTGCTCTGATGGTGATTGATAATGGGGTTGCTCGGTCGTTGATTTTATAGACAAAAATTTTGTCACTACCTTGCGACTACAAAAATATAGTCACAAATTTGTTACTATTTTGCCACCCTTTTACGACCATTTTGTGACTATTATCGGTAGTCACACAAGTTAAGTAGCATACCTAACTTTCATATTTTCCACGTTTTCACCTACTTTTAGTGACTAAACTGCGACTCTTCTGGCACGATCTATACGAGTAGCAAATAAGTCGCAATTTTGGGACTGATTTGCGACTACATTTACTGACTAATAATAGAGTCGCAAAACAGTCTCACTTTGGACTCTTTTGCGACTACATTTAAAAAGTCGAATAATAGTCTCCATTCAGTCGCTAATTTAAGACTACTTTACGACTGAAAAATTCGGTCGTAAATTTGCGACTGAATGGAGACTATATTTTAGTAGTCGTTCATTAGTCGCATTTTGGTCCCAAAACAGTCGCAAAATTTTGGAACTGAAAAAACAGTCACAAAAAGTAGTCACTCATCAGCTGTTTTCTTGTAGTGATTGTCTTTCCAAGGATAGCAAGTTGATCCATACGAGTGGTAAGCCCTTGAAGATATTCATCAACACTTTTGTTACCTTTCGTCCATTGTTTGAGTTGGGTTCTCAATTGCTTGATATGTCCACGGTTTGGCTTGGCATACGCCAATGACAAAGTAGCTCAGATTTCAGAGGAGGTACTGGCACGATAAACAGTCGGTTGGAGAGACAGAGAGATCACACCAATGAGACCATTGAAGATAAGTTTGTCTTGACATTTCAAAAAAAAAAAAAAACACTGGATTATCAGAGACGACATTAGCAACAATGACAGTGGTGGCATGGATTGGTTTTGATCCATCAAGATAGCCGCCGAGTCCATGACCATCAAATAGTGTGTGGACTTGAAGACTCCACATGAGATAATTAGTTGTCGAAAGTTTGGTGACGTTTGTCATATTGACATTGAGAATGGTATTGGCAGTGGTGTCAATGGAATCGGTGGTAGTAGCCATTAGATCGATGGAAATTTTGTGTTAAGAAAGATTTAGGGTTTTAAGGATATTGTATGCTCTGATACCATATAGATCTAGAATATGAATACTTTATTAGAGAGAAGGTTTACAATATATATAATAATACAAAGAGACTCTAGGGCTAAACTAATTACAATTAAATCCTTAATTACAATGTATATTACATATCTTCTACACGAAGATCATTAAAGCTTGGTTTCCATCACATAATGAGGCATAATGGTTGCAAAGGTTGAAGTTTAGAAATCATTGATCTAACTTTCATGTGTTAGTTTTAATCCGGGCATATTTCGATTAAGGATCAAGGTTCGCCTTGGTTTCTTGTGACCAAAAGAAGCTATTTTTGTAACTAAAATTTTGCTTTGAATTGAGGGAAAACCTTTTCCAAAAAATTAAAAATAAAATTGAGAAGAAAGGACAGACCGAGCTATCAGAATTCACAATCAACCCGGCGACACGAAGATTAATTGTTTAACAATTATAGTTTTTCTCTTTATCAGCTGATCTAAGGTCGGTCTCAACATATTTACCTGCTCTAATTTATAAATTACAACTGTGATCAATGAACATGACAAAAAAAGAAAATCGTCACATCAAATCATGGTTTTGTATCAAAATTCATCTTCAACTTACAAAGTTAAAAGAGAAACAAGCCCGAATTTTTTCACTCCAATGTAGTAAAACAAAGAGCTCTTTTTGTATAAAACGATTGTATAATGTTAGTGAAGAATGGATGACAAAAAATGTTAGTGAAGAATGGAGATAGCGAGAAAAAGGGTCAAAACTGTATATGATGATTCAGATGTGAGTTTTTGCTTGCCATTTTAGGGGACGTCGGCATTTTCATACCCCAATTGTTTTAATAAATCTGATTCATATACAAACTCGAGAGCTGTGCTAATTCATTCATGAACTAAAAAAATTATCTATTTTATACACAAACTAATCAATTTTGATTAATTTATACACTAATCATTAACCGGTGATGACGTGGACGACATGTCAGCTCTCGCTTTCGAGTCAGCCGACACGTCACATGCCACGTCATCATTTAATTTTTTTTTTCAATATCATTTCACATATCTTAATATCATTGTTCACTTTAATATATTACTCACTGTTGGGGAGGAATTTCGCCAGGTCCAAAATGGGTCCAAGCAGCTAGATAGAGATGGCCCAACCACGACTTTAGGGAAGCATTTATCGTGCCGCACCTACCCACAATAAACACATTAAATGTAGCATGACATGACCCATGCGTAGGTGAGCAAACGTGCGCCGAACCGAGAAAGCGTGGAGTCGGATGATGGTTGTCAGAGATAATGATCATCCCTACAAAGTAGGTAAAGTCGGCTCAACGTTGACCCGCCCTAATATCTGACTCAAGTACTCCCTATAAATACCCCTCAGAACATGTTCGATAGGGGGAGACAAAAGAGCAGATAAAGAACACCCCATTTTTATTACGACTTTCGAAGAGCTCACTAGACCTCAGATTCAATTGGGACCCCTACGAAGTGGTTGAGAACATCCCTTGTATTTCATCCAAGTCGTTCTGATATTCATTTCTTCGTCCAGTCCCGTGTCCAATTTTGACTAGAGCATCGGAGAATAATTGGGAGGATAACCTTTTGCTGTCCCGATAAGCTCTTACCGACTTTGTGATTTCAGGTCTCATTCAATCTCCCAGTGGACGAGCATGCTCCGTAGATTTGAGGAACAGATCACCAGCAAACATCAGCATATCCAAAATCTTCCCAAACAATTGGCGCTATAAGGAGGGGAGGAAGTAAGACGAAACAGAATCACAATGTCGAATCTCGAAAACGGTCAATCTCCCGGAAGTCCGTCCAAGACATTAGTCCCAATGGATGATCCCCGCATATCTGAGGCTCCACCGGCGCCTCCCCTGGTTGTGTTCCCTGGGATGTTTACCAAGCTGACATCTATAAGCTACATACTGAACTATTCAATGCCATCGAAAGGGCTCTTTTCGCAGAAGCCCAACTTCACCCCGCGTATATTACGCCCCATGGACAGCCGGGACGAGGCCCCTCAACGCTGGAGAACCCTCGGTCACAATAGGATGGAACGCACTAGTCAGACCTAGCTCGGTTCAGAGGCCCCCGATGGTCATCTTCCCATCTTTGGATGAGACGTATGGACCAGCCCTCAATGGGACGGTCGAGGCCGATAACTCCACCCATCGAAAGGATAATGATATTCGCACCGCGGACAGGAGTGGACACACCTACCTGTCGGACTCAACGAATCTCGACCTCCTGGTCGCCTAAAAGGTGGTGGAACGCATGACGGTGGTTAACGCGATGCTAGCCCGTCTGCCAGGGTTGCCACCACCAATTCGACAAGTTACCCGAGAGTCCTACAATGACTCCCCCTTCTCCAATGACATCTCTAATACGGAGGTCCCTAAAAATCTTGGATACCCTTCAATGAAAGGGCTATGATAGCACTAGCGACCCGAAGGATCATATCGCACAGTTCAAACAACGGATGTTCTTTGCGAGTCCGCCAGAATTCCTCCACGAGGCTTGCATGTGCAAAGGGTCTAGATCCACACTCTCGGGCCCGTGCTCCAGTGGCTGATCAACTTACCCAACGGGAGGCATGAGCTCATTTACCAACTGCACAATGCCTTTGTGCAGCAGTTTGTAAGCAGTCGCAAAACGGAGGAAAACATGGACGATCCTTAAGGACTTACTTCACCCGCTTCAATGTCTCTCGGGTCAAAATTCCTGGATGTCATGAACTCACAGGGGTCGCGACCTTCCGCAAGGGACTCATGGTGACCTCATAGCTCTACGAAGACCTGATCAAGAATGGTTGCAAGACGATAAAGGATGTCCTTAGCTATGCCAACCAAAAAATACAGTGGTAAGACGACTAGTCCTGGGCTAAAAACCCGGACCGGAAGTCCAGAACCTGGAATCGACCCGAAAAACCCGATTCGGATCGGCTTCAGTTATGACTAGTTTACCCCATTGAATTCTAATCTCTTATACCTACGGTTATCGTTTCGGTTCCAGTTCCTACTCGAGAACCGACCGGGTATCCGAACCTACCCGAACCCTTTTCACTTCATGTTGCTGGTTCCACTCCCCAAGTCTTCATTCTCGAATCTCGACTCGATTTTGAAACCCTAATACGAAGGGTTGAAGAGGAAACTCGAATTCACAAACTGTAAACCACAAATCATCGAAGGTCAACGTCTCCTCCATCAGAAACGTACCGAAATCGATCACTGGTAAGTGGTACTCATCATTCTGCTTTGTACCTTGCTTTGATTTGTTGCTTATCTGCTTTCTTCTTGTTCTTTTGTCTGATTGATTCGATTTGCCGTTGTTGTTTTTTGTTAGTCATTTATCAGCTAGATAAGCTTGGATTGTTAAGCTTCTTATTCGGTTTATGTCTAGAATCTAGATAAGCTTCTGATTTGGTTATATTTCTTAATCGTTTTGATCTTTGTCTCTGTGATCAATGAGTGATGATTCTATGCTATTTTGTTTTCTCTGTGAGTCTAGATAGGCGTCTCCGTCTCTGTGAGTCTCTACAATCATCATTCATCATCAACTAGTAAGCTCTATGTTTCGTTTTCTCTTTCACTCTTTGTCTCTTTATCACATTGTAAGCCATGTCTCTATGAATCTAGATATGTCTCTAAAATCATCATTCATCAACTGTTAAGCTAAGCTTCTATATGTATAAGTTGTATCTGTTAAGCTAAGCTTATTTTGCTGTGTCTATTTAGTTGTGTCTCTCTGTGTCATTGATTCTCTTTATATCATTGTAATCTATGTCTATGTGAGTCTAGATAGGTGTCTATGACTCCTCTGCATCATCATTCAACAACTGTTAAGCTAAGTTGTATTTGTTAAGAAAAGCTTCTTTAGTTGTGTCTGTTTAGTTGTGTCTCTTTGTTTGTCTCATTCTATTAGTTAAGCTAATTGATGTAAGTGTTTTGTGACTTTATCTTTCATATAGATGGCGTCTTCTGAGCATCCAAATAACAGAAATATCCCAATGGGTGGTGTTAATGATGGATCTGATGGAACATACAATGATGTCGAAACACCAAGTCATGGAACTAAAGGCAATGGGAAAGAAACAGAAGGAGGTACTGATTATAAAGCAAAAAGAGGACAATGTCTTGGGTTTGGGATCACTTCACCAGACAGAAAGACGATGATGACAAAGCTAATTGTCATTACTGTGGGAAAGAGATGGCCTGTCGAACCAAGTCTGGCACATCCAACTTGAAGAAACATCTAAATCTCTCCTGTAGGGCATTCAAGGTATGGCAAGCTGCTAATAAATTCAAAGATCAAACTGTGTTAACTCCTGATGGTGATGGTGGTAGTCTTAGGCTGTGTAAGGTCTCTGAATCTGTAATTAGGGAAGCTTGTAATGAGATGTTGGTGTTATTGTGAAGATTTATGTCGTCAACTGTACAAGCCTCATTCTAGGAGAACACCCATAAGAGATATTGTGGAGATTTATGTCGAAAGCAAAACAACCATGAAAAAGATTCTTGGACAGAACAAGCAGAGGCTGCCATTGACTACTGATATATGGGTTCTTCCCCATACTGGAGCTAGTTATAAGGTAATAACAGCTCATTTTGTTGATGCTTGGTGGCAGTTAAGGAAGCTTATCATAGGATTCAAGAACATCTATGATCATAAAGGTGCAACAATTTGTAAGGTTCTTGTTGACTATTTAGCAGAGTGGGACATCAAGAGAGTCTTCTGCATCACCGTAGACAATGCCACAGCTAACAGTTCAGCCATGAAGAGATTCAAGGAAGAATTCAAGCAACTTGGAGATGATGCATTGGTTCTAAAAGGTGAGTTTATGCATTTAAGGTGTTCTACACACATACTTAACTTGATTGTGAAGGAAGGTTTGTAGGAGATAGACAACAATGTGAATGCTATTCATGATGGCATTCATTTTGTGAGGTCTTCAACACCTATAATCAAGTCATTGAAGTTCGTATGGAATCAGGAGGATTCAAAGTGGAAGCCTGCCTTTAGATGTAAAGACCAGATGGAATTCCACTTATCTCATGCTAGAACAAGCTTTGAAGTTCAGATTGGCATTTGACAAGATGGAGGCTGAAGATAAGCCGTATAATGACTACTTTAATGAAACGGTGGATGGAAAAAAAGGATTGTACCACCAGCTAATAGTGATTGGGATTAGTCCAATTCCTTATCATATTTTACAAATCCACTTTAGTTCTTTCAACTTCAACTTATGTTGGCTCTCATAAACTCTACCATGAGATAGTCACTATTACCAGAAACATTAGTGGATTAAGCACTAGTCATGGCCCTGATGCACTCTTACGAACAAAATCCTTATCCATGTTAGGAAAATTAAGAAAGTATTGGAATCCATTTGGGGAAGAGGTTGAGATGAATAGGCTAGTGATAGTAGCAAGTGTTTTTGACTCAAGGAAGAAGATGAAGTTTTCTCAGCTCTGTTTTGAGAAAATATAGGGTAAAGATAGTATCGAGGATTCTCATCTTTATGATTCAATATTGGATATTTTGCGGAGTCTGTTTGATGAGTAATGCAGTGTAGTATCAGTGACATTTTCTCAGTCACATGGAGAATCTTCTCAATCTCAGTCCCAAGAACAATTTGGAGATGAAGATTATGAGAGAACAGTTCTTGGTAATGGTCTTGCATATGAAAGTATGAATGATATCTACAATGAGCTTATTCAAGAAACATATTTTCAAGAGAAAACTAATGAGTTGGATTTATACTTGAAAGAGAGTGTGGAAAATCCAAATGTTCCAAATGGTTCAAAGTATGATGTTCTTTCTTGGTGGAGGGTAAACAGTCCAAAGTTCCCGGTTCTATCACTAGTATTTAGGGATATACTTGCAATGCAATTGTCTTTAGTAGAATTCGAATCTGCCTTTAGCACTAGTGGTATAATTTTAGACTCATCTAGGAGCTGCTTAACATACTACATGATTGAAGTCTTGATGTGCACCGAGCAATGGCTGAAAGAATTAAAATCAATGAAAGAGGAGTGACAAGAAAAGAACAAATGCTTGCTGATGTGGAGTTGCAAGATGAGCTTATGAGATGTAATTTCTATCTCCTTTAAGTTATAACTCTATTTCAATTATGCTTTATAGGTATACTATTGATTTCTAACGTTATGTTATTTCATTTTTCTTTAGAGTTTGAACCTGAATTCAACTTCCAAGGACCTTTATAGTGAGGTAAATAACTCTTTAGACTGATTGTCTTACTAAACTTGATGCATTGTGCTTGATTTTTCGAGTTGGTTAAGTATTATGATTTAGTTCATACATACTGTATAGTTCTTCTATTTAACATGAATCAGTGATCATTGTTAGCTAAACTTGATGCAGATCTGTTGATGATAACAGATGTTCATTGGAGATGGAGCTAAACTTGTCCCTGATGCCTTTCAAGTTTCAAATTTCAACTAGCAAAAGACAAGGCTCCATGCATCATCTTATGTGTTCTCTCATCTCTGTGCTTTTATTTCATGTTTGAACTTGTCAACTTCATCCTTCTTTTGTGACAGTATCTAGTATTTTGGAACTTTGGATGTCAAATTTGGAGTGTATACAATGTTCAGATTTGTTTCAGGTTCGGGTAGGTTGTTTAAATTTCGGTTATTTTGCACATTTTGGGTCTATTTACCTATTTTCGGGTAAAATAGAACCGAAAATAACCGAACCGAGTGATAACCGAAAATTTTTGGGTATTTACAGGTATAATTTTTTTGAATCAAACCGACTCGGAACCGAATAGAACCGACCCGAAACCGAACCAAAAATTTATGGATAGCAATATGGGTCCAAAACTTCTCTACCCATAAGACTCAGACCCGATCGACTCCGACCCGAACCCGACCCGAATACCCAGGACTAAGGACTACCATGACCGCGTGGCAAGCATGAGTGCGAAGAGTTAAGGAGGCCAAAGGGATCAAGATGGCTCATGTCCCATTTCGGCTATCCAGAGCTAGCAAACGCCCAAACTACTTCGTGTTAGAATATAGGAATATAGAATATTTTTTTATTCCTGAGAATGACAAACATGTAAGGATATAATTGTAGAGCACTTCTCCTATGCCTATATAAGGCTTATGTTAATAACATAACTCTCTACGGAGATTCATAATCTTACATGGTATCAGAGAAAATCCTAGCATAAATTGAAAACCCTAATTTTTGGCCGCTAGTCTCGATCCAGCCTCCGCTCTCTTGCTCTCTTGATCTTTCTCCTCTTTATACCTTCTATTTCGTTCGCTTCCTCATCTCTTTCTCTTCTCTTTTTCTTTAGCATCTTCTCTCTTAAACACGATGACTAACGAGACTATTGCCCCTAACAACATCGACAAGCTATGGAGTATCTCTCAGATCAGAGCATATGTCCTTATCGTGCTTAACATGGACAAACTCAACTATGACCTCTGGCGTGAACTCTTTGAGACGCACTGTCTCTGCTTTGGTGTTTTAGGACATCTCGATGGCACCTCCACCCCTACCAAAGCTGATGCCTCTAGATGGAAAGAACGCGATGGACTTGTCAAGATGTGGATCTACGGCAACATCTATGAATCCCTTTTTAACTCGGTCCTAAAGAAGAAGTGCTCTGCACGCAAAATGTGGCTCTCCATCGAAAATCTATTTCGTGGCAATAAGGAAGGTCGTGCTCTCCAACTTAAAAATGATCTACGAACATTGGTAATCGGCGACTTGGGTATTCATGAATACTGTCAGAAATTGAAAACCCTATCGAATCTTCTCTCCAACATTGATTCACCGATTCCTGAACGTGCTTTGGTCATGCACAAGTTGAACGGTCTCTCCGAGAAATTTGACAATATTGTCAATGTCATCATGCACAAGACACCGTTCCCCTCTTTCTCTGAAGCTCGGTCGATGTTACTCATGGAGAAAGATCGTCTCAAGAAGCACGTTCGGATCTCTTCAGGACAGACACATAATTCATCCTCTCATAATGTGCTATTCTCTTCCTAGGATCAGCCACAAGACCAACTGCATCAGCAATTGCATCAGCCACTGCATCAACAACTGCATCAGCCACTGAATCAGCAACAACAACAATACCATAACAACAATAACTCGGGTCGTGGTTATCGCAACAACTCTGGTCGTGGTGGACACCACAATCGTAGCCGTGGATGAGGACCAACAACAACAACAACTACTGGCCACAAAACTCTACGCAGCCATAGTAGTACCAACAACAGGCATCACCGTACCTTCCACCGTACCAGATGTGGCATCCGTCGTACCCGTATGGATCCCCTGCACCTTATGGCATGCCCTCATATCATAAACACCAGCAGGATCCTCCTCATGCATATACTTCTCCATCATCGGCTGGTGTCCTCGGACCATATCCTTCTCCGACCTCGAGTGAAGCTCATACGGCCCAAACACCACCACGCTCACAGTTGGCTCATTCCTTCAGAACCATGAGTCTTCAAGATCAATCTGACTCGTCGTGGTATATGGATACGGGTGCTGCCAACCACATCATATCTCAGCCAGGTACACTACGTTCTCTTTTTAATAAAAGTAATCTACCTACTATGACTGTCGGTAATGGGTCTTTTTCTCGCACCACCACCATTAGTCACTGCATCATCCCATCACACTTAACAAACTGTCCTCTTCACCTTCGCAATGCTCTTGTGTGTCCCTCTATGATCAAAAATTTGGTTTTGGTCTGCCGTTTTGTCACTGATAACAACTACACCATTGAGTTTGACCCATTTGGTTTTTGTGTATCTACTCACACGATCCAGGCTCCTTCACTGTAATAGTCCCGGTCCGCTTTACTCGGTCACAACACATCCACCATTCTATGCTTTGCTTGCTCTCACCACTACAGCCTCTACTCACATGTTGTGGCACGACGTCTTAGCCATCCGGGAAAATCTATCATCTACTCTATTGCTTCTTCTGGTGTTATTGATTTTAATAAGACTGACATGAGAAATTTGTGTCATGCGTGTTAATTGGGTAAACATGTTAGACTGCCCTTTATGTTTTCTTCCTCAGTTTTTTTAAAACCTTTTGAGATTATCCATTCTAATATTTGCAAATCTCCTATTCCCAGCATTAGCGGTTTTAAATATTATGTCATTTTTCTTGATGACTTTAGTCAATTTGTTTGGGTATACCCACTTCTTGGGAAATATGTTCACCTTGCAGCGTATGTTCGTACTCACTTCGGTACCGAGATCAAGTCTCTCCAGTGTGATAACGGTGGTGAATACAACATCAAGCTTATCCGTGACTACTTGGCATCAACCGGAACAATGCTATGCTTCTCTTACCCATACACATCTCAATAGAACGATAAGGCCGAGAGAATGCTTCGTACGATCAATAATATGATTCGTACCCTTCTCACTCAAGCATCCATGCCACCACATTATTGGGTTGAAGCTCTTCACGCAGCTGCTCACCTACTCAACATCTTACCATCTGCAGCCATCCATAACATGGTATCGTACACCAAGCTCTTTAGGCAGCCTATCACATACACACCTCCGCGTTTTCGGCTCTCTGTGTTATCCAAATCTGCTACCAACCTCAGCCCATAAACTTGCTCCATGTTTCATGCCGTGTGTCTTTATTGGATACCCAATCTATCATCGAGGATACCGTTGTCTTGAGCTTGGCACCAACAAGATCATCCCGTCTCGTCATACAATATTTGACGAAACAGTTCTTCCCCTTCTCGGGTATACAATATGCTGTACAATCTGTTGTACCAACACCTATAGTACAATCTGCTGCAACAGAGCCAGCTCCACCTTTGTCATGTCACATGACTGAGCTCACTGCTCTGCCGTCTCTTGCACCACCACCCACAATCGACCCTCATGTACCTCTGGTTCCACCAGCACCACCGGTTCCAACAGTGAACACTCACCCCATGATCACACATGGGAAACAATGGATTCAAAAACCAGTCCAGCGTCTTTGCCTCCACACCACTACCGTCTAACAACTACCCACCTCTCATATCCAAGCGGCAAAAGACCCTAACTGGAATGGTACAATGGGTAGGGTATGATGCTTTTATGAAAATGGGGATGTGGTCACTTGTACCACGCCCCAAGAATACTAATATTGTTCGTTTTATGTGGTTGTTCAGATATAAATTCAATACAGATGGAAAACTTGATCGATACAAAGCACATCTTGTTGCCAATGGCAAGTCTCAGCAACCGGGCATCGACTGTGAAGAAACATTCAACCCTGTTGTCAAACATGCCATAATTCGTGCAGTTTTTGGGGTCACTACTTCGTGTGATTGGCCGTTACACCAATTGGATGTCAAGAATGCATTCTTACGATCTTAAAGAGACGGTATACATGCATCAACCACCTGGTTTTTAGGACCCTTCTAAACCGAATCATGTTTGTCTTCTTCATCATTCTCTGTATGGACTCAAACAAGCACCCCGAGCTTGGTACACACGTTTTGCTATTTTTGCTCGTAGCATTGGCTTTCATCAGAGTATCTCTGATCCGTCTCTCTTTACACTTACCTGTGGTAAGGAGATGGCTTATCTGTTGCTTTACGTTGATGACATTGCTCTCACAACATATACCTCATGGCTACTCAACTCGATCATTGCTTCTCTTAGCTCAGAATTCTCAATGACAGACCTTGGTCCACTTCATCACTTTCTCGGTATTACAATCATCCGTAATGATAAGGGTCTCTTTCTCCATCAACAAAACTACGCTGCTGACCTTCTCCACCGTGTCAATATGACCGAATGCAAGCATTGTTTAACTCTAGTGGATACCAAATCCAAGATAGATGTTGATGACAGCCCTCCAATGTCTGATCCGACATTATACCGTAGTTTAGCTGGTGCTCTACAGTATTTCACGTTCACACGACCGGATATCTCATACACAGTCTAGAAAATATGTCTCTATATGCATGATCCACGTGACTCTCACTTTAATGCATTAAAACACATTTTGTGATACGTCAAGGGCACGATCTCTCATGGCCTCCAGCTCTATCGCTCCTCTCTTACGGGTCTTGTCGCATACTCTGATGCAGATTGGACAGGATGTCCTACGACAAGACGCTCTACCTTAGGTTACTGCGTCTTTCTCGGTGACAATCTAATCTCTTGGTCCTCCAAAAGATAGCACACTATCTCCCGCTCTAATGCTGAAACCGAGTACAGTGGCATTGCCAACACAGTTGCTGAACTAACATGGCTCCGTAATCTCTTCCTTGAACTCGGTTGCCACTTCCTCGGGCCTCCGTCATCTTTTGGAATAACATCAGTGCTGTTTATCTCTTGTATAATCATGTTCAACATCAGCGTACCAAACATGTGGAGATCGACATTAACTTTTTTCGAGAAAAGGTTGCCCTTGGTCAAATTAAGGCTATTCACATACCATACGCTCTACAGTATGCATACATTTTCACAAAAGAACTTCCTGTCTCACTTTTTGAAGATTTTCGCTCCAGTCTGAACATCCGGAAACCTCCAGCTCCGACTGCGGGAGGGTGTTAGAATATAGGAATATAGAATATTCTTTATTCCCTATAATGACAAATATGTAAAGATATACTTGTAGAGCACTCCTCCTATACCTATATAAGGCTTATATTAATAACATAAATCTCTACGGAGATTCATAACCTTACACTTCGGGGGTCGACAGTCCGGAGCCAATCTAATACATTCACTACCCAAAAGTGGAGGTCATCCAAACCACTAGTGGGAAAAGTCGCACTCGTCGAGGTAGCTTTCGATCAAATAGATATACAAGTAGAGCCAACGAGCAACGGGACCATCCGTCAAGTGGCCAACACCTCGAAAGAAGGTCTAGGGTGAAGGGCCCCGAGAACACCTAGACTTTTGCGAGTTCCATAAAAAATGGGGCACAACACTGATGAGTGCTTCGCCCTCGAGAAAGAAGTCCTTGAACAGATAGGAAAGGGACTACTCACCAATCTCTTCTCAGAAAAGGCTCGCTCACGGTTCTTGGAACAGTAGAAGAACGGACAAGGGCAAACCCGAGCCGTCGATCGAAAAGTAATCAACATGATCATCACAGATTTGGACGATAGACTTGACCCGGTTCACACAGACCGGGAGGGAAGACGCGCACCAATTCCCTTGATGTTGTGTGGCTCAAAAAGGCTCAAACGAAAACACGATGCCAACCAAGCGCTAGTGGCCAAGAAAGCACCCAGGCGTGGGACAAGGTCGGAGACAAATATTGCATCCCTGATGGCCGATGAAGCAACAATACAACATTGCCACCCCTTGTCATCGAATTGGACATATTAAACTCCAGATCAAGCATCTCCTGGTGGACACCGGGAGCTCCAGGAACGTCCTCTTTGCCACAACCTTTACAAAAATGGGAATCAGCGTCGCCGAACTCAAACCTAGATACACATATCTGGTGGGATTCACAGGTGAGTCGTCTAGATCGCTAGACCAAATAACACTACATGTCGTAGTCGGAGGGATAAACAAGAAAACCACCTTCTTGGTCAGACCAAACCTTCTAGTACCCTTATTATCAGACTTTTCCTCAAGAGCATAATCACTAGCTACCTAATCTGAGATCTCTAAGCAAAAGACAAAAGTTAAAAGGAAGAGGGAAATGTGACGATTGGAATTTGAGAACTAGTGGTGAGGCAATTTATCACGTTAATTGTGGAGGAATTGTCTTTGAGTTTGTGCACAAGTAAAGAACAAATCCCACTAGAGTCTCCAAGAGAAGTAGAGGGTTCCGGTTTAAAGAGAATAAGAAGAAGACTCTCTCTTATTTAGAGGGGTCGTTACTTGGAGAAGATGAAATCCAAAAGCTCAAGCCCATCTTGACTTAAGTGAAGCATGCAGACGTCACGTGTATTTTTGCCTAAAACGGGAACGTGGGGTTTTGTTGGGGTGCTCGAGTGTTAAGAGTATCTCGAGAACTGTTCCAATATGATATAGATAAACCAATCTCTGATCATTCTAGATCAACAAGAGACCCCCCCCCCCTAAACCGCCACGATTCAAGGAGATCCAAAAAGGCCTTAAGAAACATGTTACGAACAAACTACTTTGGAGTGAAGATCATGTCTTGGATCACGGAGATCGAAACCCTCGTCAACATCAAGAGATTACCCCTATTCTCGCTATGCTTACCCCTTAGATGCAAGTAAAAGACCCTCAGCTAAATGTGCATCTGCTAACGGCCGAATCCTATAAGCTTTTTCATCGAAGCTTATATCCAGACGATTATACTTATAAAATGTGCCACGAACTTATTCACGTTCGAACGTTTAAATTCAAAACTCATTCATCAGTTTCACACGTATCTAAACATATAAGACTAAGCTAGCCGCACCATGTCTACTTGAAAGATAAACAAATATGTATGTAGTTGAAGTAGCTATGCCAATTTTGAAGGATGTATGAACGATGCAGATATATACAAACAATGTTAGGTTCAACTATCCTTGTGATGACATAATTGAACCTCATGCGTGGAAGCTGGCCCTTGTCGCACAGATCACTCCCATACTGGACTCGTCAGCGGTTCATGAGCTACAATGAATCCGTCGATCCACTGTAGACCAACATATAGAAAGAACGCAGCGCTTGTGGCTTTATTCTTCCTTTCTTAACTCATACATCATCATATCATAGCATATTATATCTGATTATATCATCAAAACATCATCATGTATACCATCATATAACCTATGTCTAACAATCAGATCTAAGCCTAAATTTCATGAATCATGTAATATAATAGAAGAGAATATATATTATGCTTCCAAAGATCCCAAACCTCACCTTGACCACTTTGATGATGAAGTACAAACCATTCCTCCTTTGGACAGATTCGATGTCTCAACTTGGAGAGCACATTTACCTCTTCTTTTGATGTTCAAATAGATTCTCCTTTAAACGACAGCTAGCTCCAGTTGTCCTGAGAGTCTCTGCAAAGTTTCGGGTCAAACGCTCTTCATTTGCCCGACCAAAAGGCACAACTCGACAGTCTACTATGATTTGGATTCTGCACAAAATAGTCCCGGAGATACACATATAACTCTCAAACTACTGAATAAAACGTGGAGATATATTCCATAATACTAGATATGTTGGTCATGGAGATACTCACGAAGTTTAAGTTTCATCGGAATAATTTTGACCTCCAAACCCTTCTTGTCAACTGACTTGTCGCAGATCCGTACTGCACAGATCTTGTCTGGGAAAATATTCATAACTTTCCAAACATAACTCGGAATGAAAAAATTCTTTCGATTATAGCTAGCTCTAAGGGTTAAGAACTTATCCACAAAATTTCGAATTCATCCGATCTGTTTTTCCCATCCGTTTATCTTCTCCACCAAAACGGGTCATATCTGTCTTCTACTTCCTATAGGCAATGATGGTGACTTCTATTTCGTGGTGGCTGATGGCAGCGGCTCCGGTGAGATTTCGGCAGAGCTTCGCTAGATAATTTTCTATGTGCCTTTGTTTAGCACGTCCTCTCACTTTAAATAGAAATAAAAAACCCTAGGTCGTCCTCTTTTGGGCTGTTGGACCGAAACAGCTTAACGGGCCTTAGAGAAAAATAAGATGACACTTGGGATGGGGATAGGAGTGTTACAATTCTCCCCCACTTGGAATGAATTTGTCCTCGAATTCGCGGGACTGGTTCTCCCCATTTGATTTTCAGTTCATCCTTGGAGTGTCTTTTCCTAGACATTATGTACGGATCTTTCCGTCCTAAGCAGATCAATAATAAGTCCATACACATGCAACGATCACTTGGTACCATTCCTTGTCCTATTTGGTCTGATTTTTCACTTGATTGAGTTTAAAATTCGAACAACCACTCCTTTGAAGAGTTCATCTCCGCATTTAATTTTAGTTTAGACAGAACACTCTTCCTTTGAGTAGTTCTAAAACATGAATGAGATCCTCTAATTCTCAAGTGAAATCTCTTTAACGGTTTTCTATTACCGTGTCATTGTGACGATGACTATCATACACACATATATTCTTAGCTTACATCAAGATGTAAAATGATGGTAGCCATGACCTTTATCGCTTCGGGTTGGCGGGTGTTGACCTACCATGCTTCCGCTAGGCTTACTTACTCGTGTAGCTGTCTTCTATCTTAAGGTTCCATACTTTTTCGTGTTTTTCTAACATGTTCTTGGATTTCCATTCCCATTAAGTTTGCCCTTACCATTTGCTCTTGTGGTTGTTACTTTCTTCATTACCACATGGAAAGTATATTTTATCACTAGACATGCTCCAAATGTAACATCGTCTCCTAAAAGTCATTAGTAAATTCCTTTTCACTTTCTTTATTGACGTCCTTTACTAAATTGATAAGTCTCGAGTACTTTACAATGCCTTGTGTTTCAACAACCTTTTGGTCAACAACACGACCATTATTCTAGGTTTGTCAGCAAACTATAGTGGTTATCTTGCTCTTTTCTGCAACAGCTTCTGCTTTGACTCAACCCACTCCATAGCTATCCAAGCTGAGTTTTTAATGTCAGTCATCTTGGACATACCAAAAACATAATACGTTGACACCATATTTTTTTATTCGGGTAATTCACTAGGAACTATACACTCCGACTTAACCCCTCAACCATCGACACAATTGCATTTGTTGTGAGATATTTTCTTTTAGATCATCATGATCAAGAGCACATACTCACTTTTGAAGAAATTCATCCCGTTAGTTGATGTGTGGTGTCCTCCCACATTACTCTCCACCACTTTTCTTGCAGCACTTTCTTTAGGTGCTTCTTGGATGTGTAGAGAAACATTAGTTGTGTGCTTGTTGCAAGATCTTGTCCCTTAGCTCTAGGACAATGACAAGGTTACAAACATGAACTCTTCATTGTTCGGTAAGTGATACCCCATCACAAATAACACCATAATGAAACTTTAGAATCTTGATCCCACCGTTGAATCTCAAGCTTATAGTACCATAAAGACCTCCACCAAGTTTCAGCCAGATCTGACCAGGCATGAGCTTCCCACAAACTTCTAAATTTGGTGTGACAGAACTGTTTTTCTGAATTTCTGCAGATTCGAATGACCATGGGTAAGCTTCCAAGGCGATTTGCGAATGCATCATAACTCCGATCGACGCACTGTCAGTTGCAATGGATTTCTTGCAACGTGAACTTTTTAGAGGTACCTTGATAGAGATCTAACTCCTTCTGGTCCATCGGAAAATTATCCCACAAAACCTCTAACTGCACACTGTAATTTTCTGGGTTCAGACTAAGCCCATATTCATTTATGCTAATTCTTGCACATGAAGCAACACAAATAACTTATGAAATTTAACTCCAATTGCAATACCGCCAGTTCCTATGGCTTCTCCAACATGTCCTCTCTCCATAAGCATTAAAAATATGACGCCACTTGCACATAGTTAGCTGATATCTCTCTCTCCAACCCGAACTCATATGTACCTTCATCTTATCATTCTCTTCCTTGATATAGACCAACCACAATGTATCTCTCTAATAGTGGCGTTGATGCTTTCCTTGCATCACAATGCTTTGCTTCTTAGATTATTCCTCGAATGGGACATGATGTCCCCATCAATGGTATTCGTCTTTGAACTTTTGGTGTCCAACTTCCTTGCTTAGTTTCAGTCGGCACGCATGATTGTCTTAAAGATTCAACACTCCCTAAAGATCAACACGCCAACGTATCTTAACAACTAGTCACTTCATCTTGATCTTCAACCCTGTAAAACAACATTCACTAGTGACCACTATTCTAGCGCGAGATCTTAGATACCCATAAAATATTTTCCCATAAAACATTTCTCTTTAGGCCTTTTAAATGTTTTGAAAACAATTTGATAAACTTTGAAACTTGACTCTCCGGGGTAGAACCGGAGTGGCCTTAACCTAGGTTCTGATACCACTTGTGATATCCGTCGCCCAGTCATCTTGTGTCCTAAGTCTCGCGCCCTAGTTTGAACCACAAGCAACACACCTGCAAATACTAAAAGGGGAAAAGAGAGGGGTGAGTAATGAATTACTTAGTGAGGAGATCATCTCTGTCCAACGAAACAAAAAATATATTTTTATTACTATAAAAAAATCATCAATTCATATAAATCTAGACACTAACAAACATATAGCCTATTTTACTTACCAAGCTATAACACACATGTCATTTTTCTTGCTATTATGCAATACATACAAACAATATTACGTTCAGCCATCCTTGTGATGACATAATTGAACCTCATGCGTGGAGGCTGGCCCTTGTCACACAGATCACTCCCATACTAGACTCGTCAGCGATTCATAAGCTACAATGAATCCGTCGATCCACTGTAGACCAACATATAGAAAGAACGCGACCTTTGTGGCTTTATTCTTCCTTTCTTAACTCATACATCATCATATCATAGCATATTATATCATCATGCATACCATCATATAACCTATGTCTAACGATCAGATCTAAGCCTATATGTCATGAATCATGTAATATAATAGAAGAGAATATGTATTATGCTTCCAAAGATCCCAAACCTCACCTTGACCACTTTGATGATGAAGTACAAACCATTCCTCCTTTGGACAGATTCGATGTCTCAACTTGGAGAGCACATTTACCTCTTCTTTTGATGTTCAAATAGATTCTCCTTTAAACGACAGCTAGCTCCAGTTGTCCTGAGAGTCTCTGCAAAGTTTCGGGTCAAACGCTCTTCATTTGCCCGACCAAAAGGCACAACTCGACAGTCTACTATGATCTGGATTCTGCACAAAATAGTCCCGGAGATACACATATAACTCTCAAACTACTGAATAAAACGTGGAGATATATTCCATAATACTAGATATGTTGTCAACTGACTTGTCGCAGAACCGCACTGCAAAGATCTTGTATGGGAAAATATTCATAACTTTCCAAATATAACTCGGAATAACAAATTGCTTTTGATTATAGCTAGCTCTAAGGGTTAAGAACTTACCCACGAAATTTTGGATTCATCCGATCTGTTTTTTTCCATCCGTTTATCTTCTCCACCAAAACGGGTCATATCTGTCTTCTACTTCTTTTAGGCAATGATGGTGACTTCTATTTCATGGTGGCTGATGGCAGCGGCTCCGGTGAGATTTCGGTAAAGCTTCGCCAGATAATTTTCTATGTGCCTTTGTTTAGTACGTCCTCTCACTTTAAATAGAAATGAAAAATCCTAGATCTTCTTTTTCTTGGGCTTTTGGACCGAAAAAGCTTAACGGGCCTTAGAGAAAAATGAGATGACACTTGGGGTGGGGATAGGGGTGTTACAAAATACCAGCCTAAGGAACCATTCTATCCGAAGGGAGTGTACCAAGTGAATCAACCATTCACTTTCCCTGCTCCGTCGGTTCATCAAGAGAGTAAACTTGAAACTATGATGAAGCAATGCCTAGAAGGTTTGAAGAAAAACAAGAGAGAGAGAGAGAGATCAGTGAGAAGATAGACAACATGTACAATGATCTCAACAACAAGTACGAATCCATTATCTCTCATGTCTCTAAGTTGGATGTACAAGTTGCTCAAACAATGGAAGCGGTAAAAATAAGCCGAAGAGAAAGTAAAGAAGTTTTGCAACGTTGCTCCTACTAAAGAAGAGAAACTCGTGGCTGTCTCTAGGCCACCTCAAAAGGATGTTATCCCCAACCAAAAAACCAGGACAAGAACGTCTCCTAGAGGAATCGAAAAGATACTTGGACTGCAATTCTTAGCAACAGGTGGAACCATTATTGATTTTCCAAATCGAAGAATCTCTTTCGCCAAAATCAACAAGTATGTCTTCTATCCGGCTATGAACATTGAAAGTGTGCCAAGTATGATAGAAATTAAGGACAAGAAGCTTAGTCTAGAGCCTGGAGATGCCAAGAATGATCTCCAAAACGTCAAATAAGAAGATCCTAAAGCCAAATCGAAGATTGTTGCAAAACCGTCGAAGATGAAGCATAAGGATGTCTATAAGGAAATTAATTCGATTTTGGCACCTAAAGTGGTTACTAAGGATGAGCATGAAGCTAAGGAGAAACCTAAAGATTTCCCTAAGTTATTTTCAATAATACAAGTCTTGCTTCCCACGGAGTTTGATGCAAAAGACAAAGAAATCGTCAAGAAAAAGTTTGAAAGCACTTTGAAACTTTTTCCGAAAGCCTTTGTCCTCAAAGATGACATTGGAGATGCACTTGGAGACATTTCAAATCCTATTGACCTTCCAATGGATGAACCAAAAGAAGCTAAAGGAAACCCAATTCCTTTTAAAAGAATCACTTCATGCCTACTCGAAAAGGAATCGAACTAATTAACTATAAGCAAGCGCTTTGTGGGAGGCAACCCAAAATTTTAATTTATTTTATGCTTTATTTTAGATTTTAAAATTTAATTTTAATTTTCACAATTTGAATCTTTACTGATATATATATATATTTTCTTCTGGATTTTATAAATTCATAAAAAAGTATGAACCGGGTCGGATACCGGTCATGGGTCGTGACCGGTACCATACCATCGGTCACGAGCCATCACCCCTCGTATCGATGGGTTGGTGATCGATACCCACCACTCGACCAAAACTCAACCTTGGGTCGAGTACCGGTCACGCGTATTGGTCGTGGATCGTGACCGATACTCGACCCCATACGATCCACGTCCCGAGTTTTTCCCCATCCCACAACCTAGTTGCATCGGTCATGGTACCGATCCAAATATCGTGACCGGTATCGACCCTTACCGTATCCGTCACCTCCCACCTACCGACCCACCTCTCGTCCCACCTACCATCCCACGGATCGAGAGCTACGACCGACGATCGACCCAAACCAATGCCGGTCACGGTATTGGTCGAATCTCTTGACCGATATTGGACCTATCCCAAACCAAGGTAAGTTTTTCAACCCAAATTTTTGATTTAAACCGTTCCTAAACCGAATTAAACCGGATTTAAACGAAAAACACATTAAAATTCGATTTTAAAGCAAAAATCAATCTCTTTTTGTGTCAAAGAGACCCAACTTCATCTCTTTGTCTCTTCCAAGTGTTATTGAACATAAGAACACTCAAAACCTAAAATTTAGAGTTTTTGCTCAAATCACTTGTTTTCAAGGGGATTTCAATTTCGTACCCCATTCTTCTTAAAAATCAAAGGTATGAATTCTCTAAACCCAATTTTTCTCAAATTTCAAGTTTATTCACTTTTTGGATTTTCTTATGGAATTAGCTTAAATTCAGTAGGTTGTTGGAGAATTCACTTAGATAAGCTTGTTTAGCCATGAAATTAGCATTATTTATGGATATATTACATGTTTACACCATTAATTCAATTTTTTCACAAAATTAAAATTTTGGGGTTTTCATTATACATGAATTTGGATGATTTTAATGATGTTAATGCATTCATCGATATGAGTTTATCATATATACATATGATTTGTGTGAATTTTGGCATATTAGGGCTTAAATTGCAAAATTTTGATAATTTTCATGTGTCATTAGCATTAAATCCGAAAATAATGATTAAATTTGAGAAATTTGATTTGTCTTTGAATGTCAATTTTAAATGTTTCTTATGTCTCATTATGCTCTTAATTGATTATATATAGCATTGAAATCAATTTTTGGTATTTGTTGAATTTTTCAAAGTCATGACATGTTCTTTGAGAATTTGATATTGTAAGAATTTTTAATGGAATGAGACAAGGCTACAAGACGGTCTAAGAAGAGATCAAGACGTAAAGAGAAGCCTTTGATCAATAAGAACAAGGGGGAAAAGTCCCTAAACCTTCTCGTTCAAAGAAACCACCGAAAGATTCATCGAAGAGACATGGTAAAGGAATTATGCAAGATGATGAGGAAACAATGGGTTATCATCTACAGGATGAACAAGATGAGATAGTTGAAGAGCCTATGAGATTTGTGGAAGTTACACAAACAATTCCAACCGGGACAGCCCGTACGTCTAAGAGAAACCCGAGAAAAACTGAGGCCAAAACCAACCCGAGTTGTGACCAAAACACAGAGGATTGTTATGAAGCAAGTTGGGCCAGCGATGGATGCCGAGTTCGACTACAAAGAGGCTCTGAAACAGTTCAAGATGATCCCCCCATTACGTATTGATAATGAGACCATTCATTTACTTGGTCTAAGAAGGGACATTGAATGGTATCTCAACGCTTTGGGGTTAAGGACGTTTGTTGAGCTCTCTCACCACACTTATGGAGCTAACACACGAGTTCTTAAACACAGTGACATTAGCTTAACCTGATAGCAAGGATGTGAAAGCTAAGGAAGGAATTCTCACGTTCTCTATTGCTGAACAATCGTACGCTTTGAGTATCACTGAGTTATGTGATATTTTTAGTTTTGAGTGTCACGATCAGATTGAATTAACCTCTAGTGAGGTTCACTAAGACGCTTGGTTGAGGTTTGCTAATGAGAGAATTCACCCGGGTGCTTCCAAGGAGTATAAGATCACTCATCCGGCAATTTGATACATGCATCGCCTTGTTGCTCAATTGATTTTCAGTAGGAATGAGCATAATTCAGTCTGCAAAGATGAGTTTCTTATCCTCATTGCACCATTTTTGGAGTCACCCGAGAAGGTGAACTTTGGATCTCTTTTGGCTCAGAATTTGGTTGAAGTTAAGCATTATGCGGCTAAGGAAAGAAAAGAGGAGAATGCTTCTAGTGATTTTGGTGGTACCATCACAGCCATAATGCTAGCATTTGGAGTTGATCTCAGCATTGCACCACACTTAAAAGATGAGAACAAACTCCATCTTTGTGGATGGTTTGAAGACTCCGATTGGTTTGGTTATCTTTTCACACCACTATTTGAGGAATATAACCAATGCATCCTTCTTCCTTGTGACTCTCTTCAAGCCTTGAGTGAAGGTAATCTCTCCTTTGATCCTCCTCGATCTCTTTGATTTATAAGTGCACCAGGCTGTCCACTTGTTGGAGTTTCTCAATACTATCAAGCCAAGGTACGAGCAGCGCATCGGGACAGTATGGAGAGGCAATTAGACCCTCCGTATCACGCTGCTCTTCCTCTATTGCACGCCCTCTAGTCCAGCCCATTACAGCCCCTCTGCGTACCAACACGGATCGATGGTTCTAGAACCCTCTCGCAGAGGAACGAGAGCAGAAAGCGATCCTTGAGGCCAAGGTACATAGGCAAGGCAAGCTGATTTCCATGCTTGTCAAAGCAGTTAGGAGATGCATCCCTCACTTCTTTAGGGAGTCATCACAGAGCAGAGCTGAGGTGAGACCCGATGACGATTTGGACAGTCTTTAACTAGTATCAGGATTTGATCAGGATGAGGACACACTTGATGATGCCATTAGTCATCACCACTCACGTGATCATGAGGAGCACGAACATATGGAGTTTGGACAGCAGAGTCATGGATTTGCTGCTGATTTCGGTGATACAAAGATTGCTCAGTACGAGTCCGATGGAGACAGGATTCTATAATACGTTCCAGATTCACCAGAGTTAGTATCTCCGACATTTTGATCCAGGTGTATCGACCACTATCTATCCCTATCTCTATTTTATTTTATTTTTATTGAGTCTGTTTATTCCCTTCTATTGACTACTTTCACTCCAGAACGGTGTGAAGTAAGTCTGGGAGGATTTTATCGTTTACTGATCCATTTTTCTTATTTTCTTATGTCTTGAGTCATTTTAATGTTTTTATTGAGTCGTTTTATTGAGTCAAAACTTTATGATGGGAATTATGACACTTTTCTAAGAATGTATGTTTTGATTTAACGATTTAGTGACCATTGTTACAGGGTTATGTTCAGGATAGACGATTTAGAAATCCCATGACTGGACTTGCCCCTAAAGAATTTCGTTTTGCATATATCTTAATGGATAAGATTTTGATTATAATTTATTTGACTACTAATCTGATTTTTAATTATTTCTCATTATGGTTTTAGATCAGGGAAATGAATCACACATTCAGGACATCTTATTCTTTTTACCACTATTTATTGTTCCTGAATGGCCAGCTCACTTTAGTTGGTACCCCACCTATAAACCTTACCTCTTTTTTAGACTTCATGCACTCTTGTTTTTCATTGTCATAAGTACATATATGTGCAAATACGTCGGAGAAAAAGAGGATCGATGCAATTTTCCAACCACTACAGATGCAGAAATTGGAAGACATGGTGGAGTATTAAGATGAGATTCAAGAGCTTGGATATTCCTTGGGATTCACAAATCATGGTAAAATTTTGAACCTTTTATGACTCATATCAATAAAGACCGTTTTCCCACTTTAAAGAAGAAAAAAAACATATACGAAAAAAGAGAAAAGAAAAAACAAAAAAAAGAAAGAAAGAAAAAAAAAATCAAAGGGAAAGGAAAACGCATCTATAAAAAGAGTCTAGAGTTTAGAAAAATCTGAATGAATGATATGGATCAATTCAGAGAGTTGGAGCAGTTTGCAGTGATTCCTAGAGAAAAATCTAAGTCGGGGGGGGGGGGGGGGGATAAAGCATCGGTGTTTTTGGACATCAACATATCTGTTCTGTTTTCCGATTTTGCATAATATCTCGCATCCTCCGGAGCATCTGGTAACCCTAAACACTTTTAACCTCGCCACTTAAAAGAGCCTTTTAACTCCTAGCGTCGTCTACCCTGAATAATATCATTGATGAAAAATTCACCAAACTTAATGAATGTAGAGAGTCGAATTATTTGAAGTTAAGATTTTGCAGGATTGGAATTTGAATGGACAAGGGTTGAGAAGCTACTGGTGGAAGTAAGTTGATAATGTCCCAGAGCTAATTTTGTTTACATGTGGATTACAGGTTAAGATATCAAAGGATATGTGAGTTCCTTCGTTTTCAAACCTCTTTTCTATTCTTGGATATATTTTTTCCCTCGAGGAAAAGCAAAATCTAAGTCTGGGGGAGTTGATATACTCTATATTTTACGTTTTTTACTATGGTTTTTATTATATTTTATATGCATTTTATTACGGTTTTATGCCTTTAGAGGTAGTTTTTCTCGTATTCGTAGTTTTAGAGTCTTTACAGGGTAAATAATCAAAATGATGCAAAATGGACCAATAGAGGTGTTAACCATGCTACAACCATTCACACAAATCAAAGACATCATCCAAGTCAAAATATTCACAAGATATGCAATTTTTCAAATTGGACAGAACAGAGCACCAGAAGTTTACCCTTCGATAGAGGGTTTAATCAACTTTTAATTGAATGAAATTTTTGTAAGATATAGATAATTGAGTTACCGTTCTAATGGAGGTGGTTTTAAGTCATTTGGAGCTGTGGTTGAAGAGTTACACCCTATTTACTAAAGACATGTCCATCTGGTTCAAAGCTGAAGCATGTGCAGAATTGTTCCAGTACCGGTCACGGGCTCCCCAAGCTCCAGACCGATACTCCAGACCAATATGCACCCTTTCGTCAAGACTTGCATCCCAAGACATCTCTATTCAAGCATGGAAAGTCTCTTTTACCCCTAAGCCGAAACCTTAATGGACCCTAGATCTATATATACTTATTTTTAGCCTGTTGTTAGACATAAGCCCCCATAAGCTATCATAAGCCACCATAATACATTATTTTCTTTACCCTAAATACAGCAGCCACGTTTTCTCTCTTGTTCTTCATTGGATTTTGAGTTTTAAGAGTTTCAAAGAGAAGATCTCGCTTTGTACTCGCTATAGAGAAGAATCCTAAACCTTATCTCTTTTCATTTCAGTTTATTCATCATGTTTTCTACCTATTCTTAATTTTTTGATTTCATAAACATGCCTGAGTAGTCATCTTGTTAGGTTTTATGGATTCAATGAGTTTTATAATTCGATATTGATTGATGATTGTTTAGGGATATCATTAGAGTCTTCATCTTTACTTATTCTCAATGCATGATTGCTTGACCGCGCATCTTGTGATCTGATCTTAAGACAACAGAACCTCGAAAGGGATGTATCTATTTGCCTAAACTAGTATTTGATGAGTTAGGCATCTTAACCCGCGAAAGTTGAGTTAAGGAGTCTAATGAACATTATCAGAACCTGAACAATTTAAAGCATGCTTACTTCTTGTAATAACCTGCGAGAGTTGAGTCTATTAGGTTATTAAAACATAGTAGTTGGAGCCATGAGAGTGTAAATACTATACCTTCGTACCGTTGCATGATTCTCTGCGAATATCGTAATGCCTAACGCTTTTCTCCCATTGAATTTACATCTTATTTAATTTACTTGCTGTTTTATTTAATTTCTTATTTAATCACCTTCGACAATCTTATATTTTGTTCTAGCTTGATTTAAATCATTACAATTCGTAGAGTGATTGACAAGTCTCTGTGGATTCGATCCCTTATCTATACTAATTGTGATTGTTGTGCACTTGCAGAAAGTTTAGTGAGTGATTTAAATCTCTCTACATCAAGCACCAGTTAAATTACTTCATTCAAAGGTAATAGGATCGACAAAGTATGTAGAACCAATGTTTACATCCTCCCCGGCTAACAATGATTCTGAATATAAATTATATTCTAATTTGGTTTCGTAGTTGAATTGGCGGATCTCTTAATCTTAAAAAAGGATATATCATTGCACTTAATGAAAAGTATTAATAGCAGTACATTAGAAAAATAAAAAACTATATATATCTGGTTAGTACCAGCAGTGCCGATCCAATATTTTTGGATACCTGCGCAAAACTAAAAAATCGTGCCTTTTTTTATGTTATTTTGTTAATGAATTTTTGTTTCCCACATAAATTATCATTTAAACATGTGAGACCCTACGCGATCGCTTCACTTGCCAATGCTCTGGATCGGTCCTGAGTAATTGTGTTATCTTCCGATGTAGATAATGATGTTTCTTTATCTGGTTCTGTATGATTTGATGATACAGTAGTTACTCTTGATAGCAAAAACATATAAATAAAAATGAAAGCATTTGGATCAAAATGATAAACTCCCTTCAATTATAACCTGGCATATGATCCTTACTTGCAGAAGTTTCAGGAGTTGCGTTGTAGCTTCCATATAAAGGGTCAGATGGGAAACCATAATCTGTAAGAATTGGTCATGAAAAGAATTGGTAAGTATAATATTTATGGGTTGTATAAAATATCTTACAAAAATAGTAGTGATAGATATAATATATAGTTATAGTTTGCCAGATGGTTTAGTTATTTGATTTTGCTTTGCTAATAATAGCTTCCTCCAATTGAGTCTAGCTTGTCTTTGATGCTCAAAGCGATTGTTGGTTATATCATTCAGAGCAAAACCATGTCCTTGATTGCTAAAAACATTTGTTCTGTCAGAGGATTTGAAACATGTTTGATTGTAGAAAGTTAGGTTTTCTAGAAAAGATAAAAACGACAAATATAATAAGAAGTGATATAAAAGTCAAAAACATAATTTGTAACATATAAAACTTATGCTTACTTTTTTCCCTTGTATTCAATTTTATTTTTCGTGAGGAAATTGAGTTGCTTGCTTTGTATGTTCCTGTATTAAGTGGCTCATTCCCTAAAAGTTTACAAAAAACTGTCAAAAGAATCACAATTTCGAGCCATATCATAGTATAAAGCGAGTGATGACAACTTCAGCCTATCTAAGATATAGAACTCTGACCTTCTGGTGTTTTATACATCATAGTGTTTGAAGTTTGCAAAACTGAATCCCAAAATATTTGAACTTAACCATAACTAGGTTAGTACCCATGTTATGCACGGATTTAATTGTAACCGTAAATAATATTTAAATTAGTTTAATTATATGTAAATGTAGATATTGTTGATATTAGTAGGCGATCCAAATTATTGGATTGAATAAATTACTGTGTATGTAATTTGAATAAAGTTTTTAAATTGACTACTAATTTGTTTGTTATAGTATGTATTAGTGAGATACATTGATTTAGTTAGATACATTGATTTAGTTAAATGGTTAGACTTACATTTATTTTCCCCAATATAATTAAAATTGGATTTTTTAGCATGAATTTAATATGACTCATTATTTCTAAATGTGTTTTTATTCTTTATGTTTATTAAAATCATAGATGTAGATTTCATGGTATCTAACGTGCTTTGACTTTGAATATGTTTATTAAAATTGCTAATATGTTAATTTTGTTATAAAAGAATTATTATTTATCGTGAAAGATAAATATAAAGACGAAAAATATTATACCCGGTGAATAACGGGATATCGAAAAATGAGAGAAGAAGAGAGATTGTTTTAGAGAGAATGAAGAGAATGATTTTCTTCTTTGATTGAAGTTTTTTGTAGTGTGTTACAATGAACAATTCTTGTTCCTTTTATAGGCAAATTAGTGTAGTGGATGGGGTTGGTGAATGGTCTCCACACAAAGCTTAGTGGAGGTATTTGGTGAAAATACATTTTTACAACACTCTCCCTTGGAGACCAATGTCACTAGCACCTTTGCTTAACGTCTTTGTTGCCTCGTTAAAAACCTTTCTAGGAAAACCCAGTGGGAAAAACCATAGCAAGGTAAAAAGAGTACAACCACGCAAGCTTTCCCTCGAATGATCAGGTGTCATCTTGTAGGTTTCGTTGATGACGCATTCCAATGTTATGGACATGTTTCCTGAACATTGTGGTAGGTAGTGACTTTGTGAAGAGATCAGCGGCATTGTCACATGATCTGACATATTTGACTTCAATGACTTTAGTCTTCTCAAGTTCCTGAGTGTATGAGAAATACTTCGGAGGGATATGTTTGGTTCTATCACTTTTGATATATCCTTCCTTCGTCTGAGCGACACATGCAGCATTATCTTCGTATAAGATAGTTGGCTCTGTGTTTACTTTGATCCCGCTGCTCGATCGGATGTGTTGGCTTATTGATCTCAGCCATACACATTCTTTACTTGCTTCATGGAGCGCAATTATTTCAGCATGGTTTGAAGAAGTTGCCACAAGCGTCTGCTTCTGAGAACGCCAAGAAATAGCAGTACCTCCGATCGTAAAAACGTATCCAGTTTGTGATCGGGCTTTATGTGGATCTGACAAATATCCTGCATCTGCAAAGCCAATCATTTGACCGTTTGAATTTTTAGGATAAAACAACCTAAATCAGTAGTCTCTTGAAGGTAGCGGAAGATATGTTTAATCCCATTCCAATGCCTTCGCGTAGGGGATGAACTGAATCTGGCCAACAAATTAATGGCAAATGATATATCAGGCCTAGTACAATTTGTAAGATACATAAGTGCTCCAATGGCACTCAGGTATGGTACTTCAGGACCAAGTATTTCTTCATTTTCCTCATGTGGTCGAAATGGATCATTTTCAATTATGAGTGATCTAACAATCATAGGAGTACTTAGAGGATTTGCCTTATCCATGTTGAATCGTTTTAGTACTCTTTTGGTATATGTGGATTGGTGCACAAATATACCCTTTTGAGAATGCTCAATTTGTAGACCAAGACAATACTTTGTCTGTCCGAGATCTTTCATCTCAAATTCTCCTTTTAAATAATTTGAGGCTTTTTGTATCTCCCCTTGAGTTCCTATTATGTTAAGATCATCAACATACACCGCGATAATTACAAATCCGGATGTTGTTTTCTTGGTAAAAACACATGGGCATATAGGATCATTTATATATCCTTCTTTTGTTAAATGCTCACTAAGACGATTGTACCACATACGTCCAGATTGCTTTAACCCATATAATGATCTTTGCAATTTTATTGCACATAACTCTTTAGGTTTGGAATTTAATACCTCCGACAGTTTAAACCCATCTGGAACTCTCATATAGATATCAGTATCTAATGATCCATATAAATATGCTGTAACGACATCCATGAGACGCATCTCTAGATTTTCGTTAGCCGCTAGACTCATTAAGAATCTAAACGTGATTGCATCCATCACAGGGGAATATGTTTCCTCATAATCAATCCCGGGTCTTTGAGAAAATCCTTGAGCCACAAGGCGAGCTTTATATCTAATAATCTCGTTTTTCTCATTTCGTTTTCGAGTGAAGACCCATTTGTATCCAACCGGTTTCACATCTTTGGGTGTGAATGTAATAGGTCCGAATACATTTCGTTTGTCAAGCGAATCAAGTTCGACTTGTATTGCATCTTTCCATTTCATCCAGTCATGTCTGTTTTGACATTCATATACAGACTTTGGTTCTGGATCTTTGTTTTCCTCATTTATTTCTTTTGACACAAGATATGAGAAAATGTCATCAACTACATTCATTTCATTGCGATTCCATATCTTTCCATTATGAATGTAGTTTATAGAAATCTCATGATTTCCTTCTTGATGCTCTGAATCGTCGTTAGACTTATGATTCGTTTCTTCCAAAATACTTTCACTGATTTTGGGATCATTATGCTTTTCAGCTTCCTTTCGTTTTCTAGGATTTTTATCCTTAGAACCGACAGGTCTACCACGCTTCAAGCGTGTTCTAGACTCACGTGTATTATCTGCTCTTTCACGCTCATTTGGTATCTCAATACGAGCAGGAGCATTTGCAGCCGGTATATGTGATTTAATTACCGTTTTGGTATCTGCAAATGCATCAGGTAGCTGGTTTGCAATACTCTGCAAATGCATAATTCGCCGAACTTCTAGTTCTGACTGTTTGGTAGGAGGATCGAGGTGTAATAGAGACGTTACACGCCATTCTATATCCTTTCCTACTTGTTTATTTTCTCCCCCTAGAACCGGGAATACTTTCTCATCGAAATGACAATCGGCAAATCGTGCCGTAAAGACGTCACCAGTCTGTGGTTCTAGGTATCGTATGATTGATGGAGAATCACAACCAACATATATCCCCAATCTTCTTTGTGGTCCCATCTTTGTACGTTGTGGTGGTGCTATAGGCACATATACCGCACAACCAAAAATTCTTAGATGGGATATATTCGGTTCTCGACCGAAAGCTAACTGTAATGGGGAATATTTATGATATGCACTTGGTCTTATCCGAATGAGTGCTTCTGCATGTAATATTGCATGTCCCCATACAGATGTTGGAAGTTTTGATATCATGATCAATGGTCTTGCAATTAATTGCAGACGTTTAATTAATGATTCAGCCAAACCATTTTGTGTATGAACATGAGCTACCGGATGTTCAACATCAATTCCCGTTACCATGCAATAATCATTGAAGGCTTGGGATGTGAATTCACCAGCGTTGTCTAATCTAACTCTCTTAATCGGATAATCAGAGAACTGAGCTCTTAGTTTTATTATCTGAGTTAGAAATCTCGCAAATGCCATATTTCGAGATGATAATAGACAAACGTGTGACCATCTACTTGATGCGTCAATTAATACCATAAAATAGTGGAATGGTCCACATGATGGATGTATTGGTCCACAAATATCGCCTTGAATTCGTTCAAGGAACTTTGGTGATTCTTTATCAATTTTGGTTGGCGATGGCCTTATGATCATTTTTCCAAGAGAACATGCAGCACATGTCATATTATTCACTTGATATATCTCTTGGATTTTGAGTGAATGACCATGTGAGTTCTCAATGATATTTCGCATCATTGTGGTGCCTGGGTGACCAAGGCGATCATGCCATAGTGTGAAATCTTCTGGATTTCTTTTAATCACTAGATGCGATTCGATTGCACTTATATGAGTATAATGCAATCCTGAAGGAAGTTTTGAAAATTTTTCCAGTATAAGCCTTTTTCCGGATTTATCGGAAGTTATATACATATACTTTTTTCCATCCTCAGTTGCAGACTGAGTGTCATATCCTTGAAGGTATATGTCTTTGAAACTCAACAAATTCCTTTTAGAATTTGGAGAATATAAGGCATTATTTATGGAAAACTTGGTTCCATTAGGCAACATGAAGTTGGCTTTACCACTTCCTTTAACCAGGTCTGTAGGACCTGATATTGTATTGACAATAATGTTTGTCTGCCTTAAATTAGAGAAATATCTCTTGTCCTTCAGAATAGTGTGCGTTGTTCCACTATCTGGTATACAAATTTCTCGAAACATTTCCTTGGATATTGTTTCATCCATTTCTGTAATCAACAAAATATAAGATAATAGAAGGTAAATTTTATTTATTAGAAAGATAATTATATATTATGGAAAAATTACAATGTTCGATGAAAAACAGAAATACTTAGTTTTTATTTATGGCATAACTGGAGACTTATTTATGAGTCTCATTACAAGCATTTTTCAGTTATCCGCTAGAGCGGTCTCATCGAAGTCATTCGCAAAGTCGGGAGAATCGAGGTACGATGTACCCTCAAAGTGTTCCGTGAGGTTCACTTCTTTCCCTTTTCCTTTGATAGACTCTTGGTATAGCTTGCAGAGATGCTCGGGAGTTCGACACACATTGGACCAATGTCCTTTGGATCCGCATCTATAGCAGATGCTATCATGCTTATGTGCGGTAGTCTCTTTTCCTTTTGGGTTTTGTTCAGGATGAACCCATTTAAAAGACTTTCTCCCTCGTGGACTGAAATTTCTCCCACGTCCGCGATTGAATCCGCGGCCACGACCCTGATAGGTTTGACTTCCCCTCTCTGGATTTTTCATATCCATTGCATTCACTTCTGGGAATGCTTTGGCTCCCGTAGGCCGAGAGTTGTGATTTTTTATGAGAAGATCATTATTCTTCTCTGCGATTACGAGTGTTACAATTAATTCAGAGAACCTCGTGTATCCGCAATTTCTATACATTGCTTGCAAGACACTGTGTTCTCTGTGGAATGTGAGGTATGTCTTCTCGAGCATTTCTGCTTCGGAGACAGGTTTACCACAAAATTTTAATTGTGATACAATCCTCAACATTGCGGAGTTATAATCCTCCACTTTCTTAAAATCCTGAAATCTCAGGTTTTTCCACTCTTCCATCGCATGGGGAAGATTTATTTGTTTTTGGTTATCAAACCTTTCTTTAAGAGCTTTCCAAAGCTCTGCAGGGTTTTTTATGTGCGCATAGTCATGCGTCACATTTTCATCCAAATGTTTCCGCAGAAATATTATTGCCTTTGCCTTAGCTTGGGCGGATGAATTATTTTCCTCTTGGATGGTTTCGGACAAGGTTGCCGATTCCAAATAGAGTTCAACGTCCGTTGTCCACGCTATATAATTAGCTCCAGTAATTTTGAGAGCTGGGAACTTAAGCTTCTCAACATTGGCCATTTGATTTCTAAAAACAAAATCGTAAAATATTATTAGAAACATAATATGATTTTATTTTAGAATGAACCGTTTACATTAATAATGACAGCAATTACAGAAAGTATTATTGCATAAAATAGTAAACAAATATTTATGATAAATTCTTCGCGAGTAAATTCTTCAACGAAGAGACCATAAATACAACTAAAAATTACACCAATAATAAAAATTAAAAACCATCGAAATATTTTTCTTACAAAATGAAAACTAGAATGATTTTTGTAAAAATGTTTGGGAGGAGATAAAATGTTTTGAGTGATTTGAAAATGTGAAATATAAGTGTATTTATAGATTGAAAATTACTATTCATAGCCGTTGGAAAAGTTTTAAAATTTGAAAAAAAAATCTTTGTGACCGTTGTGAATAACGGTATAAAAAGAAAAATAATCCGAAAATATTCAATAATCAATCAGATAAAATTTACGAAATCAGATAAAATATTTATATACAGGTGATTAAATATCCCGGTATAATAACCATAATATAAACAAATATTTAATGGTAATATTATGGTGACGGAGTCATCCACATAGAAACAGTAAATAAATCATTAAAACAATAAATGAATTATTAGGCGGCAAGCCGACCATTAACAGAAATAAATAATTGAAACAATAAATAAATTATTAGGCGGCAAGCCGACCATTAACAAAAATAAATAAATAATTATGGTGCATGGAGCAACCATTGTAAAATCAATTAATACGGAGGCAACAATCCGTCCACCGAAATAAAAGAAGAATAACGGTGCGTTAAGCAACCACTGTAAAATAGTATATCATTATAGAGGCGATAATCCGCGCACTATAGGATATTATACGTATACATATAAAAATTGAAATTATAGAGTGATCGTGCTGATAACGTGTTATAAAAGAATTATTATTTATCGTGAAAGATAAATATAAAGACGAAAAATATTATACCCGGTGAATAACGGGATATCGAAAAATGAGAGAAGAAGAGAGATTGTTTTAGAGAGAATGAAGAGAATGATTTTCTTCTTTGATTGAAGTTTTTTGTAGTGTGTTACAATGAACAATTCTTGTTCCTTTTATAGGCAAATTAGTGTAGTGGATGGGGTTGGTGAATGGTCTCCACACAAAGCTTAGTGGCGGTATTTGGTGAAAATACATTTTTACAACAAATTTACCCTTATAAATAAATAGTTGCTATATAGGCCAAAGGAAAGACGCTGAATGATGAAGAGTATCTTATCTTCAATTAGACACGACAAACACACACACGTGAGAACCTTTAATCTTATCTTCTATATTCAAAATTCTTATTTATTTCTTGTGTGATTTGGACAAACCTCAGCACAACAATTTTTTTGATATCAGAGTTGTTATTCCAAGCATCTTCAAAAGCTTCAGCGTGATTACTCCACATATAACACTCTAAGATAAGATCACTGCATTTTATTTAACTAAAATATTAATTATTTTTGTAGGCAATCTGCAACTAAAATCAAAAATGAAGAAAGACTTACTCTGTGTTACGGAGTTTAATTCACATGGTTTTTATTTTCGATCCAAATAACGATGAGTTGAGTGTTGTCATAGCACCAACAGCCACCACTTCACCAATTAGATCTAGCATAAATCATAAAAATAAGTAAACTTATTTAGATAAATGATTAATATTAAAAGTGACACGCACCAATCAAATAAGATGAATTTTTTGTGCTGTCAAGGATTTCATCAAAATCCGCGAACTTGAAATAAAAGCAGTCTGATATCGGAAGAACACCAAACGCAATAGTATCAGTGTTGAAAGAAATCTTGAAATGGTGTCGAGTTGTCATGATATTGTTGTTTGCAGAGATAAGGTCAAAATTTCTGATAAGCTTCCAGCTTGATCCACCGTTCAATCTAAGTTCATATTCATTGACAATGTCGTTTTGACAATGTCGTTTTTGACAGAAGCTTCGATCTTATTACCCTAAACAATAAAAATAATAAACAAATATATTAGGAAAACTATCAAAGAAAAAATAATTAAGACGATAAAGAGTAGTGTTATAATCTTTTCATCAGCTAATACCAGTTTGATAGATTCACCATTTAGATTTGGTTGTTTCCAGAGACTCGATATTTTAACGCGAAGACACCAGTCAGTTTGAGCGGGGTTTAAATCGACGACATTATCTATGTGTGTCATGACAATTTGAAGAGAGTAAATCGATTGTATTTCTTGATATGATAGCTATCGTACTTTGGAATGTATATATAGTGAATTTAGTTGTAGTGGTTAAGATATTATGTATTTGTTATTTTATGAAATAATAATTTGAAAATTAATAGCATAATCTGAAAAGATTTTGTTGGAGATCGCATATATTCAAATTAATACCGAAATGGAAGATTGTCCACTAATAATTAGTTTAATAATATTTTATTTAATAGTTGACTGAATAATCGGTGGTAATCTGTTTGGTAATTGAGATTAGTGTAGCCAAGTTAGTATTGTGTGTCATTAGAGTATTGTTTGGGTAATGAAATAAGAGTATTAAATATAATAGTTAATTAACTAAATAAAAAAATAAAATTTTTGTGGTAATGACACCTAAGCAAAATTGGCCTCTAATGTTTGCCTTTTAATATATAGAGAATATGTTAAACATTAAATTCATATGTTTGGACAAAATAAAAACATTGAGATAGGTAATTTGAAGATGTATAACTTTGATGTAGGTAAGGTGATGATTTGATGCTTTGACATATGTTTCTTACGATTTAACATTGCTTGTAGTTTCTGCAATAAAAATAATGGGCCAAAAAATATAAATATTCAAGATTTCCTCCCAAATGATGTTATTTTATTAAATATTAACATAGTAATTTTATGTTATAGATACATAATTTATAAATGTACTTATAAATTAGTTATTTTTAACTTATTCGCAGAGATCACTTTTGACACTCTTTTCTTCACTGGACTTCTTTTTCCTACAAGAGGTGAGTTTGTTAACTAATGAGAAGTATAGCTATTTTGTGTTGGTTCATGGGTAGAGATATTTAGTTGACTGACTGTTAGTTGTGTTTTGCGATTTTCAGGAGATTCTTGGTTTACCTCAGTAGTGTAAACTTGGTTATTCGCAAATATAAGAATAATTAGGTTCTTATTATGGTAGAATATATTTCGCGTATAAATTTGGTTCAAATATTCGTATTCTTATATTTTAACGTATTTACCTAATTAAGATAGTAATAGATTACTTGTATAAAACGATTAAATTGCAGCACGTGCAAGATATGTCACAAAATAAATATCTTTAAAGATATAACACTTACTTGCCGTATTTTGATATGGAGTAGTGATGTAATTTTTTCTTGGAACACCAGTTTAATTAGTTAAATCTCTAAATATGGTATCAAAAACTCTATGAAGTGAATTTGAAACTGTTTTTGGAGTTCCTTTAGAAGTGGTGGTATTGTCTCCGTTGGAAAGTACACAAGAAAAAGGAAAAATACAAATTTAATTATATGTAACATCAATAGATCTAATATAATTATTTAGATAAATTATCAATGCTATCAACAAATGGCAGAATCTCAGCAATTGGAATAGGCATATGGTTTAGTATAACAAAGTAAGTGCTGTTTTGAATGACGTAAAAAAAGTAATTAGATCTTGGCTTAATGCAATAGGATATACTTATAGATATGTGTTATCTCTGCAATTTGTTTCTTTGCAAATTTGTTTGCATCATTGGCTGATGTCTCAGCTGCATCTTTTTTTTTCTTCTTCATGATGGCAGAGTTGCGAGTCAATGTAGAAGATAATAGATCGTGTCATCACTTTTTATCAGACGCAACGAAAGTTATAAATTAATGGGATAATATTTTCCAGTTAACGTAGGGTGGTAAGTATTGGTCGCAGGACATATTGTTAACATATAAATAATGGAATATATATGATAAAATATTTAGAAACGTGATTGATTTCGGTAGTTATTATTGTTTGCAATGAAAGATTTAATCTAGTAGGTGTGATTCCGTGCATACTTAAAGGTTTTATGTTGAACCCAATTATTTATATCTATTTTCCTATTAATTTGCGATTTATAATTTCCACCCAAATTTTTTGGCTCATCGGTATACAACCTAAACTATTAAATTTAATCGTTATACAACATAAACTATTTAATTCTAAGTAATTTTACATATTAAGTTAAAATTATAAATCTCGTTTTGAAATGTGCAATTAAATGATCCGATTTTAAATCATAATTCGATTGAAAAGATCCAACCCACTAAACAAAACCTTCTTAACAAAATCATAGATTTTAATTATGAATTTGATCCTTCTCGCATGCTCACCCTCTCTCTCTCTCTCTCTCTCTCTCTCTCTCTCTCTCTCTCTTCTTTCTCTACTCTCTCTCTCGTCAATCTATATGTTTATCTTCCTCTTGTTTTTTTTTTTTGGTTTCTTTTGTCTCTCTATTTTTCTTTAGTCTTTTTGTAATATTTTATCGCGATCTCTCTCTCTAGCAGCAGACTGATGCAAACAACTTTAAAATCTCCTCTTACTTAGTAAATAACAGGTTAATGACAAAAAGACAACTAAAATACATGTACAGTGTCATTCTTTTCATATTTGCAAAAATCTATATGAATTTAGGGAGAAAATTTTGTAAAAACGATGAACAAACCGAAATTTCCATTTTCTCCCAACTCAATTTTGTTTCCAAAGTACGAGAAGAGACACAATTCATAATTGAAACCATTTTTTTCATGAAGATGGTTATGTTTAGTGTGTTAGATTTTGTCAATTGGGTTATGAGTTTAAAATCGTTCATTTAATCACACATTCCAAAATGCATTTTACGATTTTAATTGTATATGTGGAATTACTTAGAATTAAATAGTTTGGATTGTATACTGATGAGCCAAAAAATTTGGAGAAAGGGGGGGGGGGGGAGCATTTGGGTAGCTATAGTGGAGGTGGTTAAGTGAAGTCAACCCATTAATTTAATATACTTGTTTAACTTGATGAAAAAATGATTTTCAGAAATCTCAATTACTATGGCCGATTCAAAGCAACAATTGGTATTATCAGCTTTGAAATGTGCAAAATGCAAAGAAGATGTATAAAATGTCCTCTTACGGTAAGTATATAATGTCATGACATAAAATTACTTGAATTATTTTTATGAGATCGAATATGGCTCCTCTTAACCACTATTGATTTAGTCATATGCATTAGTTAGATCAAGCTTATAGGTTTTCCCACAGATAAAACATACAACTTGCATAATTGAGCTAATTAGTTTTGTTTCATCAGGCGGTTAACTTGACCATTGTTGATTTAGTCTTAGTAATTAGTTAGAAAAAATGTTATAGCTAATTCAATAATCATACGACTTGCATGACTTAGTTGAGTTTGTAAAATATAGTCTTTTTATATAGTTAGGTTTATGAAGTATGGTAAAGGGGAGAACCAAATTAAATTGTAAAGAATTGTTGATAAAAAGAGTTGTAAAGACACAATTAAATTAAAATCCTGCTTATATTGATAATTGCTGAAAGAGATCCAAACTAATCCAAAAAAACCAACGAAACCGAAAGCAGAATATGAGTTTGATCTTGAGAACAACCCCAAACAAAAACCCAACATAAAAAAAAAATAAAACAAAACATAAAAGCAAGCAGGACGAATGTAGGTTCATGAAAGGTATAAGTATTAACTCATATTGTAGGTTCATACTTCATCAACATATTTAGTAAGCTCATCAGCCGTTTGATTAACAACCTTCTTAGACAACTTATCAAAAAGCAGGAATTTTGTTTCACTGGTACTATCCATGACACGAAAGATCAACATAAAACTAGAATATATACAAAATCAAACATCTAAGTTAATACTTCACATCAGAAAAAAAAACGAAGGGTAAAAACTAAAAATTATATAATTCGCCATCATCAAAGCATTATATACTCACCTTGGGATGACGTTTTCAACATCTTCGTTGCATTTTTCACATTTCCAAAGCTGATTAGGAAAAACTCACCGTGGAAATATGTTCTTACTTTCATCAATATCAATAGGCAGTATATTTTATTGAACACCTTGCAAGACATGTAATACCATCCAAATTCAGTATCAATGGACATTATTATGCACCTTGTCTCACATTGAAACGTGCTTCAAGAATCATCTTTATGTTACCTATGATGCTTTAAGAATCTCAGTGATAGTCTTGCGAGGACTCTGCATGAAAAAACCATCTCTTATCGATACAGAGTTGACGATAGTCAACTGATTAGGATGTGTGCAAGATAGAGTATTGCCATAATTTGGTAATCTGTTAAATTCATAAATATAACAATAAATTTCAAGGTAATTAGTTACGTTCTCTTTACAAAATACATTCATGCACAAAAAATAATAATGAAATTAGTTATTACCAGGATTTGAAAGCTTTTATCTCAGAGATTATGAGATTATTATCACATGCAAGCAATTGTAACAATTTTTCCACACTCCAAGTACATGATAATTGTTATAATGAAAATATTCATTAACTATGAAATAGATAAGTATATAAAACAAACAAAACTTCACAAAATCACATGTTAAGTGATTAACTTTGCTATTATCTTTGTAAAGACTTATCTTTCCAAACCGTAACACAACAACAGTTATACCATCATTCGAGTTTCTGCACATAAGTCTCAAGATCCTCAGTATAGTTTTCCCACGGATCACAATTCAAGCGGACATCACTGCACACATATAAATAAAATAAATAATAAATTTTCAGATTCAAAATAATGGTATTAGTATTGATTTTTATTATTTGAAAACGAACCCAGTGTCACGAAGTTCTATTGCCAGCTCTTGATTTTTCTGTTAACATTGAGTAGTATCTCTACTTCACTAATGTTGATGATTTGGCAGACAATGTCTGTTGTAAAAAATATTTGAAAGAAATAAACATCATTAGAACTATATAATGACATACATAGTTATAATAGATTCATAAAAGAATGGAGACATATATATAGTTAGAAAATAAGGAAGTAATACTAGCCAACTAAAAAAATCAGGATTGCATTTTCTTTCATAAATATCACCAAAATTCACCAGTTTCAAACCAATCACATTTGCTGCAAAATCCTCACATGATCTAACAGATGTGGTAGACGCAAATTGAATCTTGTAAATGTGAGGTGTTCTTCTGAAATGACCACTAAGATGAGTCATCTAGAAGTTAGTGATAATCTTAGATAGACCTTGATCGAGAAGATTCTCATACTTTTTGATGAACTCTTTCTTCAAAGTAACATGCATAGTTTGATTATATAAAAAATATTACCTACAAATAAAGTTAGTAATGAATACATTTATATATGAATACATGATGATAAACATATAAGATAGACAAACATTTTCATCAACAACGGCCATTTCAAGTGTTTCAACACCATTCATATACTGCTTCCACAACTTCAAGATCTTCACCTTAATTCTCCACTGAGTTTTGAAAAGCTTCAATGAATGGAGATATGTGAAAGTCGCCATTAGTTAAGTTTTTTTTTTCCTAACGATATGAGGCAAGGATGATTTTTGGAGTAATTTTCGTGATGAGAACGGGGAAGATGTAGAGAGGTTATTTATAGAGGACAAATAGTATTGTGATAATGTAGGTAAAGTCTTGTGTAATCTACCCAAATTTTAATGTAGTTTAATTATTGTAGAAAAACATTGCAAAAACGTGGGATTCTTGCGAATAATAAAGAATTTGGTTAATTTCGAATCGTGGATTTTTGGCTAGTTTCACTAATATATGTGTATAGCTAGTGGATTTGTTTGTGGTTAATTTCAAATTATTGTCATGTAATTGCTTAATATATTAATTAGATTATATGCAATTCGATTTTATTGTTATGAATATGGTATAATGGTTATTATAGAATCCATGATAGCCATAACTTTTGTTAAATGAAATAATTTAGTTATGATCGTATTTAAATGTGAATATCTTTTAAAGAATATCTTTATTTAGCAGTTATGTTATTAGGATTGAATAAATTCAAATATACGATTTGAAAGAATTGAGATATATACATTTCTCGATACGCAAGAATTGCGTATCAAGTTATGAACATGTTTAATTGGGGATATTTAGTTAATAGCAATAAATATTGATTTTATTGTTAGGAATAAGGTATAGTGGATATTCTATAATCAATGATTTTTATAAATTTCATTAAACAAAACAATGTAGTGAGGGAGATTCTAGAATCAACCAAACATGTTTAATAGGCGATATTTAGTTAATAGCAATGAATATCGATTTTATTGTTATGAATCAATGATTTTCATAAATTTAATTAAACAAAAAAATGTAACGAGGGCCTGTTAATTTAGAATGTTAATTTTAGACTTTTAATAGGTATGAATTTATTTTTAATATTAAACAAATACTTTAGTAGGTATGAATTTATTTTTAATATTAAAAAAAAAAAACTAAGGAACGATAGCATAAACCGATATATAGAGTATCTTTATTTAGCATGTTATGTTATTAGGACTGAATGGAAGATTGCGTATCTCCCAGTAATTGGCCGGATATAAATGAATTATTATTTTAGTATTTACTCACTTATTGGTGTTTGAAATCTATTTGGTAATTGGAATTATAGTAGCCAAGTTAGTATTGTGTCTAGCTGGGATATTGTTTAGGTAATGGGATAAGAGGAATGATTTTGAGAGCAAGGCTCAAATCATTACTTCCATGATCGGGCAGCCATACATCCACAGCTTTCACAAAGGATTGATTATGAGAACAAGGCTCAAATCATTACCTTAGTCAAGCAAAATCAGTTTTGTGGGTTACCATCCGAACACTCTATGGACTACATTAAGTTCTTTGAAGAAATATGCACCACAACAAGGCAAAATGGAGCCCCCTCCGATTACCTAAAGTATAAACTCTTTCCATTTTCTCTATCTGAAAAAGCTCATCGATGACTTAAGTCGTTACCACATGGTTTAATCACTACTTGGGAAGGTTCTAAGTCCGTTTTACACTAAATCTCGTTCTAACCTTTTAAGGAACAAAATACAAGGATCTCAACAAGGACCTCTTGAAAGTTTCTATGATGCTTGTAAACGTTTTAAAGAGTAGCTAAGAGATTTTCCACATCATCGTTTTACACAGTTACGGAAGAATAGACCAGAAGTATCAGCTTTCGCTAGATACGGCTAGTAATAGAGATTTCACAACCAAAATGGTTGAAGAAGGTTAAGCCCTAATTGAGAATCTTGTTGCTAGTAATAGTAACAATATACTAATTTTTACAAAAACATGTGTCCAAGAAGGAGAGTCAAGGTAGATTGTCGAGCTAAAGATCATGATGAACCAACTTCTGAAAAAATTAACAACGTTCCAGCAACTCGTATGAAACTGAAACTCTCAATGACATAGGAGCTGGAAACAAACAATGGTTCATCAATGATGAGTCTATTAGTCAAGAAGAAGAAGTCAACTACATTGGAGCTCAATGTTTCTTCCAAAACCAAAATTTCAATAACTTTAAGAATAACACTTACTTGTCTTACATGAACCCCAATGTGAAAAATCCAAAAGATCAATTCTACCCACCACAAGATAAAACCCAACAACAAAGAGGCTTTTATGGGCGTGAGACTGGTCTTAGTGGAAACAATTTCCAGGAACCATCTTTTGGTCGAGTTACTAACTTTGACGGAAAGAATTTCCAGCAAAAACCATCTTTTAACAATTTTCAGGCACCAAAAGCACCTGAAGTTTTGGCCAAACCTTCTCAAGACAACAAGGTTGAGGCAATGCTGCATCAAATCATTGCAAGTTAAAATCAATCAACAAAAGATTTCAAAGCTAGAGTTCAAGGCATCTACACCGACCTAAATGAAAAATTCGAGGCATTATCTCTACATGTAAAGAAGATGGATATCCAAGTTGCTCAAACTGCAGATGCTTTCAAAAGCCAAAATGGAGTTCTTGCAAGGAAAAGTGGAGGACAATCCAAAAAGCTACTGCAACGTCATCTACGAAGTCGCGATAGAAGAAGCTTTTAAGTCTCATCCAAACTTGATTATTGACGATGAATCACTGTCATCATATTCGGAAGAAGGCATTCAAATCAACAACTTGGGACAAGGAGGAAACAAGGCTAACAAGATAAAACCTCCAATAAGGATACTTCTCAGAGAAAGAGACCCATGACAATTCATCTTTCCATGCAAACTAGCATGCAACAATTTTTCTAACTCTCTTTGTGATTATGGTTCTAACGTGAATGTTATATCTACAATAACTGCAGATAAGTTAGGACTATATAAGTTCATGCCATCGAACACAACCCTAGTGTTTGTAGACTCCTCCACGAAGTCTCCAAAGGGTGTGATTCAAGACTTGCAACCCCGAATTAGAAGAGGCATAGTACTTGCAGATTTCAACATATTAGAAAAGAATGAAGATAGATCTTTGATACTTGAAAGAGGCTTCTTAGCTACCGTGGGGCAGTCATTGACTTCCTAAACCATATGATATTCTTTGGTAAGATTGATAAGAACACTTTTTACCCTGCAGTTTCTTTGAATAGTTTTCATGCAGGAACGACTAACATTGCGAAAAATATGGTTTTAGATCATGTAGATAAGATGAACATGCCTAAAATTGCCAAAGAAGAGGACAAGATGATCAAGGAAGTTGAAATTGTCACGAAGAGGATGTACTATAATCTCAAAATCGTGATACCTCCTTAGCTTAAAGGAGAAACTGCGGAAGGATTCATAAAATCATAGAGTTTACAAATAAGGAACTTATTGAAACTAAATTCTTAAGGAACAAGGACATGAACAAGCTGACAATCAAGCATGAAGCTTCTGATCTAGCAGCTAGCAACACCGAAGAATCTAAGGAAAGAACGATTTTCTTAGATGTTTCATCTTACGGCTAGAAAACTGGCAACCAAGTCGAGCTAAATGACTCTAAATAAAAGCGCTTAATGAGAGGCAACCCACTGGCAAGTGTCTAGGATTAGTTAATTTCTTTTAATTTTGAAGTTTTATCGTAAATGTTTCAGAAACAATAAAAAAATGAAAAATGTGGGCAAGCGATCGATCGATCGATCAGGGGTTGATTGATCGATTGCTGAGGTACCAATCGATTGATCACCCCCATGATCGATCAAATCATTACGGAGCGATTGAATCATTGCGGATCGATTGATCAAGCTCCCTCTTATTGATCGATCATAATACATGTATGATTTTTAACTTTTTCTAACCCGAAAAAAGAATAAAAAAAATCAGAAATATACATAAAAAGAGTCGCCAAACCAGAATGCAACGTTCCAAAGATCTTGGAGGTACGTTTTTCTATCCATTCTTTTCAATACTTTTCATTTGATTATGACTTTCTCTGATTTAATTCACACTGGAAAGGTGTGATTAAAGTTTGGGGGAAGGGTCCTCATTAGTTGACGAAATTTATTTTATTTTGGTTGGTTTTTGCTTTTATCGAGACAATTAAAAAAACTGTAAGTCAAACTGTTTTACTAACTCAAAATTTTGTTGGGAATTATGACATTTCCTATGAACATATGCATTGTTTTTGAGACTCAGTGACCATTGTGGCAGGGTTGTTAAGGAAAAATAATTCAGAAACCCCATGACTGGACTCCCCTAGAAACTTTCGACTTGAATTAATTTTAATGAATCTCATTTTGACTTTATATCTATTGGACAACTAACCTAACTTAATTTCTCTCTTTAAAAGTGTTAGATCAGGAAAATGAATCATACATTCTTGACTTCTTATTCTCTTTACCACTTTGTGTTGATCATGAATGGCCAGCTCTTTTTCAGTTGGTACTCCACCTTAAACCATTACCTTTTTCATACCTCATGGACTCTTTTTTTCATTTTCACAATTGCAGATATGTGCAAAAACGTCGGGGAGAAAAAGATCGACGCAGTTTTCCAATCATTGTAGATGCAAGGTTTAAGGAAGCTTGGTGGAGTACAAAGATTACGATTCGAGAGCTTCGGTTTTTCCTTGGGATTCACAAACATCAAGAGAAAATTCATGTCTATGAGACTTGCATCAATAACGACCATTTTTTCCCTTTAAAAAAACATGAAAAACAAAAGGGAAAGGAAAATTGTCAACAAAAAAGTCACAAGGCAAAGAAAAATCCCAGGGAATGCTAGGGATCGATTGAGAAAGAGTTAGAGTGGTTTACAGAGATTCGCGGAGAAAGATCTAATTTTGGGGGAGTTAGGCGTCGAGTGGTTGGAAAACTGTGGATATCTCTTGTGGTTTTGCATAATATCTTCCATCCTCCAGAGCGTCTGGTAACCCTAAAACTTTTAACCTCGCACTAAATTAGCGTTTTAACCCCTAGATTATCTACCCTAAATGACATATTTAATGAGAAATCTCATGCAAAACTTAATGAATGTAGAGAGTCAAATGATGTGCAGCCATACATCTACAACTTCCACAAATGAATGATTATGAGAACAAGACTCAAATCATTATCTTAGTCAAGCAAAATCAGTTCCATGGGTTACCAACTGATTTGCCTCAAGACTTGATGTCTCGAGTCAGGTTTTAAATTTATAAACCTTGAATATTCCTGCAAGTACACAACAAACGCAGTAGTACGTATGGGTCGATCCACATAAGATTGATAGGATGCACTATCAATCTAATTAGAGTAGAATAGAGCAAATACAAAAAATATAAAAGGTTGTCACGAAAAATCAGATTGCATACGTAAATAAAAGATTAATAAAAACATGTATAAATCAATTAAAAAAAATGTTGGGTGTTCAGAGAATTCTCCAGGGATCATGGACTATTTTCGTTCAGGGAATCTAGCAATAATAAATCAAATATATAAGTTCTAAAACTCGAATCACTGATATATAAAAGACCTACTATGGCAGCGCAAATTAATTATGTCTAACAACCTAATTAGTCAACTTTCGCAGCTAATTATGAGATTAAACACACAATAAGATTATGTTCGATTAACATTCACAAATACTCCATAAGTCAACTCTCACAGTTTATGACGTCATGCCCATCTATGCTATTTCAAGAGATAAATCAGCACTTTTGGTGTGTAAATCATCATAGCATCAATTACTAAGTGGCCAACAAAGTAACATGCAATAAAATCAAACAGAGAACGAAAAACTTCCTAGAAGAGATATATTCTGAATCCAACCACTTAAACTAATCAATCCATGAATTCCCTTTTGAAAAACTCTTAAAACCAACAAGAAAACTACTCGGACATGGTAAGAGAAACCATATAAAAAGTAGTAGAAAATTGCATAATTAAAGAACTAGGATTTAGAAATCTCTTAATGGAGTACAAAGAGGATGAAATCTTTTCCCTAAAAAAATAGAACCAAGAAAAACGTGGCTATGAAGTTATTTTCGTGGGTCTAAAAAGTTGTGTGAAAGTGGTGTCCTAAAAATTCCAAAGAAGAGATATATTGATAGGTCTTGTGAAACTTCTTGATCTTTGAAACTTTTCCTTTTTGGATTAGAAATTCTTGGACATGTCTTTGACTTTAATTTGGACCTTTGAGAAGTCAGGAAGAATGGGCTGAAGTTGGGGAAAGTTAATATTCGTGATCATGGCTCAGGCTCTTTATTTTGGTGATCCATTGACTAAGCCCGTAGTTTGAAGTCAGATTCTGGTAAACTCAGCATAGTTTTTCAATGGTTTATCCAAACAACTTTATATCACTTTTTAATGAAAGCTAACTCTTGTGGCTATCTTGTGTACAAGTATCAGTTCAATACATTAACTTTAAGGTTTTCATCGAATTCCAAACTTCTGACTGTTCGGATCTGTCCAGAAACTGCATTTGTTGACTTTTTACCCTTTTTGGTCCAAATTATGTTAAAAACCTGTAAAGATACTAGAAATTCCAAAAACACTAAAAAACCTTTAAAAACTAAAATCAATATAAAATATTAATTAAAATCATTTAAAACCATAGCTAAAAACTGTAAAAACTAGAGTATATCAACTCCTCCAGACTTAGATCTTTGTTTGTCCTCAAACAAAACATAAATCCAGTCTTAGAAAAAGAGATTTGAAAAAACGTGGGAATTTACTTACCTTAGAACCATGCCTTAACTTGCAATCTATAAACCACTAAAAAAAAACCTTGACTTAAGCATTCTCTTTGTAATCCCACAACATCTTTCACTAACTTCACATGCATTATGAATTTAAGGAATACATGACTTTCTCACATCGATTGATTTATTGGCGTGTTGTCTCATCGAGGGAGTATCAATCAAAGAACGTGTAGATTCTTGACCCTTTCAAGTATCATGAACACCAAGACAGTCTTACTTCCGCTTTGTTTCCTCTCCCTTTTCTCACTTCTTTTTGGTCGAATTGTCTCCCTATTTTTCTAGGGTATCATTTTATTTTTTTCTTTCGACTCCTTTTCCTCATATTTTTACGGGATTTTTTTCTTTGGACAGACTTCCATGAGACGCGAGAGTTGATGAGATTAAGCACCGTATGCCTTGTTCACTTCCTTGCTATCTATATCCTTTTTCTTTCTTTCTTTTTGGTAGGGAAGAGAGAGAGAAACCGTACTCACATAGACTTTTTTTGACAGGGTTGAAAGAAGAGTCACGCTCAATGTATTGCCAAGCCCCAAAACGAGAAATTAAATTTGTATTAAAGTCCTATTAGTTCTTGTAAAGTCATTTAAAGCCTAAAAAATCTTGTAAGTCCTGCAAAGTAGCTAAGCGTGGGATTTCCAAGTGTCTTGCTCTTATCAAAACCTGCTAATGTTCACTAGAAGACATGATTAAGACAATGATTTTCAGAAAAGATCATTCACAAAAAAATGATTTTGACTCAATAAACAACTCAATAAAATTAAAAAAAAAACAAAATTAAAAAATCCACCTAAAAAGAAAAATATGTTAGTAATGGATGAACATCCTCCCCCAGACATAAATCACACTGTTCCCAGTGTGTTTTAAATCAAAGAAAAGGATGGAAAATTCTTAATAAAAATCAAAATAAAAGATGAAAGAAATAGATGGTAAATAGATGGATAGAATGGTGAAACTTCGAACCTTAATAACCGTGATTGGTGGAGTGGGTGGGAAAATCGATATCTCTATGGACCTTACTATGTAAGTTCTTGCTCATGTAGAAAATTTCATGAACCAAACCTGTCAGTTTAAAATTTCTTTGGAGAAACACTTAAAATTATTTGTTAATGTGCACAAATCCCCAAAATTTGTTTTTTTTTAATTTAAATATCTCAAAAGATGGATAAAATATATGAATTTTAAAATTCAAAAGTACATTTAATTGTCCATAAAAATCAAATTTGATCCAATTAGGGGAACCAAATTGATTTAAACGAAACAATTTAAGTAAAATCGATAAAAGTGAAGAATTACATACCTTAACATGGTTTTGGTTGAATGAGGTTTGAATCCTTGTTTGGATTTGATTTAAATGTAAGATGGTGTGGTTCACCTTTTGCTTGAAAGAGGTTGCATGACCTTTGGCACGAGTTTTCTTATCCTTACCCTTGGCTCGCAAAAAATGGAGAAGTTTTATGAACCTTATTGCTTTTAATAAATATATTTTCCATTGATTTAATTTTTTGTTTGCTTGATGATGATTGATTAAATTCAAGGGATTTTCATGGTTCGATAAATAGATTTTCTGATAAGTTAGAGTAGTTCTTCATCTAGATATGTCATTTAATGCATGTTTCTATTCTGATGGCTTAGAACTTGATATTATAATGACTTCGGCTTGCACATCACTTGACATTGTGCTTGAATGCTTGTTTACATATGCTATTGACTGTGGAAGTTGATTAATAGGATTGTTTAGACTTAGTTGATTATCTACCACGAGAGTGAGTTAGTCATAAATTAGTGCTTTAAGTTCTATAACGGATGAAAGATGATGTCAATTGCCTCTCGGAATAGAACCTGAATAATTCGAACTATGAATCAATGCGAATTTCCTGAATGTCCAACGCTTTTAATATTATTGTTTACAAATGCTTTTAAATTACCTGCATTTTAATTACTTGCAATCAAACCAATAATTTATGAATTTTACTTAACTTAATTCTTATTTTTTTGTTAACCATTGTGCACTATAAGTCAATGTGGATTCGATCCCTAAATACTGCAACTGATATGTTGTGCACTTGCAGCTTGTCCACTGTTAGTTTAGGATAAAACTTATTCTCACATCAGTCACCTTTCACAAAAGAAACAAAGTTTCACTACGTGAACAAGATGCGAAGACCGTCAAGGGAGATAATACCTCCGAAAAATGTCCTTCTTGCCACAAACTAATACGCACATGTTCCACAAAATGTAAGCCCCCCCTCCCTCTGTATTAGCGACTTGCATTGTTGAGACTACTCCCTCTCCGGGACACTAGCGGGTCCTGGAAGGATTTTTTCTGGCCCATTTCCCGGAGACCCATGTAAGGGTCGAGCCGGGCTACTAACTCATTTAACATGTAAACTTTTAGGAACTCGAGCATTGTCAATTCCGCAAGTAAGAAACCCGCCACGAGATCCATTTCAACTATTTTTATAAACCCGCCATGAGATCCATTTCAACTATTTCTATAAATACCCCCTCAGAGAATTTAATTGGGGGGGGGGGCGAAGGTATAATAGTTTTGGGAGAAAATATTCATTCTGGGTTGATATCAGACGATCTTTCTATTAAAACCTCATCCTCTCGATTAAGCTCACTAAAATATAAGATTTTACCGGGACCATTCTGGGTTGGTATCAGACGATTCTTCTATTAAAACCTCATCCTTTCGACATTCTTTTTTTCGTCCAGTCATGTGCCATATTTGATTTGAGCATCCGAGAATAATTGGGAGGACAATTTTTTGTCGTTCCGGTAAGTTATAGGCTATTTTTGTGGTTTCGGGTCTCACTCGCTCCCCCAATGTTCAAACCATCTCCCTGAACTCATGGAACCTCAAGTAGAGACACGTCATAAATCCACCCCGAACAATTAAACATATATTAATATCATATTAATTTCATAACCAATTGTTTTTCAAAAGGAAATATCACCACCTTGTTTCAAGAAAAAGCCACTCCACGCACAGCGCGGTTAGAACCTAGTATCAAATTATATTGATTTATCTTCTACTCTACCGTAGATCGATCTAGATTCTAAACAAACGTAAATCTCATATTATATGGGAACGTTTTTTTTTCACTTCTTCTATAATCACGACATTTAGCTTTGTCTACTCTTGACACGTGTCCCTCTTTCTTCTTTCATTTTAATCCACTGAGAAAGGAGATTCAATATTGATAAATTATTTACTACATACGTTAATTGTTCAATTTTTTTAAATCAATTATTTACAACTAATAAATGCTTCTTCTTCATTCCATGTGTAATGCCCTCCCTCCTCTAAATGAATGACCGCTAGGAAGTCTACTCCAGTACCGCACTCCTTTTTAGTCTTTTGTTTTTTTAGGGTTTCTAAGGATTTCCTTTTTATTGGTTTGTTTTATGGATCTGTGGATCTCTTCATCTTTGTTAGCGTTGTTGTAAAACTCACCCAGGATTTTTTTTGGCGTTGAAATCTTCTTTGTCTTTTCCTACAATAGATATAACTCTCTCTGCTTGAAGGTATTTTTTCATCCCACAGACCAAAAAGGTGGTTTCTCCTCACCTCATATCTTAGTATGATGTTATCATGTAAATGTTGATTCATCTTGACAATAAAGCATGCAAATTTTTTTTAATAGCAATTAATTAGTTTGATTGTGTAGTGTCTATGATTTTTCCATAATCATTTTTAGGGCAGAACGGCACAAAAAAATTTCCAGCTTCGGTTCATAACAAAGTGAAAATGCATAAATTCATCTTACCCAACTTTTTCCTACACCTTGATAAAATGATTTTTCCATAATCATTTTTAGGGCAGAACGGCACAAAAAAATTCCCAACTTCGGTTCATAACAAAGTGAAAACGCATAAATTCATCTTACCCAACTTTTTCCGACACCTTAATTAATTCTACATATATAAGAGACGTATTTTCTGTCTTTAGGTTTAAAAGTATATTTTTTTAGAAGATACCTACCATGCACTCATCAGAGTTGATTTCCACGAGGAACGTGTATGAGAATATAGCAAATGTGACATTTTCTCATTTCTCTATTCCATTGGCCAACTCAAACATTTTTTTAGCAGCCGTAACCACCAAGTTTGGCTATGGCACGTTTGAGGTAATCCATCATTACAAGTGACAATATATGATACACATTTATTATATTAAGCGGAATTTTCGAGCTATTATATGTGGGTTAGGTCATAAGTTTTGATACTTGCATTACAATTTTATGGGAGTTTATTTAGTGTCCTAGAGTTTGAAACCAAGGAAGCATGAAACAAGCTTACTTTAAAGGTTAACATCAATATGCTAACAAGCATACCCAAGGGAGATGGAGATAACAACCTATACCTAATTTTTGGATTGATGATATAAGAAGACATGTGGATTTGAGGTAGAATGTGATATAAGAAGAGGTTCATATTAAAAACGCATGTAAGGATCAATCTTTTCGTCTTTTTAAGTTTGTAGATATATATATATATATATATTTTGTGAGGGATATCGTTTGATCGTTAGAACTAGATAGAAACTAAGTAAATAAGAACGCAAGCAAATTGTTCACCCAGTTCCCTTTCGGTACCTCTGGGGAGGGGATCTCTTGCCCCTCAACTTCACTAGATCGAAAAGGTTTACAAGCTCTAATCAATCTCTCTCTCTCTTACACAGGTTGCTCTCTCTTATTCAGAAGCGTTACAAGGAAGAAGCTATAAACTAGCTTATATAGAAGAACTCTAATACGAAGATAAACACAGAAAGAATAAATCCTCCGATACTTCAACTCTAGTATTTATCTCTTTCTTTGATATGATTATCTCGTTTCTTCTTCTCCTTGTAATGGGCTTAGTGCACTCTTAGCCCAAAACCAATCTTCCTTGTATTATGATGTTCCTGTGTAAGCCCAAAAATCAGCCCATGTTACATGACCCGTATGGAAGAGATTGACCCGATTCGGTTATGGTTTTGACCCGAAGACAACCCGAGATTTACATTTTCCACCTTTGACTTCGGTCAAAATCCCCTTTTCACGAACCCTAGCTTTTCCTTCTTCGATTCTCTGCGATTTCAGACAAACCTTCGATATCACCGTCGTCTGTCTTCTTCTCCTAGCTCCGGCGTCGAGTCTCCAGTCTACTCCGCCTAGCTCCGACATCGACCTCGCCATTCAAGCCTACTCGAGATACTCCATTTCAGACAGATCTCCGACTACTCCGTCGGCTGTCTTCTCCGTTTATCTCCGGCGTCAACCTTCGCCGTTCAGCTCTGCTTGAGATACTTCGGTAAGATTTTTCCAGCCCCTGCATCTCTTGAGTGACGCTTTAGCTTCCTCTCATTTCTCCGAAAAATCTCAACTTTCTCATGTGAAGAACTTAACATCTTCGATTCTTCTTTTCCACAGATCTGCCGAAGAATCATGTTCCTTCTTCACATCGATTTTAGACACCACCGTTGAGTGTCTTTCTTCATCAGATCCGACGATGAGCTCTACCAGAAAGGTAACAAAGTCTTTGAAGCCATCTCATTTCTGTGACTTTTTCTTCTTCGATTCTCCTTTCTGATTTCCTCTCTCTTTCTGCGAAATTAACTCGAATCTTCTTCTTCTTTGCATGCCTTTCGAAGAATCAATCTCAATCGCAGATTGTAATCGAACCTCCGATTTTGTTCTTCTCCTCTATCCTTCCAGATAATCCATGGCTGTCTTCACACAAAACCACCATAGGAGAAGGTAATGTCTCTCAACTAAGACTCTCGTCTTCTCCTTGTCAATTCTCTGATTTTTCCAGAACACTAACTTCTTGTGTTCTCTTCCTTACCTCTGTGTTGTTCCCAGCTCAGCCAAATACTCACAGAACCAAAAGCTTGTTCCTGCTGCGCACACACTTCCAAGGTAAAAAAAAACTGCCTTTGTTTTCCAAACTGGTCCTGTTCCTTTTGATCAATTTTTACTGATCTGACGCTTTCCTTTGTCTTTAACTGTCCCTGCGAGATTCTGAAACCGCCAACAAGAACCTCGCAACAGCTCCCATCAAGTTCAGATGACTTTAAGATGCTCCAGGGATTCCCGGAACTTGTTACCTGGTAAGCTCTTAGTTAGGAAATCCGCTGGGGTTTTAGATGTGTGAATCTTGTGTAGAGCAACATCTCCTCCTTCAATTACATCTCTGATGAAATATAATCTGTGATCTATGTGCTTAGTTCTCTCATGGAATCCTCCAATCTTAGCTAAATGAATAGCACTTTGAGAATCTGAAAACACTTTAACATCATCTTGATCAAAACCCAAATCTGTAACCATACGCTTCAACCATAGTGCTTCCTTGAATGCTTCTGTCAAAGCCATATATTCTGATTCCGTAGTAGATAAAGCCACTATGTGTTGAAGTCCTGATCTCCAACTAACTGTATTTCCTCCAACCTGAAATACATAACCTGTCACTGATCTTCTTCTGTCAAGATCAGCGGCATAATCAGCATCTGAAAATCCTTCAACTTTAAAACTTGAACCCTTAGTGAAAGTAAGACTTAGACTTGAAGTTCCTCTAAGATATCTTAGTATCCACTTAACAGCTTCCCAATGCTGTCTTCCTGGGTTTCCCATGAATCTGCTAACCACACCAACTGCATGAGCCAAGTCAGGTCTGGAACCTACCATGGCATACATGAGAGACCCTACTGCACTAGCATAAGGGACCTCACTCATCAAATTCATTTCTATCCTTAGTTCTTCCTGATTTAGACTTCTTAGCTTGAACTGTGGACCCAAAGGTGTACTCACTGGTTTTGATTCACTCATGCTGAAAGTTCTAAGTACCTGTTCAATGTACTTTTCCTGCGATAGCTTTAGGATTCCTCTTTCCCTGTCTCTTGTGATATCCATTCCAAGAATCCTAGTTGCAGCCCCTAGGTCCTTCATTTCGAATTCTTCCATCAAGACTTCCTTCAACTTCTTGATTCCAGCTGAATTCTTTGATGCCACAAGCATATCATCCACGTAAATCAGAAGATAAACTGATTCTTGTGGATCAGATCCTGAAATGTATACACACGGATCAAATAAACTTCTTCTGAATCCTTGATCCTTCATAAAACTATCAAACCTCTTGTTCCATTGCCTTGGGGACTGTTTTAGTCCATATAAGGACTTCTTCAACTTACACACCATATCTTCTTTCCCTTTCACTATAAATCCTTCTGGTTGAGCCATGTAAATTTCCTCATCCAACGAGCCATTCAAGAACGCTGTTTTTACATCTAACTGCTCCAACTCATAATCTTGATTTACCACTAGTGAAAGCATAAGTCTGATCGAGACATGTTTGACCACAGGAGCAAAAACTTATGTGTAGTCAACTCCTTCTACTTGCGAGAAACCTTGTGCTACCAACCTTGCTTTATACCTTGGTTCCTCAACTCCTGGAATTCCAGATTTCCACTTAAAGACCCATTTGCAGCCTATCACTTTCTGCTTTTCTGGCCTCTTCACTAAATCCCATGTCTCATTTCTGTGCAATGAATCCATCTCTTCATCCGCTGCTAAATTCCACTTCCTCCAATCTTTGCTTCTTCTAGCTTCTGAATATGACTTTGGTTCATCCATCTCAATCTCTGCTGCACTTGTTAACGCAAAAGCTGCAACATCAAAGTCATCATACTTGGAAAGAAACTTAACTCCTCTTCGATTCCTATCTCTGGCCAGAATATAATTATCAAGGTTTACTTGGTAATTATCATCATCATTACCTTCCTCACTTCCTGAGTCAGTTTCTGCTACTTGATCTGATGTAGCAGGCTCTGAAACTGCTCCACCTTGAACTGAATTTTCTGCACTTGTAGCACTATTTGATGGACCTTGAATCAGATTCTGATCGAATGAAACTTTCTTTTTCTTCTGCTTCACCAAGCTGCCCTTTTCATTCTGATCTGAACTTTCAGTTTTTGCTGACTTTAATGTATCCTTATACATCTCTGATTCATTGAAAATCACATCTCTGCTGATGATAACCCTTCCATCGTCTTCAATCCATATTCTGTATCCCTTTGTGCCTTGAGGATACCCGAGAAACACACCTTTAATAGCTCTTGGACTGATCTTCCCTTGAGAAACATGAACATATGCAGAACATCCAAAGCTTCTTAGATGTCCTAAATCTGGTTTAGACTTGCTCCAAATTTCTTCTGGTAACTTGAATCCAATAGATGAATTTGGAGATCTATTTATCAAGTAAACTGCTGTTGAAGCAGCTTCAGCCCAGAACTTCTCCTCTAAACCACTTTTTGAAAGCATGCATCTCACTTTGTCCATGATCGTCCGGTTCATCCGTTCTGATACTCCATTTTGTTGTGGAGTATATGTGCATGTTCTGTGTCTCTTGATACCCGATGACTTGCACAATGAATCAAACTGGTTGTTACAGAATTCTAGCCCGTTATCTGTCCTTAAACACTTGATCCTTCTCTCTGCTTGATTCTCAACACTAACCTTCCATTCTCTGAATTTCTCAAAAGCTTCATTCTTTGTTTTCAGAAAATAAATCCATACCTTCCTTGAGAAATCGTCTATGAAAGTTATGAAGTATTGGCAGTCTGCAAGACTCCTTATGACTGATGGAGAACCCCATAAATCAGAATCAATGTACTCAAGGACCTCCTTAGTTTTATGCTTTGATCTCTGATAACTCAGCTTGTGTGCTTTCCCTAACACACAGTTTTCACAGAACTTAAGCTCCTTAACTTCCTTGCTTGTTAGATATCCCTCTTTCACCAGTACATTCATGTATTTAACACTCATGTGTCCTAGCCTTGAATGCCATATGCTAGTCATATCTGTTTCTGCCTTGACTATTGAAGCTTCATCTTTAGTAACCGTTCCTTCTAAGTAATACAGCCCATCTCTGTAGTTTCCAGCAAACACCTTCTGATCACCTTTGTAAAACTGTACCCTTCCGTTTTCTCCTTCATAACGACAACCAGCTCTGTCCAAACAACCATAGGAAATCAGATTTCGTCCCATTGTTGGAAGATATCTAACCTGTGTGAGAATCACAGTAGATCCATCTGGATTTGTAATTCTTATCTTTCCCATACCCTTAACATCACAGTGGGTGTTGTTTCCCATCAACACCTTGCCTCTTTCGAATTCTTCCAATTCAAACAACACGTCTTTGTTTGGGGTCATGTGGAAAGTACATCCGGAATCCAAAATCCAGTCATTTGTTGAACAGTAAAAGCTGGCCATGAGAGCCACAGCTTCCTTTATCTCTGGAGGATCCTTGACAGTGAGAATTAGAGGTTCCCTAACCTCTGTAGCTACATTTGCTGAGTTTTCTGGTTTTTTGTAGCTTCTGTCCGGACACTCTCTTTTCCAATGTCCCTCCTTACCACACACAAAACAGCCCTTGTTTTTCACCTTTATCTGTGATCTGCCTCTGCTCTTTGATCTTCCTTTCCACTGGTTTCTAGTTCCTCTTTTCTCAGATCTTCCTCTAGGACCAACGAACAAACCTTCTGAATTTGATCTCTGCTTATTTAATAAGCCCGCTTCCTTGAGTTCAACTTCTTTAGCATATGCAGAAGTGACAACTTCACTCACAGTTAGTGTTTCCTTTCCACTTCCATACTTAAGAGTATGGACAAGAGCTTCATACTTTTGTGGTAGACTGGTGAGAATCTGAATTGCTTGATCTTCATCAGAAACACTGATATTGAGACTCTCAAGATCAGCAATCAACTTAAGGAAATCATTTAGATTTTCCTCAATACTCTTTTGCTCCTCCATTCTGAAACCGGCAAATCTCTGTTTTAGGTATATCCTATTTGGTAAGGTCTTGGTCTGGTAGTCTCTTTCAAGAGCCTTCCAAATACCTAAAGCAGTAGGTTCTTTCATCACCTTCCTTAGGATCAGATCACCTAAACTCATGCAAATCAGATTCTTAACTCGTTTCTCCTTTTCTTCCATCCTTGGATCTGCTTTTGCCTTGGTTTCTGTCTTGATTTCACCTTCTGAATTTTCTGTCTCTTTCTCTGCAGGTGGAACAGATGATGAGGCTTTCTCTGCAAGTGATGCAGCCTTCTCATCCAGAACAGATGCCAGACCTAGGATCTCTAGTTGACACAACATCTTAAACTTCCATAGGCCAAAGTCTCCTTTGCCATCAAATTTCTCAACTTCAAATCTGCCTGAAGTTGGCTCCATGTCTGACTCCTCTTCTCTTTTATCTTATTTTTCAGGTACCCGGATTCAACCAACACACTAATAAGATTGAAGAGATATGCTGACACTTTGAGAGAGACCTATCCAACTACTAAGGAGAGTCTGAATTCCAGCAAACAGAACAGATAAGTATTGATACCTTTCCTTGTTATCTTTCTGTATGAATTCACCTTCTTCTCCTTGAAAGAGTTTGCTTCCACGTTTCTCTGCTAGCTCTACCTGGAGCTCTGATATCACGTGTGAGGGATATCGTTTGATCGTTAGAACTAGATAGAAACTAAGTAAATAAGAACGCAAGCAAATTGTTCACCTAGTTCCCTTTCGGTCTGGGGAGGGGATCTCTTGCCCCTCAACTTCACTAGATCGAAAAGGTTTACAAGTTCTAATCAATCTCTCTCTCTCTTACACAGGTTGCTCTCTCTTATTCAGAAGCGTTACAAGGAAGAAGCTATAAACTAGCTTATATAGAAGAACTCTAATACGAAGATAAACACAGAAAGAATAAATCCTCCGATACTTCAGCTCCAGTATTTATCTCTTTCTTTGATATGATTATCTCGTTTCTTCTTCTCCTTGTAATGGGCTTAGTGCACTCTTAGCCCAAAACCAATCTTCCTTGTATTATGATGTTCCTGTGTAAGCCCAAAAGTCAGCCCATGTTACCTGACCCGTATGGAAGAGATTGACCCGATTCGGTTATGGTTTTGACCCGAAGACAACCCGAGATTTACATATTTCTTTTTCAAATAGTATAACAATATTATTTTGGGTTTTTCTTTTTTTGAAATGATATGTGACATTTGTATACATAAATCATGAAAACATTTATTGGGATAAAGATTAGAAGACAAATACAACCGAGAAGAAAGAACCCATAGTTTTATATGTATGGTTTGACATCCTTTTTACCTAAGATATTCAAATCTAGGAATATGTACTTTGGTTAACAAAAGAGTCAACTTTTGTTGTTGTTGTTGTTGTCAACCTTAAATTTCGTTCAGAAGTATAGTACCTTGAGCCATTTTGGAATTTTGGACCTAAAAAAAAGAAATGCAATTCAAAGTTCTCGCTCTATATGGTAATAAATCAGCCATTCAATTGACAAAATGTGAAATTAAAAGAATATTATAAAGAGTAAAAGTCGACTTTATAGCAGAAAAGTCATCCATATAACATAAGAAGGCTGGCCACTATGATGGTGACGAGGTCATTTAGGAGATCTGATCAATCCGTCTCAAAAGTAACAACGTTGATTCTTCGTTCTACTAAGCACTCCATGATCCAAATAAAAGCCTTTAAATCTGGAAGAAAGGGAGAAAAGCTTCTTCGGTGATTCTTGGCTCATACCGGTTACACATTCGGGTGAAACACATAACTAACCCAATGAAAGATTGTTGTAAAGCTTTCACTAACCGTCTGTTTACCATTTCCAAGACGTTTTAGGAGAAACTGAGATTTGTAGTCGATCTTTTTCACCTCTGATTATCAACACTTTGTTCCAATCCACACCCACTTTTCGATGGCATGATCTAAAATCTTTGGAAGTTATCGGACTACAAAAAGCTTTTTATTCACAAATAAACAAATAATCTTTAAGAATTGTTATAACAGTTGTGAAAAAACCTAACTAAAAACACAAATAAAGAAACACATATTTAAGTGGTTTACCAACTGTTTATTCACTACCACGGGTAAAAAGAGACCGATTAATTTCTATTTGCATATTGATTCGGAATACAATGGGGGAGAATGGACAAAAAGAGTAAAATTAGAAAACATAATTCAACAAAAGATCAGATTTAAGGCAAATCAAAAGTATAAACAAAAATCATGTGTTACAGCAAGTAGAGGGATTAGATTCAAGGCACACCAGCAAGAATAGATCCGTTTAGATCCTAGAATTACTGCTTTTTGACATCTCCAAAAGAAATAGTTCATATATATTGATAAATAAAGATCATCTGGGAAATAATGTCAGATTTGAAAGAAATGGATATAAAATCTGAACTTGAAGTGCGTGAGAACACTAAAAATTAATTGATTGGTTTCTCTTCAAATCCGTATCTCTGTACATCACATTGTACTTCTCAATTTAGTGCTACATATCTCAAAAGGACTTGCCAAATAAAGTCTTAATCTTTGTCGGACCGTCCGTCTCTCAAACCTGAGTTTGGAGGGCTATGACAACCAGTTCATGCGTTGGGTCCAATGTTCATGCGGTCAATTTTGAAATAACGCGATATCCTGATTTCACTGAATTAATGCCAGATTTGGTATAATACCAACTAAATTAAATATTTTAAAATTTCTGGAAGTTTCTAAGTCTTAAATTAACGTTATAACTAGTGCTGAAAAAAAATATAAACTGGAGTTAAAAAGATAGCAATCTTTGTAAATTGAATTGTTTATTGAATTCGTTTTGTTTGCAAGAAGTAACATTAGTTGGTTTTAGAAAAATTTGGAAAATTCTATAGTCAATTCATTAATAGTCTAAGATAATACGACGGTCAAAAACAATTTCAGAATATTCTTTAAAGTATAATACGGCATATATTATTTTAAATATAAAATAACACACCAACCTTTTTTTTTTACTCTTAATAAAAAAATTTTGAAAGTAAAATTTAATTTATTTGAAAATAACAATTTTTATTCACTCAATTCTCAACTAAATATTTAATTTCATTAAGTAAATGACAAATAGTTCTAAAAGTACACATTAACAAAATTTGAAATATGTCATAAAAATATACCTTTTCAAAAATTGCCGATTAAAAAATACAAAATTATTCTCTACCTTTTAAAGCTAATTTGTTGGTTGTTATAAAATTATTTAAATAAATTTTGCGCATCGCGTAAGCAAATAACTAGTATATTATATTTGTATGTTTATATATAACATAAGTAAAATAACGTACTAGTATGTAAAGTGTAAACCAAAATATAAATTCAACCCTCCGTGGATAAAAAATAGACTATTCATATGTTATGCTTTCTAGTTTGAAAAACTAATTTACAAACATTTAAAAGAAAATTCAACTTCAAAACCAGAACCAAGTCAATAACCGAGAAAAATATTATTAAAGAAATTGTAGCTCGCGCAATCATATATATTTATATATATATACAAAACTGTACACATTTAAAAATATATTAATAGATTTTTCTTTTTAAAATATTAAATTTCAAATCTTTAGAATGAATGATTATTACTTTTTATTCTCAAACTTTGTAAAGCCCATGTTCGAAAATAAAATTATGTGTTGCAGTAAATACTTCTTTTGTCGAAAATTAAGTTAAAAAAACTCTAAATGTTGCATTTATATAGAAAAGTTTATCTAGAATAACTATATTATGTATGCGATTCACCTCCAGTTAGGTAACCAATATTTAAAACTTTTTTTAATAAATGATTGGTTAATAATAAAAAATTACCTAAAATAACCTTCTTCTTAAGAATAACTAGGATAGCTTTTTCAATTTTTTCCATAATACCAAAATTGCCATTTTAAACTAATAATTAAAAAAAAAAATTATTAACACATTAGGTGATTAACTATTTTTAATTTATAATTCTGATTTATAAGTCTACGGTAGACTCTGCAGAGATTTGGCAAAATTTACGGAATTTGGCAGACGTTCTTAAAATCTTCCAAACTTGTCGGCAGATTTAGATCTCAATTTGCTAGTTTGCCAAATTTTTGACACTCTGTGAAAGTCTTGGCAGAGACTCTGTGAAAGTCTTGGCAGATCCTGCGTATAATTGGCAGAATCGAAAGTCTTTTGAATTACTAGTAGATTTAGATGTAAATCTGCTAGTCTGCCATTATTTTGGCACACTGTGTTTTTGGTAGAATCTCTGAAAGTCTTCTAAACTTACTAGCATACTTACATATCAGTTCGCTCGTCTGCCAATGTTTTGGCAGACCCTGCGTATTTTTTTGGTAGACTCTGCGTATTTTTTGCAGACTTTAGGAAAATCTTCCAAATTTATGGTAGACCTAGATCTAAATCTGCTAAGCCGACATTATTTTGGCAGACTCTACATATTTCTGGCAAACTCTGTGTGGTTTTGGCAGAATCTCTGAAAGTCTTCTAAACTTACTAGCAGATTTAAATATAGTTTGCCATTGATTTGGCTGACTCTGCATATCTTTGGCAGACGTTCTAAAAATTTTCCAAACTTACTGGTAGGCTTAGATCTAAATCTGCTAATCTGCAATTATTTTGGCAGACTCTACATATTTCTAACAGACTCTGCGTGGTTTTGGCAATCTCTGCAAAGATTTGGTAAATTTTTTGAAAATCTTCCACATTTTTTGGTAAATTTAAATTTGACAGATTATGCGAATAACTAACAGACTTATCCAATACCTTAACAAAATATGCTGAATTTATTGACAGACTTAAATTTCAAATTTTAATTGGTCTCAAATCTTTTAGATAGAAAATGTATTTACAAGTTTTTAATTAGAATTATAAATGAAAAATAGTTAATCACCTAATGTGTTAATAATTTAACGTTTGCCAAATTCCGTAAATTTTGTCAAATCTCTGCGGAGTCTACCGGAAACTTAAATTTAAGTCTGCTAGTAAGTTTGTAGGATTTTGAGAAAGTTTACCAAAAATTGGTAGACTTAACTTAAATATGCCAAGAATTCGCTAGACTTCACAAGTATGCTAATTTTCTTTTAATATTTTTAATAAAATGATTTCATTTTTTCAGTTAATATATATAATTTTATTTCCTTTTTTAATTAAATGACAATTTTTTTAATTAGTTGCTTTTTAATTTTATTTTTTGAAATAATTATCCCTAGTATTTAAGTGGCAAATAAGTAAATAAATAATATGCTTAAGGGTAATATAGGAAAAACATTTTAAGAAAATTTTTAAAATTTTTGGTCGGTTATTTTGGCTAATTTCAATATTTTATGGGTTATTATAGCCAATCTTCCTAATTATATAAATTACTAACTTCTAATAAACAAAGTTATTCTTCTAGCATTTTTTGGAAGCAAAATCTTTAACTAAATTATCATATTTAATCTTCTCCAAAACATCATTTTGATCGCAATTAATGCTTATCCACTTAGCCTTTCTTGTAATAACGTTGTGCGCAAATAAGACTTTGACATCTTTAACTTAGAAAAGCTCTTCTCTGTAGATGGAACAATAACAAGAATAGTTACTACAATGTATAAAAAAACAATTGTTGGAACTCGTTTTTGACAATATGGTTTTACACCATCTTCCGGTGAAATTTTCGTTGGAGACATTCATCGGAATGACCGGATTTTAGGCACGATAGAATCGTCGCCGTAAACACTATAACGTAGTGTATTTACTTGTCAAAATCGAAGTTGATTTGAATGAGAAATAAAGCTCCAAAGTGGATGACTCGGAAAGCTTATAAAGCTTCCAAAAATTTGACTAAGTGTAAAAACTAGCAAATATCCCACATTGGAAGTTTGGATTAAAAATCCTCAAGAATATAAAGTGGAAAACTCCTAACAAGGTTCAAACCCTTATATACACTTTGGTGTATAAGAGAAAGGAGTTACTCGGACCGGGCTTTGGCTTTGGGCTTCGAAAATTGTCAAATGGGCCTACGGTCCAAAAGATTTATTATTTTGACCTAGATTCCTTTTGAACTAAGTGTTGATAAAGTCAAACACATATCTTTTCAAATGATGACTTTTAAAATTAATTGATATTAGTATTAAAATGCAAATTCAATTTTTGAATTTGTAATATATAAAATATTAATTCACATTGAAAAAGTCATGATGAGATTGAATTCTCTTGTCTCCTCTTTATTGCTCTGTCGAGCACTTGGGCTATATATTAAGCCATCATCTTTCTCATGATAAACAACAAGATCATCAACAACACAAATCTCTCACATCTTCTTTTTTTTTTTTGTGTCTGAGAGTATAACACAGAAAAAGCGCTTCGTTAGATTCTGTTCTTGAGTTGTGCAAAACAGAATCGATTGCAGTTGTATCCTGGGATTCGGAATGCCAGACAACCGTCACACTACAGGGCATTTTTAGAATTAAGGATAAAGATCATATCTTGCCTCTGCAAATCCATCTTCTTCCTAATTCTTGTATCGGTATTTTTGTTGTATTATCGATTTATTTTATGCAATTCATTTACAAATATTAGTTTGTCCATATTGTAGTAATTTGAGTTCTTACAATCTTAATTATGAAAATTTTCGTTTATGTATATTGCACTAACGAAAACTGATTTTTTGTGAAGTGTTTTTGTCATAAAAACAGGAATTGGAAAATTCGGTGTGACCCATAATCGATCCCCTTCGATCTGATTATTCTCGGATTAATATGACAATTATAGTTCTGAATTTTGTTAAATCAATTTAACAAAATTTCGTTGTCATTCAACATCGAACCTCTGCTTATGTCAACACCAAAAGGATAATCAAATTCCAGTTTGGTTAACATCTGGTTTGGTACACCAGTTTGTTTTTAATCAATTTGGTTGATCGGTTCAAAGCAATCGGCTTAGTTCTGATTTTTGAGAATTGCTTAGCAATTTTTGGAAACATTCGTTATCATTTCTTAATATTCCTTATCTGATATTTAGGGAATATTTTAAAATGTCGTTAATTATGCAATTTATTCAAATTGTTTGAATGACTTATATATTATTGTCTTTGCATTTCAGATTGATTAAATTGTTAATTTTTGGAATTTATTAATTCTGGAAATTTTTAATTTAATTATTTATTGCAATTGCTTCATATATATTAGATTGAACTTCTAATTTTATGTACTAATTAGATCTTGATTCTTTTGAACAGATTTGATGTTAAGTACAACCATCAACGAGTTGACAGTTTAAATCGGACATATGTATATGATTATACATTTGTTTATTCCGATCTCTAAAATTGTTTAACAAAGATGACAACGGCTATGGTGAGTGGACAACTCAAATTGAGAATGGTCTAGCACTTATGACCTTGTGTGTTATACGCACTACATCTCTGATGTTTATCGGAATGTTAGATCCTATTTACACCAATAGCGGTGGAGGTATTATGGTTACTAGTCTAGTGAGTCGACGCGGCAAATTTAATTTGGTAGTGGTTTGCCACATATGACTATGCAAAATTCTGATTTTATCAGATTGTCATGTTAGTACCTAATGTTGTAAACATAGGACTAATACTAGACAAATTCGATGAACCTCGATTCATGCTGACACTAGAGAAGTAACTCAAAGAGGAGATAGCATATGCTTTCTCTTGAGAATACTAACAATATAACTCTAGTAAGTGTTGAATTTTGTACCATTGAGAATGTTCCATACAAAAGATGGATCAAATCCGCTTGATAAAACCGCTGTGTAAATCTACAGTGAGTTTACTACTTCTAAGGAACTCATGTTTCCTTGAGATGAAGTACAAGTCTAAGAACACACGTTCTAAGAATTTCGCAATGACGAAATTTCTGGACTTTAAATTGGTAGACTCTAAGTTCACCATATAAAAGTCAAAGAGCTGTGATTGATGATGCATGAGATAATGACTGCATGATGTTAATTAATTTTTCCACTAGCGAAAGGCTGAAAGCCTTGCAGACTTGATTGTCAGGCAGCGGATTAAGTCTACAGACCGTAAAGCATATGGTGTTTACATATGTGAACACAAGAACAAAGAGAAACATAAGGTTTCTATGAAAGCCTCCACTAGCTTCATAAAGCATAATGCTTAAAAGAAGTTCAATGGAAAAAAATGTCCCAACTGTGGCATTATGGATAGTCAAAAAGTTTACGCATGTCATAGCAATGCTAATGAACGTCGTACCACAATTGACCATGCAAAGACAATGGAAAAATTACAGACCAATCTGACTAAAACAAACACATATATTGTAGTTTCAGAAGTCAACCAGGTTGGGAAGAATCGAATGGAATGGTGGCATTACGCTGCTACCACCATCAATATCTATTTTAATAGATATATACTTGCTAAGAACCAAGAACATGCACTTGAAAAAATTCAAAGCATACAAGATGGAAATTCGAAACCAACTTGAAAAATCCATAAAATTGGATATATGTGATAAATGAGGCGAGTTTTGATGAACATTAAATGCATTCTTTACAGAAATGGCATTATTCATCGAAAAAAACTGCTCCTTATTAACTTGAAACTATTAGAATTATGGAACAAAAATTCTGACCTCTTAAAGAGATGATGAATGCAAAAATCCATGATTTAGAGTTATCTCAAGAAATGTGGGGGAAAGCTTTGCTTACCACATAAAGTCATTGACAAAATGCCATATGAACTTTTGAAAAGGTAAAGTACATTCGTATAAATACCTGAAAGTGTGGGGGTGCCTCGCAAAAGTCGCAGTGCTACCTCCTAAAAAGGTCGCATTCAGACCAAAAATGGCATATTGTATTTTTATTGGATATACACATAAAAAAACTGTTTATCGGTTTCTGATTTATAAATCAGACGTACCGGATATCCATGTAAATACAATCAGAAAATCAAGAAATTCATCTTTCTTGGAACACATGTTTCTGTGTAAGGATTAACAAAATCCAAAATGAGAAAAAATACTTTATCACCTCTGTAATTGAGGCAAGTACTTTTAGCACATTGTAAGATGATGCAGAAGAATCTGTAGATCTTTTGGAAAAGATTTGTAATGGTCTTTCTCCGAGAGAATGCACCGTAAACTTTCACTAAAGCCATCCTTCGTGAAGGAACACATCATTAGTGAGATCGACTCCATTATGAAAAACCATATATGGGAGATAATCAATTTGTCACAAGGGCTTAAAGTCCTAATGTGTAAACGGTTTTTCAAAAGTGAAAACTAATGACTTAGTCGAAAAGACACAAAGTCTATAGACTCGTGAAGTCTCTGTTTGGGCTTACAAAAGCTCTAAAACAGTAACATAAAATATTTGACATTGTCAAATAGTTTTAGCATCAATGAATGTGATAATTATATACATCAAAAGTACTCCGCACGGATACATTTTGTTCAGTTTGTATGTAAATCACATTGTTTGAAGTAATAAAGACATGGTCAAACAAACTAAGGTTGTTCTTAGTGTGAAGTTTGACATGTAAAACTTGGGTTGAATGGATGTGGTTCTGACCATAAGAAATACCAAAAGAATAATCATATCAACCTCATTATGCTAAACCGATACCTGAGAGATTCGAGGTCTACTCAAGTTGGATCGGAAGTCGCTACATTCGTAATCCAAGTTGTAAACACTGGAAATTAATAACTATAGTATTGAGCTACATGCAATATACTAAAAGTTATGGATTGCACTATGGTAAAACACCAATAGTTTTGGAAAGATACAATTATATTAATTGGTTATCGAATTCCACAAACTAATAGTCCACAAGTGGATATGTCTTTACGCATTGTAGTGCAACAACATCATAAAAATCTTCCAAATTAACTCTGTGGAACAGATTAATCATGGAACCTAAGTTCATAGCTTTAGATAAAGCGAAGGAAGCTTAGTGGTTTCAACACTTGGTAAAAGATATCATGTTGTGGAAAAACTAGTGTGAGCATTACGACTATAGCTCAGCATTGATTTTTGTGTATAATGGTTAGTCATACCTTTTAAAAAGATGGCATACAACCATTAGAAAATTGATCTCAAATGGAGTAATCTCAACAGATTATATCCAATTGAATGACAACCTAGGATCTATTTATTAAAAGGTATGTCAGGAGATCAAATTGTAAAATCATCAACATGATTGGGTTTAAAGCCTATGACTTACGCGAATGTTTGATGGAAACCCTACCTACATGACTGGAGATCCCAGAAAATAGGTTCAAGAGAAAAACCAAGTCAAACTTATTCTGCTAAAAGCACTATGAGACTCTAGTCTCTACCCAGTCTCTAAGATGATATACAGTGCTTCCTGTAGAGAAAGGATAAGCGTTGCTTTTAATGATATAAACCATAGCTTTGATATGTTCGTGGAGTACTACATGATACTTCATAAAACAAAGACTAATGGAATATCACCTAGTGAGTGTGAAATGAGACCGTTTCTAGGAGAATGAATAAAAGGCTATATTCTCTAAATTCACTCATGATAACCAGGCATGTTCAAGGCTACAATGACACAATAGAGAACCTAGTTCTGTGAGACAATAAGCTGTGTTTTAGCTGTTGTCTCGATTTACATAAAAACCCGGGTGGTTCAAGACATCATGTTCACCACCTGGTCAAGTAAACCCGATAGCTATTAACAATGACTGGTTCAAAGCTGAAAAAGCTACCAACTCATATACAGTGGATTTTTCGCTTGTACTCTCAAAAGTCCATTTTCTCGAGTCTTGTCGCGTCTGTCAAGTTCATCGAGTCATGTGTTTAGAGTCATTTTTATTCATGTGGGGATTGTTGGAACTCGTTTTTGACAATATGGTTTTACACCATCTTCCGGTGAATTTTCCGTTGGAGACATTCATCGGAATGACCGGATTTTAGGCACGATAGAATCGTCGCCGTAAACACTATAACGTAGTGTATTTACTTGTCAAAATCGAAGTTGATTTGAATGAGAAATAAAGCTCCAAAGTGGATGACTCGGAAAGCTTATAAAGCTTCCAAAAATTTGACTAAGTGTAAAAACTAGCAAATATCCCACATTGGAAGTTTGGATTAAAAATCCTCAAGAATATAAAGTGGAAAACTCCTAACAAGGTTCAAACCCTTATATACACTTTGGTGTATAAGAGAAAGGAGTTACTCGGACCGGGCTTTGGCTTTGGGCTTCGAAAATTGTCAAATGGGCCTACGGTCCAAAAGATTTATTCTTTTGACCTAGATTCCTTTTGAACTAAGTGTTGATCAAGTCAAACACATATCTCTTCAAATGATGACTTTTAAAATCAATTGATATTAGTATTTAAATGCAAATTCAATTTTTGAGTTTGTAACATATAAAATATTAATTCACATTGAAAAAGTCATGATGAGATTGAATTCTCTTGTCTCCTCTTTATTGCTCTGTCGAGCACTTGGGCTATATTAAGCCATCATCTTTCTCATGATAAACAACAAGATCATCAACAACACAAATCTCTCACATCTTCTTTATTTTATTTTTTGTGTCTGAGAGGATAACACAGAAAAAGCATTCGTTAGATTATGTTCTTGAGTTGTGCAAAACAGAATCGATTGCAGTTGTATCCTGGGATTCGGAATGCCACATAACAGTCACACTACAGGGCATTTTCAGAATTAAGGATAAAGATCATATCTTGCCTCTGCAAATCCATCTTCTTCCTAATTCTTATATCGGTATTTTTGTTGTATTATCGATTTATTTTATGCAATTCATTTCCAAATATCAGTTTGCCCATATTGTAGTAACTTGAGTTCCTACAACAACTGCATTTGAAAACTCTCTATATGTTCGGGGTTGGATTTTGCATCTTTCGGATAGTTGATTTTATTCTTCGGTAGAGAACCTTGCTTGCTCAAGAATAGACATAAAGTATAGGAAGAGAGCTTCGCCCATTTGGAGCGAACGTATTCTTTGCTCCGGAGGTGTGTTCTTCGTGGGCTGTCTTTCATTAGGCCGCATTCTTTGGGCCTTCATCTTGCGATATTATCATGGTTAAGAGAACAAAATGAGTTTTTCCTTCCGAAGACTCTCTAACTCTCTAGTCTTAATAGGTCAAAGTGAGTGAATGAAAACCTTGTTTTTGAGAGCGAGAGGGGGTTTAGTTCCGGATCTTAGCTCAAAGCGGTCTAAGACCCAATCTGATATTTAAGGTGAAGGGATCTAAAGAGAAAACAATGCGTCATATAATAGGGCTGTAACTCTCCGGCGAACTGATATAAGCTTGTAACTCACAAGAATTATAATCAACTAGTTTCAAGAGTTTTTAGCTTTGTTACAGAGTGATGGAGGAAGTTAGAGATGTGCACACCCAGTTTATGGTTGATCCGAATAAACTAGGGGTCGCGGTTTGTTCCAAGGGGCCAATACACGCAACGATCATAGACTCACACGATTTGTTGAGTGAGAGAATCTACACAACACTCTATAGATCGCACAAATACAAGAGGATAATGGAATCCACCAAGAACTCTTTGTAAACAAGACACAAAAGACCATACTTCTGCAAAAAAAGAAAATCATGTTTATTTCTGAAATGATTGGTTGATTTTTACAATGAAACAAATGAGCCTTTTATAGCTCTTTTCATGGTCTAATCCACATTAAAAACAGAATTTAAACAAAAATCAATCAACATAATAGAGAAAGCGTGATTGGTGGTGATGATGGAGAATAGATCGTGGGATTGATGGAGCTTTATGTCTTGAGAGGCTTTGAGGACGTCTAGGCAATCAGCCTTGCTAGTTAATGAGAATTTGGAAGGCTTTGAGGACGTCTAGGCATAACTACATGGGACAAATACAAAGGAGTCTTCTTGAACCAGTTCTACATCAAGCAAATATCAAACTCTATAAGGAGCAAGATTGGTTTCAAACAAGGACCAACCAAATCTTTCTATGAGGCTTTAGAACAATTCAAGGAGTACACTAGGGACTGTCCTAATCATGGTTTCTCTGAAGAAAATCTCTGGAACATCTTCTACAACGGAAATGATCACAAGTATAAGCTTTCCCTAGACACTGCGAGTAATAGGAATTTCATGACAAAATCAGTGCTGGAAGCCAAACTTTTGATCGAGAACCTTGCTGCTAGTGATGCTAATGTGCACCACTCATTCATCTTCCGATTCAACACAAATTTTGGAGCTTAAAAACATGGTTTCACAACTACTTTAGGTCCAAAGAGGAGTTCATGCTATTGAAAATGTGGTGGAATCAAATGGTTAGCGTATTATGGAATATATTAGATATGGTACAATAGAGAACCAAGAAGAAATAAACTACATTGCTGGAAATTTCGGAAATAGAGGTTTCAACAACAACTTTCGGTCTCACATGAATATGTCCTACCTAAACACTAACGTTGAGAACCTTCAAGATCAAATCTATTCTCAACAAAACGCCTAACAAAGAGTTTAATACCAGCCTAAGAAACCATTATATCCTAAAGGAACCCCCAAGATCAGATCTATTCACTTTTCCTCAAGTTGTTACGCCAGTGTAACAAGAGAGCAAAATTGAAACAATGATGAAGCAATGCCTAGAAGGTTTGAAGCAAAACAAAAAAGAGATCAATGAGAAGATAGATAATATGTACAATAATCTCAACAACAAGTATGAATCCATTGCCACTCATGTCTCTAAGTTGGATGTACAAGTTGCGCAAACAATGGAAGCCGTTAAGAAACAAGCCGAAGAGAAAGAAAAAAGTTTTGTAACGTTCCCTCCACTAAAGAAGAGAATTTCGTGGGTGCCCCTAAACCATCTTAAAAGGATGTTATCTAAGCCACAAAACCAGAGCAAGAACGTTTCTCAGACGAATCGAATAGAGCTTACAAGAGAAGGCTTAAGATGAAGTCACTCGAGAAAGTCAAAAATCCGGGAAAATTTATTGTTCCATGCTCTATCAATAGAATTGAAGTCTATGATTGCCTATGTGATACTCGAGCTAATGTCAATTTCATGTCACTAGCCATGGCAAAGGAGCTAGGTCTCTCTAACTTTCGACCCTCTAAAGTCTACATAGAATATGTAGATTTATCGTATTCTACAACATATGGATTCTTCGAGAACGTGATGGTTAAGGTGGGAGATTGCAGTGTACCTACTGATTTCCAAGTTTTATGCGTTTAGGCTTGCCCTAATAGGGTAATAATCACGGACAAATATATGGGGAAGGGGGTTCGTACTCCACAATGTTTCATCTGGAGGAGATCTTGGTCTAAACCTTAAACCCGTCGCTTTTTCTGCAAATTCGGATAACATAACATGAAAACAGTGGCTTATCAACAAACTCTTTTGCTCGGAATTTTTAGATTGAACTACTCATGTTAAATACCTCTTACTCTTTCGAACTCATCATTTTCTTCCATCGTCTCCCAAAAAAAAACCTAAAACCTAGAATGGCGATTTTCACAAAACTACGAACTGCCCCCTTTGTGAGTAACTCGAAACCGTTCTATTTCTCCAAAGTGATGTTTTGATTATCGTCGACTACAGTTAATGACCTTTATCACAGTGGTAAATATATTTCTAATATTTTATTTATCGTGAGTTTTTAATTATTAAAGGAGATTTATTTTCTCTTTTTAAGATGTTTCGTGTCTCGGGAAAAGAGTACGCATGCGCCTCTTGTATGGGTAGAAATATCATTTGCGTTTAGAAGTGTTATGGGCGCAAACAGGTCGCGAAACATGTCAAAAGCCCATACAATTTGTCTGTTAAGTGTCATTTTGGCCGATTTGCTCGTATAAATTTATGATATACTATGTATGTAATCTATATCTGTGGATCGGAGCAGATATCCGGCCTTTCTAAAATTAGTATTTTTAATTTGATTTGTTTTAGCCGGATTATATATTTTAGTATCTGCTTTGCTTTGAATCATCACGCAGAGGCATGCCTTCTTCACTGTAAAAAATTGCCTTAGGCCACCAAATATTTTGTAAATTTAAAACTACATTTTTGTACGCATTATTTGGTTTGTTTGTTATTTTTTGTTTTGTTATCTAAATTAATTTCTTTATTTTAACTTTCTATTTTGTACATTATTTGGTTGGTTATGTATTTTTGTTTTGTTATTTAAATTAATTTCTTTATTTTTACTTTCTAGCCACTATGATTAAATTGTATGATTGAAGTTTTGGTTTTCTATCTTTTTTTTTTTTTGAAAATTTTCTTAAAGATACAACTAAAAAATGGTAAACTTTTAGGTATACCAATATTCAAATAAAATTAAAAAAATTTATTAAAAAAAATGTTATGAAGTTTATATTTTGTGAAAAACAATAACCATTATGCCTTCAAATCATATTTTGTTAAAAGTATATATTATTTAATATATTCCAATGGTAAATACAATTTTACATAAAGAAAACATATATATTCAAATAAACAAAAACCGTTGCATAAAAAGAAAATGAAAAAGGCCACATATTTTACAATTCGTCTTAAACTTCTATAAGTTTAGGCACGACAATGTCATCAAGAATATCCGAATTTTTTGAATCGAATAGAGCCGAATATCGAATTGAAATGAAATTAACGGATAATTTTCTCAACCCTAATTATATGGATCTTAAATAACTATATTACTTTACTATTTTTTTTTTGTTAAAAGCTAAATTCCTTAAAACGGTTCAAAATTTTAAATGGGGGGGGGGGGGGGGGGGGGTTTACAAAATTTGCATAACTAGTATCATGCATATATAGTTGAACACTTCGTGCTAACTTGTCCGTCTTTGTATTTGAAGCGCACAGGGTGATGAGTTAGAGCAAAAAGTAAAGGACTCTTTAGTTAATCCTCTCGCGAATTCCTCCAAATGTATTGAGAATGCAAGCCAGTCCGCCGATGTAGACACCATCTTTACTAGCTCGGAACAGTTTGTTGCAAAAGTTACCACTGTCTTTTGATGTGTCGTAATACAGTGCATGGCCCATATGAGTGCTTATAATTCATAATGTAGAGGAGAGAGACTTCTGCAAAGATTCCTACGTCCCATCATTGATCCTTCTACACGTCTTTAATGCAATATTATCTTATACCTGAAAATATATCGATCTCCTTCCAAGAACCATCTATAATACAATGATATCATGTATAATCCAATGTTACCGAGGCTAGGGTGATATGTTCGTGTTCCAATTTAATAACATCGATTTGCGCCTTCTTCCAAGTCGTAGCCTCACTTTCTGCAATCTTTCGATCCATTTTTTAAAAAACCTTGTCATTTATGGCTTTCCGGATGTACTAAAGAATCCATTGAAAATTTTCCTTGGTTATTTTTGGGGAGTCTCCCAAAAAAAATAGTATAAGTTGGAAAAGATTGAACCATTGGGAAAACTCTCAGTGCCGCTGGTATCCGTGATAGGGCCCAAGTTTATAGCGATGGGGGCATTTAAAGAAAACGTGATTAATTGTTTCTTCTTTCTTTCCACATCGTACACACTGTGTATCATAATTTATACATTTTTCTCAGATTCGATGATGTCAATATAAAACCCGTTATTGTTTGCCATATAAAGTGCTATAATTTGGGAGGACACATTAGTGCCCATGTATATGTGCTTATAATGGCCAGGCATCTGGCCCATAAATATTAATTGTAGGGCCTGGAATTTGACCTTCATGCTCTAAATGATATCCTTATTTGACTGTATATTCCTCTGATTTAGGAAAATGCCAACCCACAGTATATGGTATGTATAAAGTGCTACTTATGGGAATACTTCGAATGAAATGAATGTTTACCAGATCGATTATTGCTTTAATTAGCTCCATATTCCACATTCGTGTGAGAGGATTAATCAGTTGATTGACCATGAATTTAGGGTAGTAGTTATGTCCCCGTGAATATAGGGTAGTAGTTATGTCCCTTACATGTTGCTAGCCTCGGACGCTGAGATGGTATCCAATTATCATTTCATACAAAAATAGAAAGTTTCGAATCAACTCTTTTAATCAATCATTTTTTAACTAGAGATCAAACCGAAATAATGCTCCTCCGGTCATAAGATGGGGAGTGAGACTTTATTGGGTCCATAGGATTTGTCTTTTGACAATAAAACCATTGAACACCTGAGGAAAAAATGATTATTGGGCATCGATTAATCACCACAGTTTTTTTGAAAATAATGCAGTGTTAAAACCATTTATGATTCGAAAACCGATGACATGTCTTTTTCCACGCCAACCAATGTAGACATTTTTGTTGGTTATTCGAACTCCACCAAAATTTTACCACCGCACTAGTAAGTTTCTTACTTATTGATTTAGATATTTTAAAATAAGACATAACATATGTAGGCATCGCCGCTGCCATTGATTTATTAAGGATTTCTTTACCACCATTTGACAAGAATTTTGATGTCCATCCATTAATCTGATCATGAAGCCATTCGCTGACAAAGGCTAAAAAATTGCTCTTTGCACCTCCCAGACTTTCTAGGAGCCCTAAATATAAACACATTCCTCCAATGTTAAAGATCCCAAATATTTGTTTCATCTTGTCTCGTACTATATTATCAACCATATTTTCCAAATTGTATCGACGTTTTGGCAAAATTAATTTGCTGACTCGACACCAATTCGTATTGTTTAAGTATATTTACGAGGGCCTGACACTCTTCTATGTTTGCCTTACAGAAAAATAAACTATCATCCGCAAACAAAATATGAATGAAATGTTGGCTCGTCTAGCAATTTTTAACTCCGTGATAGATTTCTCTCTCTCTCTACCTTTCGAATATTTACTAGCAATGCCTCGAGAGGATAAACAAAGAAAATGATAATGGATCTTCTTATCGAAGTCTTCTTTTTGGAGTTATATGTTCTTGCGGTTGTTTGTTAATGAAGAACTTATATTTGACCAATTTAATGCACATCATCATTCTTGTGATCCTTTTTTTTGCAAAACCAAATTTTCTGAGAATATTCTCATTAAATGGCCATGTTATATACTTACCCTTGCATGAACTATATGTTTGTAAGTTGTGGAATTTCTCCTGGGCAATAAGAATATTATCAAAACTAACCGATCTGGCACAAAGGCTGATTAAGTTTTCGAAATTAAATTTGGTAGAATTCTTTTAAAAGTTTGGCAAAAAACCTTCAATATAATTCTATAACCAACATTATAAAAGCTGATTGGCCTGAATCGATCATTTGACTGGGTCGTTAAATTTTAGAAATAAGGCAAATATTTGTCATTTTTAGTTTGTGGTCAAAGATTAATCTCTGCATAAAATTGTTTACCAAATCGAGGAAGTTTGTTTTAATGACTTGCCATAATCGTTGAAAAAATAGGGCAACCATTCCATCTGGGCCCAGAGTTTTTTCTGGGTACATCTTGAACAGTGCTTTCTGAACTTTTTCCCCCGCAACAGAAGCCATAAGCTATTTTTTCACTTGGTTTGATCACTACAATAAAACTGTCATTTTGCAATAAATCGCTAATTCGTCGCAAAAAAAAAGTTCATTGCAATTTCGTTGCTAATTAGCAACAAAAATAATAATTAAATTCATCACCAGTTCGTTACAATTAGCAACAAAATAGTAACGAATATTGATTTTTTTGGATAAAATATTTCGTCGCAAAATCGTTGCTAAGCAACAATTTTGCGACGAATATTGGTTTTTTGTCCTTTAAAACATATAAATTTTTTTTTAATTAAAAATATGTCGCAAATTCTTCCAAATAAAGTGTGATAATGATTATGTATAAATGCAAGTTTGGAAATCTTATTATCTAATGATTAGTTTAAAGTTTTATGCTTCATTTACTAAACTTCCACACAAGTGTAAATATAACATATAGTGTTATAACACATTTTTATCATCGTTTTCACAAAAACTTAAATTTTTCAAACAAAAAAAGAATCTATCATTGCATGATCATTTATGCCAATATAATCACATTTAATACAAGGGAATCATTGCAAATCTACTGCAATGTCCAGTTGTCATATTCTAGATCCAAAATTCTAAATCTTAAATTGTATTATTATATAGTACAACAGATTTTCATCAAATTTGCTAATCGTTGCAAACATAAACTGTACAATCATTGGTACCTTAAAATCGATGAGATCTTAAAAAAAAATAAACTTTGCGACGAATTAGCGACGATTTGTCGCAAATTTATCGCAATTCCATCTTTTAATTTTTTTGAATTAGCAACAAAATAGCAACGATTTATCGCAAATTCGTTGCTAAACTAGAAATGCAAAAGTCTCACAACAAAAGTTTAGCAAAATAATTAGTAGTTGGTGATGGTGATTCAACATGAAAAAGCTAAGACAGAGCTTGGAGAATAAAAGAAAGAAGAAGGAATTGGCTAAAGTATGTTGAAGGCTCTAACGGATTCAGAGTGTTCAAGTTTTAAAGGATAAGTATTGTTAATGGTCACACGTGGCACACACAAGTGAGTAGCTCTTATTCGTATCTCCTAATACGCTTCTGACTAGATACAGAGATTGATATATAGAGAGATACATAGAATGAATCTATCTTCTTCTGGAGTCTTTGACTCGATTTCATGGTGTAATAGAGAGAGAGAGTTAGCTAAAGAAAGAAAATCGATTCCCGATTTCTCTCTGATCATATTCTTCCTCTTTGTTCTTCTTTGTGAAATCAATTGGGTGTAATCAGTGAAAGTGATAGCAATCTCTTGTAAACACTTCGAGATCTCTTTGATGAATATAGTTGACGGTTAATGGACCATTTTCCCTCCCCTGAGACGTAGTCATCGGAAGGTGAACTCAGGGTTAACAATTTTTCATATGTTCTAACTTTATGGCTTGTTTTGGGAAGGATTGATGGCTCGGTATATATACTAAACAAATGGAGAATTATTGAACAAGTTGACTAGTCAACTTGTTTACTAGTCAATAAATTGACCGCCAAAACACGCCGCTGCTCGAGGATGCCGCCGTCGCCGGAGCACACCACCCCTAGAGTGCCATCGTTGGAGCATGCCGCCGATGAGAGCGCGCCGACTTAATTATTTTAAAATTATAATTATTTTTAAAATACATCACTAATTCGTTGCTAATATGTTGCTATATTTAAAAAATAAAAAAATCTTTGCAAATTCGTCGCTAATTTGCGATAAATTTTATTTAGCATCGAGCGATTAGCAACGAATTGAAATTCGTTGTAAATCCATCGCAAAGTGGTTTTCGCAATGAATGTGCAACGATTTTTTCTATTGCAAATGAAATTTTTCTTGTAGTGGATATCATTGTAGAGACTTCTTTTAGAGTCTCCTCAAATTCCATTGGAGGTTGAGGAAAACAGTTCTTCAAATACTTACCGCCACGTGTTCAACCTCCTTATCTGACGACCCATATCCCTACTGCATTTGTGAGGACCAACAATCCGGTTTCTTGTCCTTGTTTGTTTAGTTTGCGCATGGAAAATTTTGAGTTAATATCACTCTCTTTAAGCCACGTATTCCGACTTTTTGTTTCTAAAAAAAACTTGTCATCTTTGTAAGTTTCTTTTAATTTATGTGTTATTTCACCCACACTTCATGAGTCCTATTATCGTTGTTTCAAATTTCTTTGAAAGCTCATTTTCACAATGAATGTGCAACATTTTTTTCTATTGCAAAACGACAGTTTTCTTGTAGTGGATATCATAGTAGAAATTTTCTTTAAAGCCTTCTTAAATTCTGTTGGGGGTTGCGGAAAACAGTTCTTTAAATACGTAACCGCCACTTGTTCAATCTTCTTATCAGACGAAACCCATATCCCTACTGCATTGTGAAGACTAATAATCCGGTTTCTTGTCCTTCTTTCTTTAGTTTGCGCATGAAAAAAATTTAAGTTAGTATCACTCTCTTTCAGCCACGTATTCCGACTTTTTGTTTCCAAAAAAACTTGTCATCTTTGTAAGTTTCTTTTAATTTATGTGTTATTTCACCAACACTTCATGAATCCTATTGTCGTCGTTTCAAATTTCTTCGAAAGTCTGTTTGCGCAATGAATGTGCAACATTTTTTTCTATTGGAAAACGACAGTTTTCTTGTAGTAGATATCATAGTAGAAACTTCCTTTAGAACCTCCTTAAATTTCGTTGGAGGTTGAGGAAAATATTTCTTTAAATACTTAACCGCCACTTGTTCAACCTCTTTATATGACGAAACCCATATCCCTACTGCATTGTGAAGACCAACAATCTGGTTTCTTGTCCTTGTTTCTTTAGTTTGCGCATGAAAAATATTTAAGTTAGTATCACTCTCTTTCAGCTACGTATCCCGACTTTTTGTTTTCAAAAAAAACTTGTCATCTTTGTAAGCTTTTTTTTAATTTATGTGTTATTTCACCAACACTTCATGAGTTCTATTGTCGTCGTTTCAAATTTCTTTGAAAGCCCGTTTTCGCAATGAATGTACAACATTTTTTCTATTGCAAAACGACAGTTTTCTTGTAGTGGATATCATAGTAGAAACTTCCTTTAGAGCCTCCTCAAATTCGGTTGGGGGATTGAGAAAAACAGTTCTTCAAATACTTAACCGCCACTTGTTCAACCTTCTTATCTGACGAAACCCATTTCCCTACTGCATTGTGAAGACCAACAATCCGGTTTCTTGTCCTTGTTTCTTTAGTTTGCGCATGGAAAAAAATTAAGTTAGCATCACTCCCTTTCAGCCACGTATTCCGGCTTTTTGTTTCCAAATTTTTTTTGTCATCTTTGTAAACTTCTTTTAATTTATGTGTTATTTCTACCAATACTTCATGAGTCCTATTGTCGTCGTTTTAAATTTCTTCGAAAGACCGTTTAAGTTCTGATATGTTCTCCTTACCCTATGATAAATTATTTATTTGCCATCTAAAATTTTTTTGACAACAATTAGTAATTTTATCCACAAAGTTTTACGTCCTAATTGGCATCCCAACTGGTAGCTATTGAATCCATTATAGCCATAACGTCAAATCCAGCGCTTGTCAAATCTAAACCATTTCCATCTACATGGTATTTTACTTTCTATAGAGATAATAATTGGCATATGGCCATACCCAACTATAGCCAAATATTCCACATACAAAGGTGAAAAATTTCATGTCAGACTTCATTAGCAAATAATTTATCTAATCGATGTCAAATTACTCATGAACTTCTTCTCCATTCCAGATTTTGGATCGGATAAAATTTAAAAATGTAGGAACTGAAATTTCTACACTAGGGCAACTGATATATGAAAAGATAATTTACGAACATAAAACAAAAATTACAATACCAAATCAGAAAGATGAAAAGGAATTGCAGAGGTGAGACGTCGGATCTCTTTTCTTAAATTTTTAAACGCCTCGTAGTGTGACGGTTTTGTAGCGGTAAGATTCACAGGATACAACTGCAATTATTTCTGTCTTCCAACACTGAAGAACATAACTCAAATTCTGCAAGTACTCTCAGACATAGATAAAGTTGTGAGGATTTTTTGGGTAGTGGCAAATGTATCGTACCACCATTCCATCGGGTTATCCTCAACAGCGTTGACTTCAGTGACAACAACACATAGGTCCTCTTCGGTCAGATTCGTTTGTGACTTTCCTTTGTCTTTACATGGGTCAACCTTGCTTCGATAAACGTTAGCTTTGTGACCCATCTTGCCATACTTGTGACAAGGTCCATTGAACTTCTTTGCAACCGTGTGATTCGTGAAGCTTGAGGAGGTCTGAGGAGGAACCTTATTCTTTTCCTTCCTCTTATACTCAACCATGTTCACATGATTCTCACGAATCAGAATGGCATCGCAGTTGTGGTTTTTTGGATTCAACCCTCAGTTTAGAAATCAAGTCCTTGAGGGAAATTGCTTTACACTTATGAGTCAGGTAGTGGTTAAAGTCTACCCAACTCGGAGGTAGCTTTTAATGAAGCAGTTGACTCTGAAAATTTCACAAATCAACATGCCCTCAACCACTATCTCATGCGTAATCAACTGCAGTTCTCCCACTTGGTCCATGATGGGTTTTTAATCCACCATTTTAAAGTGTAGAACCTTCGCCATAACGAATTTCTTACTGCCAGCATCCTCGAGTCCATCAAGCGACTTCAAATCCAGTTTTTGCACATAAAGTCTGAATGGGTCCACGAATGCACACTTGCAAAAAGTAGCATATCTCTGTTCCCCAATGGGAGGACAAACACATCTTCTTTCAGATCTTGTCTAGGTTCAAGGTGCTTTAAAAAGAAAAATATCTTTTATTGCCACGTCTTAAACTTATTTCCATTGAACTTTTCCGGCATCAGTCCCGCGCTTATAGCGCCAGGTACTGACAGGTTCACAAATGGCAAACCACTCCCAAACTGAATTTGGGACGTCAACTCATTTGACTCGTTTCCACGAGAACCACCTCCAACGGTTACATCAATGCATCTAAGCATCGAACAAAGTTTGGTTGTCATTATTAGTCATACTCAAACTCGAATCAGTTCACGAAACGAAATAGTATACTAATCAAAACCAAACACACGAAATTCAGTATAAAACAATTTAAACAACAATGAATAAATTATAAATAATCAAATTAAAAATTTTCAGAATAAATAAATTTTCAAAATTACAATTTAATTAACCGGAACTGCAAAACAATACTTATGCAAATTAAACCACATGAATAAATTGCATAAACAATTCAACGATAGTACACAAGCAATTAAATAAAATTGCTGGAATCACGTTGACTAAATTTGTTCATTTAATCAACAATATATTTCAAACTAAATTTGGATCACAAGATTTTAATTTTTATATATATGGATCATTGACCCATTTATCAAATCTTGAAATCCACAGCCGAAATCCGGTCCGAATATCTCTTCTCTCTAATACACCATAGTGTACACAAGGTTTTGAACGTTGTTATGATTTTTACACTTTATATACTTGAGATATTTCATCTCTAACTTTTATTGTGTGACATTTGCTAGTTTTTACACTAAGCCAAATTTAACGTCATCCACTTTAGACCTCCATTTTTCATTCAAACTAACTCCAATTTTGACAAGTAAATGCACTACGTTATTGTGCACACAATCCGGTAATTCCGATGAACGTTTCTACCAGAAAATCTGCCGAAAATGGTATAAAACCATTTCGTCAAAAACGAGTTCCACCGAAAAGAAACAAAGATTGAGACATGGCTTAACTCAACTCTTTTTTATGGGTATTTCACTTTTTTCCTTTTATTGGAAAACCCCCATATTGTGCGCTGGAGCACTTTTCATCCATAAGATTCCTACCATTTTTGTGCATGGTAAAAAGAAAAAGGGAACTGGAAAAATTATCGAGAAAATGATTCTTGCTTTGCAAGAAAGAAGACATAGAATAGATGATGTTAAACTTGATTTTGAATATCACATATTGAAAAAAAAAAAAAAAAAAAAACACCCACATTCAATTTTCGAAACACAAACATAACACTCGTTTAAAGGGGGAAAAAACGAAAAAACAAATCAAACAAACATAACACACTTACTCCACAAATATTTCATTATCTTGTTGGCCATCATACTTTATCAGCATTGTGGGTATAAGCTTCATCGTCCTTAGAAGTTCTCTTTGTGGAAGGAGAATCTAGTGCTTGTCTTGTGTGTAAATTCCAAGGCTAGTTGCCTTAATTCCTTTGTCAATGCTGGGGCTCCACAATAGAACACTCCTGCACGTTTACATAGACAATTTCATTTCATATTATTCTCTTGTTTATATAGTCATTAAGTACACCACAAGATTATATTCTAGAACTATGTTTCTATAAGCTGCACCAATGCTTTTGAACGTGTAAAACTCATGAAGCTAAGCTAATCTTTGCATGATCTGACTACGATGGTGCCATATGAAGATCAGAATATCATGCAAGTTGATGCAAGCATGCCTGTAAGGGTTGATACAGTTTTATCATGCGAGATATGTACGTAATCTTACTATAAAGAATCAGCAGAGAGGGAGCGAGCGAGCGAGAGCGAGAGAGGGAGCGAGCGAGCGAGAGCGAGAGAGGGAGAGAGAGGGAGCTTACCAACATTAGAGTCAGGGTGATCAATGGCTATCTGTTTGTAGACGTTTTTCCAATTAGGTTTAGCAAAGTGGGACATGACCCTTGTTCCAGAGACAATGTCCAAACCATTCTTGGAATGGTTTAGAGACTGAAGCATATGTATGAGGGCAGAACGAGCGTCTCCTTCTTCGTAGACGCTGGTGCAATAGTTGTGTAGTTCTATGACTTTACTTTTGTCCCGTTCTGCAATCTCGTTCATGATGTTTTTGAACCAATCATACGAGCCCTGCTCCCTCGTTACCCAGTAGAAGTAAGCCCTGCGCGTCTTGAAACTTTCTTTCTTACCTTGTTGCGATCCATTCTCCATTTGGTTAATTTGAGACTCTTCCTTGGCCTTCATATTGTTGATAATGTCCTTGACAATGCTGATCATCGGGGTGGCCCCAATCCCAAGGCCGACCAGCAGAACCACCTCGTATTTCTTGTAGTCTTGTGCTGGTGCACCGTACGGACCATCAATCATGATTTTGGGGAAACTGTGGAAGAAGGATAGTGTATAACAGGGATACAGGAAACAATAGTGTATCTATTTGCACATAAAGTAGATAAGATGTGATATGTTATATTAATACTCAAACACGAAATGGCAACTTAGACGGAATGAAAATGCATAATCAAATGTATGTGAAATTTTCATCTAAAATTTTAATTTTTGATTTTGTATAACGTTTGCTAAGAAATTTAAATGATATGTTTTTTTTTTAATTCTGAAATAGAAGTCATGAGAGAACCCTATTTTGTTGTTTAATAAATAGCATAACAGAATTTTGAAAAAGAAAAACAAAGCATCAGTTTTGCATGCATATTTTGTAAACCAAGATCTATGCGCAATCAACATTAGTATTAGGCTATCTTTCGCAAGTATTCACTTAAATAGCTAAACACTTTTGACATATATTTGCAGGCATATATATATCTACACCAAGATCTATGCCCTACAGCGCCAAATGATTCTTTATATATCGAATATAAAATGACTTAAAATTTATGTAAAAGGGGTTTTCTTAAATGAGCAGGAAATATTACAGAGAAAATATCGACCCCATATTGAAGGGGAGGAGTTCGATATATTCTCTGTATTTTCTTCAAGAAAGGTCCAAGTGAGATATAGTATCATGGACCAGACTAGGGTTCACATGTGGGGGGAAGTGCAGACGGTATAGTTTAAGAATATTTCATTTTTCTTGTTGTATCAGTTTTGAGGCTTATATAAATGGATCATAAGGGTTTGTAAGAGATTAGTTCACACAATCAATAATAAACCCTAGACAAAGGGGTATTCGCCTCAATCACTTTTCTCTCTTATTTTTCGTTTCATCTTTGTTCTTTCTTGGCCGAATTCACAACAATTAGTATCAGAGCTTCAGGCAAGGGTTACGAGTCTGGAAGGATGGCTGGAGGAGGAAGTTCTCTTAAGTTCGAGATCCCACAATTCGATGGTAAGGGAAACTCTGGGCTCTGGCAACGGCGGGTGAAATATCTGCTGACACGGTAGGGTATGAAGAAGACAATGTTAGATGCAAAGGCAGAAACAATCACACAGGATGATTGGGATTAGATGCAGGAGAGGGCAGTTTCGACGATTCGTCTGTGTTTGTCAGACGAGATTACTCATCAAGTAATGGATCTTACAACTTCGAAAGTTATGTGGAATAAGTTAGAGAAGTTGTATATGTCGAAGTCGCTGTCTACAAAGCTGTATCTGAAACAGAAGTTATACGGGTTGAAGATGCCTGATGGAGGTGATCTTGTACAGCACGTTAACTCGTTTAATCAAATCATTGGTGATCTGACGCATGTGGATGTGAAGATTGAGGACGAGGATAAAGCCATGATTCTGCTGTGTTCTCTACCCCCTGCATATGAGAACCTATTGACAGCTTTAACGTGCGATAAGGAAACAATAAAGCTAGAGACTGTTACTGCATCATTGCTGATCATGAGCGACGACAGAACAGCGGTTCAGAGAGGTCTCAAGGCGATGGGTTGTATGTAAACTACAACCATGATAGGGGGAGACAGAAAGAAAAGCAGTTAGGATGTAATAGCATAAGCAAATCAAAGCCAAGAGTCGGAAAGAAGGCTATCTGGTATGGTTGTGGCAAAACATGCCACTTTAAAAGAGATTGTCCTAACAAGAGGCAGAACAATAACAGAAATTTATAGGATTATACAAAGTCTGCGAACTTGGTCCAGAAAATGGAAGATTCAAAGGATATTCACTTTGATATGCTCGTTGTAACGTCAGGAAAACACGCAGATTCACGGATGCTTGATTCAGGCGCCTCATTCCATATGACTTCGAATAGGGAATGGTTTGAGACGTACAAGGCTGGAAATATTGGGTCAGTTCAGTTGGCAGATGACAAGGTTTGTAATATCGTGGGCATTGGACAAGTCAAGTTTCAAATGCATGATGGTACAATCAGGACGCTAACTAATGTAAGGTATGTTCCAATGGTAAAGAAGAATATGATCTCCTTGGGTACTCTTCACAAAAATGGATTCAGATTTAGTGCTGATGAAGATGAAGATGTGTTGAAGGTTAGTAAAGGAGGTGTGACAGTGATGAAGGGATAGATGACAGCTGGAAGCATATACAAATTGATGGGGAACATGGTTGTAGGTGGAGCTGCAGCCGCGGAGTCTGAATCTGATAAAACGACTCTATGGCATATGCGTATGGAGCATATTGGAGAGCGTGGTTTGAAATAACTCCATAAGAGGGGTTTTCTGGATGGAAATATGAGCTGCAAGATGGATTTCTGTAAGTTATGTGTGATGGGAAAGCAGTTCAAGGTGTCTTTCAAGACAGGTGAATACATGACAAAAAGTCTTTTAGACTATGTCCATTCTGATGTGTGGGGACCAACTCAGGAACAGTCATTGGGAGGATCTAGATACTTTGCTTTATTCATCGATGACTTCTCCAAGAAGGTGTGGGTGTACTTCTTGAAGCACAAATCTGAAGTATTCGAAAAGTTCAAGATATGGAAGGCAGAAGTTGAGAACCAGACTGGGAGAAAGGTTAAGTATCTGAGATCAGATAATGGCACAGAGTATACTTATGGCGCATTCAAGAATTTTTGTGAGGAGCATGGTATTCAGAGGCACTTTACAGTGAGGAAAACACCTCAGCAGAACGATGTCAGTGAAAGGACAAATCGTTTGATTGCTGAGAAGGCGAGGTGTTTGAGGTTGAATGCAGGGCTCTCAAAACAGTTCTGGGCAGAGGCAATAAACATGGTGGTTTATCTCATCAATAGGTCGCCAAGGGTTTCCCTAGAGGGTAAAGTTGCTGAAGAAGTTTGGACTGGGTAGATATTGATCTATTAAACTTGAGGATTTTTGGATGTCCAGCTTATGTGTTGATTCCAAGCGACGTGAGATCTAAGATATAGTCTAAGTCGAAGAAGTGCACCTTTCTAGGCTATGAGAAATGTGTGAAAGGTTTCAAGTTATGGGATTCTGAGGCTAAGAAAAGGGTGATCAGTCGAGATGTGGTGTTTGATGAAGAGAGTATGGTGCAGCAGGCAAGGTCAGAAATAGTGCATGTTACCATTAAGGCTGACACAGGTTCTGAGGCAGTTCAGGAGGGGTCTAGTAAACTGGACCAGCAGCAGTAAGTGATGAGCAAGCTGTCCAGGAGGGGCAGAAGGGTAATCAAAAATGTGGAGAGGAGACCATTGCTTCAAATAGACCAAAACATGTTTCAAAACCACCAATTATGTACGGTTTTGAAGACATAGTTGTTTATGCGCTTCTAGTTGGTACATATGGTCTATCTAGGTTTTGGGAGGCTATGTCTAGTCCAGAAAGAGAGTGGTGGATAGGTGCTACAACATAATAGAATGAGAGTCTAGAGAAAAATCAGACTTGGGATCTTGTACCTCTACCAAGGGGCAAGAAAACGATTGGTTGTAAGTAGGTTTTCAAGGTGAAACCAGGAGGGTCTGAGATGGAAGCAGTGAAGTACAAAGCGAGGTTAGTAGCAAATGATTACTCACAGAAGAAGGGGATTGACTATGACGAGATTTTCTCTCATGTGGTGGTTAGACAGACTTCTATACGAGTTGTGTTAGGACTGGTAGCTAGCTGGGATTTTCACTTAGAACAAATGGACGTTAAAACAGCTTTTCTTCATGGAGATTTGGAGGAAGAGATCTATACGGAGCAACCTGAAGGGTTTGTGATGCTAGGAGAGGAGAACCTTGTATGCAGATTAAAGAAGTCTCTATATGGGTTGAAGTAGGCTCCTCGGCAGTGGTGCAAACGGTTTGACTCATATATGTTGAACATTGGCTATCAGAGGTGTGAGTATGACTACTGCGTTTGTGTAAGGTATCTCGAAAACCATACTCCCATATTCCTCTTATTGTACATTGATGATATGCTCATTGCTGGGAGAAATATGGATGATATTATGGAGTTGAAAGGATTACTGGGAAGAGAGTTTGAGATGAATGATCTTGATGCTGCAAAGAAGATTATTGGGATGGAGATTCGCAGGGATAGGATTATGGCTATCTCAAAAGAGCTACATACGGAAGGTGCTAGAGAGGTTTGATATGGCGAATTCATAACGAGTATCTATACCTTTGGCGACTCACTTCAAACTTTCAGCAGTAGCAAAGTTGAGTGTTGAGCAAGGTGGAGTTCTGCTATACTGTGATAGTCAGAGTGCGATTTATCTGGCTAAGAATCAAGTGTATCATGCTAGGACGAAGTACATTCAGGTGAAGATTTTTTTTTTTTTTGATAAAGATTTTTCAAGGGATGTTGTGAATCATTTTTATCGAATGGCTACTTACTCGGGATTATTTGCACCATGCAACGTGTCTCCGGCCGGAGGTGGATTAGACACCTGAGACATAACCAAACATGCTTCACAAACTATCTTCCCTCGATTTAAATTTTTATAAGAAAAAAAAAAATTTGGGAGATTTAGAAGTAATAAGACCTCGGAGAAAACTTTTTTGAGAGCCTTCGTCCAATCTCCCAGTGATTTTATATGAACGCTCAGATAGTCATCTTGTGGCGCAGAAGTTATTGAAAATGGATGCCTGCAGAGATATTTATATTAATCATATGAATATGAATAGTTGATGAAATGGGTCTAGGGTTAGGATTCTTGACTCTCGAGAGTGTTTCTTGCATACCATTCAAATGGTGAGACTTTTGGGCAGTTTACAAACATGTATTGACCGCTCTTGTATTTGAAATTTTTAGGCCTTGACATGTGCAAATTCAATACGTTTCCAGGATACACCGCGACCTTAGCAACTTTTACCGTTCTGATGCTGGATCTGAATGCTCGTATCGATCTCTCGCATGCATAGAGAACTACTGGTACTGCCAAGTACATCCACGTCTGCAGACAAAACCCTCGAGTTAGTTACTTTGTCAACGTTTACAATGCGATGGAAAATGTTAAACCTCAATTAATGTACTCACCGTTTTCTTGTACCATTTCTTACTCAGATATATGTAGTATCCGTGAATGATAAGGAGAATGTAGACTATAACGAACAGATGGTGAGTGTACCAAAAGGCATTGAAGCTAGCGAGTTTCTTTAGTATACCAGGAAGCTTTTTTTCTAGCTTCCCTCGTCTGAACCAAGGCATAGCTAGTGTAAAAGCAATAGACATCAAGAGAACCATTACAAGTCCCGTTATCCCTGCAGTTGACTTCACAAAATGAATGTAATTCTTCGGTTGCACCTCTCCAAAGAACTTATCTAGCGGCTTGTATGCCTCTGGAGTTGCCGCCACTAGCCGTGGAAAATCGCATGCCAAGTGGGCCACCGAGTGTATGCCTACTCCTATCGTAATTCCAACCGCTATAACCTGTGGGTTTAGGCGTCAACTCACTATAACTTATAACATTTAAAAAAAAATAAAGATACAGTTTCGTGTAACTGGATAAATCTTGAACAGAAGTTTAGATGACTCATGTAAAAAAATAGATTTTTTTGCCACTAATTAAAACGTCTATATATTGAGAAACATGTAATAAAAGGTGTAACATAAACGTTGAATCTAAACATGACCTATGAAAACGTAGTGGATGAGATTCGACCTAAATCTTCTAACAACATGACAAATCCTTAACCACTTAACTACGAGTTGGTTAAAAAAAAAGATGTTAGAGCTGCTATTTTACCTTATGAAAGTTGAGGTTGTCGTCAAAAGGGACAAAAACACCAAGCCTAGTCTTATTTCTAAGCCATGTGATGGTATTTCTGCATACAGGTAACAGAATCAAGGCCATGTTTAGTTTCAAAGTTTCTGCTGAACCTTTGGCGAAGCATACACAATGCCCAAGAACCTCATACACTGCTCTATGCTTGTATTGAATATACTTGTATGTGAAGAGAATGGCCATAACCGTGAGCCATAGGGCTATCACCCAAATTCTTTGCCAGCTATCCAACACGAAAAATATTAGTCGACGGTACCATCTTTTCAATGGGTTAGGGTCTAGCGTAGGTTTAAGCCTCTCACTAATCATGTGGCTCAGCTTCTTTCTTTCTTCACTATTTGTGATTATAGATTGTGTTTCCTCTTGCAGAAGTAATGTCTTAAGGCTATCCATCTGTTTTAAATTCAACATAAATTTACAGATAGCAGTAGTACTGGAAAAATGTCGATTTTGATGTCATCATAAAGAAAGTTTACCATGATGTATCCCATATTATCTGGGTCAAGCACTTCCATTATCATTGCAGCATATTCATCTGCCCTCTTCTGGATGGTTGACAGATTGTTGGCAGACGAACTGAGATTGATGATCTGCCAAGCATAACAAAGACAGAGCAAAGTTCAATAAATCTCTCACCCATCAATTTTTTTTTAGATTTTCAGAGAAAATTATTAAAACGTTTGAGTGTTTGTTTATGTTTAGTTTCTAGTTAATTGAACATCTTTTTCTAAATGAGCTTGCAATTTTAGCATATTTTCGTTTGTGATTACAAATTTTCAAAAAAAAGAAAGTTAAATAATATGATAATGTGTTATTTTTCAATATATAAATAACATGAACTTTTTCTTTTTAGAATTACTTTTCACATGTAACAACAAGACCTCATTAGTCTAAACACTTTTACCTCTCTAACTTCGTCTTCAGTTAGTCTACCATTGGCGTCTTTATCCATCCTGCATTTCACATATCATTTGGCTCAACTTAACACATTCATTACCAGAACTTGAAGGGATCGAGAGAAATAAAACGAACCACAAAAATGGGTAACGAATGAAAGTATTTACATGTCGAAGAACGTCTTAAGCCTGGAATCGAAGCTTTGATCATTTATTTGTTCCCAGAATTCCTTTAACTGATCCTTGTCGATCACATCCCCTCTCATATTCCTTCTTCTGGCTAATGCGTCGAACAATTCCAAAGAAAATTCCTTTGAGTTCATCCCTGCAATTTCAATATTCCTTTTTAATTATATCCAATTCATTTTCCAAAGTCAAATTTTTGCTTCAATTACTCGATTTTACAATTTTTTACCTATGCATTCACCGAATTTGGACCGAAGCAGCAATCCATCAGTAGTGGCCGTGATCTTAACAAACCGCTTCTCCACCGCGGTCCAGCCATCCCCACCATCGGTCTTACTAATGAACTTGAGCCCTTTCAAGGCCTGACCAGCCGTTGACTTCGACCGGTCCAACCGAGGTGCCTTACTCTCTCCAGAGGCCGATGTCAAGCGCTTGAGCTGGTTTGAAACAGAGGCAAGTCGCTTCAATAGACCGTTCCGGTTTTCCATCGCTGGATTTTGGTAGATCGGCTGCAATGATCCGTTCCCCGTAACTATGTCGCTGCTCTTCTCCGCCTCTGAGTCGGAGTGATAGTCCTTCACTTCAAAGCTCCCTCTCTGCATAGATTCAACAAAAAACAAAAGTGGGGCAAGGAAGATGATGATTAAACAGAGCAATTTATTTCTTGCAACTCAAGTCAATGCTCTTAGAACTTATTTACCTAGAAAATGAGAGAGACGATTCTTAAGGACATACTTTTTACTTCATATTAGAAAATTTTCCCTTCTCTATCTATGAAACTCCTTGGGATGTAATATGAGATGACCGAATATATTCGCATAGTGCGTTTATATTATTGTCATACATAGGGTGGGCAAAATTCTCGAACTGAACTAAAATTTCCGAACCCGAACCGAAATTTTTGAATTCGAATCCAAACCAAACTATAAAATAACCCGAATACAATAGAAATTTCAAAACCAAATTATCCGATCTTAAACCGAACCGAACCGAATTAACCAAACTAACCAAAATTTATTTTAAAAACTAATATTTTTAATTAAATATATTGAAATACACTAAACATTTACAATATTAATTAAAATTAGTTAATTTGATTCCGAATGGAATCTATTTTCTAGAACCCGAAAAATCCGAAATCCGAAAAACCCGTATAGAATCAAACCGATCTAAAATTTAAAATTAAATGAGATCTATTTTTTAGAAAGCAAAAAATCCGAACTGAATCGAACGGAATAAACAAATGCCAACCCCTAATCATACCTATAAATGGCGTCTCCCATCAGTATTCAACGAGGAGTAAATTAAATAATGCACAAAATATATTCTAACTTGTGAAAACATAAGCTAAACAAAAAGACGTGGGCCGACCTGGGACCACAAGTTATTATTTGCTTTTTCCGTCAACTCTTCATTGATTAATTAAAGACCAAATACCAAAATTCTCATCAACGTTTGACACCCATCAAAAACTAAAATTTAAACTCTTGCAACAAGATTGTCTATCTTATAAATCCGTTGCTAATAACCCATTCATCAACAATTCTTATTCAATAAACACCAACGTCCACCTAATATCAGCTTTCGAATACCAGGTAATTTTTATAATTTATAGCATTGTGATAAACCATAATGACAATCGTAGTAGGAGAATCCGAACCACAATCAATTCCAAATCTGATAGACTTGTATTATTCGGCCAATTGGATCGGGTATCCGAAGATCAAGATCGATAACAAGATAATTAAACTTGTTGTGCATTACAAGTTCATGTTCAATTTCATCCATTAATATGATATTGTCTGTTTTGGATCAAATGGCCAAATCCGCATAGATTTGTTTTGGATTCTTTTCCAAAAAGCCTCATACTAATTGAAATTGGATTTAACTTATATATTATACTATTCTTGTCTAATCTTTCAGTGTGAGACTTGGATTGATATACCAACAATCCTCTACTCAAACCAAGGACAACGAATCTTTGGCCTCCCCTCCAGCTAAACATGGCGTCCATCTTGTACCGCCGTAATCACCAACGAAACTCTTCACCTAACTTCCCCCATAGTGAGGAAGACTTTCGACACAAGGAACCAGCACACCCTTAATCGCAAGGTCACCTTGAGGGCTCCTACCACAACGAACATCTCACACTCACTTCTCTAGGTCCACCCTTCTTGAACCTGGACTCTGATACCAATTGATGGGCTATGCAAGTCCACCAACTGCTCCCATTAGTATGATATTGTCTGCTTTGGGCGAACTGGTCGAGCCCTCACGGATTTGTTTTTGGGTTCCTTCCAAAAATATCTCATACTTATAGGAGTTAGACTTGACTTGTATATTAGACAATCATTGTCTAATTTTCTGATTTGGGACTTGGATGGATATCCCATCAATCATCTCCTCAAACCAAGAACCACAAGCCCTTGGCATTTCCTCTAGCGAAACCTAGCACCAATCTTGTACCGCCGTTATCACCAACGGAAATCACCGTCTAACCCTCCACATAGTTAGGAAGAATTTTGACACAAGGCGCCGACATCACTTAATCACGAGGTTATCTTGAAAGCCCCTCCCACAACGAACATGCAACCTACAACCACTTATCTAGGTCCACCTTCTTAGAACATGGCTCTGATACCAATTGTTGGATTCTGCAAGCCTATCAACTCCCCCCATTAATATGATATTTTTCACTTTGGGCCAAGTGGCTAACCCCGCATGGATTTGTTCTTGGGCTCCTTCTCAAAAGGCTTCTTACTAATTGGAGTTGAATTTGACTTATAAATTAGACAATTATTGTCTAATCTTTCAATGTGGGACTTGAATTGATATCCCAACATAGGTCTTTCGGCTTATTCGTACCCGAACTCCGGGCTAGTGCGAAAATTCTTGCCTACAATGTGAGAGAATGCTTAAACATACCCGAGCTCATTAAAATTTAAATTTCCTACCCAAACTTTTAAAATTAGGCGTACACATACCTAACGGGTTACGGTGTTAGTTTGTCCGTTAAATGTGTTGACTGGGATGCTGAGTCATTTGACAAGTCAGATGAGTTTTCGGCTTATTCGTGCACCAACTCTAGGAATATGTGAAAATACCTTCCCAAAGTCTAAATTTTTGTTTTGCTTTATTATTTTGTATTTGTTATGGTAAATTCCTTAACATTATTTATGAAGTTATTTTGGAGAAAATGCTCGTGTGTCAAATAAATAAATAAATATATATATATATATATATATATATATATATATAATATTAATCATTTAGAATTACGTTTTATGAAAACTAAACAATTATGTAAATTTTTTGTTAATTACGTGTTTAGAATCTAAACAAATATAAAAATTACTATTTACAAAATTGAACACATTGACCATCCGGTATTGAAAATAAAAATAACATATTATGATTTTAAGAATAAAAATAATATATTAAATATATACATATAATATGTACATATTATCATGGTATGTATAGTTTTAAATCAAACATTTCAATATATTATTTAAAATAATTATGGTTGAGAGAATATCTTCTAATATCTACTAACTATATGTACATACCCGATTTTTAATGTAATATTCTTATATTGAAAATTTTTTAAACAAAATAAAACTATTTTTAAAACTAATACACTAGATACTTCTGTTAACTTTAAAAAAAAAATATTCCACATTCCCTAGCCAATACTTGCACAACTTAGTCCCCACCAAATACTGATTATAAATACTCATATAATTATCAATCATGCATACTTATGATACAATTTATAAGCATAAATTGTTATAATATTTAATTAAATTTATAAGTATCATTTATTTGAATAATTTATCTTTCATATATTAAAAGTTATAATAAATGATAAAATATCAACGCAACATTATTGTATTTTATTAAATATTAAAAATTAATATTTAGTAAAAACAAATTCGACATTAAATTTAATTGGAAAATTTAAAAATTAATCTAAAACTTAAATTCATTTGAAAAGATAAGATAAATTTGATCAAAATTTAAATAGGAACCGAAACAATATTAAATCGTCTTGATATATGTTTTATTTTAAATATTATTATTCACAAATTGAAAAATTTTAAAATAAAAAAATATTCAAAATATTATAATGGAAGGTATTTACACAAATGCATAGACTTGGGGCACGAATAAGCCGAAAGCCCATCTGACTTGTCAAATGACTCAGCATCCCAGTCAGCATTTAACGGATAAATTAACACCGTAACCCGTTCGGTATGTTTACGCCTAATTTTAAAAGTTTGGGTAGGAAAATTTGAATTTTAATGAGTTCGGGTATGTTTAAGCACTCTCTCACATTGTAGGCAGAAATTTTTGCACTAGCCCGGAGTTCGGGCACGAATAAGCCGAAACGCCTCCCAACGTATGTGGTGGATGTGTAGACCATCAACATATCTAAGGGATAACTCACAAGGATTCCAAATAATGAATCGAGGGATGGAGGGATAAATAGACATCACACAAGGTCTTTTTTAGCACGTGTAACAGGACCCCGACTCAAAAAAAAAAATTTCTTAAAAAAAATTTAACTATATATAAATTGGGGCCCGTATTTTTTTTAAAAACTATTTTACCATATTAAATATATTTTTTTTTTTAAAAATTTGAACAAGGCCTACAAATAATTTGAGACGGCCCTAAGTCATTACAAATGTTGTGGTAAAACTACTGTACTATCTCACACAAACTAAATTTCGAATCCACATCCAAGTGTAAACTAAATGAAAGCAAAACGGTTTTTTTCTTAATTCATTTTCAAGATTATTATAACCAATGAAAATTATGAAATTTTTCTTAGAGTTCTCACCCAAACTACACGGAATCAGAAGCGGGTGTGCAGAAACAGGTTTTTTAAAATTTTAAGAAGCGGAAACATATTGGAAACGTATATATATATAGAATAAAAAAAATAAGATATTTAAAATTGTTTTAAACAAAATAATCCAATACATAATATTAAATATTAAGTACTCAAATAGAGATGAAAATTATAACACTCGAAATCAAAGATTTAGAACATCGTTTTATACAAACTACATATATATCTAAATAGAAAAATTAGTAATTAGCAATTATTGAACAATGATTCATATGAAAATGTGACCTTAGAGTTTATTATTTGGAAGGTTAAAGGATATGATTTGAATACGCTATCAATATAATCAAACAAATATGATAAGAAGACAAAAAAACGTAAATTACGTGGTTATTCTTATAGAGTTCTAGGTCACGGTCTAAAAATTCAGACAAGAAAAAAATTAGTTTATAATTAATGATTAATAATAGTTCACAAGAATTAGAGTCTTTTTTAAAAATTAAGTTAAGAAATATTTAAACTAATTCCAAATTTCCAAATTATTTACATTATTGCGTTTCCAAAATTGGAATCACAAAAATCATAAAGTTTCCAAAATGGAATCAACGCTGCCAAGTTGACTCTTTTAGGAATTGCATTTCCGCAGCACTTCCTCGCGCTTCTAGGCGCTTTCGATTAGGATTTCGAAGCGGGAAGTGCAGCTCGAAGTCGGTCAAATTAGGAAAGAAGAAAGTAAATAAATGCTAAATTAAAGGGTCTCATTAAAGATGATTGGTTTTATATTATTATGGCATGGTTTGTTAAAGGCCCACAGAGTGTGATCGGATCACAATTGAAAAAGTAGGAACTCTAGCACAAGTTAACTACAGAGCAATATACACACACTTAAGAAACAGAGCAATTCCAACAAAGACACACAATCTTTATTCTTTACCCAAACTGGGTCCGTAGCAACTACTACACACATCAACTGCTGCAACATAAAGATTACAAGAATACTTCTATAGAACAGATTCAACAATCATATTCTATCCAGAGTTACGCGACATCACTCACTGTGATTTGCTCCTGAACATATTCCTAATCTACCCAATCTCACAACGTAACAACAGTTACGTGTCTCTTTGTTCACTCACCAGCCCAGAATATTTCTTCTCTGCCTCTGAGTTCATCCAAAGTTGTTTCAGAAGAACTAACTCTTTTCTAGTCAGTATTTTTCTCCTTTTATATCCGTTGCATTAGCAACCCTAAAAAATTGACTCCCCTTAAACCCAAAGGGCTAGTCACTGTTCTAAGACTTCTGATGGAAGACCAACTTGCACTGTTTCTCTGGCAATAAGTCCCATCAGTCCTTGAGAACTAAACCAATCCCACTTGCTTTATTTCTTTTGCAATGGGTCTAATCCAACCTTTATAGACAAACCACTTTTCTGCAGCACGCTTCTCTTCTTTTCCTTGCTCAGCTCGTGGCTCGAGGTGCCACCTGGCATGTTGACATTTCTTCCAGCTTTTGAGTTTGCCACCTGGCACATTGACTTTTCTTCAGCTTCTGTTTGACCTTACCTTGCTCAGCTTCTGACTTTCTCATCACTGCTGTGTTGCTCAAGTCCTCTACAGATCCTCTGCTTCTTCAATCTCCCCTTTTTTACTTAAGTATGACAATCCAATCAACCTACACAAGGAAGCACACATACACACATACAAGCACACTCCTCACACAACAATCACAGACATAAACAGACCATAGATCAATAAACCAAAACACCAAGAGCAGTAGGTTCAGATCATAGTTATACAAACCCGGAAACATAAGTTCATCATTCCAACAACCTCCTCCAGAGGTGTCTCAAAAGGCATAAGTTCAGTGTTAAAGATACGAGCCGATATAGTCTAGAGAGATAGGGGAAACATAGATAAGAAAACACACTAGATCAATCAGATTCAAAGTCACCATCCTCCTGAACCTCCTCTTTTACTCCAAGCTCTTTACCTGTAATTCCATATTCTCCCCCTGCTTAAATGCATACTCTGGTAAAAACATTAGTCATTCAAACAACATAGACTAAAAGCAGGGAACAAGACCATACCTGACAGATTTAGCTGTATGCCTTTGAGCATGCAAGCAAGATTTTTAAGATCTATAGACAAGCACATAGTCTTTGGTTCTGGAGGAACACCGTAGAGAGATGAGTTCTTCTGATCCAGCTGGAAGAACATAGGTGCAGCATAAACCTGATCATCAGGGTAGGAGGGAACAATGCGCCGGAAGATCAGGTAGGACCAACCGATTGGTGGGAGCAGCACTGGCACATGCCATGATTTAATCATATACCATCTTGCCAAAGTTGAATGTCTTAGCGTTGGAAACCATTGTTGCTCGGTCTTTATGCAGTGCAGTTTTGTTAACCATTGGCAGCCAGCTGTGACAACAGATTTTGTAGAGCACTTCCATTGTTGGACTCAGACGTGGAGAATTGAGATCATCCCACTCCCTAACTGTTCCACCAGAGAGTAGAGAGACTACCTCCTCAATTGGCTCCTCAAGCCATGGATCAGAGCCATCATTGTCAAATGGAGGATCAGACAACTGGAACATCCGGTTGATTATGCTTGGTGTGAACTCATACATTGTTCCCCTGACATATACACAGTGCTGACCATAATCACGTAGCTCCAGATCTCCAAGATTAGCATAGAATTCTTTGACGACCTCCTCGACATAGGAGTCAACCTCAATCACAGTTGGGAGGAGACCAGTAGAATCAACCAGATGCTGAGCAGTAAGGGTCGACGAGATTCCCAGAGGTAGCACAAGCATATTGTTGAAATTATGAGATGAGATAGCAAGATACCTTTCGGCAGCAGCGAAAGTTGCAAAGCGAGAATCATGAGGAGTCGAGGCACACTTCTTGATTTCTGGATATTTGCGGTCACGAGCAAGAACAGCACGCTCATGTCTTCATAGCGAGCAAGGAATTCTTGAGGAGCATCACCGGATTCATCAGCCATATCATCAGCAACACCCATCTTTACATCACAGGATGCATGTCGAGATTTGGAAGATCGAGGGACTTGAGAGGTTACTCCAGAGGGCAGATCTGAAATCGGATGAGACTCAGGTAGAGAGACTGAGTCATCACTGTCCTCATCGATGAGGTGAGGTGCAGAGTCAGTGGTACGGTTTTGGCGATGACCATGAATGCGAAGACGCTGAGGAAGAGGCACCAGCTTTGGCTCAATCTTGATGATGGCGCTTGGATTTCGCTGGAGATGGATCAACATTCACATCGAAAGTCCTTTTAGGAGACTTCGACATTGTTGCTTCAATTAACTGAGAACACAAGAAAATCTAGAAAAAGAGAGATCTCAGAGTAAGATAGTTAGGGCTTGAAGGAGAAAGACGAACAGTTTCCTTGACAAAATATAAAGGGACACAAACGACTTTCCTCCGAAACCTCGAACTTAGCAGAAGTAACCCGCTTATCGAGAAGCTTTCGAATTGAAACGGATTTGGACAGATCCAAGCCCAATAACGAATAACTGAGACAGATCCAAAACCAATTAAAGAAATCAAGAGAAAACACACGGGCCTTGACAGACCATACTTATATAAAACCGAAAGGCCCAACCTTATATATACCAAATTTATCAGAAATAAGATTCTCAACAGTTAAGGAAACGAAAACAACAACATTCCTTAAAGCAAGACTAACAGGATTGACAGTTAGAGCAATGAATGCAAAGGGAAACTCCCAAACACATCGAGATACGCAGCCACTAAGATTCTAGAGAAGCAGAAGACATCAATAGTATGAAGAACACACTGGTTTTTCGAGATCAGACCATGAGAATCAAACTTTTGAAAATATTTTAAACATAGGTATATATATATATATACATAATAGAGATACCAATCCTTTGAACCTGTCCTAGAGGGTATGTGACACCACAGATTGAAGTCAGAATAACAAGCGTAAGCTTTTTAGAAGGTGATCAACTCACCAGCTCACTGAGGTAGCTATTTCTCAAAGAGGAGCTTTCACACTCAGTGATCAACCCAGACTAGTCTTCACATCAACATACATGCTCAGAGCCTTTTTTGAGAATGATTCAGAACACAGAGAAGTAAGACCTTTCCCAGCTCATTTTGATTCTGAGATATAACAACAAAAAAATTATTCTCCCTTTTAATTTTCTTTTCTTTTCTTTTCTTTTTATATTTTTTTTTCTTTTCTTTTTCTGTTCCCAATCCTTTTGATTTTCTCTTAAACTGGTTTTCCTAGAACCCAAGAAGAGAGGAGAAAGACAAGAAGAAGAACCAAGTCTGAACATATATGATGAGTAGCTCTTTTTCTGAGCTGGCTTGCCAATAAGAGATTTTGAGAGGTGATTTGTATAAGGGGCTAAACACACCTGCAATCCTAACCTAAATTATGTACCACACAACCAACCAGAACAGGTTAAGACCTAGTCCTCACAAATAGTAAGCGGTTTTTGTGACTTAGCAGCCATTTTTGAAAATAGAGTTTTGATAAAGATATTTGCATACTGATCCTCAGAGTAAACCAATGTGCTCTCAACCAGATATCTCTTAGCAAACTCTAGAGTAAAATGGTGCTTAACATCAATGTGCTTAGTTTTCATTTTTCCTTTGTAGCTTAACAAAAATTTGCAAGAATCATGCTGAGAGAAAGGAGTATTAGAGATCATACCCCAATGGGACAGAGTCTATGTCACCTGTAAAGACTGATCACATCTACTACCCTTAGCAATTTGTTTTGACTCAGTAGTGAGTGACGTGATACACACTTGCAGATTTTTGGGCACGGACATCAGAATGTCTTTGTAGAAAAGTCAGTACTCAGGTGACCTCCAGCTGTTATCTGTACTTCTTCCTAGTCCTGCATCACAGAAAACTAGACCATCAAACTTACTTTTGATAATAAAAAACTTGGTACATGTTGTACTGCACTCCAAGGAGTGAGGAATCAGATTCCAGACATCATTCTGGCCAAGTTGGTTTAGCTCCTTATGACATGCTAAAAATCAATATCCATTCTCCTTAGTTCCTTTGAGAATTTCTTTCTCAGACAGAAGTTGCAGATCAACAGCGTTGAATCTTTTCACAAATCCGACATAACATACAACAGACAGGTCATTCATCAGACCGAGGATGTATCCATTGGAATACATCCTTTTGCTTTGAGCGGGAACCAGAAGCTTGCTAAGAAGGAGTTCATTTTGATATGATTCCTTGTCAGACAGATCATACTCAGGGATCACATCAGACTGAAATTCATCCAGACTTTTCCAAATATAGAAGTTGTTTTCAACCTTGGAACCAGACAGCACTGTGTTCCCACTCGAGTTACTTGCTTGACATCCATCCATAGTGAACACAACCCTCAACCCTTCACTACACAACTGACTTACACTGATCAGGTTTGCCCTGAGTCCTTCAACCAGATACACTTCAGCTAGCTGTGGTGTGTCTCTCTATCTCCAAATATGATACTCCCCTTGACTGATCCAGAGAAGTTAGTCAGAGTGGTCTTGTCACCAGTCATGTGTTTAGAGCATTCACTATCAAAGTACCATCTCTGTCCATCATCAGTTGAACTTGTGACATAAGCCATGTTGGCCACAAGATGATGATCTTCCCTTTCTGATACAGAGTAGCTCATCCGGCCAGCTTTGTCAAACCTGGAGTACAGATTCATGTAGTTGAGCTGTTCAAATTCTGCAGACAATTTCCCATAGAGATCCTTCTTGGCAACCCATACACATCCAAATCGTGTAGGTTCAACCCAACACTTGTTCAGATTCCAAAGCAACTGAAGCTTTTTCTTCCGTTTGAAACATCGCCGCCATCTGTGCCCTGTTTCCCATAGTGAAAACATCCTCTAACTTGCAGGCAGTTTCACCTTGAGACTTGGAACAAGGTGACTCATGTCTTTGATTCAAACTGGCATTCCTTGAGGCTCTATTGTTTGGCTTATGCACATCCTTCAAGATTCCAGCAGAGACAGTGGAACTTGGTGACACATGCCTCTTAGTCTGAATGGACAGCCTTGGAGCTTTAGTGTTGGAGCTCTGAGTGTACTTCATGACCTTACACACTGGTTGAGATGCTTGAGTATGCTCAGGAGTGACTTGGCTTTGTAGTACTTCAGTAGAACTGCACCCTTTGAAAAACGTAATTGGTTCAATTAAAGACTCCCCAAAACAGCTTGAACGACCTTGATATCCAAGACCTCTATGTCGAGAATCAGTCCTTCCCATAGCCAGAATGTTGTCAAGTTGCTGAGATCCATTGTTGAGCATTCTCATCTTCTTATGGTTCTCACTCATTTCTCTTTCCAACATGTCAACTTTCTATTTTTCGTTGAAGTACTCTTCCTGAAGAAATTTTATCCTTTCATCCATGTATTTTGATTAAAATTCAGGAAACATATCCTCAAATGAGTCAGAGCTCTCTTCTTCTTGTAGCTGTTCAAGTCTGGCCTCTAGTCTGAATTTATCCTGAACCAGCTGTAGCTTGTCATCACTCAGCTGAACCTAGTTGTCATACAGAGCACGATAGGCTTCCTTATGATTGATTTCTTCATCTTCGTCATCAGTGTCTGAACTGCAAGGAAACAACGCTTCATTCGAGCCTGCCACGAAGGCAACAAACTTAAACATCTCATCTTCAGCTTTCTCGTTCTCCTCTGAGTCAAATTCACTAAAGCTGATGAAGGATTTCTCTTTTCTTTTCTGCAGATTTGGACATTCGAACTTGGTGTGTCCAACTCCCTTACATTCGTAGCACTTCAGCTCCTTTTGTTTGGTGACAGGACACTCTGGTCTGATGTGACCAATTCCTCCACACTCAAAGCATTGAGTTTTACTTTTGTTTCCATCATTGTCCTCATTGGGAAGAAAATTCCTCTGATTCCCTTTATCCCTGCTTCGAGACAGACTGGATGAACCTTGGTACTGTCCATGTGCAACTCTTCTTAAGGCCTTTCCAAAGTTCCTCGCGATTAGAGACATGTCACCTTTTAGATCTTGGATTTTGTTGCTCTCATCTTCAGCGGCAAAGGCAATCCCTTTAGACGTTGTCACTTTGTCTTCATCTACCTCCATTTCTTCTGATTTAAGCATCCCCACAAGCTCTTCATACTTCATGGAGTCCGTGTTGCCAGACACTCTCGTTACTGCCTTGTAAGCCGCAAATTTCTGAGGCAGACATCTCAGAAGCTTCTTTACCAGCTTTTGATCCTTGTAGGTTTTCCCAAGAACCTCTGCTTCATTAGCTATGGCACTGATCTTAGAGTTGAATTGAACAATGATTTCATATGGGTCCATTTTTTAGATTTTCGAAGCGTGACACAAGCTGACCTAGTCTTGTTCTCTTGACACTAGATGTTCCCTCATGAGATTTTTGCAGAACATCCCATGCTTGTTTAGCCAATTTGCAACTTTGAATGAGCTTCAATTCATCTTCATTTACACCACTAAAAATGGCATTCATAGCACGAGCATTGAACTTAGACAAGTTCTTCTCTTCAACATTCCGACTTGACTTTAGTTTAAGAACTTTGAATCCTTCATATGTGACCTGAGACGGAGGTTCCAAGCCATCTTCAACTGCAGTCCACGCATCTTCTCCTTGGCCACGGATGAGCTGCATCATCCTAACTTTCCAATAACCATACCTATTTGTATCCAACAACAAGGTCTTGTAAGCACCAACTAGCTCTGTAGACGATTCCATGATGTCGCAGGATCTTCACCTGTTAAGGAAAAACTATCCCTTGGTTTGGTGATCCACTCTGATACCAAATAAAAAGCAGGAACCCTAGTACAAGTTAACTACAGAGCAATATACACACACTTAAGAGACAAAGTAATTCCAACAAAGACACAAAGTCTTTATTCTTTACTCAAACCGGTGCCGTAGCAACTGCTACACACAGAAACTGCTGCAACAGTTAGATTACAACAATACTTCTATAGAACATATTCAACAATCCTATTCAACCCAGAGTTACGCGACATCACTCACTGTGATTTGCTCCTGAACATATTCCTAATCTACCCAATGTTACGTGTCTCTTTGTTCACTCACCAGTCCAGATTATTTCTTCTCTGCCTCTGAGTTCATCCAAAGCTGTTTCAGAAGAACTAACTCTTTTCAGGTCAGACTTCTTCTCCTTTTATATCCGTTGCATTAGCAACCCTAAACAGCTGACTCCCCTTAAATCCAAAGGGCAAGTCACTGTTCCAAGACTTCTGATGGCAGACCAACTTGCACTGTTTCTCTGGCAATAAGTCCCATAAGGCCTTGAGAACTAAACCAAACCCACTTGCTTTATTTCTTTTGCAATGGGTCTAATCCAATCTTTATAGACAAACCACTCTTCTGCATCAAGCTTCTCTTCTTTTCATTGCTCAGCTCGTGGCTCAAGGTGCCACCTGGCATGTTGACATTTCTTCCAGCTTCTGAGTTTGCCACCTGGCACATTGACTTTTCTTCAGCCTCTGTTTGATCTTTCCTTGCTCAACTTCTGACTTTCTCATCACTGCTGTGTTGCTCAAGTCCTCTTCAGATCCTCTGCTTCTTCAACAATGACTCACTAGTGAAAATCTGGCTGTCCACTCATTTTGCCATGATTACAATGTAATAGTCTTGATCTTTGTGGCAAATCAGGTTTCTTTATGGGGCTGATCGGATGTTCGAGTAATAGATGGGTATAAAAAGGAAACATTTGGAACTATAACTCGGACTCGTGATCGATGGGCTTGATGTACCGTTTTCATTATGAAGTATGGAGTTACTATGCGATCTTTGTTTGCCCAATGGATCATTTAGTAGTCATCGCGTCATTCTAGTTTTATTGTCTAATTAGGGGTGGGTAAATAGGAATTAGGGATGGAACTCTGCGGAAACGTGAACGTGACGGAAGTTTAGAAACCAAAATAGTTTTCAAATTTACGTCCCATTTAAAGTCGGGACGGGAACAGGATGGGACGAAATTTCCCACAAAAAAAAAATGAATGTGATAATCTCAAAAATCATATGAAATTAATTATCATTTTACATAATATGTAATATTATAATTAGTATCTTTGGTTAATTATTAGAAAAATAAGAAACTAAGATTAAGTTTATGTGTAATATTCTATATTTTCAAATCTTTATTATTATAAAATATATATTTCATTATTTATATAATATTACTTAGTATAAAATTTATCTCAAATTGGATTTCGGAAATTTCCGTTCTCGGCTAGTTTCATTCCCAAACAGAAATCAAAAACTTATACCAAATGGGAATGCATTCCCATATTGAACGGAAATATGGAACCTGAAATGGAACGGTACAGGATGAGACGGAAAATTTGCCCACCCCTGTGTCTAATGGAGATTATATAAATTCTCATTACAAAAACTAATTAAACATGAGAGATCCAAAGATATATGATGCATAGTCACTCCTAGGGCTAGGATAAAAAATCGAACCGAAGTTTCCTAACCGAACCAAACCAAGATTTTTTTGTTTTTGGTTTTTGTTTGGTTACTTCAGCCGAACCGATCGACATAATATTAAAATTAATTCAGTTTCGTTCGGTTCGGTTCAGCTGAACCGATCGATTTTTTAGTTTTTTAAACCGAATTTATCCAAATGTACTCGAATTCAACCGAATTTACCCGAATTTACCGGATTTTAACCGAATTTAAACAAAAATTCAAAAACTTTGGTTCAATTCTGTAAAATATTCAAAACACAAACTAACCGATATCAAAACCAAACCAAACCGTAATTTATTTCGGTTATTTTTGGTAGAATTTTCCCGAACAGAACTACTCGACTAGCCTTACAATATTATTCTTCCTCATATCATTTTTCTTGCAATTCTCATCTCAAGGCTATATCTTGATTGACTCTTTCTTCCTTCAATTATCTTCCGTGAATGCTTGTCTAATAGCCAACTCCACCAAATTATACATGGTCAAGAGTTTAAGACTTTAGGTTGGGATTGCGGCCGACAACTTACTCTTAAGGTAATAACGCTCATTGAATTCTTACTATATGAGCTCTTCATACCATTCTTACTACGAATGCTTTAACAACTTATAGATGATACTTTTCATTTCCCATCTATTACTCGAACATATGATCAACTCAAACGTCTGAAACTATAACTTAGGCTGATCGATGGGCATCGATGGGTATAATCTCATGCAAATACTGGGAGTATTCAAAAACAGAGTTCATATACCATAATCAGCAATGGCATCTGAATGTCTCAAAATAGAGCGACTACGACTCAACTCTCTCAAAACAAAATTCAACACTGCAACAAAATGAAATTCAACCATGCTCTGATACAATCTTAATATATTTGTAACATCTTTAATCCATTTAGATGACATTACATGCATTTCAACGCCATAATACCAAAAAAATAAAGGAAAAGCAAAAGAATGTGTGTGGATTTATGATCAATGCAAAAGTTGGCGGCATAATCTGTAAATAGCGATTTTAGTAGGAACCAGTGCAAAATTGACAAAAAAGAATGGGAATATCGAGTTTATCTCTTGTGAAGATCTTGGGAACGATTTTGGCAATCTAAATCCGCGATTAATCCCTAAATATCACGTGTTTATATGCGTTTTAAATCCCCAAAAACTTGTTGCCGCTTCCCTTGCGAATTTGGAATATTTTGGTGAGTTTTTTATACCTCTCTTCTTATCTCCATTGTAAAAACTTTTCTAGCAAATTATGATCGGATTTTCAGTGGCTTAGGGTAGCCGTGGTCTGCTGGTGTTAGCTTGTTAATCTTGGATCGTCTTCAATCTCCATCTAGCTTTTCCCTCCATCAAAGTGAGTTTAAAGCTCTTTAATGGTGGATTTAATTATGCGGAGAGTTAGAGTTAGATCTATATCTTTTTAGAAAATTCTCGATCTTAAGTATTTAACTCCACTGACCATTTGACAATTGGAGGCCGGAGTCGCTCATAATTTGATCGGTAAGTTTTTCGATCTGGATGATGCTTAGCCAAATTGGAAAACTTTTGGGTCAGTTCTTAAGGATCTAAAACCGGTTTTCAACTTGCGAGACCAAAAAGAACAAGCTTTTGAAATTGGTTTTTGATTTGGACATGTTTATGTTTTAAACCGACTACAATTCGTGTCGGTTCGGTACTTTGAAACTGGTTCGGGGAAACTGATACCAAATTTGGATTTCTCTTTTCAAACCCTTTATAATGGTATATTAAACATAATTTTTAACGCAATTACTCATTTTATGTTAATTAATCGGTCTTCGTAAATGTTTGTAGAATTTTTGGTTGATATGAAAATCTATTATCAGGTGAGTTCTAACTCTTTTAGAATTATCAGTATAATAGTTTAATAAGTTTTAGAATATGTGGAATGATTACATTATTTTGAATATAATTAATTAAACTAATTGAACCGTAAATAATATGGATAATTACATTGTTTTGATGCATGAACCATTAGAATATATATGATTTTATTATGTTCAGTTGTTATGATTTACGTTTATGGGATGAGTTATATAATCTGTTAAGACTGGTATAAGCATGTAATCTGATCTTAGCTAGTTTTATTGAGTAATTTGTGGCTGACGGCATCGCAAACATGTGTATTATATATTTTGATATTATTTTAGTGGTTTTGGGCTCGATTAATAATGTGAACCGTACTTCCTTACCATTTCATTAACCACCAACATCTCTATTAAATATATTATGTATATATTTTGTTAGTATATGGTTTAGGTTGACCAATTATGGGGCGTACTATTATGTTATTGCATTGTTAGATACATGATCATTTTGTTATGCTAATATTGCTCTGATTTGCTAATATAATTATGATATTCTGGAAATTATTACATTCTTTTGTTTTATTTATGTTTTGCTGAATTTGATTTACTAATTATTTAAGTATGGACATTTATGTGTTTCAATGAACACGTGAATCAATGATCAGACCTTGTTGGTACATGTGTATCAGGTTTGTAGTCTAACCAATGTTCGGAAATTTGCTAGACGCTAATCGGCCGATCGAGGTGGACTTAGCGTTTAATGAAAAAATCGTAGATTAATTGGAGACTAGTTTTTGGACTTTTAATATCATTTAAATCTATGAATCTATCATAAATTTATAACTTTGATATAATATTTGTGTTCAAGTTTTACAAAACACATATATATAAATGAAATTATAATTTTCATCATGTCATTACATAAGAGCTAATTCTAATTCACATTAAATACAAAATACAAAATCAAAATTTCAATCACATGACACGCTGATAAAGATTGAGGTTAAAATATTTTTGTATCACCTAACCAGAAAACTAATCGGTTATTACAATTTTAATGGATTTTAGTTGGTCATCATCTAATTATATCTCTAATTTTAATTGCAAGTGTAATATATTAAGCAAATAAATCGGAATTTTTTTAGTAAATAATCGAATTAGGTGGGGAGTGATATACTCTATATTTTACAGTTTTTACTATGGTTTTCATTATATTTTATATGCATTTTATTACGGTTTTATGCCTTTAGAGGAAGGTTTTCTCGTATTTGTAGTTTCAGAGTCTTTACAGGGTAAATCATCAAAATAATGCAAAATAGACCAAAGAGGTGTAAATCATGCTACAGCCATTCACACAAGTCAAAGAAATCATCCAAGTCACAATATTCAGAAGATATGCAATTTCCTAAGTTAGACAGAACAGAAGTACCAGAAGTTTACCCTTCGGTGGAGGCCTTACTAAACTTGGAATTGGATGAAATTTTATGAAGAGATAGATAATTGAGTTACCTTCCTAATGGAGGTGGTTTCAAGTCATTTCGAGTTGTGGTTGAAGAGTTACACCCAATTAACTGAAGACATATCCGTCTGACTCGAAGCTGAAGCATATCCAGGAATGTTCCAGTACCAGTCACGGGCTCCCCAAGCTCCCGACAGATAGTCCAGACCGGTACACACTCTTTGGTTGAGATTTTCAGCCCAACACAACCTTATTCAACCATTAAAAGTCTTTTATGCCCTAAGCTTAAACCCTAATGGTCCCTCTTGATCTATATATACTTGTTTTTAGCCTCTTGTTAGACATAAGCTATCATAAGCCCCCATATTATCTTAATACCCACGAAAAAAAAAACAGAGCAGCAGCCACGTTTTCTTGCTTTTCATTGGATTTTAAGTTTTAAGAGTTTCAAGGAGAAGATCTCGCTTTGTACTCGATATAGAGAACAATCATAAACCTTATCTCTTTTAATTCCAGTTTATTCATCATATTTTCTACCTATTCTTACTGTTTTGATTTAATAAACATGTCTGAGTAGTCATCTTTTTAGGTTTTAGAGATTCAATGAGTTTCATAATTCGATATTTATTAATGATTGTTTAGGGATATCATTAGAGTCTTCATCTTTACTTATTATTAATGCATGATTGTTTGACCGCGCATCTTGTGATCTGATCTTAGGAAATAGAACTTCAAAAGTTCTGCATTTATTTTCCTGAACTAGTATTTGATGAGTTAGGCGTCTTAACCTATGAAAGCTGAGTTAAGGAGTCTAGTGAACTTTATCAGAACCTGAACGATTTAAAGCATGCTTTCTTCTTGTAATAACCTGCGAGAGTTGAGTCTATTAGGTTGTTAAAATATAGTGGTTAGAGCCACGAGAGTGGAAATACTATACCTTCATGTTCTGTGTTCTAGACGGTTTTTATCCAAATCTGTGAAATCAATCTATCTTATCGTTGTATGATTCTCTGTGAATATCCTAATGTCTACCACTTTTCTATTATTTAATTTACATGTTATTTAATTTAGTTTCTGTTTTATTTACTTTCTTATTTAATCACCTTCGACAATCTAATATTTTGTTCTAGCTTGATTTTAATTCATTATCATTCGTAGTGTGATTGACAAGTTCATGTGGTTTTGATCCCTTATCTATACTAATTGTGATTGTTGTGCACTTGCAGCTAGTTTAGGTGGAGTGTTAAAACTCAACACACATCAGGGAACTGATTTTTGAAAGGAATTATGAATTAATCGAGGCGGATGACTACTGCATAGCGGATACGCGGGAGAGTAATCAGTTAGACGGACGATTTTTAGTACATGGAGTCTAACTAATCGATTTTTTGTTCACATAAGTTTTGATTTCCACACTGACGAGGTTCAGGAGAAACAACACATTGATGAAACTTAGTGTTTTTTATTCAATTGTCGTGCGAGACTTAGTAGCTATTTCTATGTTTTATTTGCTTCTAGTTTTTAAATTTGGATTTTTTTAGAATGAATTTGTATATTATGGAGTTTCATTATTTTATTTTAATTATTTTAGTGGTTTTCTAGAATTTCCCTTCAAATTTTCAAGGTGTTACATGTAATTTCTCTTAAAGAATGGAGACAATATATTTTCACACTTTCACTAGATAAAGTAAGCATTTCCAATGTTCTAAAACGTGCTAGACGGCGATGAATGCTTAGCGCATATGTGGGACCAAGGCAGATGAGCTCGAGAAACAAAGACTTTCAGTCCCCCCAAAGACCCGCGTAGTGGGCGCTCCGAAGAACTAAGGACTAGGATTAGTTCTCGGATAAACCCACTTGGCGGGCCTTGTCCGAGCAAAACAAAACTAACACGACATCCAATGTGTGATATGATACTGGACGAATCATGGAGCTTGGAGCAAGGAAAGGAGTCTACTGAGCAGCTTGAACTAGAACCCAAACCAGAGGAACAGCTTGAACCTGAGCTAGGAGAAGAAGAAGCTTTGATCGTGCCTACTGGTCCAATGACTCATTCAAGGACTAAGCTATTCAATCAAGCTATTGGAGGACTTCTCAAGCAAAGCTGGAAACCAGATGATCAAAAGCACAAGCAAGCCTGTCAAAACATTTTTGTTTTGATTCAAGCTATATGATTTTAACAATTGGGTATGTGTTGGGTTTATGCTCTTTTTTCCTTGTCAAGTTTTTTTCCAATGGGTTTTCTTGACAAGGTTTTTAATGAGGTATTTCCAGCACTTCAGAATGGCCCAATTGTTAAAATAGAAGCCCAAGCCCATCAAGAATTTCGACCAAGACCAAAGAAAGAGCCTTTAGGCGTCCCAACCACGTTTTTAATTGTTGTTTCTTTCTAGATTATGCATGTTAAGTTTCTGTTTGTCTTTATATTCCCTTGGAACCATTTCTGCAATTTTCTTCTATCTTCTTTTATCAAAAACTCTTTTGAATTTAGATCTGCTTGTTAGTGTGTCATATCTAACAACAAAAACCGAGTTCTTTATGTGTCATATCAAAGAATTCACCCTGGTTTAACAAAGGAAATCCGCAGCCTCTGTTAAAGCCATTCGATTCATCCCTTGTTCCTGTTCTTCACGATTCAACAGCAGAAACATCACTTCTCTTTTTAACTTCAGATTGGCGATTTCTTGGAGGAACATATTAAGTGGTATCAGATCAAACAATCTGCAAGTTAAGTGTTCAATCTCTTTCACTAGTGTTTTCATCTTCTATGCGTGTAGATCTGTTCTGCTTGAAACCAAAGTTGTGTAGATCTGTGTTTAGCAACTTATGGGTTTGTTTTAGCTTATCAATCTAATAGATCTGTTCATTTCGAACCCTAGGTGCTATAAATCCGTGTTCTGCGTTTTCTGGGTTTGGTTTTGTCTGTTCATCTTCCAAATCCAAATCTATGCTATGTGTTACAGAAAATCGTTTAGAGTGAACATGTTTAATCTAGTTAAATTTTTCGTTTAAGAAGTTGCTTCTTTAGAACTCTTTACTGGTGGTTTTGTGTTTTCTGTTGCAGAAAAGATGCGAGGAACAGAAGAGGAAGAAGAAAACAGCCACGCTCAGAACAACAAACTACTAATCGAAGCTCTTACTGCTTGAATGAAAACAATGATGGCAGCCGAGATGGATACTCTCAGGAAGGAGTTTCGACAGACTACTGACCATGAGCAGAGACGAGCAGAGCCTAGGAGGAGACAAGAGAGGTCTCCACCAAGAGGTAGAAACCCACGAAGACAGCCTAGAGATGAGGCAGCAGAGACATATTACAGTCATAGCAGTAGATCTTCTCACCGTAGCCAGAGAAGACAGAGACGAGTTAGAGAAGACAGAGATCATCAACAAGACAACTTTGGTGGTCTTAAACTCATAATTCCACCATTCCATGGCAAAAATGATCCAGATGCTTACATGGAATGGGAAAAGAAGATTGAGTTGGTGTTTAACTGTCAGCATTATACATAAGCTAATCAAGTTAGAGTTGCTGCCACTGAGTTTTATGATTACGCTCTCAGCTGGTGGGATCAGTTAGTCACTTCAAGAAGATGCAATCAAGACTATCCAGTGGAAACTTGGACACAAATGAAGACTATAATGAGAAAACGGTTTGTCCCAAGCCATTACCATAGAGAGTTGCATCAAAAGCTGAGAAGACTTGTTCAAGGAAACTGTGGTGTAGAAGACTATTATCAGGAAATGGAAACTCTAATGTTAAGAGCTGATATATCTGAAGACAGAGAAGCAACCATGTCTAGATTCATGGGAGATTTAAACAGAGACATTCAAGATAGTTTAGAGATGCAGCACTACTTGGAGTTAGAGGAGTTACTTCATAAAGCTATTCTGGTAGAACAGCACTCAAGAGAAGAGGATCTTCAAAGCCCACGTATGGAGCAGCTAATACAAGATCTAATTTTCACAGAGAAGAGAAACCAAGCTATTCAAGAGAAATCAAGCATCCTGCGAATTCCAGAGAAGAGAGCAAACCGTATCCTGCAGTTCAAGACAACAAGAGCAAAGCTGAAGCTACTACATCTAGAGCTAGAGATGTCAAGTGTTTTATGTGTCAAGGCAGAGGGCATTATGCGAATGAATGCACCAACAGAAAGGTTATGATTCTTCTTGACAATGGGGATTTTGAATCAGAAGATGAGAAACCAGAAGCTGATTCACATTCAGACGAATACAAAGAAGGGCCAGCTAAAGGAGAATTGTTAGTAGTCAGAAGAACTTTGAGTCTACAAACAAATCATGAGGAGCAAGAACAGAGAGAGAATCTGTTTCATACTCGTTGCAAGGTTCATGGTAAAATCTGCAGTTTGATTATCGATGGAGGCAGCTGCACTAATGTAGCAAGTGATGTGATGGTTAAGAAGCTGGGATTAAAGGTGATGAAGCATCCAAAGCCATACAAGCTTCAGTGGCTCAATGACAGTGGGGAAATAAAAGTAAACAGTCAAGTGGTTCCCTTAGCTATTGGCAAGTAGGATGAGATTCTGTGTGATGTTTTGCCTATGGAGGCAGTACACATTCTGCTTGGTAGACCTTGGCAATCTGATCGAAAAGTGGTTCATGATGGTTATACTAATCGTCATACCTTCGAGTTTAAGGGCATGAAGACTATACTGCTTCCTATGACACCAAACAAGGTGTATGAAGATCAGATACTTCTCAAACGCAAAGAGGAACAGGTATCAAAATGTTCAAACTTCTTTGTAAAAGCTAATTTGTGTATAAAGAAACCAATGCTTTTCTTTGTGTATAAAGAAGCTCTTATGAGCTTAACTGATCTTGCACCGGTGCTGCCGAGTGAAATGGTCTCTCTTTTACAGGACTATTAGGACATGTTTCCTGAGGATAATCCAGTGGGATTACCACCCATTCGAGGCATAGAACATCAAATCGATTTCATCCCTGGAGCCTCTCTTCCAAATCGTCCAGCATATAGAACATACCCTGTTGAGACAAAAGAGCTGCAGAAACAAGTAGAGGAACTGATGGAGAAGGGGCATATCAGAGAAAGCATGAGCCCTTGTGTTGTACCCGTTATGCTTGTGCCAAAGAAAGACGGTAGCTGGCGCATGTGCATTGATTGCAGAGCAATCAATAATATCACGGTGAAGTATCGACATCCTATACCTAGATTAGATGATATGCTTGATGAATTGCATGGTTCTTGCATCTTTTCTAAGATTGATTTAGAAATTGGATACCATCAGATTAGAATGAAAGAAGGTGATGAGTGGAAAACAGCCTTTAAAACTAAACATGGGTTGTATGAATGGTTAGTTATGCCATTTGGATTAACAAACTCACCTAACACTTTCATGAGGCTGATGAATCATGTTCTTAGAACTTTTATAGGAGTTTTTATTGTTGTTTACTTTGATGATATTTTAGTTTACAGCAAAAATCTGAATGAACATGTTGAGCACCTGAATCTGGTTTTAAGTGTGCTTCAAAAGGAAAAACTCTTTGCTAATCTTAAGAAATGCACCTTTTGCACAGATAACCTTGTGTTTCTAGCTTTTGTTGTGAGTGCAGATGGAGTTAAGGTGGATGAAGAAAAGATCAAAGCAATCAGCGACTGGCCAAGCCCTAAGACAGTAGGCGAGGTGAGGAGTTTCCATGGCCTCGCTGGATTCTACAGGAGGTTTGTGGAAGACTTTAGCACACTCGCTGCCCCACTCACTGAAGTTATAAAGAAAGACGTTGGTTTCAAATGGGGACAAGCACATGAAGAACCATTCCAATCCTTAAAGAGAAGCTTACTCATGTTCCTGTTGTAACTTTACCAGATTTTCTTACAACTTTTGAGATTGAATGTGATGCTTCCGGTATCGGAATTGTAGCTGTTTTAATGTAGGATAGGAAGCCAATCGCATATTCAGTGAGAAGCTTGGTGGAGCTATGTTAAACTATCCTACTTATGACAAAGAGCTGTATGCCTTAATGAGAGCTTTGCAAACATGGCAGCATTATCTCTGGCCTAAGAAGTTTGTTATACACACTAATCATGAGTCTCTTAAGCATCTCAAAGGTCAACAAAAGCTCAACAAGAGACACGCCAGGTGGGTCGAATTCATAGAAACCTTTCCCTATGTCATCAAGTACAAACAAGGTAAGGATAATGTAGTTACAGATGCATTATCCTGAAGGTATGTTTTAATGTCTACTCTTGATGCTAAACTCTTAGGTTTCGAACAGCTTAAACACTTATATGAGACTGATTCTAATTTTCAAGAAGTTTATAAGTCTTGTGAAAAGTTTTCTTCAGGACATTACTTTAGACAAGATGGGTTTCTTTTCTTTGATAATCGCTTGTGTGTGCCTAACTGCTCTGTTCGAGACTTTTTTATAAGGGAAGCTCATGGTGGAGGCTTGATGGGACACTTTGGCATTGCTAAAACACTTAAAGTAATGCAGGATCACTTCCATTGGCCTCATATGAAAAAAGATGTGGAAAAGATCTGTGGCAGGTGTGCAACGTGCAAACAAGCTAAGTCAACGGTCCAGCCTCAAGATTTGTATACTCCTCTGCCTATTCCTTCTCATCCCTGGACTGATATATCTATGGACTTTGTGCTTGGATTGCCTAGAACTAGGACAGGAAAAGACTTTATTTTCGTTGTGGTTGATAGGTTCTCTAAAATGGCACATTTTATTGCTTGTCATAAGACTGATGATGCATCTCATGTAGCAGACTTGTTCTTTAAAGAAATAGTTCATTTGCATGGCATGCCTAGGACTATTGTTTCTGATAGAGATACCAAATTTCTTAGCTATTTCTGGAAAACTTTATGATCTAAGCTAAGAACTAAGCTGTTATTTTCAACCACATGTCATCCCCAAACTGATGGGCAAACTGCAGAAGTTGTTAATCGAACTTTGGGAACTCTATTGCGTGCTTTGATTAAAAAGAACCTGAAAACTTGGGAAGATTGCTTGCCTCATATCGAATTTGCATATAATCATGTTATGTATTTTGCTTCTAAGTATTCCCCATTTCATATTGTTTATGGCTTTAACCCATTATCACCTTTGGATCTAATGCCTTTACCTTTGAGTGAAAGAGCTAACATAGATGGAAAAAAGAAAGCTGAAATGGTCAAACAGATTAATGAGAAAGCCAAGAAGAACATAGAAGAAAAGACAAAGCAGTATGTCAAACAAGCAAACAAAGGCAGGCGTGGCATGATCTTTGAAGTTGGCGACCAAGTCTGGATTCATTTGAGGAAGGAACGATTCCCAGCTGAGAGGAAGTCTAAGCTAATGCCAAGGATCGATGGTCCTTTCACAATCACAAGAAGAATAAGCGACAATGCTTATCAGCTATATCTCCAAGGTAAGTATAACGTAAGCTCTAGCTTTAATGTTTCTGATCTAGTTCCTTATATTGCAGATGAAACAGATTTGAGGTCAAATCCTTTTCAAGTGGGAGAGGATGATATGATACTAGATGAATCATGGAGCTTGGAGTATCGAAAGAAGTCTAAGGAGCAGCTTGAACCAGAACCCGAACCAGAAGAACAGCTTGAACCTGAGCTAGGAGACGAAGAAGCTTTGATCGTGCCTATTGGTCCAATGACTCGTTCAAGGACTAAGCTATTCAATCAAGCTATTGGAGGACTTCTCAAGCAAAGCTGAAAACCAGATGATCAAAAGCACAAGCAAGCCTGTCAAAATATTTTTGTTTTGATTCAAGATATATGATTTTAACAACTGGGTAAGTGTTGGGTTTATGCTCTTTTTCCCTTGTCAAGTTTTGTCCCAATGGGTTTTCTTGACAAGGTTTTTAATGAGGTATTCCCAGCACTTCACAATGGCCAATTGTTAAAATAGAAGCCCATGCCCATCAAGAATTTCGACCAAGACCAAAGAAAGAGCCTTAGGCATCCCAACCACCTTTTTAATTGTTGTTTATTTCTAGATTATGCATGTTAAGTTTCTTTTTGTCTTTATATTCCCTTGGAACCATTTCTGCAATTTTCATCTATCTTCTTTTATCAAAAACTCTTTTGAATTTAGATTTGCTTGTTAGTGTGTCATATCTAACAACAAAAACCGAGTTCTTTGTGTGTCATATCAAAGAATTCACCATGATTTATCAAAAGAAATCCGCAGCCTCTGTTAAAGCCATTCGATTCATCCCTTGTTCATGTTTTTCACGATTCAACAGCAGAAACATCACTTTCCTTTTTAACTTCAGATTGGCGATTTCTTAGAGGAACATATTAATGTGTCAGTATGCAAAGACACCGGTGCAAGGCTAGTGTGCCCACTTAACGCACTACCAGATCCCTGTTAAGTCGGCAACAATAGACAGTCTAATCCACTATAACACACCAAAAGGATGGACAAGACAGTCGACCAAGTCAATTAACTCCGTTGACCAACCCAAGCCAAGTTAGGTATCAACCATGTAAATACTTCTCGACTAAGCCATGGGGAGGTGAAGCAGATTGGAGAGCGAATGGATGACATTTCCCAGAAAATCGCCGAGATATTGACCACTCGTCGATCCCTGCGCTCCCCAACTATTACCAACGAAATACCGTTTTTTCACAACAAATTCAACCGTCTGGAGAATATAAAATTTGACCCAAACAAATATATATATGTTTTATATACAGTGAAAAAATGAATTTAGTTTTATAAAAAATATAGTCTCAAATATTAAATTTTAATAAATCTTATATAGAAAAATAAAGATATAATTTAAAACATATAATCTTAAATAAATTTAAATAAATAATTGATCTCAAACGATAAATAAATAAAAACATAATATATGTAAAGATGAATATATAATGTCTAACCTAATTTTTCAAATGAATACAATTTGATAGGTTTAAAGACTAAAAATAAATATTATTCAAAATAAATAGTATTAATTTTCATAAAAATAAAAAATTATAGTATTTTTTTTTGAAAATTTAAAAAATCCGCATACCGCCTACCTAGCTCTCCGCCTAGCCCGCGTAATTATCTGTCTAAAAAGCTATTAGGAGTCCGAATTTTCAAAAACATGATATATCTTGTTTTTATCATTAGGAGTTAGAAATCTTCGAAGAAGTCTATCTCCACTTCATGCTGAATTGGAGGCGCTCATTTAGGCTATGCATTGTTTGCTTGACCAACAGAAGACGGAGGTAATTTTTGCCACAGACAGTACCGAACTGATGAAGATGGTGTCTACACCAATGGAGTCGCCTGCTTTCTAAACATATTTAGAGTTCATAAGGAGTAAGGAGCTTTTTCAGCGTTTCACTATCTCATGCATACCTCGCTCGTTGAACATGAAGGAGGATAAATTACCACGGAGTGTTCGAACTCTACAAATTAATACTATCTATATGAACTTTGTTCTCCCGGTTTGGGTTGTTGAACCGTTTTAAGTTTATATATATGTTGACAAAAAAAAATCTTGTTTTATCATCTTTCAATATATTTTTTAATTTAATTTGTCGTTTTATCTTTGCATACAAACATTTAAAGATGACTTTTAGAAAGAAAAAAAAAATTACCGAAGTTTTTAAATAACTATAATGTTAAGTACAATAAAACAAAAGATGAGTACTCAATGAAAAAAAAAAAAAAAAAATCAAACGTTTTGAAAATAGCAAAGACAATTAGCATCGACCTCCGCAAGGATGGCACGCACAAATCAAAAAAATATCCAAACTTTTATAAAAGATTTAGTGAAACAGATACTTTTTAAATTTTAATTTGTAAGTATGTAATTTTGAAAGTTTAACTAGAGAAATATGTACTTTTGAATTAAGTTAAGAACTGGATTTTTAAACTAAATTGGTTTAAGAATTGAATTTAATTTAGTTATAGTCTTAATGAGAGAGAAATGTATAAGAAAAATCATAATATTTGGTTTAATACTAACGTTTCTTTAATTTGTTTAGTTTACAAATGTCATGATTTTTTAAATTATTTCATTTGTTATATTTATGGAAACAATAAAAAACAATTTTGCTCTACTTGTTTAAAAAATATTGTACGTAATTAATAAACGAGATGGCAAAAAAAGAATAGATGTCATGTTTTGTTTCTAAAATTTTTAATTTACAAAACGTATAATTTTTCAAAATTGTTTATTACCCTCGTTATTTCTAATTTGTGATATCAACAGTTATGGAGATTGATTATATATTTAGGAAATGGAGGATACGATTGAGGTGTATATATAAGACAATTATAGGGTGGAGAATTCATCTTTCAATCTCACAAATCGTTCGTTACTTATACTTTTATTGGCATAGAGTTTTGAGAGAGGTTTTCTGTGGTTATAGGTCTGATCGGAAGTGGTGGATATGTGGTTTCTTAGATTCGGTAGGTAACTTTTGTCTTTCAAAGATCATGTCTCAGTCAAGTTTGGTGTATGGGCAAATCTCTATTGTAAGACAAATGAGGTAAGATATAGTGCAGAAAATAAATGAGATAAGAGAATTTGTTAACTATGGTTCGGTTCCTCAGGACCACGTCCAGAAATCGAATTCACTAGAATAAGAAAGTAAATACAAACAATTTGTAAATGCGTAAATCAAGCACAACCCTCTTGAAATACCGCTCTATTCTATAACATGAACTCTTCAGGATAACTTAATCCCGAGCTAAACTCCCCCTGAGCCTATACTTTAATTTTCCAGAATCTCCATAACACGTCACACATGTACGTCAACACAACGCACCCAACTATGACACCAAAGCACTCCAACACATACGTCAATCACCAACGCACCAGCACGCTTGAACACCACAAGCACAAAACAACGACACTCCGCCGCACACGATCACAAGATCTTACAACCAAAAGCTCTCTAGGGTTTTTTATTCTGTTGGCCACTTTTTAATAGACTCACGTCTCTTCCCTTTATAACAAAATGAAACTTGCGCCTCAAGTTTCTCCAAAAGTTATTCTTTTCTCTTTAAGCAAACTTCCTTTTCCTTTTCTCTTTAAAGCAAACTTCCTTTTCTTTTCAAGCAAACTTCATTTTTACTTATATGATTCCTTTTGATTTCAAACAAAAATCTTTTTCTTTTTTCTTGGATCAACATAATGCTCGTACATCTCAATACTCGAGCTCCTTGTCATCAATCGCACAACTCAGCTTCATGTATCACTTCTTGTACTACTTTGCATCTGGTACATGCAACACTCCAAACACTGCATCTTCACTCTCCCCCTTTTTGACTATGTATGTGAACTCAATACTTTTAACTTCAATGGTATCGTCACCAGTAACACCATAACACCAGCAACCAGCAACACCAATCTCCCCCTGCTTGAGTCACATCATGGTCAAAAACTAATTCGAAGATCGTCCCCATTCAAACCGAAGATGAAATCCCATTGCACCATTTCCATAGAGATCATCTTTCCTAACCCAAACGTTCTTGAACCTTAGACCTTCATGACTGACCTTTCGAATGAATTTGAAACAATAACACTGAATATGTCCTTGAACTCCACAATGATAACATGTCGGAACACGAAATCTCACATCATAAGCTTGCTCCATTCGATTTCTCTCCCTCAATAACCTGAAACATCTTGGCCTAATATGCCCAGCAACTCCACAATAATGACAAACATGTCGGAAAATTTGTGGAGGTGCACTCTGCAATTCTGGAATTTTCCTTGTAGCAGTTGCAGTCTTTGTAGGAGTTCTCGTAGCACTTACAGTCTTTGCAGCAGTTCTCGTAGCAGTTGCAATTTTTGCAGTTCTTGTAGTAGTTGCAGTCTTTGCATCAGTTGTAGTCCATGTAGCAATTATGGTCGCTTGCTCTGTAACAGATGTAGCTGCAGTCTCTATTTTTTCCCCAGACACAAAAACCGAGTCAAATTTTGATGATTCCCCTTTGAATCCGAGACCATGTCGATTAGTTTTCCCAATGCTGAGAAAATGATTCAACTGATTTGTGCCATTATTAAGCATCCTTAAACCTTTTTGTGTTTCTTCAAGTTGAACTCTAGCTTGTGTTGTTTCTTCTTCTTTCTCTGTTGCATATTTTTGTGCTTCAGCAACATGAGCCTCTAACTTGATTTTTTTCTTAGTCAACACTGAATTTTTCTCAACCAGTTTAAGCCAATGGTCATACAAGGTTTTGTAGTTCTCAGCAAATTCTTTATCATCGACACTTCCAGCATCATCACTTTCATCGTTGTCACTTCCAATTTCAGACCCTGTTGCAGACGCTGTTGCAGATTTTGTTGCAGGACTAGACTCCAAATTAAAGTCGTAAGCGCCACAAAAGTATTTAGTACTACATCATCATCTGAATCAGTTCCATAATTACTCTCGATGATTTTCGTCTTCTTTTGCTTTTGCAAATTTGCACATTCAGAACGAACATGTCCAAAAACCTTTGCACTCAAAATATTGTATCTCCTTTGATGAATTGCCCAACTCTTCTTGATATGACTCCATCAATCCCGATTTCAAACTCTGTCCTACTTCTTGAACTTTCTTTCTATCCTCACCTTTGATCTACCCGAAACAAGACTAAATCTCTATCGAGATCCCGCTCTGATACCACTTGTAAATGCAAGTGAGGCAAGATATAGTGCAGAAAATAAATGAGACAAGAGAATTTTTTAACTAGGGTTCGGTTTTTCCTACTCCCCGGGACCACGTCCAGAAATCGAATTTACTAGAATAAGAAAGCAAATACAACCAATTTGCAAACACGTAAATCAAACACAACCCTCTTGAAATACCGCTCTATTCTATAACATGAACTCTTCAGGATAACTTAATCCTGAGCTAAACTCCCCCTAAGCCTAGACATTCTCCAGAATCTCCATAACACATCACTCACGTACGTCAACACAACGCATCCAAATATGACACCAAAGCACTCCAACATGCACGTCAATCACCAACGCACCAGCACGCTTAAACACTACAAGCACAAAACAACGACACTCTGCCGCACACGATCACACGATCTTACAACCAAAAGCTCTCTAGGGTTTTTTATTATGCTGGCCACTTTTTAATAGACTCACGTCTCTTCCCTTTATAACAAAACAAAACTTGCGCCTCAAGTTTCTTCAAAGATAGTTTCCCTTTTCTCTTTAAGGAAGCTTTCTTTTCATTTTCTCTTTAAAACAAACTTTATTTTCTTTTCAAGCAAACTTCATTTTTACTTATATGATTCATTTTGTCTTCAAAAAAAGATCGTTTTCCTTTTTCTGGATCAACATAACGCTTGTACATCTCAGTACTCGAGCTCCTCGTCATCAATCGCACAACTCAGGTTCATGTATCACTTCGTGTATTACTTCGCGTCTGGTACATGCAACACTACAAACACTGCATCTTCATCTATCACAAGATGTGAGACAGTTAAAGTGGCAAAACGGGATGTTGAAAAAAGAATTCAATAGTTTGTGTTAACTCTTATGGGTCGAATGTGGAATCCACGGTTTCTCAACATGGATTCATTGATCCATAACATGCCAAAAATTTGGAAGCTTGAAGATAAGGTCTTTGGAGCAGATCTGGGATTGGGGAAGTTTTACTTCAATTTCCAATCGGAAGAAAACATATAAGAAGTATTGAGAAATGCACCTTACCAATATAATTCTTGGATGGTCACGGTGGTTAGATTGGGACCGTCTATTGGAAACAAGTATCCCTCTGACATCAGTTTATGGATCAGGGATAAAATTTTGCATCAAAGAAATGACATAAGCGTGGTGGTTATAAGGGAATATAGAGTAGGAATAAGAGAGGAAGATAGAGAATAAGATACGAATTAGAGGAACAATGGAAAAATGCCAGAGTTTCAAAAGGGATTGGTTAAGGATCATCGAGGTCGACAAGGACGGTATCAGCCTATGGAGAAGGGTAGAACATCAGTTTGGCCACTTCTTTATATCAAACCGGCCATAGGATTCTGGTGCAAAGGAAAATGATGTTACATCTGGAACAAATGTGAGTCAGAATTATGGTAGGATAACAGATTTTTGGTAGTGGTCATGGTGAGATTGGACAACAACAGGATTATACTCTAAAAAATAACATGTTGGATGATGGCAAGGATGAAAAGATGAATAATTTCTCGTGGAGGAAGGGAAAATTATGGATCAAGATAACATAAGTGGATTCTTCACTGGCTAAATCTGATTGTACGACAGATACAGTTCCACACTCTTTTTCTATTTTAAAGAGAGTCGATAAGATTAGTAGGTGTTTTAAGGATGTAGTATTGATTCCAATGAATGAATCAAGTGGTAAATTATCACGGAATGGTGCGGCTTTAACGGGGATAAGTTCAAAGAAAATGAATTTAATTAACCTTAAATCACTGAGGAAAAATTGAGTGCTAATTCTATTGTTTTGAAACCGGTAACACGAAGCAAATCAAAGGTGGTGAACGCACCGGGTTTAGAAAAAATAACAAAGAAAGGGACGGTGGATTTCCCGAAGCCACCAGCTAAATCGTGAGGATACTAAATTCGAACTGTCAAGAAATAGAGAGTGACTTGACAGTGGATTATTTAAGAGACCTTTGGAAAAAATGTAAACCAGATATTTTATTTTAATCAGAGACTAAACAATGTTCTAAGTACTTTGGAAAAGACTCAATTAAATTTTGGTTATAATAATTGTTTATGGTTGAACCTCGTGGGTCTAGCGGTGGATTAGCTTTGTTTTTCAATGATGAAATAAAACTTGATATTATTGCTTCGAATAGTAGAGTGATAGATACAAAAGCTTTTTTAATGGTAACAAAGTGTTTATCTCGTTCTTCTATGGAAATCCAGTTGTGAAATTTTGAGAAAAGGTATGGGAAACACTAACCCGTATTGACATTCAAAGATTGGAACCTTGGTTAATGATCAGGAACTTTAATGAATTAACCGAAAATCATGAAAAGGGGGGCTCATGCAATCGGATGCATCCTTTGTACCTTTTAATAACATGATAAGACATTGTGGAATGTTGGAGTTTCAGTGTTCAAGAAACCAACTTTCATGGCGAAATCGCAGAAAAAAAAAACAATACGATGTAGGCTCGACAGGGCACTTGGAAATGAAGAATGGCATTGTCTTTATGCGAGATCTACTGTAAGTTACTTAAATATGATTGGATAAGATCACATGCCAATTCTGGTAGAATGTAGTTCGAAATTTATATCACCGAAACGAATCTTTCGATTTTATAAATAGTGGTTGGGTAAGGAGGGATTACCGGAAGCGGTAGAGTCAACATGGAACGGGACAAAGAATTTTTGTATTCCAGGATATGTGAATAAAATAACAAATTGTCGAAATTCCATATCTTGGTGGAGAAAAAACAATGTCCTACCAAGTAAGGTAGCCATTTCTGAGTTAAAAATGCTCTTGATGAAGCCAAAAATGATGATTCAATATATCATGAAGAGATTATGAAGATAACAAAGAAATTTACAGGATGTATATAAGGATGAAGAAATATATTAAAGACAAAAGACTAAATTTATGGTTGAAAGATGGGGACAAAAATACTAAATTCTTTTACGTATCAACAAAACAAAGGAGAGTACGAAATAGAATTTATGGTATTTTCAATGAATTTGGAGTGCAGGATGAGGCAGAAGAAGGTTTGGAAGCCATAACTACATGATATTTCCAGAAACTATGCATGCCTTCATCGATAGAAGGTATCTCGAAGGTGATACAGGCGGTCGAGCCAAAAATTACAGAGAGTATGTGTGAGAGTCGAAACTCACACAACTAAACTTGGTTAGGAAAAATTATGGAGAACATAAATTTCTAGGTATTGATTAGTGAAAAGAGATCCAAAGATGGTTTTATTGTTGATTTGATAAGCTTTTTTACTACAAGGTTTTGCTAAAGTATAAAGTGTATTGCTCTGTGAAAAGATGCAGATATCTCGCTCGAATTCCCTCTTCTTCTTTTATAGACTTCATATTCTACTGCCTTAGCGAGAATATTGGAATCTTTCCTTTTCCTTCTGGGATATTTTTTTCCTTTTTTTCCTTGGCCGACTTCTACGTGACTCTATTCACCAGTTCTGCCCGAAGAGGTCTTTGTCTCGGCCCTAATCTTGGAATGGCCTGTTAAGACATCGCCTCGGCCCACGAAGGGGATGTTTTGCCTCGGCGCGTGTTGACACTCGCCTCGGCCCAAGACGAAGATGTTGCTTCGGCCCAAGACAAAGATGCCTCGGCCCAGGATGTCGCCTTGGCGCGTACTGGCACTCGCCTCGGCCTAAGACAAAGATGTTGCCTCGGCCCAAGATGAAGATGCCTCGGCTTGGGCTGTTTTGCCTCGGCCCATGGGTTTTGGCTCGGCCCAATAGGGTTTTGGCTAAGCCCATGAAAGCTTCGGGAGTTATCTTCTTCGCCTTCTTCCAAGCTTGGTCAACGCTGCGAAAGCCCATCGCGTCTCACTTGGTCTTGCCACGGTGAAAACTGACCCCAACAGTTAGCCCCCAGCTCATTAGATTCAAGGAGTGATTGTGACGAGGTAAACATGCCGAGCTAAAAGCAAGATCAACATGCTGAACCTATACGCCGAGCTGAAGCCTACCAAGAAAACGCATGCCGAGCTCGATTTTATGCCGAGCCGAAGTTTGAGCCGTGCTAAAGTTTACAACGGTATCTTAAAGATTTGAGTTTCTAGGGAATCGGGTACATGTGACGTCATATAATGATTGTGTCAGAGATTCGAAGCGTTTTTTCTTATTCCCGAGGCGCGTTTACCCACACGCCAAAACCCTAGATTTTTCTTTATAAATCATGAAGTGTTTCCTCATTTCTCTCACTTCGCATCTTCAAAAATCCAAAGGTAGAGCTCTCTCTTCTCTCTTCTCTCTCTTTTATTTATTTGAGTTTTCCGTTTGTTCACCGCCATCGCTTTGTGTTATCCGATTCATCTTCAGTGCTCTGCGGTGGTTTCTTTGAATTTTACGAAGCATCCTCAACATTTTGCGGCATTTTCTTTGATTTTCCGACGCATCTTCAAATTCGTCTTCATCCGACGAGTTGCGAGACTCCTTTGCCTTGGCTGATACCCCTTGGGAACTTGGTCGCAAGATGATTCGATCTCCCGAGGCGAGCGAGACAGATGAAATATCAGTTTCTAAAAAAGCAAATTTGTTTGCCGAAGCAAAACTGGCTGATGAAGCAAATGGGGTAGATGCCGAGGCAAATTTGGACGAAGCAAAGGAGGATGCCACGATAAATTTGGCCGTCGAGTCAAACCGGCTCGTTATCAAGGACTCTCATCTTGTCGATGAACCCCTTTCAGATGTTCCCGAGGTATAAATGGTGTTAGATCCTGATATCAAGGTTGAGCCTGAAGACCTTTTTATCGACGAGGCTGAAGCAAGACGGTTGGAGAGGCTATTTGCAAGTTACAAAAGTGGGTTCGTCCAGGAATGCACCTCGCAGACGGAAAGCAAAAAAGAAAAAGGCCGACCCACCCGGGACGACCCTGTCGACTTAGGAGTCCTTAGCGCTGTTGAGGCAAAGGTTTGAAATTTCGGAAGAGGTTGACTTGATCGTGCCTTCTTCTTGAGGTCGTTCTAACAATCCTCCGCCGAACCACTTCTGCTTGTATAAAAGTTTTTTCTACGCGAGCCTTATGTGGTTTCCGATCCCAGGCTTAATAGTGCGATTCCTTAAGAAGCATGGGTTAGCCCTTAACCAGATTACACCCTGGGTGTGTCATCTAGTCGACATTTTGGTGTTGAGTTATGAGTGTGACGCCAAAGTGAAGGTTTGACATCTGCAGCATCTCCTCGAATTTCGGAAAGTCCTGAAATCTCCGACGTATTATATTTCCCTCAAGAAAAACTACAAAATAATTGAAGGGTTTAAAAGCAAAGACAACGATTGGGGGAGTTATTTTTTCTACGTTCCCGTAACCGATGCGGTGATTGAGAGAGATTGCCTCGGCAAAGTCAAAACAGACTGGGGGCCCATTGGTAGCCGACCCTAAGACTGCTTCGGTTTAAAATGATTATTTTTAGGTTTCTAATCTCCCCCTTCTTTTTGCAGTTCGTCATCTACTCCCGATATTTCCAGAGGACACCTAATTACTCAGAGACACCCTCGCTGGCGGAAATACTCACTGGGAAAAACTTTCTTTATATCACGTGGAGACGGCAAGGGCTCGTTTTGCTGGTGTTGAAGTATCCACTAGCTCAGAATCTTCTATTGCGCCTCGGTTACATATCGTTGAGTTAATGGGCAAGAGGATGACAAATCATGACAAGCAGGCGCTAAAGGAGAAGGAAATGGAGATGGATCTAAGGAAAGAAGCTGAAGGAGTCGATGTGTCTCTTAAGGATGCCGAGGTGACATCTGGACCTGTTCGGGGGACTAGTGATGGCCCGATTGTAAATGAACACAAAGTTGCTGATGGCACTGCTGAGACCGAAGCAATTAGAGATGTTGCCGAGCCAGTAGTTGAAGATATGGCGAGGCAGGTCGTGTCAGGTATTCCTTCCAACTTCATTCATCCTGCTCCGTGTCAATCTAAGGAAGCCAGGCCGCCATCTCGGAAGCGTCCTGCTTCTGGTGCTGAAAAGAGGAAAGGCATTGCGGAGGAAAATGCTGAGAAGAAATAAAAGCGAGCCGACCCTTCTAATCATGCGGCGATACTATTTAAGCATGTCAGGGACGAGCCCGTTTATAAAGACGTGGTTGCCTTGACTTCTCTCATCTTCACAATCAAATCTCCTTGTGGCCGTCTTCTTCCTGTCGATACTCTTGCCGAAGGCGCTTTGTATGCCGATATGCATTATGTGGCATCAAGGTAACCATTTCGGAGCAGAATTCTTTAAAATTTCTTTTTTGAGTAGGAGCCTTGGATATTGATTTTTGACCCTTAACTTGTAGTTTATGGTGTCGATTAACAAGATCATTGCTAAGTACGACTGAGGAGCGAGAAAATATAAGCGCCGAATTACCGAGGCGAAGAAGGATGCCTCTCGGGTGAAAGCCAAGCTCGATGATCTTGAAAGCAAGCGTGCTACCGAGCTGGAATCTTCCTCGGCTCAGATTAGTGCCCTTGAGAAGGAGAAGGCATTTCTCAAAAGCGAGCCGGCTAGACTTGGGGATTTGTGCATGAAGCAGGAGGCTATTAAGGCAAGGAAATCCGCCGAGATTGATTCGTTGAAGAGACAGCTTGCTGCTGTGAATGCCTTGCACGAGACTAACATGAAGAAAGCCCAGAAGGTGGCAAGGCGGGAGATGGCAGAGAAATTCCAAGGGAGACTTGCCAAGATCGGGAAGAGTCTTGACGACCTGAAGGAGGTCTAAGAGAAAGAGCTTGACCTCACACATGTGGATAGCAATCTCCAGCTCCTTGACATTCTCAAGAAAGATGATGCTCCATCCTAAGATACCGAGGTGGCCAAGCTATCTGAATGGCGAGTTGATCTGGCTGAGGCCCATCAGGAGTTTAAAAATATCTAAAAAGAGGTGAAAAATGATCTGGTAATGTCTCCCGTCTCATCCGATTCGGTTGGTTCGATGCTTCCTGGTGAACCGTTAGAGAGTGACGCGGCGCTATTGGTGTAAGAGACTTTTCTGGATCTAATGTTGATAAACCCGTCGCTGATCATACTGCCGAGGAGACCGTAGATCCTAATCTCCCTTGACTCTGTTACGTGATGGCTTTTTGTTTTGTTGTGTTGCTCTTTTTTGTTTTGTCTTTTTTAAGAACGAGATGCCTGGATGGTTTTATCCATAGTTTAAGTATATTTCGGCTATCTTTTGGCTTGTTTTTGTGTTTTTAATCTAAACTGAAATGTTATGAGATGTTGATGACCAGTGTAAGGAATAAATACTACTAGATTTTTGAATGTTTACTTCGGTTTACAAACACGCTTCCTCACACGTGCCAGCTCCGATAGCAGACATAAGAATTTGTATAGTGCGCTTAGATTCGATGTAGTAGTAAAAATCCATTAAGGATGTAGAAGTTCTTTTGTTGTGGCCAGCAATAAGCGAATCGCAAAAATGTATGCCGAAGGCTTGGTATTTTTGCGAGGCGATAAGTATGCCGAAATGTCTTGGTAGGACTAGATTTTTGCGAGGCGATAAGTGTGCCAAAATAAGTATTTGCAATATATGGGAGTATAGGTGTATATGTACCCACTTCCCCCCTCCCTTTTAAGGAGGGGGCAGCTGAACCCATCCTGAGATAGGTTGCCTACGTACCCCTTTCGGGGATCATGCCGCCTCGTAGTTCATAAACCATTTTAGCTTAGTGATAGTACTTTTTCAAGTGTATTGCGTTCCAAGATCTTGGTACCGGTACCTCGGACATGTTAGCGAGCTCGTACACTCCTGGGCGGACTACTTTGGTGACTTTGTAAGGTCCTTCTCAGTTTGCTCCCAGTTTTCCTGCGTTTCGTTCTACTGTGTTCTGAAAAACCTTTCGGTGAACCAGATCGCCTTCGTTGAATTTCCGACTGTGGACATTAGAGTTGTAGTACTTGGTTGTGGCTTGCTGGTAATTTTGAATACGAACAAGTGCTTGATCTCGCCGTTCATTTACCAAATCCAGTTCGTCAAGCAGCATTAAGTGATTTAATCCTTCTTGTCCGGGGAGGAGGCGACGGTGAATTCTGGGAAACTCCACTTCTGGTGGAATCACGCATTCTATTCCATAGCTGGTAGCTTGTCGTGGAGTCATCCGATGAGACCAAAGAACCCCTTCCAGCTCGTCGGCCCAATGCTTTTTTTGCATCAAGTCATTTCTTTGAACCGTCAAGGATTATTTTGTTAGCTGTTTCTGCTTGGCCATTACCCTGCGGGTAACACAGTGTAGACTTGCTGAGACGTATCTTCCATTTCTCGTAGAAAGCTTCGAAATGTGTTGAGATGAACTGTGATCCGTTGTCCGTAACGATTTCATATGGGACTCCATGTCTGCATATAATGTTTTTCCAGAAGAAATGCTCCACCTGAGCATCCTTAATACTAGCGTAAGAATCTGCTTCGACCCACTTGGAGAAGTAATCTGTTAGTACTAACATAAATCTTTTTTGCTTGGATTTATGTAGGGGCCGACGATGTCCATTGACCAACGCATAAAGGGATAGGGTGCTAAAATCGATGACAGCATCTCAGTTGGCTGATGAATTGTTGGAGCGTGACGTTGACATTTTTCTCACTTGGCAGAAAACTTCTTGCAATCTTTAACCATAGTTGGCAGTAATAGTCGTGACGCTTGATTTTGATTACCAGAGCACTATCGCCAGAATGATTGCCGCTAGATCCGCTATGGAATTCTTCCATGACTTGTCTAGCTTCTTTCCCTTCCACACAAGCCATCAGTGACCCCGAGAACCTCCACTTGAAAACATTCCCGTCTAGTAGAACGTATCGAGCAGCTTGAGCTTTGAGTTTTCAGGCAGCCCATCTATCGGATGGTACTTCACCGTCCATGATGTATACGCGGATTGCTCCCATCCACTCTTTGTCACATTCGTACTCCATTTGTACTGATTGTTGTTCTTCCATCCCAACTGCTTCGTCTTCGAGTTGGGATTATGCATTCTGCTCTTCTTCCATTATGGTGGTGGCTTCAATGCTGTCTTCTATTGGGATAACCCCTTTGGACGTGTCTGTTGCTACAGTAGCTGCTTGGGAGCGGGTTACCGCTTTAACGGTGTCAGAGAGATTGATGCTTGGATGTTCGATGAATTCCACCGGGATTATCCTTTTCAGGTCTAGGTTGGAAGGGGATGCGAGCGCTGCTAATGCATCTGCCGAAGTGTTTTCTCCACGAGGTATTCGTGTTAACGTGAATTCTTCAAACTGTGCAGCTAGCTCCTTAATGATTCATAGATAAGCTTCCATCCGGTCATCCCTGGCTGTATACTCGCCACTGACTTGGTTGACCACTAGTTGTGAATCGGAGAAGGCGTGAATATGTGTAATCTTGAGTTAGTGAGCAAGTTTCATTCCTGCGATCAGGGCTTCGTATTCTGCTTCATTGTTGGATACGCGAAAACCCAAGCGGAATGATTATTCGAGGATTTTGCTCGTTGGAGAGGTCAATCGTATTCCTATCCCGGAACCTTGTTTTAATGACGATCCATATATCAAGTTTGGAGCCGGTTCTTCTATTACCTCTTCCGGGAGTTCGATTAGGAAATCTGCAAGGACTTGAGATTTTGCGCAGGTTCGGCTCCTACACTCGATATCATATTCACTCCGTTTGATTGCCCATTTAGCTAATCTACCGGATTGACTCGGACTATGCAAGATAGATCGTAAAGGGAATGTGGTCAAGACTACTATAGTGTGTACTGAAAGTATGGTCTTAGCTTCCGGGCAAACATTACTACTGATAGTGCTAGTTCCTCCATCACCATCGACGAGGTTACACAGAGCTGCCTTGGCTATGTTTTTGTTCTGGATATGGTCGGCGAAGAAGAAAAGGACGGATTCATACCAGAAAAGAGGGTGAACGTCAACGGCAGATGAAGTCGGCAGAGAAAGAAGAGGTGTTTAAGGTTTCCGGCGTTGAAGGAGGAAGAAAGAGTACTTTTTGTGATAGGCAAATGAGCCACATGCATATAATTTGGGTTGGGCCCAAATAATTTAAACTCTATTCAAAATTAGCTTTGGAGGGAAACCCAAATTTTCAAAAGTTTAAAAAAATCTGTACATACAATGGATTCGTTATATACTTAAAAGTATAGTGGAAAATACGGTTTTGGTTGGTATCATATATATATAGTGGATAAAGTAAAAATTGTATTTATATGCAATCATATAATTGGTAATTAAGCTAACATAAATCATTATTATGATCATTGGAAACATATGATTTTGTTTCATATCATTTTTTTTGAAATTTTCTAATTTGATACATAGTAACTTGGTTTAGTGTTCAGAGTTTGATTTATACCATATTGTCATTGTTTTATAATTTAAAAAAAATTGGTTCCCGAAAGCTTACTTAGTAATTTAATCTCGGATTCAGGGTATGATTTTGTGCCATATTGTTATTTTCTTGAAATTTTATAGTTTGTTTCCCAAAAGTCTACACATTAATTTAGTCTACGGTTTAAGGTATGATTTTGTGCCACATTGTCATTGTTTTGGAATTTTTTAATTTGTTTTCCAAAAGACTACACAATAATTTAGTTTGTTGTTTAGGATTTGATTTTATATCATATTTTCATTGTTTTATAAATTTTTATTTGATTTTATACCACATTATCATTGTTTTATAAAAATTTATTTGATTTTATACCTTCGATTTTTGAAATATTTGTTCCCAAAACACTACTGATATTTGTTACAACTTAATTTAATAGCTTTTGATACTACTATTATGTCCCTAATTGTAACAAAATAGCGACAAAGTTAGTATGTAACTATTGTGTGCTTATTGTGACGATTTACGTTGTAGCAATTTGTCAGTATCCTAAATTTCTTACAACAATTTTGTGGGAACATGTAACTTTTATTACATATATCTTCACAATCTTTTATCGCAAAATTTTCTACGATTATTTCGTTACAAATCGTTGTTGTAGCAAAATTTGTGCCTATGTTGACCAATTCTTGTAGTGATATTACGGAAGAAGAGTTTAAAATGTGTTGTTCGCTATGCATCCAAGGAAGTCTCCAAAACCGGATGGAATGACGGCCTTGTTTTACCAATGGTTTTGGCCTTCGATTAAGGATGACATAGTTAAGCTAATAAGGTATTTTTCAACTCGGGTACTTTGACAAGAGGTTAAATGAGACGAATATTTGTCTCATTCCAAAGATAGAAAAACCAAAAAGGATGGCGGAATTTAGACCAATAAGTCTATGTAATGTGAGTTACAAGATCATATCAAATGTATTATATATGTTTGAAGATGAAATCAATACTGCCATAAATAATTTCATAAACCCAATCAGCATTTGTCTCAGGAAGGTCAATTACAGATAACATTGTGATAACACAGGAGATGTTCCATGAACTTCGAATAAACTCCGCGTGTAGAGAAAATTTCATGGCAATCAAGTCTGATATGAGTAAAGCTTATGATAGTATTGAGTGGGATTTTTTGGAAGCAATTTTTGTTCGATTAAGATTTGGTGATAAATGGGTGGCTTGGGTCATGTGGTGTGTTAAATCGGTATCTTTTAAGGTTTTGATTAACGGCCTTCCACAAGGCCATATTAAACAGAGGGAGATTTATGACAAGGAGATCCACTATCTCCCTATCTATTTATCTTGTGTGCGGAAGTGCTGATTGTAAATTTACATAAACAAGAACGAGATAAGGTCTTATCTGGGCTAAAGATAGCACATGGAAGTCCGGTGATAAGTAAAACCATTGGGCATAAGTAGCATTCTAAACGCAAACCCATCAAGCTTCAAGAAGAATCCTCCGAACAGCGGATTCGTTCATCATGAAGGGCCCGGTTTCAACGGCGCCCATAACTGTCAAATAGGTGCCGGACGCGGAAAACTTCCATGGAATACATGGAAGAGAAACACCAGCACTTACGATGAGAAGGCTTATTGTGAACACCACCACCAGTATGGACATCTGACCGCAAATTGTCTGAGCCTCAGCGCAAGACTCGCGATGAAACTTGTGGCGGGAGAATTGGGTGATGCAGTCAGCTTAAAAGACTTCGACCGCGGCAATGAAATGAGTCAGCCTAATCATGCCACCCGAACTGGCAACTCTTCTAAGAGAAGAAGGCAAACCGACGAGGCGCCACCTTCGAGCCTCCGAAGGAGAATAAATATGATAATTGGAGGATCCCGCTACTGCATGGATACGGTGTCCTCAATCAAGTCGTTCCAGCGTAAAGCAATCACCAGCAAAAATTGGCCAACGCCCGAGAACCTGCCCAACGACATAATTTTTTTCGAGCAAAATGAAACAGCCGGCATCGAATAGCCACACAATGATTCCCTCGTTATCGAGTTGATCGTGGGAGATCACGACATTGCCATGGTACTGATAGATACGGGAAGCTCTGTGGACGTCATCTTCTGGGAGACTCTAAGGCATATGGAGATCAGTTTGTCGGAGGTCACAGCAACTCCGAAACCTCTGACCAGATTTTTGGGGGAGACAACAATGACCCCCAGGATGATCAGGCTACCATTCTGGGCCATGGGAGCAACGAAGATCGTAGAATTATCAGTCGCATACCATCCAGCAATATACAACGTAATCATGGGAACGCCCTGGAAAACTCCATGAGAGCTGTCACGTCAATGTACCACCTCTACATCAAATTCCAAACCCCTAGCAGAATCAAGACCATCCGGAGAAGTCAGAAAGAATTCCGAATTTGTTTTCTGGCCGAACATAAGCTTAGAAATCCCGTAGCCGAGCCTGGCACGAAACTAAAATGAAGGAAAGCCAAAACAGACCAGGAAATGGCCAAGCTTTTGTAGCAATTATAGATTACGGAGGCTCGTGAAGAAGAAGGAGCGCCTACCTGCAACCCTGTCATCTCAGTATGCATTGACGATGATCACTCGGAATGTTGCCAGCTAACCTAGATGAAGCTATTAAGGGAGAATTGATTTCTTTCTTGAAGGAGAACGTACATATTTCGCTTGGGAAATAGAAGATATGCCAAGCATCAACATGGATGTCGCATGTCACGAATTGAATGTCGATCCAACGTTCAAACTGGTGAAACAAAAAAGAAGAAAGTTGGGCACCGAAAGGGCCCAGGCTGTGAATGATGAAGTCAAGTGACTGCTGCGAGTTGGATCAATCGCTGAAGTAAAATACTCCGATTGGCTCGTTAATCCGGTTGTGGTGAAAAAGAAGAACGGGAAATGGCGAGTGTAACACCCCCGAACCATTCTAAACCTCCAGGCGGCCCGTGAGCACCACGTAAGGCAATCACAATAGACCATTAAAGGTCACTTAGAACACATCTAGCTTCCCTAACTGTTCTATTGCAATGCCTAACCTCTAGATCATAATTCTCAGCTTTTCAACTTTGAACCATAACCTTGAGTTGTGTTAGTCTGGGCTAGACTAATATTATTTCGATACTCACACAATACTTTAAACATGCTTTCATATCATATATATAAACATATCCATATAAAGCGCTATACAAACATATACGAGGCACTATGCCTATCGCCAAAATCGAGTCTTACATAATACTACCAAAGAATAATTTTACAAAACGGCAACAAAAACCAACTTCCGATTTTTCTAACGTTCTGAGCTCCCCACTACTTGCTCCCACTAGGGTTACCTGCAAAACAATTTTATTATGAGGGATGAGTAATCTAAGATTACTCAGTGAGCTCCAGCTCCCGCTAAATACAATAAGGATTTTCACCCGAACCCTAATAACAAGCATTCATAAATAAGCAACCATGCATAATATGAAGCAAGCAATCAATCAATAACATAATCATTAATCAACGCAAAGGCCTTCACTATGCGAGTTTGACAATTCCATCCTCGTCCTTCTTACCTCACCGGCCAAGTCACAAAGACTTAACCGATGATCTGACTACGACAGCGGTAACCCCACTTCGCTATTGCAACACCATGCAACGCAATGGCCATTATGGGGATGACCCAAAAAAAATAAAACCGTTCAAATCCGGAAATTGTACAAACCGCTAACTTCATCCGAGTGATGGCCATTAGCAACAAGAAAAATGAGTGCTTTACGATCCCCTACGTTTCCTTGTGCTAAGCAAACCATCTCATGCAACCAAAGAGTTAATACAAGATGATTATGCAGCCGTTTAAGGTCTTACGCAACTTCCATAAAACACTCAATATAAGCAGGAAAATAAATAATCAAATGAAGCGCATGCAAAAATAACCAGGACTAGTGCTCTCCGCACTTAGCCGTTTTAAAAGAAATCCACCAGAACTCACTCTTTATGGCTGGAAGTTTGCTAGATAACGATTTCCGCGGATCCTACCACCTTGTCTCAGAAACCACCTGAATCTCGAGACATAAACTAAGCTTAGACGAAATTCTAATCACGAATGTAAGCTAAGTCTAGAAAGGCTTACCAACCGTTGCTCCTATTGTTCGGGTTTTGCTATCGGAACCTAGATCCACCACGGTTTTAGCTCGTAACTAAATCTCTAAGCTCACAGCTCTCTTTTTCCATTGGCTTAATTTCTACATATTTTTGCTACGGTCGTGCAAAACACGTGCGAAAATCGTACAAAACTCGTGCAAATAACGTACGAACTTGTGCAAAAACCGTGCAAAAAAATTGTGCATTGGCTGAATTTATATAGCCAAAGAGGGTGCTCAAATTCATGACAAGTGTCACAATCTAGTGCAGAGACAGTGACATGTGTCCCGCATGGAATCTCATGCGTACGCCACGTGTGCGACTGTGGCGCTTCCTCCAGCTGCCACGTGTCCCATCTTGGCGCTTCACCAAGCCACCACGTATCCCATTCTGGCGCTTCCTCTAACTGATACATGTCACACGTGGGGCATCCTGGCAGCGCCACGTGTTTTTTTCTGGGTATAATTCTGAAAAAATTTATGCCTTGATTTTGCATAAAAACCCGATTTTTGCACGACCATTCTTCCGATTGTTGTCATTTCTTTCACGGATATTACAGCGAGTGTGCGTCGACTTCACCGATTTAAACAAGGCAAGTCCAAAGGATAGTTTCACTTCCACATATTGACCGGCTAGTTGAAGCAACAACAACAAACAAGCTTCTCTCGTTCATGGGTGTCTTCTCCAGATACAACCAATTCAGATTGAACCCCGACGACAAAGAAAAAAACCGTATTTATAACAGATCGCGGGATATATTGCTACAAGGTAATGCCTTTTGGCCTCAAAAACGTTGGGGAAACAAATCAACGTTTGGTGAACAAGATGTTTGCAGAGCAACTAGGAAAAACAATGGATGTTTTACATTGATGATATGTTGGTGAAGTCGCTCGAAGAAAACGATCACATGGCTCATTTGAAAGATTGTTTTAAGAAGTTAAACTTGCACAATATGAAGCTTAACCCGACCAAGTGTAAGTTCGCGGTTACGTCACGGGAATTCATTGGATATCTCATCACCCATCGACGTATCAAGGCAAACCCGAAGCAGATCAATGCCCTAATCCAGATGGCTTCGTCAAAGACAAAATGTGACGTTTAACGTCTCACATGACGTATCGCAGCACTAAACATGTTTTGAGAGGCAACAAAAAGTCCCCCTACGACATTTTGAGAGGCAACAAAAAGTTCGATTTGACTGTCAAATGCGAAGAGGTCTTCTGGCAGCCAAAAAACTACTTGGCAAGTCCCTGTCCCGTGCTTGCAAAACCCATGGAAGGCGAACCCCTATTTTTGTACACCACTGTTTCTGCCACCGCAGTCAATGGAGTACTCATCAGGGAAGAACACAATGAACATAAGCCAATTTTCTACGCTAGCCAGACTTTGACCGGCGCGGAGATGCGTTACCCGCAGATGGAGAAGTTAGCGCTCGCCGTTGTCGTCTCTGCTCGGAAACTGAGACCATACTTTTAGTCACACTCTATCGTGGTATTAACCACTTTTTCCTTACGAACCATCTTGCATAGTCCGAGTCAGTCCAGGAGATTAGCGAAATGGGCGGTAGAGCTCAGCGGGTATGATATTGAGTACCAGAACAGAACATACGCAAAGTTTCAAGTATTGGCTGATTTCTTGATCGAGCTCCCGAGGGAGGGAGCAGAAAAGCCGACTCCCGGCTCGGTTTTGACGCTTCACATTGATGGATCATCATCCAGACAAGGTTCAGGAGTCGGAATCCGTTTAACTTCTCCAACTGGCAAAATTTTGGAACAATCATTTTGGCTGACATTCCACGTATCCAATGACGAAGCAGAGTATGAGACCATGATCCTTGGTTTAATGTTAGCTCACATAATCAAGAACATCCACGCATTTTGCGATTCAAAGCTAGTCTCAAACCAATTCAGCGGAGAGTACATAGCAAGGGACGAGAGAACGGAAGGTTACCTGTAAGTTTTCCAAGGACTGGCCAAATGATTCGACGAGTTCGAATTGACCCGGATACCTCGGGACGAAAATGCCCCAACCAACTAACTGGCAGCTTTGGCTTCAACCTCCGACCCAGGACTGAAAAGAGTTATTCCAGTGGAGTTCATTGAACAACCAAGCATTGACTGCGCCGAAACTATTTGCTTAGTAAATCCACCTGGAGAAGAACCCGGAGAGGACAACCCTCCAGGCGAAGGTGACGTAACTGAACTAGAAGAAGATTCGCAGCTGCCAGAGGGAGAATAGGGTTGCGATCAGGAATGGATGGGAGCAATCCGTGTATATATCATGGATGGCGAGGTGCCATCTGACAAATGGACTGCCCGGAAACTCAAAGCCCAAGCAGCAAGGTATATTTTGTTGGACGGCAAAGTTTTTCAAGTGGAGGTTTTCAGGACCGTTGATGGCTTGCATCAAAGGTGCACAAGCTAGGAAAATCATGGAGGAAGTCCACAGCGGTTCTTGCAGCAACCATAGATAAAATGTCACGGCTAATACTGGCCCACTATGGTGAAAGACTGCAAGAAGTACTCCGCCAAGTGCGAGAAATGTCAGCGGCACGCACCAACGATTCATCAACCGACCGAGCTGCTTTTGTCAATATCAGCGCCTTACCTATTCATACAGTGGTCGATGGATATCGTCGGACCTCTACACAAGTCAAAGCAGAAGAGGTTCTGGTTAGTATTAACATAATACTTCTCAAAATGGATCGAAGACGAGTCGTACGCTAGCATCAAAGATCCTCATGTAGAGCAATTCATTTGGAAGAACATCATTTGTCGACAGTGGGTGTCATACGAAATTGTCACTGACAACGGTTCCCGGTTCATCTCCACTCGATTCGAATCCTTCTGCGAGAAATGGAAGATACAATTGGTAAATCAACACCCCGCTATCCGCAGGGTAATGGTCATGCAGAAGTAGCGAACAAGACCATCCTTGATGGTTTATAGAAATGCCTAGACGAAAATAAAGGCCGCTAGGCCGACGAGCTTGAAGGGAACCTATGGTCTCACCGAACAACCCCGCGACGAGCGACGGGGGAGACACCTTTCGCCCTTGTCTACGGAATGGAATGTGTGATTCCTCTCAAAGTGGAATTTCCCAGAGTCCATCACAGGTGCTTCCCCAGGCAGGAAGGCCTAAATCATCTGATGTTGCTCAACGAACTGAACTTGGAAAAGAACGGCTTGGTCAAGCACTCATACGCATACAGAACTATCAGCAGGCGACCGCCAGATACTACAAAACCAACATTCGGAACCGAAAGTATGCAGAAGGAGACCTAGTCCTCCGGAAAGTGTTCCAGAATACGGCGGAAAGAAACGTAGGAAAGCTGGGAGCTAACTAAGAAGGACCCTATTGGATCACTAAAAAGTAGTCCGCCCAGGAGTATACGAGTTCGCTAACATGGCTAACATTTCGGTTCCACGATCTTAGAATGCCATGCACTTGAAGAAGTACTTTTGCTGATTCACACTATCACTCGAACTACGGTGCGGCTTGATCCCCGAAAGGGGTACGTATACACTTATACTTCTGTTTCATTCTTACTCCAATTTTTACTCTCAATCCTTTGAAATTTCAAAGTTACTTATCAATTCATTCGATATCTCATTCGTTGTTGGCCACAACAAACAAACTACTACGTGTTCTACAGACATATATTTTAGCATGCTATATAAATGAAAGTCGTGTCTACCTCGCACGAAATTTTTGGTTTACTATCAAAACGGGTATGTAAGTCGAGTCTACATCGCAGGCCTTAAAACCGAAGTAAACAGACAAAACCCAGCAATCATTTATTACTTAACACGCTGGTCTTTAGCATCTCAAAAACCCAACATAAAGCTTCACAGCACGTTGGTACTTAAACACTGAACGCAGAAAGGGTACTTAATATGCTTCTGTTCGGGACAACGTATGCAATACAAACAAGCCAACTGATAGTCAAAATCATTCAAACAAAATCGGTGGATAAAGCCATCCGGCACCATGTTCATATCAAAAATACTAAGTCAGGAGTAAAGGAAAATAGATCGCAACATCAAGACTGAAAACCAAAAGAAGAAACAAAAGAACAACGGCGATAAACATAAAGTTAAGAAGAGAGATTGGAATCCGCGGTCTGGTCGGTAACAAGGCTGTTGGCAATAGGCGTACCCTCATTGGATCCACCGAAATCTCTGACACCTATAGACGCTGCGGCATTTTCTATCGGCTCGGTGGGAAGCAGCATACCAACCGAGTCAGATGAAATGGGAGAAAGTTTCAGCTCGTTTTTCAGCTCATGTTCGATTCTCTCAAACTTCTCGTGGGCACCGGCTAATCCGGCTCTCCACTTAGTCAGCTTCGCCACCTCGGATTCCAAAGTCGGCGCATCATTTTTCTTCAAAATGTCTAGGAGCTGAAGATTGTCGTTAACCTGCGCGAGGTCAAGTTCTTTTTCCTTGATCTCTTTCAGCTCGTCAAGGATTTTCTCGATCTTGGCGAGCCGTTCCTGGTATTTCTTCGTAATCTCTCACCTCGCCGCTTTCTGGGCTTTCTTCACATTTGCCTCGTGCAAGGCATTTGCGGCGACGAGTTACCTCTTCAGCAATTTTGCCACAGCTATTCTCCTCGTCTTTGACTGTTTCAGCCTAACGGCCAAATCGCCAGTTTTGTTAACTTCGTCCTTAAGGTTTTTCTTATCTTTCTCAAGAACATCAATCTAAGCCGAGAAGGATGCCAGCTCGGAAGTACGTTTTCTCTCAAGCTCGTCCAGCTTGCTCTTCAATAACGAGGCATCTTTCCTCGCATCCGCAACTCGGCGCTAATCTTCCCGAGCTCCCTGGTCGTAGGCAGCAACCACCTTATTGATGGATGCCACGAACTGTGATATAAATAAAGGAGTTAACATCCGAGCCGTCACTTAGAATTTTTTTAAAAATTAACGTCCGAGCCATTACCTTGATGCCGCACAAATACATGTCGGCGTATAACCCGCCCTCGGTGAGAGTGTCAGCAGGCGGTATGGGATCGCCAAGAGACTTAATCTTTGAAAAGAGGGAAGTTGAGGCTTTTGCATCGTTATAAATAGGCTCGACTCCATCATGTCTGAACAACATAGATGCGGGATTAGAGTTGGGAGCTGCGCATTATTGCCTCTTCTCAGCATTTTCCCTCGCAATGGCTTTGCCTTTCTCAGTTTTCGAAGCAGAACGCTTCCGAGATGGCGACCTCTTGTCCTTGGATTTCGATGGTGCCAAGTTAGAAGGATTGGAGGCAGACGGGAGGGCCGAAACAACTTGCCTCGCCGCATCGTCAAGAACTGGCAGCTCGGGAGCGACTGATGAAGTTGGAGTCTTATGTCCCACCTTGGCAGCAACATTGCCATCTTCAGCAATTTGTTCTTGAGCCTGGACTAGAGCCTCGGTGTCTCTCCGAGCCGTCCCGGCTGCCATTTTGTCGTCTCCCCGAGCCGCCTCTATCATCACCTCAGCATTTCTACAAGCTGCCTCCTTCGCCTTGTTTCTTTCTACGCTTGTTTGTCGCAGAATGTCATCCTTTTGCCCATTATTGCTGCGAGGTGAACTTGATGATTCTGAACTGGTGGAAACACTAACTCCGGCAAAGCGGACTCACGCCTTTTCAACTCTTGCTAGGGTAAAATGCTTTTCCCAATGAATTTTCCCGGCAGCAAGAATCTCTTTGAGTATGAGCGTATCTTCTGGAAATGCAGGAAGTATGTGATGAACTGCAAGAAGAGAAGGATGAGATTAGAAGATAAGCAAAAAAATACTAAGTACTAAAGGTCATAAGCAAACTGCGGGTCAGCTACCAATGGGTCCCCAGCTCGTCTTGACAAGGCCGAGGCAATCCCCATCAACCATTGCATCGTTAATAGGGACGAAAAAGAAATGACTCCCCCAGTCATTGTCTTTGCTCTTGAATCCCCCAATTATTTTCCTATTTTTCTTGTTAGAAATATAGTATGTGCCGGAGTTCAGAACCTTCCGAAATTCGAGGAGGTTCTGGAGATGATGAACTCCAACCTCGGCGTCACATTCGTAACTCAGCACCAAAATGCCGACCATGTGACACATTTCTCGAGGCGTGATCTGACTTAGAGCAAGCCATGCTTCTTCAGGAATCGCACTATCAATCCAGGGATCGGAAACCACAAAAGGCTAGAGTAGAAGAAACTTTCGTAGAGGGTAAAATGGTTCGGTGGTGGTTTCTCAGATCGATCAAACGAAGCAGGAACAATTAACTCATCTTCCTCCGAGAACCTGAACTGTTGCCTTAACGTCTCTACGGTTTCCGCGGTTGACAAGGTCGAGCTAGGAGGATCGACTCATTTCTTTGGTGCCTTTCTTCGTCTCTTCGAGGTAGTCCATTTTGATGAGCCGGCTCCCTGGCTCGCAATTAATCTCTCCAACCACCTCGCCTCGGCCTCATCAATGATAAGCTCCTCGGGTTCGACTTTGACGCTTCTAGAAACAATCCTTGTTCAGTATTCGCCTCGTCGAAGGGATCATCAAGAAGAGATGGAATTTCAATTTCATGCCGACCCAAGATTGGAGAATGGTCAATCGGCTCGTTCACATCAGGTGAAAGAATCGTCTTACGACCCAGTTCCCAAGGAGACAAGGCCGAGGCGACTGAATCTTGCAGCTCGTCAGAAGTCGTCATTAGAGGAGTTTGAAGATTTTGGGTCGGCCCAAGTTGAAATGGAGAACTCAACGGAAATACCGAGGATCGATTGAAGATGGATCAGAATCTTCAAATGGTTGCCGAGGCTCGATTGAAGATGGATCAGAATCTTCAAAGGCTCGCCGCGATGTGTTTGAAGATAGATCAAAGAATTTAAAGACTCACCGTGATTTTTTTTGGAGAAGGGTTGGAAAAATCAAGGAGGCGGCAACGAGAAGATGAAAAATGAAAGAAACCCTAACCAAAACCTAAACATAAACGAGAGAAAAGAAGAGAGAGAAGAGAGCTACCTTTTTTATTTTTGTGTGGATGCGAGGTTATGAGGAAAAGAGGGGGATGCTTCGATATTTATAGAGAATTCAGGAGTGGGCGCGTGGTCATAATTTTCCTCGGGAATCGACGAAAACTGTTCGAATTCCCAAGATAATCATTGTCTGACATCATGATGACTATCCAATTCTCGAGAAATACCTTTAATTCAAAATTATCCCAAGGCATTAGGATGGATTGGGTATATCATGTACCGCGGATTTCGGCTCGGCATGTTAATCTTATTCGTGGCTCGGCATTTTGATCTTGTTTACTGCTCAAAATTTTGAACTTTCACCTCGTCATAATCACCTCCTGAATCTGATGAGCTGGAGGCTAACTGTTGGGGTCAGGTTTCATCTAACCAAGATCAACATGTGAAATGACTAAGTAACAGCTAGCCGAAGACGTGGGCCGAGCCGAAGAAGACAAAGGCATAGCCGAAGACGTGGGCAGCTGAAGAAGACAGGCCTAGCCGAAGACGTGGGCCGAACCAACGAAGACGTGGGCCAAACCGATGAAGACGTGGGCCGAGCCAAAGAAGACGTGGGTCGATCCGAATAAGTTATATTGCATAAGGTAGGTGAAAACGTGAAGATGGGAAACGAATCTTGGAGAGAATCTACCCCGGTATTCTCGGCTAGGTTTGGAAGATCATCTTTATAAAAGCAGAAGAAGGGACTCATAAAAAGGGATCCGAAACTTTGACTTAGAAAAACACTTACACTTTTCTTTAGCAATTCTTGTATTCAAAAATTTATCAAAACAGCAATAAAAACCTATCTTTGGATCTTTGTTTCTGCGGTTCGTTCTTAGAAGTTTATGTCCCTTAAAAGTCTTAACCAAATTTAGTTGTGAGGATTTTGGCTATCACACTCACCTCCTATTTACATATGACAATCTGTGTTCTGTAAAGCGGAGGAGTTAGAATGTCGAGTAGTTCTTGAAACTATTGGAAAGTATGGTAAAACCTCGGGTCAAGAGATAAATTTTGAAAAATCATCGGTTATGTTTGGGAAGGATGTCCTGATGGAGATGAAGAATAATCTTAAGCGGACCCTTGGCATAACCAAGGAAGGAGGCCTGGGATCATATCTCGAGATTCCGGAAAGTTTAGGTGGATCGAAGAGTAAAATTGTTAATTATGTAAATGAGAGACTTCATGATCGAATAAATGGTTGGTCGTCAAAGCTGTTTTCAAAAGTGGAGGGGGGGGGGGGTGGGGGAGAGAGATTATGATTAAGTCAGTTGCTCTTACTCTCTTCACTCATATTATGTCGTGCTTTAAGCTTCCCCAGTCGTTAACATCTAAATTAAGCAGGGCAATTTCAAATTTCTGCTGGAGTTCTAATGGATGTAACCGCAGTTTTCATTGGACAGCATGGGATGAATTATCTAAATCAAAGCAGAGGGTGGACTAGGATTTTCCTCTCTGGAAAACTTTAACACGATCTTGTTGGCTAAACAGTTTTGGCGATTGTTCCAATATTGCGATTCATTCATCGTGAAAGTTCTCAAAGGACGGTATTATAGGAATACACAACCTTTAAAAGCAAAAAGGTGTATTCCCCATCGTTGGGATGGAATAGTCTTTCTTCACGTATGGACTTATTAATCAGAGGCAGTCGGTTGAGGTTTGGTTGGGGTTAGAATATTTTGGTTTTGAATGATCCTTGGATTCCGGATGAATATACTAGACCAGCAAACGGAAGAGGAAGAGAACTCCATCCAAACTTGAAAGTTATGCATTTAATTAACCCATTTACAAAGAATTGACTTTTCCAATTCTACAAGAATTTATGGATCTAGTAGACATACAGTTAATACGCGGGCTTGCGATAAGTCTGTCATATAAACAGGATAGTCTAATTTGGCATTTTATGAAATCAGGCAAATACACAGTAAAATTAGGCTATTGGTTACTCCAGAACGGGAATAAGGGGACGAAGATTCGTGTTGTAAGCGAACCAAGTACTAGATGTTTGAAAGCCCAAGTATGGAAACTACGGTGTCCAGCAAAAATTAAATATTTTGTATGACAAGTAGTGTCAGTATCGATTGCGGTATCAAAGAGGCTACATAAGCGTGGAATTAATATTCCCACAATCTATCAAAGATGCAGGGCTAAAACAATCAGTTAATCTTGCGATATTTGAGTGTCCACCAGCTTTACAAACTTGGGCGTTATCACATATACCATCAGATATGGATAATTTTCGTAATAACTCAATTTATTGCAACATAGATTAGCTTTTTTGGAGAAATCCAAATATAATGATCCAGGTTGGGGATCAGGCTGGGGATAAATAGCTTTTCCAATGGGTAATGTGGTTTATTTGGAAAGCGAGAAATAAAAGGTTTCCAAGGGGCAGAACTGAACCCTCCGAATATAATCTGAGTTAATTTTTAGCCTGGTAGGATGCACAATTAATTTCACCATTCTCTGTTGAGAGTCAGGATATTATAGATCCTCACATATCGGATTTGAGGTGTCAATTTGATGGATCAAGGAAAGTTCGGATTCCACGTCTGGATTGGGTTGAATTTGTTTGATACAATGCTACTAGGAGGTCGAGGTCTCAGACGTAGTCTTTTTCCCTCTCCACTTGGAGTTTGAAGCTCTCATTTGGGCAATGCCATTGATCTTACTCAAAAGTTTATGCTGCCAAGTTTTCGAGATATTGTGCGGAGTTAGTGACTATTACATGAAACCATGAGGATTGGCCAAATTTTGCAAATCTTCTAAAAGAGTTTAGTGTGAGCTTAGGGAGAAATTTTCCAGATTCTCTCTCTCTCTCTCTTTGATCCCTCGCTCTCGGAATTCGAAGGCGGACTGCTTAGGTCGCTCCTCTCGTTTACATCTTTTTAATTTTAATTTTGTAAGCGCTTCCGTTCCTGGGTGAGTCACCACGCATGGAGCAGATTTTTTTAATATATTATAGTTTAGTTAAAAAAAATACATAATTTTTCAGAGAAAAACTAATGAACAAAAACACAATCCACAATCAACATTCAACATCTTTCGGCCACCAACCTCACTATCCATCATCAACTATCTCACCATTCACCATCCACCACCCACAAATTTACCATCCACCATCCATGAATTCACCATCCACCGTCCACAAATCCACCACTATCCACCGTCCACAAGCTAACTATATTCCGTCAAATTGAATAATTTTTTTATTTTTTATTTTTATTTTTTATTTTTTATTTTTTATTAATCAAAACATCTTATTTTCTGATTTTTGTGGTAAATCAAAATTAAGTCCATATCTTATTTCCTAGTTTTATTTTTAAGATAAATATAAATAAGGATAATTATGGTTTTTTATATGTGTAAAAGTACGTGTTTAACGATGATTTTAAAAAATACCCATTTTACAAATTATACTTTCAAAAGTACCTATTTAGACACTTTTTCTCAATTTTTATTATAAAAAAAAATAGCAAGGGGCATTGGAATCTATTTCAAATCTTATATTCTTATCCGGCAGCTAAGTTCGATGACCTATGTGATAGAATAGGAATGTACATATTTCCTTTATGTATATAAGGAATACTAAATATTCCCCTAGTTATGATTGTTACCGTTGTAACTCTATATAATTCATTGTTAATATACAACTCAAGGATCATTGAGATTTATACCAAATTACATGGTATCAGAGCAAATTTCTTCATCTCTTTTTCTCAAAGTGCTGCTTGTCTCTTCCTTCTTCCTCCTAATTCTTCTATCCATTTGTTAAAACTTTCTCTTAATCCCTCCAATCGTCTGTCTCATTCTCTCTTCTCTGTGTGGTTTATTTATTTTTTATTCTTTCTTCTTATTATGTCTTCTTTCTCTTCTATCTGTTACTCTGCTTCACATTCTCTTGATCTCTCTTCATGGCTAACACCACCGAAGCTGCTGCTACCAATGATAGAACCATGGGTCAAACCCAGATCCGTGCTCATATACCCATCATCTTAGACATGGGTCGTATGAATTACGACATATGGCGAGAATTATTTGAGACTCACTGTCTTACGTTCTCTGTGACTGGACATCTTGACGGCACCTCTCAGCCCACTGGTCCCGAAGACAAAACCTGGAACCAAGCTGATGGAGCAGTTAAGATGTGGATATATGGCACTATATCGGAGTCCCTTCTCAACACTGTCCTCAAAACGAAATGCACCGCTCATGAGTTATGGAGTACAATCGAAAATCTCTTCCGAGATAACAAAGAAACTCGCGCCATTCAGTTAGATAACGAGCTTCGGACACTGACAATGGGTGATCTCTCCGTTCATGACTACTGTCAGAAATTGAAGTCCCTTTCTGACCTCCTTGCAAACGTCAACGCCCCTGTTTCAGACCGAACCTTAGTGATGTATATGCTTAATGGTGTCTCAGCAAAGTTTGATAACATAATCAATGTTATCAAGCATCGCTCTCCTTACCCATCCTTTAGCGAGGCTAGGTCAATGCTTCTCGACGAGGAAAGACGGCTCGTCACACAACGTCGTGCTGTTTCCAATCACTCTGACAATTCCTCCTCTCCTCATATTCTGCTTGCTGCCTCTTCACATCATCTCTCGACACAATCTCAGTCACCTCATCACAACAACCATCTCGCCGCCTCGCCTAATCAATACTCGACGCCACCACCGTCACCGCACCACAACAATTCCAATCGAGGTAATCGGAACCGTAATCGCGGCGGTCGCAATGGCAGAGGTCGTGGAAATCCTAATTTCCAATGGGGTAATGGACCATGGCCACCAAACAATTGGGGGTCACCAAACAATTGGGCCTGGTCAAATCAACAAAACTGGCCCAACTCTCCTCAATGGCCTGTTACTAATCAATGGCCCAACAACAACACAATATGGCCTAACCAGCGACAACAGTTCGTGAACTCCTCACAATTTAACAACGCCGCTTCTTCTTCGGCACATCCACCGCCGCTGGCTGCAG